>CM055606.1:4410936-5065797 GCA_029379385.1 Quillaja saponaria | reverse complement strand
TCACAAACTAATCAAAGCAATCACAACATACAAAGCAAACAAAGGGCCAATGAGTAACTTAGGCCATATAACAATTTCACTATCTGTCGGGCATTTACGCACCAGCATAACAATTTAATCTCCATGCATAATTCATCCCACAAGGGCTGAGCACTCACATACAAAAAAATTATCAGAATTACAACACTTCAAGATTTCAAATCAAAATTTCCTAGGTGCACTTGGATTTTTAATTTTAGACATAAAAATCATTTTTCTTAAAAAAATCTCACTTTGTTAGCCCTTATCACCCACAACCAATATCAAACAAACATAACTCAAATAAATCACTGAATTACTATAATTGCTCATTTCCCATGTGTCATGTATAGTTAAATGCACATATAATTACATATAATAATCTAGCCTCTAAAGGCAACAATTGGCAACTCTCTCGTAACTGACTTCATTCGTCATTCACAATTGCGTCCACGCGTCTCATCCAGTCCACATTAGAATCCGAAGCTGAAAATCATATTCCCAGATAATAATTACTTCATAAACGTTACTGTTATAATCTTTTAATGACTAAGCTTATATCTCAATTTGTATAGGTTTCTTTATGAAACTTTTCCATTAAGCTATTACATGCCAATTAATATGAATTGGACTTTATGTGGTAAGGTTAATAATGAAGAGAAATTTTAAATGTCTTGACAATGCATAGGGCAGAAAGAAACTATTAGCAAAGATAGAAAGCACTAGTGAGTTAGAGATGTTGAAACTGTCCAAACTTGGGGTTTGTACCAGTGTCTACTTTGACAGTCGTTTCTTTCTCTAGCAAATTCCGAATCCAGTTTCATAAAATTTATAAAATACTAGACACATGTAGATTTATAATGGTACATCATTTGTAATTTTTAGGTGTGTATATCAATACAATTTATTCTTTGAAGTTGTATAAAATTCTGCAAAACGCAGGATTTTGACAACTATGACCTTACCTTAGTTAATTGAGCATAACTTTCTCTACGAAAAACGAAATCCAATTATTTTTGTTGGGTTTATTAAAAGAAAAGTATATCTATCTTTCTTATTTAGAAACTTTTCCTAAAATTAGTCTTGAACCCACTCAATTCCTTACGTGAACCAAAAATAGGGCACTAAAAATCCTGCATGACCTAGCCAGAGTCTAACAGCTCTAATTAACAACTTACTAGGAACCAAGCTACGAAATTTTGTAGAAAACTTCTCAAGACCTTAAGTTATATTTTATCTTTTGAATTTGAATTTTATTCATCCCCGAAGACACTCGAAATAATGAATTTCTTTCACCCACGAAATCTGCCCCTGCACCCTTTTAAACCTCTTAACTCTCATTTTCCCACATCCTACTCACAACTAACCCTCCCTTGTTCATACCTATTATTCACTTTAGGAACTAAATCTACCAAAGTTAATTCTTTGTTCTTGTTTAGGAACTTTTTATTCAAATTCCAACAATAATTAATCACCCCGAAACTAAATCTACCAAAGTTAATTTATTCTATTACAACTAGTTTCATTTAGGCATTTTTTTTTCCAAACATCTTAACAACATAATTAATTTCAATTCATGTATATGTATTTTTATATTTATATATATTTATACACCAAGAAAATTCATACAAATTCCTTACTTCCAACATTTGACATTCTCTAAGCATTAACCTTAAAATTACTTTAATTAATTAAAATTTTAACTTATGGAACTCTTCAATTTCATTGCCATATTGAATCATTTTTTGATCCAAAATATATAAATACTTACTTTGGTATCTCTTGATCACAATTTCAATTGTTATACTCCAAATGTTTAGTCTTTCTCATGTTTATCTTGAATACCAGAGAGTATACAACTTCCCTCAATGTTAACAACTTAGAATTAATCCTTATTGAACCTAAAACTAATAGGATAACATGCAAAGAGCATGTAGAAAGGGTCTCGCTCATGATAAGTCTCAAGAGAAATTTTTTTTTTCTTGAAAAGAGGTTTCATTCTCACAATTCTTGTTTACTCTCCACCATGTACACGTACATGAAATTTGTCCTTTTTGAATAGCAATTGTAAGCTACATAGTTGAACTATAATATGAATTATTCAATCTTCTATATACTTTCTAAAAGTGGGGCACTCACCCTCCCTAATATAAGGAATTCAACTATTACATTAATGTCTCTTAAACACCAAAACAATTGAAAGATCCTACTACTTTTTATTTTAGGAACTTAGCCATATGATGACATACCTGATGCAGGGATTTGATAAGGAAACTCGGGCACCCTACCCTTTAATAGCCAGACTACATTTCCCAGCTAGCAATTGACTAGGAATAAAGGTAAGATAGATACTAAGTAGACATTGATGAACTCAAAACGATTGACAAAAGATCAAAGAATTCTAAAGAATTGCATTTTGGGTTCTTCTAAATTTGTGGTTGCTGAGACGGAAAAAGAATCGATGCTCAGATATAGATGTTGCCACAAGATGGAGATGACCAATTATTCAAGAAGTTTCAAGAAGTGAAACAAGGGAGGAGAAGAACTTTCGGGAAGTAGGAAAAAGAGAGTTAGAAAAATATGAACAAGAAAGCAAATGAATAAGGAATGTAGGAAAAGGACAAAAGAGAAATCAATAAAAGGAAAAAGTAAAGATATTTATGAAAATATATATTTTTTTTTTCTTTTTTTTGTGTCTAATTATTTGTGATATATATATATTAAATATTCATGTACTTTAGTTTGTCTTGTCCATAAATTTTATTTACTTTACCAAAAATAAATTGTACACAAAATTTTAAATATACCATAATGTATAATATGTATGCTTGTTCAATTTAATTTTTCTTACTTGTTTAATATATGTGCTTCACTCAAAATTTACACAAGATAAAAATAAGTTTTAAATCAACCAAGATTTAATTTAAGCGTACACACTTATATGATTTATTTACTTCAAATATTTACATTTATGACTTGGATTTACATATTATATCTTAAAACTCGATTTTTTTTATATCAGGTTATAACAAGCACCCACACACCTTCATCCCCACCTGCTCACAAGTCAATCCTCCCAACATAGGGTCTGTCTTCAAGCGTGATTTAGTGTGCTGCCATGAAAAACAGAGGCTCCCATCTACTCCTAAAGCTTCACCTTTCTATGGTTAAGCTAGTGCATAGCAGACAACAAAGCGAAAAGGTTCAATCGGATGGTCAAGGAAGAACAAAAGAGATTCTAAAATTGCTTGGCGGTGGATGTAGGAAAATAGAAAGCAGATTGCATCATATCACAAAATATAATTTGAAAAAGAAAGAGTGCTTAGTCGGTTAAACAAAGAAGGAGGAAAAGTCAAAAAAATAAAATAATATAAACTCGTGGTTGTAAGCTTAATTAACTAACTAATTAACTAACTAGTGGTATGGACTATTCTACTAATATAAATATCCATCATTGGTTAATAAATTAATATATATATATATATATACTACTCTCACTTATAATACAATTCTCATAAAATAAAATTTAAATCCAAATAAATCAATAAAGTGGAATTAAATTATCTATATACGTATATCTAATTATTTTCTTATTTAATTTATTCACGAAAGTTTATAGTTTACATTATCACGATAATTTATATATAACATCTTAAAATATATGCTGGATGATCGAGTTATAACATGATTTTTATGAATTTATTTGTATTAAAAATTATTAGAGTTATGCAGGAGTAGAAAAGGAAGATAATGAGAAATAGGTATGGTGGTAGACAAAATATTAAAAGTAAAATAATTAAGATAAAATAAAGGTAATTCTTTTACAAAAAAAAATGCTCAATTTTTAGTTTTAACTAAGTGCACTCTATAATTTATACCAAAAAGTGTACTATATAATTAATTAATTCAAGAGAGGTGAAAGAAATTAATTAGTAGACTAATATGGTAAGAGGTAATTTAGAGTGTTTGGTTACAAGAATAAAATTATGATGTAACAATTGTGTGAGAAAATTATGTGAGATATGTGTATATGCAATACTAGACTTATATTTTTCTCTTGTCAAATTAATGTACTCTAAGTACTACATTGAAAAATTATATATATAATTTTCTCTACTTTTTAGTTTTTCTTTAATGACAATATATTATGTTAATATTTTTATACTTTTTTTGGCTAAATTTTGGATTTTTTTATTTCTTTTATTCTTCATGAATGAACTCTAGAAAATATAAATCTATTATGAGTCCTTAAAACAAAAGCTCAAGACTTGTAGAAAATATAGACAATATCTTATTAATTTTTTTGAAGTTTTTATTTTTTTCATTAATGATTATGTTATAAATTTAATATTTTTCAAAAGTTATAACAAAGTTTACTTAATTAATATATTAACTGTTAAAAAATAAGTTAAATATAATATATTATAATTAAGAAAAAGAAACTAACAATAGAGTGCAATACAGAAAAAACATAAGTATATAAAATTAATTTAAAAAATAAAATAAAAATCGCAAGAATTTAGAGGCTATATATATATGAGTATTGTTCCAAAAAACCTCACTGCCAATTAAGATTAGCGTTTGACATAAAAAATTGTTTGATCTAATTCAACTGCAATTTAGAGCTTAAAAGATTTTTTGGATTACAATTCTATGTTTTCAAATAAAATTCAACATATCTATACTTATAAGTAACTTAATTGTCATACTCCTCACGAATGCATGACTGGCCAGAAGATTGGAAAACCATTCTACCGTACCCTGGCTTCGAAACAAAATAACAAACTTGACTCATGACCCAATTAGAGAATAAAAGTAGCTTTGCTAAAACTGAAGTTCACTGTAAAAGTTTATTTCTTGGAACAATTAACAAGTTACTGAAAATTTTGGCAGATGTTCTCTGTAATATAGAACCTGTCTCAAAATACAAATACATATGCTCATAACTCCACACAACTTTAACATAAAGATAACTAGGAGCTCCACTTCATTCACATCATAAACAAGACAAATAACTAGATGCTTACATCATTCCAAATTATACCCTACAATTCTAGTGTGACTGCAAACTTTCATCCTTTAACTTCAAGTCTGAGATCCTAGAATTACCTTCCAGCACTCAATCGGCAAGTCACAAGCTCGACGATGCCATGTACCTAACCTCTGTTACTAAAAAACAACCATAAGAGAAGGGTAAGTCCTATGGACTCGAAAATCGTACTCAAAGGGTACTAGCATCACTCAACACAATTGTATAACATATATATAATATCATCATGTAACATTGATCACACCTAAATTCACATCACACGTATATATTATAATTGTCATAAATCCATAGTTTACATGAAACATAAAATCACAAGTTAATCAGACAAATAATATCACACAAAGCAATCAAAGGGCCAACGAGTGACCCTGCCCCGCACAACAAATTGATCTTTGTAAACAATCCATCTCACCGGGGCTGAGCAATCAATTTTTTAAAAAACATTTTATCAAAATCAGAATTTCTCATGATTTTAAATCAGAGTATCCTGGGTGCACTTGGATTTTATTTTTTTTATTTTGGAGATAAAACTTTTCATAAAAATTTCACTTTGTTAGCCCTTATCAACCACAACCAATGTCAACCAAAGTAACCAATTTCAAACAAACATAATTTAAATAAATTACTGAAATACTCTACTTGCTTATTTTTCACATATCACATATATTCAAATAAACATAAAATTACACATACTAATCTAGCCGCTAAAGGCAGCAATTAACCACTCACCCGTAACCGATTTCATTTGTCATTCACACTTGCGTCCAAGCGTTTCATCAGATCCACATTAGAATCCGGAACTGAAATTCAAATTCCCAAATAATACTTAGTTCATAAACATTATTGTTATACTCTTTTAATTACTAAACTTATATCTCAACTTGTATAGGTTTCTTTATGTAAGTTTTTCTTCAAGTTATTACATGTCAATTAATATGAATTGGACTTTAGGTGATAATGTTAATAATGAAGAGACATTTTAAATTTCTTGACAATGCACAGGGCAAAAGGAAACTATTAGCAAAGATAGAAAGCACTAGTGAGTTAGAGATGTTGAAACTGTCCAAATTTAGGGTTTGTACCAGTGTCCACTTTAACAATCATATCTTTCTCTAGGAAATTATGAATCCAATTTCATAAAATTTATAAAATACTAGACACGTGAAGCTTTGTAATGGTATATTATTTGTAATTTTTAGATTTGTGTATCAATACATTTATTCTTTGAAATTGCTTCAAATTTTGCAAAATGCAGAATTTTGACAGCTAGGACCTTACCTTAATTATTTGAACATAACTTTCTCTAGGAAAAACGAAATCCAATTCTATTTATTGGGTTTGTTAATAGACAAGTATATATATCTTTCTTGTTCAGGAACTTTTCTTAAAATTAGTTTTGAACCTACTCAATTCCTTACATGAACCAAAAACAGGACACTAAAAATCCTGCATGACCTAGCTAGAGTCCAACAGCTTTAACTAACAACATACTTGGAACTAAGCTATGAAATTTTGCAGACATCTTCGCAAGATCCTAAGCTACATTTTCAATTTTAAGCTCTCAATTTAATTCAGCACTGAAAAGAGTCGAAATACTGAATTTCTTTAACCTAGGAAATCTTCCTTGTATCCCTTTAAAAAAACCATTCAACTCTCACTTTCAACATTTCACCCCACCAATAACATCTTATGCACTTACTCACTACTCAATTTCATTAAATCTTTAAATCACAACATTAACCAACTATTCTTTACTCTCGTTCTTAAACTTTTTATTCAAATTCAATTAATCTCTAATAAAAAACTCTAAGAATCCCAATTCTATAGTTAGCATTAGCATGGTCAAGTTTCATGATTCCTAATTAACAATTTAACTAATTAATGAAACCTATGTAAACAAATTTCTATGTATATACTAACATTAAGTTTCTCTTAAGGATTTTATCGAACACCTAGTTAACATGTTTAACTCTTAATTCATACGTATAAGTTCATAAACATATGCATGCCTCCTAAATTAATTATTCAAGCACTAAGACTTTTTATATTCATTCAACAAGTAACTAACAAAATCTCTAAAAGCAAGAATCAACTAATTCAATTAAAACTATAAACAAGCTTTTTACTAACCTCCCTTACCTTTGCTACTCTATTTCAAGAAGCAACTACTCTACACACCAGCTGCACATTAGAAGGAATGCTCACAAATTGAAAGAGAAGTGGCACACGGGTTGGAGAGCTAGCTTGCAGCTACCAATCAAGCTTCCTGCAAGCCAGGGCACTACCTTACTTCACGACCATTGTGGAGCTGCTATGACCGAGCAACAAGGCTTGGCTACACTCCCTTCATAACAACCCCAAGAACCACCTAAACTTCAAACAAAATTGAAAGTCCAGCTCACTTGGTTGAAGAACGCCCTCATACAGAGCACACAAAAACTGTCCAAAATAGTGGTGGTGGCTGCACTAAAATTGTGGCTGGAAAGAAGGTTGTTGCCATCATAAATAGCAGCAGTTGGAACTCCTTTACAACCTACACCGTGAGACCTCCTAATCATATCCACAACTGGCTGGACAAATAAGAAGCAAGACCCTCCAACCGCTGCCCAAAATAGGGGACTCACGGTGGCTTGTTGCTGCTGCAGTTGCTTTGCTACCGTGATAGTGGAAGTTTTCTAGGAATGATGCAATAAAGTTGTACATGAAAGAAGGTGGGCAGGAAGGAAGCCGATAACAAATAGGCAAGGAAGGAGGCTGAGCTCTAGTAAAAAAAAAAAGGGATGGTATAGTACAGTCCAAAGCCTTCCAAGAAGCACCAAAACCAGGGGAAATTAAGAGGAAATAACCCCTCAACTAGAGCAGAAAATTGAAGGCACCAAGCAACTCAAAGAGCTTCAAGAAGCAGGGGATAAAACAGGGCTGAACGCAAGCTAAACCACAGCTGGAAGGAGGAGGTTCACAGCAGGGGAAGATGCTATCCATGGCCGAGCTTCAACTCTTCATGGGAAAGGGCAAGAATTTCAGACAAGCAAGAGGAGGAGGTAGATCAGAAGAGTCTAGAATAGCCAAGAATGGGAGGAAAAAAAAATTCTCAAACGTGGAGAAGGAAATGGGAAAGAAAGAAGAAGAAGGAAAAATAAAAGGAAAGTAAAGTCAAGGTCAAGAAATAAAGTGTATGGTGGGTATATATATATATATATATATTTGTTCACATAGACTAAAAAAATTTAGCTTCTAGTTTATTTTATTTACACACTTATTACACTCCTCAATAAAAGTTTCACAAGTAAATTTTCAAGTTAAAAGTTTACCAATAATGGGATGGAAATTAATTCTTTTATTACACACATGTTGATATATACGAATATGTATACAAGTTTGTTCAAGTAATAATATGAGTTAATTTTTTACATTGCAACCAGTTACATACAAACATTTTAAAACATATTTTAAGGTATCAAATTATATCTTAACTAATTACATTATTATTTACTTATTTCAACTTGTGTATTTATCTATTGTTTTGTTTACGTACATTAAATTATTGAGTTATAACATTAATAGTAACTACTTTTTTTTATTTCCCCAAATACTTTTATGAGTTTTTACTATTACATAAGTAACCCTTTAGTTATTATTTTATAGTATTAAAATATTATGTTTAAAATAGACTATTGATTTTTTATTTTCCTAATTCTTTCCTCTTTTAATACTAATAGGATTATAACTCTTTTTTACTATTAATTTTTTCTTCTTCTAATTTTATGGATAAAAATTAAAAAAAGAAACTATGATTTAACAAAAGTATTAAGAGTATATATTTTTTTATTTTTTTTATAATATTGTTATCTTAATTCTTCTTTTATTTTAAGAATTAAAAGAAAAAAAAATTGTGCATGAATCGAACTACATGACAACGTAAATTTACTTTTAGTTCTTCCGTTGACAGGTTAAAAACAACGAATGCATTCCAATCTTCATATAGTTCTTTGTTGAGAGAAAAATAAAATATAAAAAAAAATAAACCTAAAAGAATATATAGTATAGTAATATAATAATAATAATAAAAAAGAAATTAACAATAGAATGCAATATAGAAAAAGTAAGTATTTAGAGTCTAAAAGAAATTTTCAGCTTCAACTGCAATATAGCAAACTAAGAATTTAGAATTGAAAACAACAAACTAAAGAGAATCATTCATCATAGGTTATTTATTTTCATCCACATTATAAATCGTTGTCGAAAGGATTGGGAATGAAATAAATCTCTTTTTTTTTTCTTTTAACATGTGTTCTTGACCCCCAATCAACTCTGTAGCAAACCATTTGTTCCATTTCAATTCTTCAGACGAATCGCTACTCAAAGAAGTATTTTAGAGCAGATTTGTGTTACTCTTCTTTTCTCCAATATTTTCTTGTTATCTTCTTCTCCTTCTCCTACTTGTTTCATTGGTTTTGATTTTACACAAGACATAATCAATGACCTAATAAAAGAAAAATAATAATTAGAGAATAACATAATACTATTGAAAATAGTCAGGGATAATTAAGTCTTATATGATGCACCAGTACTTGGACTTTAAGTATGGCATGAATTAAGAGTCTTGACTCCTTGATTAATTTTAATATTCAATATAATGAAAAAAAAAAAAGAGTAATTTATAAAAACCATGAAATTTTATATGGTTATTTAATATTCAATATAATAATAATAATAATAATAAAAGAGTAATTTATAAACACAATGAATACTTGCATGGTTACTTGGCAGTAAAGATTTGTCAAGACTAAATTCATACATAATCCAAGCACCATCATGATCCGTTCTGCTCTTCTCAAAACAAAATGTTTTCTTCAACCCAATACATTGAGTAGTCTGTTGAGGATCCATTATTTCTTTAGTAGAGTCTTCAACTTCCCAAGATCCTATGCCAACTTTTCGTCTAATACGTGAATCTTTGACACTCTTCTTCCTAAGTTTTGTGAAGAAATAAAGATGCTTCTTTGATTCAGTTCCACCATATTCAATCCATATTTCCCATAAATTTTTCTCATTATACAAATCACACTCGAACATTGCATCAGCATCATTCGGTAAAGGTTTCTCTATGACCTTATTATAAAGGTAATCTAAGATTAGGTCTTCTTCATTGACATCAAAATCAATCCTCAAAGGCAGTGGAGTAGCCATTGATCTAAAAGAGAGAAAGCGAGGTATTAGAATAGTTTCAATTAAAGGCCAAGACAATTAAGGAGCTGCTTTTAATTATACATATATGATTTTAGGGCTTTGTTACTAGGGCTTGTCACTTAAGTAATAAGGTCTAAAAATTTCGTGGTGTCAAGAAACCTTATTCAATAAGTATGTTAAAATTATTACTAATAGTTTATAAAAATAAAAGGAAAAATCACATAAAATTTTATTGGTATAAGGGTATTTTTGTAAACTAAAAAACCCATACCTTAGTTGGAACACCTATCTGCCATTAACATGAAGAAAATCCCAGCAGCTCCAATTGCATACGCATGCAGTCATACAGAATCAAAAGTAAAACAAAAAACAAAAAGATTTCTCAGAGGAATTAGTAAAGAGAGCTGCAGAGGGTATTTTTGAAAACTAAAAAACCCAGATTTATAATTGGAACAGCTAGCCTTTATTAACATGAACAAAATTGAATTAGTCCAAACACAACCCCTTAACTTTTCGTCAAGCTCCCAAAACCCACATCAAATTTACAGTCCAATTCAATAGCATACCCTTCAATCCCAACAGCTCCAATTGTATTCTCATATTGTCATACAGAAGCAAAAAAGATGAAAAAGTATAAAAAAAAAATCAAAAACAAAATGATTTCAAAGTAGAATTTGTAGAGAGACTGCAGAGGTTTCTGAGAAAGTTCCTAAAGTGACTTTTCGTCCTTTACTTGGTAATAAAGAAAATTAGGGAGAGAAGGGTTGGAGGACGTACGCAATCAGAGTCTTTGCCATCATGAAAATTGTGGTGGCACAGGTTTAAATAGGATCAAAGAAGGAATGTAAGAATATGAAATTTACTTATATATCCTTTAAAGAGCTTAACCCTAATTCTGCTCTCCTACTTTAAAATATTATAAATAAATTTATTTTACATTAATTAAAAATAATTAATTTATAATTATAATTTAAGTCATATTATAGTAGAATTGTTTTATTCTTAATCGCTATTGTTTTTCTGTTAGTTTTGAATAAGTTTTATTACTTAAGCAATAATGTTTTATTACACTCCTATGATGAGATTTGAAATCCACTAGGAATTGAAGTGCAGAGAAGAGACCATGGAACATGGGAAGCTTGACTTGGATAATCAGTGCAAATTTGAAAGAAGTTCAAAGGTGTAGTTGCCTACAAATTATTTTAAGACCTAATTTTATTGAATTCCAAGCAAATCGGACCAATTTTGATAAGAATTCAAAATGAAAAAAGGTTTTAAAATATGATTTAGGATGAATTAAATTCTAATACATTAGAGATTCCAAACACAAAAATTTATTAAATTTCATTTAAAATGAATTGAATTCTCAAGTACATTAGGGAATTGATGCTATTTCAAGAGTTAATTATTCTAATTTTAATTGTAATTAAAAATTATGATTTGATTGTAAAATTAAGGTTGGAGATTTAGAATTTGTGAGTTAGAGAAATATAATTGGGAATTTGTGTTATACAGTAGTTATTATTGTTACAGGAATTTATTTAAAATTATGATTTTTATCATTAAATTAGGGTTATTAGTGTAAAATTATTAATGAATTATTGTGTTATTGAGTATTTACTCTGGTGGCCTCCCTTGCCCACTTTCTCTCTCAGGTTGTTTTCCCCTCACTACTTCTTTTTATTTATTTATTATTTATTTTTTTAGTAGTCATGTGGTGTACTCTAGTACAACATATATAGGCTAATATATCCACCTCTCCGGTCCAATAAAAAACATGTCATTCTTGCTGGGTTTAAGAAATTTATGAGTATATTCCACATAACCTCCCATAAAGGGATTTGAACCCATAAAATCATTTAAGAGAGCATATCTTATTGACTACTAAGCCAATCCTTTAGGCTTGTTATCTGTCTTTTTAATCACGAAATTCCCGTTCATTTTTATTGTTACATTGAAAAATTAATTAACCTTAAGAAATTAGGATTTTCTAGAGCTCTAAATCCTCTAGAGTTCCTAAAATTTGTCTTGTATAGTAGTAAATGGTCAAGAATAAGCCAAATTAATTTTTTTATATTAAAAAAATAAAATAATTATACTCAATATATATTTACGTTTTATTTCTTATTTTGCACTCTCCTTTATTAATATAAATAAAACAAATAAAGGATAATTGGAACCAATAAATATAATACTAGTAGCTAGATTTATTCTTGATGCATGAATTTTATATTTTTTAAAAATAGTTAAATAGTTTGAATTAAATTTTTTTTTTTTATTTTGTGAGATTTATTGTTAGCAACATTATTAAATTATGCATTATTTTTGTTTTAAAGGTATTAGTTAGAAAAATAAAATCAAGCTAATGTGAGATTAAAATATTAATTGATGGCGAACCTACTTATGTGGGTCACCATTTAGCATATTATTCTCTCAATAATTATATTATTTATTATGAATTTTTCACTTTTAAAGAAACATTTTGTTATATAGATTTTTATTTATAATTTTGGATATGCATATATCTTTTCTATTAAATGAATAAGAAATTGAAATTTGGCATCAATAATAATTGATGATTTGTTTTAAACATAAATTTGCTCCAATTTTTTATTTATATATTTATTTATTATTATTATTATTTTTTATAATTGATCAGCTCTAATAAACAGTGAAACAATAATTAAAAATATTAGTCATTATCCACTATTGATCAAATCAACCCTCGAAAACGGTGGAGCAACCATTGATTTGAGAGAGAGAAAGAGAGGTTTTAGAATATTTCAATTAGAGGCCAAGTCAATTAATGAGCTGCTTCTAATAAATATACATATATGACTTTAGGGCTTTGTCATTTAAGTAATAAGGTCCAAAACTTTGGTGGTGTAAGGAAACCTTATTCAATAAGTGTGTTAAAATTATTACAATTAGTTTGTAAAAAATAAAAAGAAATATCATATAAAATTGTACTAGTATAAAGGTATTTTTGTAAACTGAAAAACCTATACCCCTAGTCGGAACACCTATCCACTAATAACATGAATAATAAAATCGATATCGTAAAATTGAGTTTTAGATATAATTTGTCATAATCCGATAATTTAATTTGTGCGTTAAAATTTTTGTATGTAATTGTTGTATATTAATATATATATATATATATTACTAATGGTGAATTTATTGGCATTAAATGGAAGAGTTAATTGTGGAGTGGAATTAAGTATAATTTTATTTATGTGAATTATCGACATATAATTATATATATATATAGGCCTACATATATGTACAAAAATATAGAAATATAAAGTGATATGGAGAAGGTATGGTATAGGGATATAAATATCTAGATAATGAATGGTGTAGGTTTTTCCTATTATTTTATTTGGCTCCTTTTTATTTGTCTTTCTTTCCTTTCTTTTCTCCTGCTGTGCGTCTTTTCTTTTGGGGAAAACCAACTTTGTCTCCTCCATTTTTCCTTTCTGCCGAACCTTCCTCCCTGTTCTTGGCTGATTGTTGGATTGGCCGTGACTTCCTCCTTCTTGACAATCCAATTCAAACTCTTGGTGAGTTCTTGATCTTTCTTCGAGTAGGTGTGTGATATGTGGACGAAAGGGGGGTTTTAAGAGCTGAAATTCAGCTCTGTCAAGGTGGTGGTACCCGAGAGTTTCAACTCTCTTTTTGAGTTTGTTTCATGTTTATTTTTCTTCCTTCGGTGGCTGTGTGTAACAGTGTATTGGGAGAGCAATTTGTTTTTGAAAATTTCAACGATTGGCCGTCAAGGTATAGACTGGTTTGGCTGAAATTTCCATGCTTGGTCATGGGTTATAACTTTGGCAGCTTAGTGTTTGTCTTGGTTCTAGTTGAACGCTTGTGTTCTCTTGCTTTGTGTGATGCCATAAGTAAGGCAAATGGGAGGAAAGCGAAATTTTAGCAAAAGACTGTGTTATGGGAAGGGCTTAATTCGGTCACTGGTGGAGGAAAGTTTGAAGGGGATAGCAATCCTAATTTTAATTCCTTTGGCTTCCCTATGCTTGAGTGGCTAAAGGAGGTGGATTGGTTAGTTGGGACAACGAGCAAATTCACCTTAAGGAAGGTGGGATGACGGGTTGGGAAAACAAGGAACGTGACTTGGGGGATTTATTTTAAGGATAAGATGAATTAAGTTAATTGTATGAATGAAAGATATCAAGAAATGATATTAATAATCTAATATATATATATATATATTAGTTACGTATAGGTAATGAGAAATAATTTAATTAATTAATGTTGATCAAGTAATCTAGATGTTGGCACATACAAATAACTTACTTGTAGATGTTTGATAACATAATTAGTAAAGTTAAATTTTAAATATATACATGAAAATTAATTTATGTAGGTATTATCGTTAAATAGCTAATCAGGAAGAATGAAAGTGGACTAGATTAATGTTAAGTTATAGAATGTAAATTAGTAAATAACTTAAATTAACTTTGCTTTAATAAGCATATTAGACATAAGTACATACGATTAAGAAATCGTAAAATTAATTTTGAAGTGATTATTAGTAACTTATGAATTTATGATTTTCAGCTCCAGAGCGTGTCAAGGATAGTCTGACACCGTCACAGAATAAATCGACTACGAGTCACATCCATGAGCTAATGAGTAGATTATGTGCTTTATGATTATCAGATTTTTGTGTAAAGATATAATTAGGTTTGAATTGCTATTATATAAAGTAAAGTGCATAGATAAATTATTTTATTGATTTAATTGAATGGTATGCGTTTGATATTGATTGTTATTGATAAGGGCCAAAAACGTGAAATATTCTAAAAAAAAAATTGATTTTCATTTTCAAATTTGAAGTCCAAGTGCACCTCGGATATTTGAACCTGATATTTGACATGATTTATTCCGATATTGATAATTATTGTAAACAAATGGAGTGCTCAGCCCTGGTAAGAAGGATTATTACGGAGAATTAATCTGTTGTGCGGGTGCCTAAATGCTCGGTAGGGGAGATAATGTTGTGCGGGACTGAGTTACTTGTTGGCCCTTTGCTTGTTAAATTGTTTGTTATTGGCTTGATTGTCTGAATGGTTTGAATTGGTACATTAAAATTTGTGCTTTAAGTAATTTGTGGTCATATGAGAAATGAAATCGCATATGTACTTAAGTAATTCTAACATGTATTTTAAATTATGATGTATGTGTTGTGTAATGCTGGTACCCTTAGAGTACATGATTTGCTCACTGAGTCCTCGCGACTCACTCTTTTCTTATGGTTGTTTTCTTTAGTTTTCAGGAATCTCACTGTTGGTCATAAATGAAAGTGTTACTTGTGGCAAGGTATATCTCAAAAATCGCACACTTGGAGCGTAAAAAACAGTACTTGCAGTCGCTTAGGGTGTCATGCATGGTCGTCATATATATTGTATTTATGATGATGGTGACCATTTTTGTTAGAAGCGGAGCTCCTCTATATATTATGATATCATAATTTACTATTGGCTTGAAACTAGGTTGTTTGTTATATTATGGATATGTTCCACTGTACAGGGAACCTTTGTTAATATTTTCAGTAATCGTTTTATGCTTAATTCTTAGTACGGATTTTATTTTAACTCTACAATATTTTGATAGTATTGACTACAATGTATTTTTAAGTTGTGATGCACATTACTTGTACTTTCAGGGTTATGGAGGTATGGACACCTATTTCTTCGACCAATCATACCTCCATCTGGGGGTGTGACATAATATATATATCTCAATTATAAAACAACAACCACATAAGCGAATTAAATAAATAACAATAAAATTAAATATGTCCTTCTTGTGCTATCGATATTTTATTATACGGTTTGGAGTGTTGTATGTAATTTGTTAAGAATTCAAAAATTAAAATGTGGTAAAGTAAATTAAGATAAAAGAATATGTGTACATGTGGATATAAAAAATATATTTATACATGAAAAGTAATTTGCACCATTTTATTGGTCCAGTTCAAACTTGAAACTAACATGTGTAATTTTAATGATGTGTGTAATATATATATATATATATATATATATATATGAAAATAAAAGAAGGAATTAGAAAAAAAAAATATATAACTTTTATATGCATACATGTGATTAGGAATTATATTACGTTATATGAGTTATATGAAATACTTGAAGATGGTGGTTGTAAACATTATTGATGTGTAAAAATTAGAAAGGAAGTACATTAAAAAATTATTATAATATATGCATATACTTATATAAAATATTAGAATTAATACTACCACAGAAAATTTCAAATACAGTCTATACCATACATATAAATTATTATTTTATTTGTTTTGTTTTTTTCACCTTCCTCTTGAATCTGCCGACTTGGAGATTTTTTTTCCTCCCGTTTGTACCCTATTTTGCTCACATCAACCTCCTTGTTTCTTGTCTGAACCGTCAGCTCCGAGACAAGGTTAAGGTTTGGTAAGTCCCTCTCTTTCATTCTTCCTTCCTGTAGGTAATAGGAGATTGTGGGTAAGATTTTAAGATTGTGGGTAAGATTTTAAGAGCTGGAATTTTGTCTATGAGGGATGGTTGGTGGCAGCTTGCTGCCCCTGTTTTGTCTTTCTCCTTTTCTACTGTTCCTTTGATTTTCCTTTTCCTTACCGTTTAAATTCCTTTCTTTTATAGAGTGTGTGTGCTGTGTTTTGGCAGTTAGAATACCACTGGGTTTTGGGCAGTAGCTTGACTGAAGTTGAGGGTAGCACACCGTAATTCATATGGTTGGCTGTAATCTGGGAATTTCTGGTGTTGCCGTGAGATTGAAGGAGCTTGGTTGGAGTTGCGTTTTGTAGGTGAAGGTGGGAGTAAGAAAGCTGATGGTGCTCTGCTCCAGCATCTTGTTGTTGAGGGAAGGAGGGCAGCTTGCATATCTTCAGCAGTATTCCTTTCAGCCGTGAAGGCAAGAGAGACTAGATGCATAATTTTCCTTCCTTGCCGTTTGCTTGCTAGTTGTTAGTAAGCTTGTTTAGTAACTAGTTAATCATGGGTTGGTTGATCTCATTATGTTTTGATTAATTAACTTGTTAGAACTAAAGATTAAGAGAAATTGTAAGAAAAAAATTTGGGATTTAAGAACTTATGGGTTGATTTTTTCAAAAAAAAAAAGAAAAAAAAAAAGACTTTGAAATTCAAGAACATGAGCATTAAAGTTTTGGGTAAACACTTAATGGAAATTAAGTTGATGTTGGAAATTCCTTTTGATTTAATTAAGGTAAGATCAATAGTTAGATAATGATAATTATGACTTAAAAGTAGAAAACGATATGAATGAAAGGGAATTTTAGAGTGGATTAGGCATATTCATATCAAGACTATGTAATTCATGTTTTAAATAAAAATCAAATAATTATTTTAAGTTAAATTCAATAATGGGAACTTGAGTATTAGAACGGTTAATTGAATTGAATTGTTTATATTGTAAATTGAATAAAATTTCATGGGCAAAGAATTAGGAATTGTTAGTTAGAAAAGGGAATCTTGGAACTTAGTGGGATTGAGATTAGAATCTCATGATCCAAGCACTTGGTTAATTCCAAAGAGATTAACTTACTTTGGAATTAATGTTAAAAAAAATTGAGGAATGAAGAAGGTTGAGTTAATATTGATTTCTTGGTACGTGTATATTTAGTATATACATACATGATATGGAATCAATTTTCCTATAAGATATTTGTGAAAATACCTAAACAAAATTAATTTCAAAAGATACATATAAGTTAATATATGTATATAAGCTTAGTAACTCAAGAATTAGAACTACAACGTTTGTGAACTAGGTATTATTTGGGAATATGAATTTCAGTTCAGATCCTAATGTGGACTTGATGAGAGGAATGAACATAAGTGTAAGTGACGAATGAAATTGGTTAAAGGTGAGTGGTTAATTGTTATCTATAAGGGCTAGATTATTATGTGTAATTATATGTGTAATTAAATAAATGTGCAAGTACAACGTTTTAGCGAGTTAATTGGATTATGCTTGTTTAAAATTGTTTGTGGTTGATAAGGGCCAACAAATTGAGATTTTTTCTGAAAAATAATGATTTTATTTCTGACATAAAGGTCCAGGTGCACCTAGGACATTCTATAATGAATTCCTGAGATATTATGATTCTGATTTGGATAAATGTTTTCAAATTGAGTACCCAGCCCCAGTGGGATGGATTATGTTAGGATAATCAATATGTTGTGTAGGGGTATAAATGCCCGGTAGGAGGTGATATTGTTATGCAGGGCTAGGTTACTCGTTGGCCTTTTGATTGCTTTGTTTGCTGTGATTACTCTGATTCATTTGTGATTCTATGAATTAAATCAATTGTGAATTTATGACGATTACAAATGGGTACGTGTACTTAGAATTCAACCATGATGTTATTGTGTGTATACTTGTGTTGAATGATGCTAGTACCTTTTGGATACGATTTTCCACTCACAGAGTTTGTAGGACTCATCCCTCTCGTGGATAATATTTTTTTTTCAGGAGTCCAGCATATGGCATCGCAAAGTTTGTGACCTGTTGACAAAGTACGGCATAGTATTTTTCTAGAATCTAAGACTTGAAGTTAAGGATGAAAGTTGCCATTACACTAGAACTGTGGGGTGTCTAATTTTGTATGATGTATTAGTCTAGATATTTGTCTTTGTGTTGTTATATGAAATCAGGAACACATGTGTTTGTAATTGAGGCCTAATATATAAATTTTCAGTAAGTTGCTATTTGTTTCTAAAAACAAACTTTTACAGTGAACTTCTATTTTATAAAATTTAGTTTTGTTTTGTAGTTGGGTCAAAAGTCTTGTTATTACTTTGTTGGATGTCAGGGTTACGGAGGTTTGGTTATCCAATCTTCCGGCCAGTCATGCCTCTTTGAGGGGTGTGACAAGTTGGTATCAGAGCCTGGTTTAGAGGTATGTGACTGCAAATGTGAGACGTTGTTACTTTGTTTACGTACGTTACCCGGGGCATATGTGGACCTAGTGACAAGCCTTAATTCATCCTGAAACTTCAAGTTGCGATTCTTTAATGCATTATCCTTGGCCTTGTAAAATAAACGATAGTGGAAGTTCTTAGTGATCGTTTAGACATGACAACACATAGAGGTCGTGTTGTTAGTGGTGTGAAATACTAAAATATTGGTGTTAATTAGATGTTAGACGTTTTTGATGTGAAATTAAGCTGTAATGAACTATGAGTAATTTTAGTTGAAATCTCAAATTTCGCAATAGTAGCCTCTTAAAATTAGATAATGAGGACTAGGGGTGCGCAAGATAAACGTATAACTGATATTAATCCGACCAATTTCAACCGCAACTGAAATCAACCAAATTAATAACAAACAAAATGGTTGAAATATTGTCAAATATTTTGGGTCAGTTAAAGAAATCGGTTGCTGTAGAATTTGACGTCAAAAAGCCAAAAACGACCAATATGTTCTAATATTATTTAGCTTTCATGAAGTGGCACCTTATTGTTATGAGTTCACATGGAGTAGTTCCGTAGAGCTTCCTATACAGTAACTGTTATAACTTAACATCGTAAAATAGAATTTTAGACATAATGTGTATATTTTCGTTAAAAAATTAGAACAAATTTGTGTAACTTTTGATCATAAATAAATTATTTATATATATATAATTGAATTGGAACATGGTTGGCTTCGACTTAGATCTCACTTTTTGTAAAGTGTATTAGTGAGTAAAATTAGTGTATGTATACAATAAAATAGGGAACAATAATGATTATATATATATATATATATATATATAACATAAGAGATGGGAATCAATGTCCACCATATCTTTAAAATAATAATAATAATAATGAAAAGTGAAGTGACTTTTGACTTGGTAATTTTATTGCTTTGCTTAGCTTTTGTTTTATTCTTGGCTTTACTTTTTGAAAAAAAATGATTTTTATCTCCGAAATTGAAATCTAGGTGCATCTAGGATTTTTTGATTTAAAATTTAGAAATACTTTGATTTTGATAAGTGTTTTTTTTTTTTTTTTAAATGTGAGTGTTCAGTCTCGATGGGATGGAATATGTATGGAGATTAATCTGTTATGCAGGCACGTAAATGCCCGGTTGGAGGTGATACTGTTGTGCGGGGCTGAGTTACTCAGTTGGCCCTTTGCTTGATTTATATACTGTGATTGCTTTGTTAAGAATTGTGAACTCAGGATATTTAATGTGATTGATATATGTTGTGAGATATATGAATTGTGACTGTATAATCTGTTGCACGGGCGCGTAAATGCCCGGCAAGGGGTGATACTATTATGCGGGGCTGGGTTACTCGTTGGCCATTTGGTTGTTTTATATGCTATTATTGCTCTGATTAATTTGTGATTCTTTGAATTATGTAAATTGTAAATTTATGACAATTTACAATGTATATGTGTATTGTGAATTAAGACATGAACATTGTTACATGATGTTACTATATATGTCATACACTTTTGTTGAGTGATGCTAGTACCCTTTGGGTACGATTTTCCACTCATGAAGTTTGTAGGACTCACCACTCTCTTGTGTTTTTTTTTTAGTGACAAATGTTCATTACATTGTGTCGCCGAGCTTGTGACTTGTTAACCGAGTACGACAAGTTATTTTCTAGGATCTCAGACTTGAAGTCAGGGATGAAAATTTGTAGTCACACTAAAATTGTGGCAGTGTGAACTCAGAAACATATTTGTTTGTATTTTGAGGCATGTTTCATATTGCAGGAAACCTTTACAGAATTTTTCAATAAATTAAAATTTATTTCAGTAAACAAACTTTTACAGTAAACTTCGTTTTATAAAAGTAATTTTATTCTTTAGTTAGGTCAAGATTCATGTTTGTTACTTTGTTTTGAAGTCAGGGTTATGGAAGTTTGGTTATCCAATCCTTCGACTAGTCATGCCTCCGTGAGGGGTGTGACAAATTGGTATCAAAGCTTGGGTTTAGAGATTCGTGACTGCAAATGTGGGACATTGTTACTTTGTTTATGTACGTTACCCGGGACGTATATGGACCAAGTAACACGTTCTAATTCATTCTGAAATTTCAAGTTATGATTCTCTAATGTATTACCCTTGGATTTAGTTAGGGATGTTGTGGAATGGAAAATTTAAGTCCAAGATTTATAGAACTTTTTATCAAATTTGAGTATATTTCATGGAGTTCTTATGTTTTTATTTAAAACTTAGATTATCCAACTATTGCAAAGATAAATTCAATCTAGAATATGAACCATGAACGAAAGTACCAGTTAAATCAATTCTAATAATAATTTTAGCTACAATACTTATTAATTAAAGAATAATTCTTCTAGTAATATTGACTATTTATTTCACTTTTCTCCATATTGCAATAAGCAGTTACGTTAGAGACATAAACAGTCATAGATAATTATGAAATGATATTTTTTAAATAAAATAAGATAAAATTTTGATTAGGTATTTAATATTTTTCTTTCTTTTCTCAATTAAAGAAATAATTGCACAATGAAATAGTAAGTATAAAGAAGAGAGTGATAAACCCTAGTGGAGATTGGTATGGTTTAACATAACGTTTCGTTCATTTAGGTTTGATTGCGTCATAACTTCATAATTTAGATAGGGTGTATCGTTTAATAAACTGAGAGTTAATAGTAACCCAAAGAGAAATGGTAGGTACTGTTAGTCCATGAATGATCAATCATTATATAAACTTGGATAGATTCTATTTATGACCTTTGAGATTTTTTTTTTTTTCCAAAGAATCAAAACGATCAGCTATTAATGAAAGTTCCTACCGGCTTTCTTTAAAGTATTTCCTGAATGAAGGCTTCCAAGTATATCATAAATTGAACTCCTGCTGTTAAATAATCAAACCGTAAAGAATAGGAGAGGTCTAATAGTATTATGAATAACCTAGTATCAAATATTGGTAATAATATTAACCAAAGAACGTTCTTTTGTGCTTCCGGATATGTCTAACTCTTAAAATAATTATATCAATTAATTACTCTAAAAAGTTCTGTACCACGGAAACTATATGCCATGAATATCAATATCATGTAGATGACTCTTAATAAATTGGACTCTAATATAATATATGTATATATTTTCAAAGTCCTGGATATTTCTACCTCTCAATTCCTTTAGGCTAGACTTGTAAGTCTTTTAATCAACTAGCTTAACCTTTCGAAAATGCATTCAGTATTAGTACTCTATTTGGAAGAAGAGGAAACATGGTAGTCTTTATACACTTTATCTATGTATTTGAATTTTTATGTACTTAGAAAATATATGTATATATATTCTTTAGAGAAAATAAGAAAATTAAGAAAACTGTAAATATTGGCAAAATTATAATCATTAATAAATTTAGGTCTTAAATTATTAGATTGGTGCAACGGAAGTGTGATAGGCCATAACCCACAAGTTCTAAGTCTTAGGCTTATTTCATTTAGGTTAGTGTACATCTGAAAAAAAAAAATTATTAAATAAAATAAAATTTTGTGTATTAAGAATCTAGGAAGTAAATATGGATAAAAGCCCAATGTGTGAGAAGTAATCAGTGACGAGTGTAAATAGACAAGTTCATAAACTTCTTTTGATGAAAACTATTCGTTAGTATTTTAACAAACAAGAAACCACATGGAAAATCAAAGCTATATTGAAACAGCAATATTTATATTCAATTTAGGTAAAAATCTATCCGTATCCCTTTATTTTATGAAATTTGGGATGAATTTCTTTTAAGGAGAGGAGATTGTTATAACCCTCACAATGTGTAAAATTTACGTTATCAAATAAACGAAGCAATTAAATAATAGTATAGTTAAATACGTTGTAATTTGATATTTTAGTATAACCATAGTATATATGTTTAATTTTATTTTTTTTAAATATAAATTATTATTGTAAACCAAATAAAACTTTGATCAAGTAATTTAAAATGATTAAATAATTGTTACCTGTATAAATATCAAGAATTAATTTTCACCACATTATTAGTTTATTTAGAACTTGAAATTAACTTATGTAACTTTTATGGAGGGGTGCTATAAGTGTGTAAATAAAATAAACTAGAAATTTTAAATGTATATATAAACTAAGACTAAAGATATAAACCACTGTTATACAACTTGGATTTTGATCATCTTATCCTTTATTTTATTTTTCTTTCTTTTCTTTCTTTCTTGTTTACTCTTGGCCAACCATAAAACTCCATGTCTTTTTATCTTATTCTCCTTATTTCACGATTCTTCTAGCTCTTTCTTCCCCTGCTTTTGCTTTCATGGTTTATTTTCCAGCCGTGCTCCATAGCTTTCTCTTTGACAGCAGCATCCATAAGACAGTAACATATTTCTTCTTGCCATGTGGTGAGTCTAGTTCTGCCCATTATGCTCTGTTTTCCTTCCTTGTCCAGCCGTGAATCTCGTTCAATAGCTCAGCCATGGCAGCCAACGATTTCCGTTGTTTTGGTAGCGTTTTCCCTTGTTTTGGTAGCAACCAACTTGACTTTTTTCTCCTCTTGTAGTAGCTCCAAGCCAGCTTAGTTGAGAAATTGTTTGGGTGTTATTTCAACTGGCTTTGTTTCCATCCAGCCATAAGAACTCCCTCCCTATTCTTGGTTGTGTGGTTTCCTTCTTGCAACTTGTTTTGTTCCTCTTTATTGTCTTTCATAGCAACCACGTTTTTCCTTTCCTTTTTGCCCGTTGCTTTATCCTTATAAATCTTGCAAGTTCTACTCTTGTGTGCCTTGTAACCGAGGAGTTAGTTTCTTTTACCTAGTCGTGAGGTCAATTTTTCTTATGCCCTATATTCGTTTTCTTGCTAGCTGTGTGGTGTTTTTCCTACTGCAGCTTTGAATTTTCTTCCTTGTGGTTGTCCAGCAGAGTGGTTGGTAAGTATGACCATGGCCATCCTTTTTTTTTTGTTCTGCCTTGTAGCCAAGCAGTATCAGTTTTGTTTTGGGCGTGCGGTAGCTGACTTGAGAGCTAACCTTCCTTCCTTGCTTGTGGCTTGTTTATGTGGGTTGATGTGGAGGTTTTGGAAGCCAAAACCTTAACTTTGGGCAACTGTATTTGGTGTGGTGAGGGTGCCTTATTTCAGCCATCTTCCATTCTTGTGTAACCTTTCAACTATGGCAGCTACCAAGTTTTGTTCCTCCTCCTTTCTTGGTCATCCAACTAGAAGTTTTGAGGTGTTAATCTCTAATCCTTGTTTGCTTTGAACAAAAATTTCTGCATTTTTTAAAACTTTGATTAATGTAAAACAATAGGTTTATAAAAATGAAATATTGAGTGACAATGAAGGAATATATGAGTAGTGGAAAAGTAAGCCATGAAATTAAAGTATATTGATATTAGAATGGTTAATTCAAGTTTGATGAGAATGAATCAAGGCTAAGTATTTAAGGAATTGGTATGGATGTTTTAAGATTCAAGTTTTAGTTCATTTAATTAATTTATGGTTGAAACATAAGTCATATGTAAAAGTGTTGAAGCTATAGGAATATATATATATACATGCACCTATATATGAACTAGCATAAATTATGCACTCAAGATGTTTGATAAAATGCTCAAATGAAACTAGTTTTAGTATAATGAATGAAGGAAAGTTAAAGACATAGATTAAGAGTTGTAATTGAATAAAAGTTCTTCAACAAGAATAAAGAATAGTTGATTAATACGGTAAATTGAGGAATTGATGATAGTGGGTAGTGAGTATGGGCAAAGGATGTTTAATTGTGAGGTGAAGTGTTAAGAGTGAGAGTTGAATGGTTTTTGAAGGGGGTGCAGAATAGATTTCGTGGGAGTGAAAAATCTTGTATTTCAGGTGTTATCAGGCTGAATTAAATTAAAAGTTAAAATGAGAAAGTGTAGCTTTGGATCTTGAGAGGTTGTCTACAAAATTCCATAACTTAATTCCTAGTATATTATTAGTTAGATCTGTTAGACTACTGCTAGGTCCTGTAAGATTTTTAGTGAACCTCAGTCAATCTGAAAGACTTCGTTGGGTTTGTAGGTGGAATTAGCTTAGGACCACCGAATGAAAGTTGTTTCTAACATCTTGAAGCACTAGACTGAAGATTTTTGTAATTTAATTCCCAAGTATGGCAATTTTATAAATAACAGAATCAAAGGTTGGCAACTAAGAATTTTACGAGTTCTCTGATTTTGTGTATGTGAAGAATCGAGTGAGTTCAAGGTTGAGTTTAGGAGAAGTTTCTAAATAAGAAAGCTAGATAACATCCTAAAGTTAATGCTTCAACTTGGTTTTATTAAATTTGATTAAATATGTAAGTAAAAATAAACATATATCTAAGAAGGTGGTGAAATGCCTAAATGAGTAATTAAATAATTAACTTTACTAATATACACATCCAGATAATACATATGATACCTATCTTGAAAGATATACTTGTCTATTAATAAATCCAATAAACGGAAGTGAATTTTGTTTTTCCTAGATAAAGTTGTATTCAATTAACTAAGTAAGGTTAGAGCTGCCAAAATCTTGCATTTTGTAGAATTTGATGCAACTTCAAAGAATAAACTGCATTGATATACAAATCTAAAAATTACAAATAATATACCATTATAAAGCTTCATGTGTCTAGTATTTAATAAATTTTATGAAACTAAATTTGGAATTTCCTAGAGGAAGATATGACTGTTAAAGTGAACACTGGTTCAAACCTCAAGTTTAGACAGTTTCAACATCTTTAACTCACTTGTGTTTTCTAACTTTTCTAATAGTTTCTTTCTATCCTATGCATTATCAAGACATTTAAAATGTCTTTTCATTATCAACCTTACCACATAAAGTACAATTTATACTACTTGACATGTAATAGCTTAATAAAAAACTCTCATACAGAAACCTATAGAAGTTTATATATAAGCTTAGTAATTAAAAGGTTATAACAATAACATTTATGAACTAATTATTATTGGAAAATATGAATTTCAGTTCTGGATCCTAATATGGACCTGATGAGATGCGTGAACGATAGTGCAAGTTACTAATGAAATCAATTAAAGGAAAGTGGTTAATTGTTGCCTTTAGGGGCTAGATTATTATGTGTAATTATATGTGTATTTAAATAAATGTAAAATTGCAATGTCTTAGTGAGTTATTTGAATTATGCTTGTTTGAAATTGTTTATGGTTGATAAGGGCCAACTAATTGAAATTTTTCTAAGAAATGGTTTTCATTTCTAGAATTGAGATCCAGGTGCATCTATGATATTCTGATTCTGGTAAATATTTTTATTTTTAAATTTGAGTGCTCAGCCCCAGTGGGATGGATTATATACGAAGATTAATCTATTGTATGAGCGCATAAATGCTTGGTATAGGGTGATACTGTTGTTCGGGGCTGGGTTACTCATTGGCCCTTAGGTTGTTTTGTATGCTATTATTGCTCTGATTAATTTGTGATTCTATGAATCATGTAAATTATGAATTTATGACAATTTACAATGTACATATGTATTGTGAATTAGGACATGAACATCATTACATGATATTACTATATATATCATGCACTTGTGTTGAGTGATGGCAGTACCCTTTGGGTACAATTTTTCACTCACTAAATCTGTTGGACTCACCCTTCTCTTGTGAATTTTTTTTTAGTGACAAGAGTTCCGTACATGTTGTCGCCGAGCTTGTGACTTGTCAATTGAGTATAGCAAGATATTTTCCAAGATCTCAGACTTAAAGTCAAGGATGAAAGTTTGCAGTCACACTAGAATTGTGGTGGTGCAAACTCAGAAACATATGTGTTTGTTTTTTGAGGTATGTTTCATATTGCAAGAAACCTTTGCAGAAATTTTCAAAAAATTATAATTTATTTCAGTAAACAAACTTTTACTGTGAACTTTCGTTTTATAAAAGTTACTCTTTAGTTGGGTCAAAAGTCATGTTTGTTACTTTGCTTTGAAGTCAAGGTTACGGAGGTTTGGTTATCCAATCCTTTGGCCTGTTATGCCTCTGTGAGCTGTGTGTCAGTGACAGGGATTTACTTAAAATTATGATTTTTATCATTAAATTAGGGTTATTAGTATAAAATTATCAACGAATTATTGTGTTATTGAGTGTTTGCTCTAGTGGCCTCTCTTGTCTAATTTCTCTCACTAGTTGTTTTCCCAGAACTACATCTTTTTATTTATTTATTTTTTATTGTTTTAGTAGTCATGTGGTGTACTCTAGTCTAACATATATTGGCTAATATATCTATTTCTTCGGTCCAGTAAAAGACATGTCATTCATGTTGGGTTTAAGAAATTTATGAGTATATTCCACACGACCTCCTTTAGGTTTGCTATCTCCCTTCTTCATCAAGAAGTTCCGGTTCATTGTTATTGTTACATTGAAACATTAATTCTTTAACAGATTAGGATTTTCTAGAGCTGCAAATCCTCTAGAGTTCCTAAAATTTGTCTTACATAAATTGTTGGATAATAGTAAATGGTCAAGATTAAGCCAACTTAATATTGTTTTATTAAAGAAAATAGAAACAATTAGACTCAATATTATATTTACGTTTTATTTCTTATTTTTCACTATCCTTTATTAATGTAGATAAAACAAATAAAGGATAATTGGACACAATAAATATAATATTAGTAACTAGCTTTATTCTTGATGCACGAATTTTATTATTTAAAAAAAAAATAGTTAAATAATTTGAATTAAAATTGTTATTTTTATTTTGTAAGATTTATTATTAACAACATTATTAATTTATGTATTATTTTTCTTTTAAAGGTATTAGTTTGAAAAATAAAATGAAGCTAATGTGATATTAAAATATTAATTGATGGCCATCCTGGGTCACCATTCAGCATATTATTCTCTCAATAATTATATTATATATTATGAATTTTTCACTTTTAAAGAAACATTTTGTTATATAGATTTTGAATTGTAATTTTGGATATGCATATATCTTTTCTATTTAAGTAAAATGAATAGAAAATTGAAATTTGGCATCAATGCTAATTGATGATTTGTTTTAAACATAAATTTGCTCCAATTTTTTTTTTTTATAATTGATTAGCTCTAATAAGCAGTGAAAAAATAATTCAAAATATTAGTCATTATATTAAATTTTTGATATTATCTTTCTTGAACTTAAGTTACTTTTGTTTATTTAAATTGTTATAACCCAATAATGTAAAAATCGAGTTTTAAGACACAATGTGTAAATTTTCATTTTAAAAACAAACGAATTAATTAAATAATAACAATAATACAATTGAACATGTTATAATTTGATAGCTTAACGTATGACTTAGGATGTTGGTATGTAATTTATTTTGACAAGGAAAAATTGAAATAAATTAATATGTATATACATGTGATTAGAGAATTAGTTTTACACCACAATATAGGTTGACTTGAATTTTAAATTTTCACTTCTTGTAAATTGTGTTAACAAGTAAAATTAGTGGATGTAACCAATGATGTATAGTGAATATATATATAGATACAAATATATATATATCGATATAAATATATATAACTAGGGTGAATTTCCACCATACATTCTAAAACTTGGATTTTTGACTTGACTTTCTTTTATTCTAATCCTTTCATTTTTTTTTTTTTTGGGTCTATTTTTTACTAATTTTCTTCTTTTACACACCAAACTTACTTTCTTTGGCAGAGCTTGTTCTAGAGAAATCATCAATTCTCTTGAATGGGCGATGCTTTCCTTCTTCCTTTCTTGGAGTGTGACGTGATAAAGGTAAGGATTCCACTGTTTTTCTTTCTTTGTTCTCGAATCATATATTTCAATTGCAATTTCAAAAAAAAAAAAAAAAAGTTTGTGACATTTGTAGGGTTCGTTTGCTCTCCTGAGAATGTTTTGTTATTATTCTTTTTTTTTAAGATTCAAAACAACTTTCAGATATAATTGAGATCTAGCAAAGAAAAAAGTACACAGAAATAGTCTCACTTTATGGAAAGGAAAAGAACAAAAATTGAAGTGAATAAGGACATCTACTTTAGGTAATTGTTTGTTGTTTGATTTTTTTTTTTTTTTTTCTTCTTAATCTTTGAAATTCCTAATTTTTCTAGAAAATAACATTCTTAAACATATTTTGTCTTTTTGGATTGTGATTTGTTGATAATTTACTCATCGTGCATATTCCTCCTTACATGAATGCTCTTATTTGTAGTGTTTATGCAGTTGGATTTTCATTAATCCATGTTTTGGTCCTTACATTTATTTCTCATAACTTCTTGCCTACCATATGAATTTTTTAATGAGTTATATTTTTCTATATTTTTTCTACTGTTATGGTTTCAAATGTAATTTGTTATGATGATTTGAACTTGCTTAATTGTTGTGATGACAATTTACTCATTGTGCATATTCCTCCTTACATGAATGATCTTATTTGTAGTGTTTATGCAGTTGGGTTTTCATTAATCCATGCTTTGGTCCTTACATTTATTTCTCATAACTTCTTGCCTACCATATGAATTATTTAATGAGTTATATTTTTCTACATTTTTTTGTTGCTTTGGTTTCAGATGTAATTTGTTGTGATGATTTGAACTTGCTTGATTTTTATGATGACAATTTACTCATCGTGCATAATCCTCCCCACATGAATGATCTTATTGATAGTGTTTATACAGTTGGATTTTCATTAATCCATGCTTTGGTCCTTACATTTATTTCTTAGAACTTCTTGCCTACCATATGAATTATTTAATGAGTAATATTTTTCTATATTTTTTCTACTGGTTTGGTTTCAAATTTAATTTATTGTGATGATTTGAACTTTCTTGATTGTTTCTTTCTTTTATTGGTTTTATGGCTTACATTAATGAATTTCATGCTTTTCTTACATTTGATGCCTTTAAGTTTGGCTTTAACTTTGAAGATGCTTGCCTGAATAAATGGTCATGGCATCCAGTTTCATTATTTAATGAATTGTTTTACTGTCATTTTTTTTTTTTTTTTATGTTTTGGCTTGAAATGTAATTCGTTTTGATACTTTATATTTTCTTGAATTTTTTTTCTTTTATTGCTTATGGCTTGCTGAAACTCAGTTTGTAATTATAAATATGATTATTCTAGCCTCAAACATTTTTAATTTTTATAGGTAGCCGGAAAGGTTCTTGCTATATTGGAAGATGAAGCATAGCTCTAATAGAATAATTGCTAGCTTTATTTCTATATTAGGGAATAAGGTTTTTTTTTTTTAGATAACTTAGAATTTCAGAAATCTAGTCACTACCTCACTTTTTTGAATAATTTTCTTATCTTTTTGCCACATAAGTTGGTTGCAATAAATTCTCTAAGTGAGGAAACAATTCGAGTCATATTTTCAATGTCTTCCCACTTACATGTGTCTGCAATCTACATAACTTACCCTGTTACAAGTGGGAATAAGCTAAATGGTATTATTTTGTGTTATCATTTGTTTGTTGTTAAATTTGGTTTCTTTCCATTACATTTCATCCAAAGAGATTATATTGGGCTCACTAACCATAACAATGAGTTGAAGTTTTGCCTTTAAGCCACGAAACAACAAGCACATCTCTGATAAGATCATGTTCTTTTGTATTGGGATTTAGAAATTTTTGTGAGTCTATATCTCTTTAATTGAAACTATGTTAGTTCATGTTCTTCTATATTGGGATTACGAGACAAAAATGGTAACCATGTTGCAGTCTGATATAGTTGCTTGCATGTTATAGTTGTTAGCTTGCTTGCTTATTTATCACTTGTCTATAATAGGAACAAAGTCTTAGGTACCCTTTTTTTCTGTAATATTCTAGATGTTGTAGTTTCAAATTATAATTTTTACGCATACTAAATGTTCATCCAATAAATTTTTGGTTGGCCCCAATTCCTTTTTTATTACAACCAGGGAAACAAAAGCCTGTTTGATGATTTTTCTTTTTCTCAGTGGTAAGATTGGATTTGACTAGTTGAGGTGTCCTCCACGTGGCTAGTCTGCAAAAAGGCAGTCCTCTACACCTGTGAAAATTTTGATGATCAAGTTAGTATATAATTAGAGTGTATAAGCTAAAAAGCTATAAAAAGTATAAGTTGTAGAGAATAATCTATTTTGTTTTGAGGTTTTAATCCTCTTTATATAAGAGTACTGTCAGAATATTAATCACAAAATTTATGACATCCATTATAATAATAATGACATCCATTACATAATAATATGAATTAATGGTGCCAATTACAATTCAAATTAGTCCGTTATACTTTAACTAAACCATATGCGATATTATTGGATTGGTACAATCTTGTACTATCACTAGTTCCCCTAAAAATGATTTTAAAAAGCGTAAGGACTTGAATTATTGTGGACTACATAACTGGGTCTTGTTCCCCGTTTGAAAGGTTGATTTTTTGTGCTAAATTTTTTGAAATTTTAGTGTAATCACTAATGTGATGCACTGATGGTGTGATATTTTTATCACTGGTTTTGACGCAATGTTGTATTCTACCTTATAACTTATGTCACTTCACTTCACCTTATAACTATTCCACCTTATTACTCTTATATTTGTCAGTGCGAATTGAGAAGTCCAGACTTGTTATTATAGCAATTTATGCTTAATTTTCACCCGTCGACGGAGACTAATATGCCATTGTATTAAACTGTACTAAAATAAGCAATATACCTTACTTTGAGCAATAAGGGTGAAAACCCAAGGCTATTTGCTAATAATATTCTAGGTGATTACCTGAACTTTGATGATGTTATAGCTTACTGGGTGAAAACCCAAGCTTGTTAGCTTTGTAGCCATTTAATTTGTCAGGGTACTTTGCACAGGCGCTAGCTTTTTAGCCTGTGATGCCAATATGTAGTTGTATTAAATTGCATGTAATAAAATAAATATTGTACCTTTCTTTAAGCAATATGGGTGAAAACCGGAGCTTATTTTGCTGATGTTTTGGCTTTTGTAGCCACTTTGATATATCTGGGTGCTTTGCCTAGGCACCAACTTTTTAGCCTGTGTTGCCCACCCTGAGTGTGACTATAGGCATTTTAGCCATATGTCATCTCCTCGGGTTCTCTCTCTAGGTCGGGTAAAAACCCAGTACCTTTGGCGATTCAGTATCTGAAGGGCCCCGCTGAAAAGCTGCTTATGCCTTTCCTCGGGGTCAAGCTATTATACCTCAACCTTTATAGTCGCGAGGGGAACATATTGAATGTCATTCCTCCCAATGACTGTCACTAGCTGAAATGCTCTCTATGGACTCTTTTGAGCTGTTTATTATGACGGTGAGCAATAGCCTCTTCTGTTTTGAAAGTGATGAGCTCTTTCTAATTTGCTGACTTTGTGCACAAGGATTTTCTTGAAATAAATTATAAGTGCGGCTGAAAAGCCAAGCTTAATAGAAAATTTGTTAAATCTGCTAAAAATATATTGCTAAAGATAATAATCAATAATGTTTTAAACAACATATATAAACTCTTGGTTTATCATTCAGGGATTCTGACCGTTTAATTTTGAGATTTGATCCCGAGTTGTATTTAGGAGATAAAACATTTTTCATTTGTTGTCATTACTTGACCTCCATATATGTCACTTATCTGTACTAGTCTGTATGCTAAATCACTTAAAATATTTATTAATCATCAAATAATAAATATAATTCGGTTGTTAGTTGACTCAGTTTTAAGAATATTTTAGCAAATAAGTATTTTGTATTGGCTATAGTCAAAGCTATAAAAACTTGTTGAAATAAATTCCATGACAATAACAATAATTTGTAAAGGCCGATTGTAAGGCCTTATATTTATATTAAAAAGGCATACTAGCCAAGCATATTTTATGCATACTCATTTATGATCTCTACTTATTTTTTAATAAAGATATTTGCATATATTTGTAAACATGCAATTATAAAGTCTAAAGACATATTTATAAAATTTTAAAATTAATTAGGCCATCTATATGAAAATATAGAATTCAGGGACCTATTTATAATTTATTATTATTATTATTATTATTATTATATTGGTCATTTATATAAGAATATAAAAGCCTGGGGTCCATATGCAATTATCCCAAAACATTTAGGCAATTATTCTGCACTTAGGGATGTACTTGCAAAATATGAAAGTTTTGTGGTAATTTTGTAAATTACAAAAGTATTTGTCCACTTATGTAATTTATAAACATTATGGACCAAATATTGAAATATATAATAATTTGAGTCAAATTTATAAAATATTCAGAACAATTATGGAAATATATAAAACACTCAAGCCATTCACATAAATATTTAAAGGCGTGGGAATCGAACATCAATTTCGCAAACTTGGTTTATGCTGAATCTATAGACTTAGGTTGAGAAGATGGGTCTCGATATGGATGTTGCAATTTAATCTTTGTGTGTGTAGGATGTTCTTCTAGAAAGTGGGCCTTGTTTTATGTTTTCAATATTTACTTATTTGGTACTAAATAATAAGTTCAAACTTTCTAGACAATAATCACATAAATTGTTGCGCTTTCTATTCTTTAAGCCATGTAAGAAACTAATAAGTAACAAAATGAAAAGCTTTTGGTTCCCCTTTATTTTATTTTTTTGGCGTACTTGGAAATTTTTATTGCTTCCTCATATACTGCTGCATGGGAGAGGAATGTCATGGGGAACACTAGCCTTTAGAAGATCAATGAAATTGTTGATCTTATCTACAAAGACGTGTAAAATTTGTATCTGCTTGACCATTGATGCGAAAACTTGTGCTCGTCGTGCTTTTGGGGTTGTACCCATTTTTAATTAGGAGTAGTTATAAGGTGGAGTGAAGTGGGATAAGTTATAAAGTGGAATACAACATAGCATCAAGACTAGCGATAAAAATATCACACCATCAGTGCATCACATTAGTGATTGCACCAAAATTTCAAAAAATTTAGCACAAAAAGTCCACCTCACAAACGGGGAACACAGCCCAGGTATGTAGTCCATAATAGTTCAAGTCTTTACACTCTTTAAATTTGATTTTTAGGGTACTAGTGATAATACAGGATTGTACCAATCCAATAATATCACATGTGATTTGGTTAAAGTATAACAAACTAATTCGAATTGTAACTACCACCATTAATTCCTGTTATGATATAACGGCTGTCATTATTATTGTAACAGACATCATAACTGTTGTGATTAATATTTTGATAGAACTCCTATGTAAAGAGACTCAAAACAAAATATGTTGTTCTCTACAACTCATATTATTTATAACTTTTTAGATTATACACTATGATTAGATACTAACTTGATCATCAGAGTTTTCACAGGTCCAGAGGATCGTCCTTTTGCAGATCAGCCACATGGAGGACACTTTAACTGGTAAAATCTAATCTTAACACTCAGGAATGGTGAATGTGAATTATTTCAATTAGTGAAATAGGATATGGCCTTCCATTGCTTCTTATGCTAGGTAATGTTGAACTCCTAATTGAGATAATTTTCAACTTTAAACTCATTTAATATCAATATAATGACCAAACAAATGCACTCCTATTTTTTGAAAGAAAGATCAACAAATACATATTTATACTTTGTTTATGATGTATATGCTGCATGTATGTGTCACTGGTGGTCAATTTATATGTTAATGAATCTTTCATCTAGAACTTTGACTTTTTAAAATGGATTTCAAAAAATTTTCTCCCATTTTTATGATGTTTTGTTGTTTAGTTATTCTGGCACACTAACATGTTGGCTATTTTTTGAAGGCAATAATGGTTTTGAAGATGAGGAACATTGAAGGTCATAAATTATATTGCATAGTATCATGCTAGTACCTTGAGGATTCATGCTATTGAATTTGTATAGTTTCTTATGATGCATTCAAAGTTTCCTCTAATTGAGTGCTTCAACATATTTGATATGTATTTCATGATCTTCTATTTCATTCTCTATGTGTAAAATTGTAAAAGAATTTTGGCTTCTTACAAAACTGTTTGGTTTTATTCATTAATATGTTTTCACCTATTGCACTTTCTGTAAAGGTAAACAGGACATAGATAAGTGATAGTTAAAAGAAATAGTGTCATTGTTTTGCTATACTTTGATAATTTATTGAATGGAGGCTTAATGGTCTTTTAACAAGATGACTTCGGGCTTAAACAAGTCTCTTTTGGGTAGTAAATACTACCATTTTGTCTTCATAGTTTTTGAGTTTAGTCCTCCACTAAGATCATTATATTCATGGTTCTATTTCATAGTTGCTTCACCAAATCTAACCATTTATTCTTACTACGTATGTATTAACCCTTCACACATGCTTTAGAACAATGGAAGCCAACAAGGAGATGGAGAAGAACCTCTTGAGGAAAACTACTTACTCTCTTCTATCAACATTATATTCAAATGTTGCGGTGGATGATAACATTTCTGAGGTAAATTTAATACCCCTTTGTTTACAAGTTTTTTACAATTTACTTATATTTGCATCATAACTTGATTAAAATGCGAAAACTTTAAAATGAGACTATGTATCAACAATTCCAAGCTTCAAAGTTCAAACTTAGCTTTTGAAATTGCAATATCTTAATTTGATCACATCTGTCCAATAATGTTCAAATTTGTATGATAACTTGAACAATGACATGGACAATGAGTCTTCATTTAGAACTTTAAGTGCAAAATAATTATAGATATTGTACTACTTATTTCCCTTGCTTTACACAATTCACTTAGTTCTTTGTCCACCAATTTTGTAAACCTCAACTTAGTGGGTTACTTGCATCGATAACAACATTTATATTACATTGACAAGTATCCGAAATAGTACTAGTCATTGATGGAATATTTAGTATGGTTTAGAATTGCATCACAAACCTACTCAATGCCTAAGTCTTAGCTTTTTATCCATGGCTGAAAAACACTTAGCTGGTTTTATAAACATTTTCCTTCTCATTAAACCATGCACATCGGCTAACAACTTTAAATCTTAAAAATATAAGTTGCTTGTTCAGAATTTTCCTTTTCTTTCTTTCCCCTTTGTTTTACCATAAAAACTGTGCTCACCTTGATTTGATTCTTGAACACTAGGCTAGTCACATTTGATAGATGTGAACATGACTTCTTTTTTTTTTGGTTAAAATAGTTTTGGTGAAGGCCATCGTACATGACATTTTCTAAAACTTACTATTTTATTTTTTTTTTTGGATGAAGTAAATATTTGCTTGCAGAAAGGTCCAGATTGTTTCAAGACTGCAATTATTGGTAGTGCCTTCATAGAATTCCACGCTCTTGGGATGAGCTTCAGCTCAAATCATAACTTTGTATATTATCCACTCAATCTAATATTGTGTCAAAGTATGTCAATTTTACATTCCGTGTCAAGACTTCCTAATATATACGAGGTATGTCAAAAATTATAAGTTTGAAACATCAAATGTTAATGCATAATTCAATTTTTTGTTGTTTTCAGGAAGTACAAGATTTCAAAGAAATAGTATTTTGCTGTCTTCATGAAGTATTAATAAGTTTTGTATAATTTTAACAAGAATACATTTTCATATAACATGAAATGTTAAGGCAATTTTTTGAGTGGATTGATTTTTGTTCTCTAGGCTGAATCTATATTGAAGGAGGACTGTACATTTATTGAAAGAAGGATTGGAGGCCGTCCTATAGTGGGGAGCCTTTCAATAAATCAGATGAATTATGCTGAGTTGTACCAGATATTAAAGAAATTCATTCAGGGCTAGAGATTCGGGGAAATAGAATTTTGCCAATAATGGTAACATTATAAGAGAAGTCTCAATTGTAACATACGTTTCTAGTTTCTTCGGACGAGATCAGTTTTAGGTTCGGTTTGGGAGTTTAGAAGGAGATGAGAGGATATCAACAAAAATAAAAGGAAAATAAAGAAAAAAAATTAGGTTTTGTTTTTTTCTTTCTTTCTTTGAAATCTCATTTGGGTGTTTATGAAAAGATAACAAATAAAAGAAAATGAGATTATAAAATAAATATATATATATATATATATTATTTTTTTATTTTTTTATTTTTTATTTTTTATTTTTTTTTTGTGAAAGTTGAGAAAAAAAAATTTAGAGGATACAATATTAAATAGTGTAATGATTAAAGTGTTAGTAGGTATTAATAAACGGAATAGGTGAATATTATTCACCATCGTAAAAAAATATAATACACTTTATTTTATCTTTTCAAATTCACTTAATTTGAAAAGATTAAAACAATAGTATTCGAAAGGATTTAGTACCAAAAGTTTCGTTCCCTACCCTCTTCTCTCATTTACTTTACCTCCATACAAATATACCTTAAGCAGTAGAGTTGAAAAAGATAATGGATCTCTTGGTGCCTCTCAAGTTAAGCTTCCCACTAAGAAAAAGGCATCAATGAATAGTGATGGGACATAAAGCAGCAAACTATGGATATGAAAATTGTGTTTACTAGTAGCATTAACATTCTCATAATTAAATTTCAATCTAAGACAAAACAAGAACATTTGTATTTTTTAATAGATATTTGAGTTTACTAGTTAATCTTACATCAAGTTTTATTTGACGATAAATTGGGTCAGAAGTGACATTTGCACTACTTTTTGGTTCATTGGTTTCTATCCACCCAGTTTTGTCATATATTGTTAGGTTTAAGTCTTGTAGCCCATCACTATCCCATATCTAATATCTCCTCAAATCTCGCAGAAAGAGAATCCTTTGTATCCATCATTGAACAAACTCAAAATGTCCAATGCAATAGTTTCCTCATCATCAAAGGCATTGCCACTTTAGCTTTGATTTTCTAATTGATGTTGTTTTCCTCAAAGCATAGATATTTCTTGGACACCCTTTTTATCTTTCTGGCTTCACTTTGAATACCATCTGCCTACATAGTGAAAATAAAGTTGAACAAGAAAAGCCTGGATGATTGAGACTCTCTTGTTTAAATTGCTTATATGGACAGTATCAAATTCTGTAGTAGTGTCAAAGGCCAATTGACTCAATGCCATGCCGAAAGGGCCCTTTGTTTTCTTTTTCAAGATGTCACTCTTGACAAGCCCAGCTTCAGCTCTTCACCTGTAACTTCCCTTTGCAGGGTTCTGTTAAAGAATGAGTTAGCACATGGTGTTCCGTTATTACTGACTTTCCTTCACTATAGCTGTAGAACTTTTGCAACTTGTATAAAGAATCTAGTGAAGAGGAGGAAAATTTGAGACAAAGATCATTATCATAACATGCATCAATCACACAATTTCTGGTTAAATTGAGGCCTAAGGTAGGAGAATACCAGATAGCTTTAGCCTTTACCCATGTGTAGCAGCACAAAGAAATGGTACTTCTGATATCACCCATCCATTGTTGTCCCCACAAAGGAAATTGAAGAATATGAATAGTATATTGAATGGAATGAATAGAGACAATCGTGAGAGTCTCTATGTACAGACCACAATAGAGTTACCTAACTAATCACTTAATGATATAGAGTAAGTTAAAAGTCTTCAACTATTTTCAAAATGTCGACCATTTATTAGTTCAATTGACAAAGCACGGGATTTAAGCCCATTAAAATTATAACCCATTAGATTTCAACCCTGGAGTGTGACTGTCACTTAGTCTTTCCCAATCCCTAACCATAAAGCCATCAAGGCTGTTCTCCCCCTTTACCTAAGATAAAGAAAATATTCGCAAACTGGCTAGGCAAGGTGGCTCACTTATTTTACAAAGCAACCACTTCCATAACAAACATAAGCCCGTACTTTAGCAAACCTTGCTTTGAGCTAGCAAGAATTTTTCGTCATGTCAGCTTGAATATGCCTTTCTAATCAACAGGTCATGTCAATGCATTCAGTTTCCACATTAATGGTACTTAAATTCCAAACCAGAATGTTATGAAACATGACAATGCAAAAAATGGAAGGTGTCAAGGGTTCTGAAAATGAGACAAGAGACACCTTCCGAATTGCTTACATAATTCATTTCTTACTTGGTGCCGGCAACTTGCTTCCTTGGAATGCATTAATAACTGCTGTTGACTACTTTTCCCATCTCTATCCAGCCAAACACATCGAAAAGGTGTTTTCAGTAGCTTACATGAGTTCATCTGTTCTAGTTCTAGTTGTGATGATGAGTTGGGGGGGTTGGAATAAGATGAGCTTGAGGTTGAGAATGAACATGGGATTCTCCATGTTTATTATCTCTCTAATGGTATCTCCTGTTATAGACTGGACCTGGTGTAGCAACATGTCAAATGGAAGACCCAACGGAGCCTATGTGGTGATAGTTGCATCAGTGGTGATTTGTGGTTTAGCAGATGGCTTGGTAGGAGGAAGCTTGATAGGATCTGCTGGAAAGCTTCCAAAACAGTATATGCAAGCTGTTTTTGCTGGGACTGCTTCCTCAGGTACCGAGCTAGACTGTATATCTATAATTTACTCCAAAAGACTACTTAAGTTTCATGCATTATCCAATTTGAAAAACAAAAATATTAATAGAACTTTTGAAAACTTTGCTAGTCTTGCTTGAACTTGTAAAACAAGCCAGAATGAACCAGCTTATGCATTTACTACAAAGTTCAAATTTCATACTTACTGCTCATGATGAAATCATTTGCTGGTTGACAGGTACCACTATTTCTGTCTTGAGGATTCTCACTAAGGCATCACTTCCACAAACACCAAAAGGACTTCAAACAAGCGCCCACTTATACTTTATTGTTGGCACCAGTTTTCTCCTATGCTGCATCCTCTTTTGCAACTTGTTATACAAGCTACCAGTCATGCAGCAGCATTACAGACATCTTCAGGGTGAACCCTTGTGTTCAGGGCGAAAATTTTGGGCAGTGGCAGGAAAAATTCGAGGGCCTGCTTTTGGGATTTTCATAATTTACATTGTGACTCTGTCCATATTTCCGGGATTTATAGCTGAAAATCTGGAATCCAAGCTTCTTAAGGATTGGTACCCAATTTTACTGATAGCAGTTTATAATGTGGCAGATCTGGTGGGGAAATCGATGTCTGCAGTATATGTTCTAAAGAGTATCAGAAGGGCAACATGGGCTTGCCCTGTCAGGCTCTTATTCTATCCCCTCTTTACTGCATGCCTCCATGGACCCAGGTGGCTGAAAACTGAGGTTCCAGTGGTACTTCTGACATTTATGCTTGGACTGACCAATGGGTACCTCACAAGTGTCCTTATGATCCTAGCTCCTAAGTCAGTGCCCATTTCTGAAGCAGAGTTATCTGCAATTGTTATGGCCGTGTTCCTGGGGATTGGCTTGGTTGGTGGTTCAGTTCTAGGCTGGTTTTGGATCATATAAGCCTTATTAGTTGTGTTATGATATCCAAAATAACTTGTCGGCAAAGCTCATAACTAAGATAAATTGTAGAGCTTATTTATTCCATATTACAACTTTCTGCAATTTGAAGTCTTAAAAATGCAGATTATCCCTCCTCCTTTTTTTTTCCACCCTTTTTGTGCCAAGAAACCAAATTTCACAAGGGACTAACATGCCAAATGCTCTGTTTCCCAACAGAGAAAATGCATGTCATGTAGAATCCACGGGCTTACATGGCCCAATGAAAGAAAAACGCCAGTTTCGCTTATTAAGAAATTAAATATCTGCATCTTTAGACAATTAATACTTTGCATAGTTTCATAGGAAAAAGACGAGAAATAACTACCCATATACCAGAGAATCTCTTCGTTAGCTCCCATGCGCGTACACAAGTGAGGCACATAGGCATACAGAACTGCAAGATATACTAACAAGTAACAACAACAAAACTGAAATAATGAAGTCAGAGTTTCCATGGTTGGGAGAGAGAGGGAGACAGAGAGCACATGAGAAAGAAAATATTCATTCTATTACTTGTACTCCTTTCTACATCCCTACAAAACCAAGCTACTAGCTATTACAAACAGTCTACTCTAAGCAAGCAAAGAAAAATACAAGGTTATGGCGATATCAACAAGGATGAGGGTATTATATATAAGCTATATAACACAAGGGATGACCAGAAGGAAAGATTAAGAAGCAGCAGCTAAAGGAGGAGCTCCGCGAAAGAAACTGGGGGAAGATGTTTTACTGGTGTCTTCTTCCACTTCATCTTCTTCAGTATCCCAAAGAAAGTGAGCATATGATGCTAACACATTACTGCAACACCAAAGCAACAAAAGTGAGCGATTCATTGAATTAGCTTGTAGCTATAAATAACCATGAATTTATCACAACTGTTATTGGAAGCTGTCTAACAATCCTAGTTTCAAATAGACAAAGCAAGAATGATTCTCACCAGTCGTCTGGTGAAGCTTTAACAGCTTGATCATAATAACTTTCAGCTCGAGGAGCATCCTTATGGCTCTGCCAAATTAAATCTGCATACATGGATAATACATTCCCATCATTTGGATTGGCCAAAATTGCTCTCCCACAGTACTCTTCGGCTTTAACAAAATCTGCCCGAACCTGCCACAATTCCAAACTTCGAAATTATAACTAAAGGAACTAAGCACATGTCTTACTTGACAGATAAGTATATTCTTTCCTTTTGTAAAAGATGAATGCATTAGGCTTTGAAAGGCCATTTGACTCTGTTCGTCTATTGCAATAATAGAAACAAAACCTTACTAAAGTTTTCATAAAAGCACAAAAAAACAGTAACTTTTTACAAAGCAATATTTCCGAAACAAGCAAGCTACGAGGTATTTTAGAGTGATTCGTGCACCAAAAGATTTTTCATTTCCGTGGAACTAATAGGGACTTATTGAAAATCATCGCCAATAGATTGTATGGAACATAATTAGAGACAACAGAAATTTATATAGGCTTCTTTATTAATTGGAATAGAAACAGAACACTGCAAAACAGTATTTTTTTTCCTTTCTTTTTACTCAATAATCTCAGAAGACAAACAAAGCAAATACAGCTTCCACGGAATGAAATGAAGATTCAATTATTTCACACATACCTCTTTCAAGAACCTAGCATAATTGCTAAGAAAAAGTGGATTCCCTGGATTGGCCTCAATCATGTTCTGGTAATACACATCCGTCATATTGTTCTCACGATTCGAATCCCAGAACCCGGAATTCCCATCATCTCCACCGTCTGATTCACCATTTCCACCACTACGACAAATTTTCCCACCTCCACCATTGATCCCACCATCAACATCAACCATAACACTGACCAACCCATTATCCCTAACTCCAACCTCAGAATATTGATCCAACCCAGAACTCAAAAACAACCCCAGATCCACCGAAGCGGATCTCCCATGATTATTAAACCCCATCTCTACCTTCCCCTCATCCTCATCTTCTTCAACGGAAATCCCATTAAGGATCTTGTTGAAAGGTTTCTTCTTTGGCACGGAGAGATCCCGAAGGTCCGTCTCTGAGAATGCCCTCGTCATTTTTCTCATGGAATCATCAACCGAGGATACGCTACTCGATGAAGCCGACAATGTAATTGAACGGGTTCGTGGAATTTGATGAACCATTTCATGTTCTGGGTATGAGTCTTTACCAGAATGGGGATTCCATGAATTGATTATCGGCGTTGATGAGCTTCGTAGAAGCATATTTCTCAAAAAAAAATATTCAGATACCCAAGCCCTACCGAACAGTAGATCTTTTCACACGGAGAGGGAAAGTGTTTGTTAGTTCTCTCGAGTACTTTACTTGGAGGGAAAGTGGGTGTGTGATTTTTATACATATGAGAGACCCAGAGACCAGATCTGAGCCGTTGATTTTTCATCAAATAGAGGAGTGATTTCATTGGCTGGATAAGTAGAATTTGGGTTTGCCTATTAATTCTAAATTTTAAAACACTTTGTTAACCAATAATATATATAAATTATAAAATAATAATTTATGTATTAAATAATATTTATATCATAAAAAATTATCGTAATAAATATTATTAATTTTTTATAAAATATTCTGAGTCACTTGTTCAATGTTAAGTATTAAAAATCTAATAGATTAGTTATAATTTTATTTTTGATTTATCTATTATTTTAATCTTTCAAGATTATATCAATCTTCAGTTCGGTCTTCTAAAAATTTTTACAATTAATTTCATTTTTCAAGATTCAAACTTCTTCAATTAAAATTTACAGTTATATTAAGATTAGGTTATAGTTAGGACTAGTTTAGAATAAAGATTAAAATTAGAGTTAAGAATAGGACTATAATTAAGTTTAATTTAGAGACTTAAAATTAGGATTAGAAGTAATTATATCTCTTAAATAAATATTAATTTATATATATATATAGTGATAGTTAATTATTAATTTGTATTAATTGTAATGAAATTTGAAGACGGCGGTTAATATGACTTATTTATTATTTATAAAATTTTATTAAGTGTACTCATTACTCAACAATTAGTATTATCCTTTATATTCACAAATCACGCTGGTAGGGCGGCTTCATTGGTTGATATTACAAATACTAGGTCCCACTTGAACATGGTCACGTGAGTTGGGCCCGTTAGTAACATAATCACGTGCCATTGGCACATCGAAAATTAGCATCTACGTGCGTGAAAGGGAAAAAGGGGAGGATTTTTATCTGGTTTTGGTACTTCATCTCAAAACCACCTGAGATTTTATAATCCCGAATTTGGCCCTCTAGTCTATGATTGGTTGAATTCTGTTGTGGTGGGGTCCAGTATGTGACAGCTTTCTCAACTTGAAAGAGTGGAGGTGGGGCCCATGGCTAAAATTTAACCGTGAGCCATTGAGTCTCAGGTCGTTAGCATCGGACGTTGGATAGGCTATTCATGGTTCAGACTCCCCACGCAAAATCTCTTGTCACCATACGGCGCAAGTTATAAAGGGTAATATGGACATTTTAAGTCCTGGTACCTACGTCATCAAAGTTATTTTTTTGAAGTTTATAAATTTTTCTGTTTATGAAAATAATTTGAAACTGATTATAAACTGTGTCCGTATGACTGAGATTTAATGAGCTAAGTACCGGAATTGGACAAAATGGGCGTACTATTGCCTACCTAGGCCCCTACAGTAGTGGATGACAACGGTATAGGTAGGTTAAAAATGAAAACAAAACACAATCCATTGCTATTCTTTCTTATTGAGAATGCGGAGGGGGGAAACAGTACCCTATTTTTTGAATTTCTCTTTCTTGAACATGAAATTTTATTTTATTTTTTTCTTTTTGGTTCAGTTAGTAATTAGTTGACACCGCATAGCTCAAATTAAGGGTTAGCTGTTATTTTTTTTAAACTACCACTCAAGTTACAATGTTCTCTCATTTCTATAAATTTGAACACATAGTCATATTATAGTTAAATATGTTTTTGTAAAGAATTATTCAAATTGATGATTAAATTAATGATAAATTCTTATAAAAAAAAAATAATGATTAAAATGACTCAATTACCCTTAAAAATATTTACATAGTAGTTCTTTTATTAATTTAAAAGCATTAATAGCCCAAATATCCACAAAGACCCATCATCATCTTCACCCATTCACCCAAAATCATTCTAAATTGTTTTTCATTCTAGCAATCTTTGTATTTTGGGTTCAGTTGTAATCTTTCCTTCTTTCTTTCTTTTCCTTCTTTTTCCAATTCATCTCTTAATGAATTAAGCATATATATATGAACTGGTTATCCATCATGACTGTAGATAGAAGAAATTAATATATTTTAATTCACCTTATTTATAAGTTGAAAAACAACTTGAATTGATTTTGGGTTATAATGCTTTTAAATTAATAATAGAAATAGTATATAAATATGTGAAATGTATTTAAAGAAGTAATTGAGCCTTTTTAATCACTTACGGGTAAAATTAATTATCAATTTGAATGATTTGGGTTATTTGCAAAATGTATTTAATTATAAGATGACAGTGTGTTCAAATCTATAGAAGTGGGAGGACATTGCCATTTGAGTGATAATTCAATAAATAAAAAAATACGTAACGCAATTGGCTCAAAACTAAATCTCAATGAATTTTTGAATAATTTAATTAGTGTAATGAATTTTTTATTTTTTTCGTATCTACAAATCGATTAGAAGATTAGGATTCACCTACTCTTGTTATTGAAATTCAGTGTATTAGACCAATAAATTATAGATCTTTCTTGCAGAAAAGTTTTCATACCAATCTTGTTTATAGATTTTTCTTGAATGATAATTATGTGTTTCTTTGAGAATAGGAATGTGCCTGTCACTCAAAATATATATTAATATCATAACTGTAGAGTGTAGAAGTTACTACTTTGTATATAAAAGAAAAAAGAAAAGGTAAATAGGATTCCAATAATGTATGGAACTCTCAAATTAAAAGAAAAAATTATCATTTTTATATTAAATATACACAAGAGAATCTAGTTGTTACTTTCAAATAATTGAAGATCAAGGTGGTTGTAGCAATTTGAACTTGGAACAGTGGCATGCCAGAAAACTATTACCAGAGAACAAATCATATGGTTGTGATTTGAGAATAGTTCATAAATGAATTGTTGGTTCAAAACTTAACACAAACTTAACCGAATCCCTACTCTTTTTTTTAGTTAGTTATTTTAGAGTGACGACATAAAAATAATAACAAGTTCAAACAATAAAATTAATAATAATAAACAAACATTTCATGATATTTAAAATTTTGTTTTCACTTTTCAGTGACTTTAGAAAATCATCGTTGGTCTCTTTAATGTTAATCAACTTCAATTATTGATGGTACACTTTTATGAGCAGTCTCTACTCTAAGTAAGAATAAAACCATTATGTAAAATAAGAATTTTTTTACGAGGCCTTGTTATATAATGTATAATTGTATATAAAAAGTTTACAGTATTTATTATAATAATGGACATAATTTATTATTTAAGCCATGATTTACTAATTTTGTTTTGTAAATTAATCTCTTAAAAATTATATTTATTATGCATAACAAATGTTCTAAGAACTTGTAATAGAAAAACTTGAAAAATGAAAGGGACTAACTTGAATTATTTCATAATTATACGAAGAATTCAGCCCAAAAAAGTCTTGATCCTTGTAAAGCTGAATATGACACCAAGAGATACTTAAAATCTTTCTATTGTATGGACCAGTTTCTATTGTGGAGGAGAATATAAATTCTTGTAATCAAATACAAGCCTCAGGAAGCATTTTCATGTCAATACAAGACAGTTGTAGCTAGTCAATTCAGTTTATGAAAAAGAGAGCCCATTGGTAGTCTTCTTTGGGAAATTTTCTGTTGTCTATTTTTTATTAGAAATAAATACTAGTGGGAAGGAGACCAGTGGTAGTGAGATTTTTGTCTTTGCATCATTCAATTATTTATTAATGGCCCAAAAAATATTATAAATGAGCCTTGCACCATTATCATGGGTCCTGGGAAGGCCCAAGAGTCCAAGACTAGCTTTCGTGCTTCCTTCATTCAATAAGTACGGTGGGGCCTACCCAAAAAGAAAACCACTTGTTTGTTTTTTGTGACAAAGACGGATGGTTCAGATCTATGTGCCACGTCATGTCAGAGTCCAAGCCAAGGTTATACTTATTAGAGAGATAAATATTTTTGCTAGTATCTTTCTTGATTTATTTATACTAGATAAGTGCCACGTGTCCTAAAAATGAAGTTGCTATTCCAGATTAATGGAAAAAGTGTCGTAAGGAGATTTGCTGGATCTATTATAATCCCCTCACTAACATTTCTCTAGACCCATCCGCATTCTAGTGCAAACACATTAGCGGACTGGTTGTAGGGACAATTTTGTCCTTGCAGTCATCCAGATATTACTAGGTTATGGCCCGAAAGCAAATGTTGGGCCATGCTCAATGCTTATGAGCCACTGAAATCACCACGAGTTCAAGACCAGCTAGTCAGACCCATCCACACCCAATACTGCAGCCCTTTTTTCTTTTTCTTTTTTGTGAAAGTAGCCCATTATTTCCATAGTAAATAAATACAAGTTACCAATTTGGTATTTGAAAAGTTCCATAGGAAATTAATATATGGATTTTTTATTGCATGGTTGAGATGCAAACAAATATCTCCAAAATAATTCTTTATAGGCTGGTAAAATTACTTTGTGAGAAAAAACCCATTTGATTAACATCTCGGTATTATTGATATTTCATGCATGTCCATTTAGAAATCCTAAATGCTTGGCATTTAATGTTGACTTTGTTAAGTCAAACATTGTTCGAGATGACGTGGAGAGCTGTCGATTTTAAGTAAACATGTAAACAAGGATGGGGTAAAGTCCGAGGTGAAATCTCGAAAATCTTCAATGATAAAGTTAGCATCCGAGTAAGAGAGAAATATTGTTATTGAGTCAAGTTTTTCTAGCCCTTCTTTGTGTGTGTTGTGAGCATATTTGAAGTGGGAAATTGCCCTTGGAGAGCTTACCACATGTTTCAAATGATTCGTTTGTGGTAGGGCCAAGTGTCCCAATATTAATGGTTAGTACATTATTGTATTAACATCAATCCCTAAAACAAAAAAATCTTAAATGGAATGAGAGACTAAACTTAAGTAACTTGGTACCTCGACACCCAAAAGAAAACAAGACTTTGCCTTCTTACTTTGCTATGCAAGTCGGTGGTCGTATTGGTCAAGCATCCTGGCGACCTATAACGTTGAACCTTTCTCAGAACCTCACTATTTAGATCATGCATTCGTATTATTCGGGTCTCGACTTTTTGTATTTTGCTTGGGCCTATGTAGATCATTAGTCAGATTGGGGGCCTTGCATGTATGGCTAACACTGATCTTTCAAGACTGGACACATTGTGTTAGGTGAGATTAGGGTTCTTATAGAATGATTTTTTCCATATTCACTGTTTCACTTCCAAAATTCCTAGAGAAATGCTGCCAAACTGAAAGTTTGGAGCTTGTACTTAGGAGATTTTATACATTCTAGGACCATTCATAAAAATAAGTATGACCTCTTTAACTTATCAAACTTTGCAAGCTTTACATTTTTATTATTATGTCAAGCGAGTCTTATCCATCATCCCCTACACCTACTGACACTATGATTGTTAGGATTCCTTTTCAAGATGACACCTTTGTAGAGCATGGGGGACCTCTCATCATATGTGGACCGAGGAAGGGTAAAGACCTTAACACCTATCCTGGACCCCCCCTGGTTAGAGACGACTCTATGAAAAGTTCTGAGAAGCATCTAGATGGCGACGTGATGTCTTAAAGCTCAAACAAAGAAACATCCTTGTCTAGGTTCTCCTCAGATAAAGGTGCCTGATCGGATGACAATATGGTTAGATTATGGGTGCAAAAGAACACTAAGTTATCAAGCAAATTGAGAATGCAATCCCAGCCGGGAGGCTAATGAACTTGTCAGATGGTATTTTGAACCTTTCAGAGCCAAAGTTTACAGTCAGACACAATTCGGTAACCGCTCGTACAACTTTCGTCCCAACACCGTTTACTTCTATGACCTTTCATCCTTTTATGATAAAGATTTTAAACGTTTACGAGGTATGTCTAGCTTAAATGACGGATGCGATTCCTCATACATTTATTGAGGTTTTTCATAAGCTAGAGATACAACCCTCGCTGACTATGTTCTAATAATTGCACTATATAAAAAAACTCTCTTAGAGTAGGGATATATTTCTCTATGAGGAACGACCTATACCGAGGTTACCTTGACAATATGAAAGATTAGAAGCCTAAATACATTTTTTATAAAGGCTTCTAAATGCACATGTCTTTTGTAGCGATGAGACGTTCTTTGGAAGTGGTCAAAGAAGCTGCATCCAATGATCCAAGAAAAGACGAAGAGATACTAAAAAACGCTAGCATACCAAGGTCGCCAAGTACAATGCCTGTTTAACACTATTTTTTACAACTTAGAACCTTAGTTGGTTGCCATTAGACTTTCCTGCGCACCATTTAGTTCATTTTAGGATCCCTTTGTTCATTACTTTAGATTTTTTTTGTGTTCCTTTGTCTTTAATCTTTTTCCTTCCTTTCTGGCTATATATATATTTGGTATTAAATTGTTGTTTCTCTTACAGATACGAGTATGACAAAAGATGAGAAGGTCATTGAGGTGTAAGATGCTCTTGAGGAGAAGCTTCGGCAACAGGAGAGACTCCTTCTAGAGAATATCATCTCAAGGATAAGATAAAGCATACAAAGGGTGTTCGTCCAAAAGGTATTGCCCCTTTACCAAGATAATGAACACTGTTGTGAGCAATGAGCAACCTTCCAATGAAGGCCTTTCCTCCCCACGCTTGGACATCATTGATTTCTCTCCTTCCCTTCCTACGGTTAAGTCACTGAGACTATATCGATCACCACGGTGCGAGCTGCTAATTTGGAAGATGCTCTTTCACCTCCTTTCCTTAGTTGATCAAGGATGCATATGAGAGTTGAGAATGAGGTTCATCTGGCATAAGGCAGACTTGACGGCTTCTTCTTCCCCCATATACTTGTGCATTAGTTTCTTGGCGTTCTGAGATAAGCTAGCTTTAGCGACATCCGTACTGTGGGATAAACCATTGCTTACGAAACCAACTTCCCTAGTGACGCTGCCCTAATGGACAATCTTCCTCTCGAGAGCGCCATTATCACAGGCTTTTCAGCAGGAGTAAGTGTAAGTAGGATTATTGTACTTCAAATAATTTAATTTTTTGTTCAATCACTAAACGTCTGATTTCCATCAATATGTGTGGTATTTGGCCTTCCTATACACCCATTTAAAGAAGACTATAGAGGATGTTGAATATTCCAGTGATAAGCTACTTGGGGCAGTCTAGAAACTCGAGCAAGTGAATAAGCTTAAGATCTAAGCACAACAGGTTACCCAGAATAGTCAGACCATACTTAACCGCATGGCCTAGGAGTAAAGGGAGATGGGTTGTTTCAATAAGAAGTTGAAGGGACTTGAGGATTGGTACATCCAAATAGAAATAACGAACACGCATCTAAAAAATGAAATGCCCAACTATCAATAAGCGGTGTTGAAGAGGGAGAAAGACCTCGCTACCCTTCAAAAAGAGCTGTAAGAAACCAAAGGCACTATTTTGGACGTGTAGGAGGACAACAAGACCACCATGGCCATCTTCCCCAACTCGGAAGAATGTAAGCGGATGATTTTTGACTAGGGAAGCAAGCTATTTAGGAGAGAGACTAAGTGCAATGCCATGAACAATTAAGAGAGATAACCTAGTTCTGAAGGTTAATCATGTGAAGTACCTTGGTGAAGATTTGGCTCAAAAGATGATAGAGATTGCAATTGCCTTGGCAAAAAAGGATGATTCTAATGGCGAGGAAAAGGATGATGAAGGTAAGGAATGCGAGGCGGCCAACGAGAAGTTTACAAGGGGATGTGTAATGTATTTTTTAAAGAAGACTTATAAAACATAATTCTTTTTGTGTTGTTGAACTTTATCTTGACTTCGTGGTTTAATTATGAATTTAATAATTAGCTTGAGTACCCTTGTTTTTATTTATCCACGTTGCACCCTTATTTTTATTTCTAAATATTGCACCTTTGCATCCCGGCCCTACTAGGGCATTCGAGTTTCACAATGTCGGGCTTGTTGCGAGTTCCTATACCTTTGGCAATTTAAATATTTGAGTATGGCTTGACAAGCTCAGCATCTTAGTCAACCCTTCCATTTCCACATAGTGTCATCCCATTGACATGGAGTTCGGCCTTTAAAATTTATAGATGGCAACACTTTCTAGCCCTTACCTTTTATTTGGACTTACTTAAGGTAGCTCAGGTCGTAGAATTATAGCCTACCACCCTCGCATGCTAGCACCACGAGCATTATATTGGTGATGTGGTTTCTTTGTGGGCCCTTTTTAAGTGCTCACAATTAGATAATCAACTAGCCCCTCTATTGATATGTCACATTTGTCTCTTTCGAAGTTGTCCTCCTTCAAAATATATTTTGAATCTCTATTAAATAACAAAAAATCACATTATTCATTATTTTTTTATACTATATATAAGAAAGATTGAGAAAGAGATAAATAATGTAAACAAAAAAGAGTGAATAAAGAGAATGATATTTGTGAGTGAAGTAGATGTGATAATAGGAACTACATCTTTAACTAAAAATCTTAGAAGTCGTCTCATTACCCAAGATATTTTGAAACTCTATAAAATCACAAAAATAAAATAAAAATACACCATTTATTGTTTCCTTGTAGATGGAACAAAGAAAGTGAGAGAGATAAAGGATGAAATAGACTTGATTGACTTGAGAGAATGAGACTTAGGAGTGCAATAAATGTGATAATAGGAACTCTAATTCTAACCAAAAATTCCTTTATCAATGAAAATGCACATTTATCTAGAGATGAACCTAAATGAAAATGTATTTATATTAAAGTAAAAGATTCAAAAAGTGTTTAGTATTACATGTTACAGATACGAGTAATGATAAGTCAGCAAAAGAAAAGTCAAGAATTTTGAAATATCATGAACCTTTTTAGCTTCCATGATTTAAGTCCACCTCTCCACCATAATTTATCATTAACACAGTTGTCTTTTTAGCTTCCAAGAATTTCTCAACATACAATTTTCTTTTTTTATTTGTAAATAATGAAATGAGGTAAGATGGAGAGGTTGTGAGAAAATCATTAAACATAGATAGAAAGGTCATAAACTAATTATCAGAAAGGTTAATTTTTCATCATCATGATGTTAATGCTAGTTAAATACAAATACAAATTACATATTGCAATATAAATTTATTGTGTCATTTTTTATATTAAATATTATACATGTGAATATAAAATACATGTCACTTTTCTTTTCAATGGAAAATTTTAAACGGTGCCATATGACAGTGTCACATGTTAACACCTAAAAATAAATCCTTCATTTTGATATATATAAATGATTTTATACAACTACCTATTTTACTTTCTTTATTTATTTTTTTCTCCTTTTTGACAACAAAAACTGAACTACAATGTTTCCTTTGTTGCCAAGCTCTTTGTAATCTAAGGACAACAATATTATCTAAGTTCAAGAATGTGAATGTACGAGTTTAAACGCTGAAAAATCAACAACAACAATAGACTTCAAGGTGCCCAAATTTGATCAAGAGAAAATACCAAAGCAGTATTTTGTTTCTACTAAAACAAACTAAAGTTTAGTATGTTGTATTTTGGGATTTTGACCCAAATCATGTTTTGGTAATTTCTTAATTAGTTTATTTTTGGTGAGTAAAAAAAATTAATTAGATGATTATTAGAATTCTCTAACTATATTTATCTTGATGGGTAAGAAAGTATAAATAGTTTGTAATTGAGTTTTCTTAGACAAAAAATTTTCTTGGTGGACAAGTCTTATGTAGTATAAATATGTAGACTGTGGCATGAGAAAAAGAGAGATTTAATATTTGTGAGATCCCCTTTGGGGTAGAGATATGAAAGAGATTGGTAGAGATATAGGGAGAATGGTGAGAACACCATATATACGGTATTACTAGAGTGGTGAGAACACCATGTATATGGTATTACTCTTTTTATGTAATCTTTTTTGAAATAGTAGAACTTCTCTTTGTTGAAGATTTTAAAAGAATTAAGTGAAAACCGTTAAACTAATGGTGAATAAGGAAAATAAATGTGTGAAACTAAAAATTGACAAATTGTAGTACACATTTAAAAAAAGAAAAAGAAAAGATAGTTTGAGTTATGTCTATTTGGTTTAAAACAGAAAGTCGTGTCTTATGGTTTAAACAAAAAGTTAAGTTTTTTCTTAAAAAGAAAAATTAAAAAAATATGTTTTTGATTTTAAAATAGAAAATCATACATTTTGATTTAAATTAAGATTTTTTTCCTGAAAGTGTGACTGATAGGATTATATTATTTATATAACTATACAACTTTTCAGGAGATATCTTTTAGGATATATAATTACCAGACAAAATTTTCATGTTTTAAGAAGTTTGGATAAGCTAACAATAAATTCTTCTACTTTTTTTTTATTTTTAATTTCATGTATTTTCTATCTATATTATGTCTTGCAACTAGAATATAGAAGGTGTCTGTCTATCTTGGGAGACAAATTTGTTGTAATCTAATTTGCAATATAGGGGTACAAATACTGTTTTAAGGAGAGAGTGTCTAACATTCAACTTAGGCTTAGAAGTTGAATCCCTATTGATATTGTTTATAATTATTTTTCAACACTCTTCTCATCTGTGCATGTAGACAATAAGCTGAAACACGTAATATTTTATGTTGATTGTTCTTTTCTTTCTCTTCTACTTATATTTTGTTTTTATATATCCTTTGTTATTTTTTATAAATCTCTGAAGGTTGAAGGAAAATTTTGAATAATTCCCAATAAGTGATATAAGAGCCAAATTCAATTAGGAAGTGGATGGGAGCGAGAGAATTTTGGTGATGCTGGAACTATTATTAAAATACAAAGGGGTTGAAGAAAAAGAAGTTATGCCAATTGAGTTTATGTAGAAAGAAGAGAAGAAGAAAAGAAGAAAAAGAAGAAAAAATGAAAAAAAAATGAAAAAGAAAATGAAAATGAAGAAAAAAGAAATTGGGTTTTGCATGATGTGTAGAGGATGAAAGTTGAAGGTTTGTAATTTTGTGAAAGATGAAGTTCTTACAATTTTGTAATTTTATGTGTGGCCATCGCACCAAAAGATGGGTGTAGGTGGCACACCAATATGGAATTTTGTAGGTGAAGATTCGTAACTATAAATATTTAGAAGTTTGTGAGATAGCCACAAGTTAAAAAACTATGAGTCTTCTTATGTAGTAGTTAGATTTGTTATTGGAAGGATGATAGTACAGATGGAGCAAGCTCAGTGATGAAGAAATATTTTTTTGTTTAGTTTTTACACAAATCTAATCCAATAATGAGATGAAGTGAAAATGGCTCATTAATGGTGATAGGCAAGATGAAGTTGAGAAGATTATTATAGACATATGCATTGATGATGTTGCGAGATAACATGGTGTTGTTCACTATGAGCATATGGAAACTCTCGATAAAATGTTGACTCTTGATGAATGAGACTCGTGTGAAGTTTTTTCAGTTCTGTTGTTGATAATAGATAATGTATTATGCGGGTCTTGAAGAATACTAAAAATTATTTTGAATGATTTGAGTAAAGGTTGAGATTGTTAGGATTTTGACCTAAATTCTATTTTGACAGCTTTTTAATTAGTATATTTTTGGTGAGTGAGAAAAACTAATTAGAGTATCCAAATATTAGATGATTATTAGAGTTTCCTAATTAGATTTACCTTAGTGGGTAAGTAAGTATAATTAGATTGTTATTGAGTTTACTTGAAAAAAGTTTTTTTAGTGAATAAGTCTTATTAGTATAAATATGTAGACTTGTGAGAATTAAAAGGCATGAGAAAGAGAGATCTAATATTTATTAGACCTATATGTGGTAGTGGTACAAAAAAGATTAGTAGAGGTATTGAACAAATTGTGAAAAAAATCATGTATAAGATGTTACTCTTTCTATGTAATTTTTCTCTCTTATCATCTATGGATATAAGTAAAGGTCGAACCATGTAATATTTTTTGTTGATTATTTTTTCTCTTCCCTTCTTCTACTTATATTTTGTATTGATATCTTATTTATTATTTTTGTTATATCTCATTAAAGGAATCCAAATTCTCTCATGTTCTTAAAAAACAAGAGAATGATATGTTTTAGATCTGAAGGGTAATTTTTTTTTTGTACTATAGAAGTTCAGAACCCTACCCAATACATGGGAGGATCCAAATCTCTTATTTAAGATGATGTTTTAGTATTATGTAAGTTTAAGATTAATAATATTATTAAGCTGTAGAGAAAAAGTAAAATGGGCAATAAGGCTACCCTTAAAAAAAAATTATATGTATTTTTTTGTTTGTAGAAAACTCGTTAAATTTATGAGCTACATAATGAAAAATAGTTCTCTTACTTCCTATAAATTCTCTTCCCAGTTGAAAATTAGATTCGATCTTAGATTCTTAGTATACAACACCAATAAACTTTATTAGCTAGTTGAATCAATTGCTACTTGTTGGGAATTATACAATATTCCCCTTCAATTTTCAAAGTGAGATATAACAAAAATAATTAGGACATCTACACAAAATACAAGTAGAAATGAAGGGAAAAAAAATTCCACACAAAATATTAAGTGGTTCAACCCCTTGCCTATAACCACGGAGAAAAGAAAAATTACTATTCCAAAAAAGATTGCATAAAAAGAGTAACACAATACACACAGTATTCTCATCACTTTCTCTATATCTTTATCAATCTTTGTTTGATCTCACATTTTACCGCATAATGAATCTCACAAATGTTAATTATATGTCTTTCTCATACCTTATAACTCTCACAACCTTACATATTTATACTACTTAGGACTTGTCTACCAAGTAAACTATTCATTAAAGAAAATTAAATCACAATCTAATTAGACTTACCCATCAAAATAAATCTAATTAATTTTTCTTGCCAAAAAAAACTAAGAAAGTACCAAAACAAGATTTGGTTCTAAAACCCAACACCACATTCAAAAAAAAAAAAAAACTCTTATATTTAATATAGCGATTGATATATATATATTTTTTGCAATATATACAATAAATAACTAGTAACTTTTAAAATATTTTAAATATTAATTATTCTATTATTATATCTTAATAAATATCATAATTATATATACTTGTTAAAAACATCTTCAAACTTTTTTTTTTTTGTGGTCAAGAACTATTGTCCAAGCATGATTAGTTAAGCATTAGTTGGCCTCTATTAGATTATCTCACAAAATTAGGTTTTCAATTTAGAAGACAGTTGGACAGTATTACGTGGAGGCTTGTAGAAAATTAAGGGGATCAATCAAGGTAGAGTACACTTAAAACTGTGCTACCATTGGTAGAGTTCTTGAGTTGTTCTCATCATTTTCTAGGCAAAGTATCAATTTCTCCAAATCAAAGGTCCATTTTTCAGCCAACACTAATCCTGACTTGGCTTTCACTCTTTCTTCCATTATTGACATTAAACATTCAACAAACTTTGGCTCCTATCTTGGTTATCCTATAGTGGAAAATACAGTTAAAAAGCACCAAACCATCTTAATTATTGAAAAGATTAACAAGAAGCTTTCTGGCTGGAAGGCTTCTATTCTTTCTTTGGTAGGGAGAGCAACCCTCATCCAAACCTTTGCTATTCTTATTTGTGATTATTATACGCAAGGTCTCTCTTTTCCTGCTTCCATTTGTGAGAAAATTGATAAGTCTTGCAGAGATTTCCTATAGGGAACTTCCAGTGTTAAGAAAAATATTAATCTTATCAATTGGAATATTGTCACTATAAATAAATCTTTAAGAGACCTAAACCTCAAAAAAGCTAAACTCAGAAACCTTACCCTTTTAACTAAACTCAATTGGAGAATTTTTAAAGACAACAAAGATGATAACCATCTTTGGACTCAAGTTTTATCTGGTAAATATTTCACCAATCTTTCTATCTTATTGAGGGGTAAATCTGCTATTTGGAAGAGTCTTACTCAAGCTTGGGAGCTTGTTAGGAAGGGTTCATGTTGGAGTATAGGAAATGAGCAAAGTACTTCCTTTTGGCATGACAACTAGACTGGGTTAGGCCCTATTAAAACTCTCATTGAGCGACCCCTAACTAAAAATGAGTCCTCTATGACAGTTTGTGACATTAAAAATGATTATTTTTGGAATCTTAGTGGTCTTTCTTTTGATTTGCCTCCTTCAATCTCTGATTCCATTAATTCTATTTACTGCTTTAATCATGACTCTAGGCCTGATAGAATCCGTTGGAACTCTTCCTCCTCAGGGGACTTTTTCCTCAAGTCTGCTTACTCTTTATTAACTGATCCTCCTCTTCCTCATTTTTCTTGGGATTAGATTTGGAAAGTTAAGGTTCATGATAGAATCAAATACTTTATTTGGGAGGCTACTCAAGATAAACTCCCTTGTAAGAGTTTGTTGTTCTTTGGAAAAATTAGTCCTGATGAGTTTCTTCTTTGCAAAAATGTTTCTAAATCTATTATCCATATTCTAAGGGATTGCCTTGTTATTTCTTCTGTGTGGTCTCAGTTTTCTCCTTCTCCCTTTCTTTCTTCATCCTCTACTATTCCCATCTGGGATTGGCTTAAATGCAACCTTTCTTGTCATATTTCAAAATTTAAGGGTTTTTCTTGGAGCACCCTCTTTGGCTACATCTGCTACTGCATTTGATCAACCAGAAACCTTTTTCTTTTTCAATTAAAACCTTTTGTAACCTCTACTATTATTAACTTATCCATTGGTAAAGCTGTGGAATTTTTCTTTTTAAATAATTATCGTTGCTCTGTGGTTAGACCTAGTGTTTACTTATTTAAATGGATTCCCCCGCCCTTAGGCAGGCTAACTCTAAACACAGATGGCTCTTCTCTTAGTAAGCCGAGACCTGCTAGCTCTTGAGGAGTTTTTAGAAATTCTAAAGGGCTTTGGATGATAGGCTACTCAAGGAATGTAGGTTTTGCCACATGTCTTAATGCTGAAATCTTTGCTATTAAAGATGGCCTTCAAATTGCAATTGATTGTGGATGTCACACCCTTCATAGAGGCATAACTAGACGAAGGAATGTTAATTAAACCTCCGTAACCCTGACTCAAATAAAGAAACGACCATGACTCTTGACCAACCAATGAATAAGACTAAGAATTTATAAACACAAAAGTTAACATTAAAATTTTGTTAACTTAAACAAATCACAACTTACTGAAAATTTTGGCAGAGGTTCCCTACAATATGAAACATGCCTTAAAATACAAACCTATAAACTTTTGTTCTTACACAACAATAACACAAAGACAATAAGGAGCTCCGCTCCGTTCACATCATCAACAAAACAAGTACTAGAATATTACATTATACTAAATTTGGCACCCACAGTTTTATTGTGACTACAAACTTTCATCATTGACTCCAAGTATAAGATTCCAAGGAATAACTTGTTGTCAAATCCTCAGCAAAATCTCGTATTAGTGATTAACTTCCTTTGAGGTCCTGTTACTAAAAAGAATATATCCACAAAAAAGGGGTGAGTCTTATGGACTTCGTTAGTGGAAAATCGTACCCAAAGGGTACTAGCATCACACAACATAAATGTATGACATATATTATAACTTCATATAAAAAATTTCATATCTTAATTCACATTACACGTATACATTGTAATCATCATAAATTCACAATTTACATAATACACAGGATTACAAATTTATCAGAGCAATGACCTCAAACAAAGCAACCAAAGGGCCAACGAATGACCCTGCCCTGCACAACATTATCACACATACTGGGCATTTACACACTAGCACAACAAATTGATCTCCACACACAATCCATCTCACTGAGGATGAGCACTCAATTTTAAAAAATATTTATCATAATCAGAATTTCTCAAAATTTTAAATCAGAATATCCTAGGTGCACCTAGATTTTTAATTTCAGAGATAAAAATCACTTTTCATAAAAATCTCATTTTGTTCGCCCTTATCAACCACAACCAATATCAAACAAACATAATTTAATTAAATTATTGAAATACTCTACTTGTTTATTTTCTATATATCACCTATATTCAAATAAACATATAATTACACATACTAATCTAGCCCTTAAAGGCAACAATTAACCACTCACCCGTAACCGATTCTACTCTCACTCACACTTCGTTCATGGGTCTCATTAGGTCCATATTAGAATCCGGAACTAAAATTTATATTTCCAAATAATACTTAGTTCATAAACATTATTGTTATAATCTTTTAATTACTAAGCTTATATCTCAACTTGTATAACTTTTTTTATGAAAGTTTTCCATTAAGCTATTACATGTCAATTAATATGAATTATACTTTATGTGATAAGGTTAATAATGATGAGACATTTTAAATGTATTGATAATGCATAGGGTAAAAGAAACCATTAGAAAAGTTAAAAGCACTTAGTGAGTTAGAGATATTAAAACTGTTTAACTTGAGATTTGGACTGGTGTCCATTTTAAGGGTCATATCTTCATCTAGGAAATTCCGAATTTAGTTTCGTAAAATTTATAAAATACCAGACACATGTAGATTTATAATTGTATATCATTTTTAATTTTTATATTTTTATATTTTTATATCAATACAATTTATTCTTTGAAGTTACATCAAATTCTACAAAACGCAGGATTTTGACAGTTCTGACCTAACCTTATTTAATTGAACATAAATTTTTCTAGGAAAAATGAAATTCAATTCCGTTTATCAGGTTTTTTAATAGAAAAGTATATCTATATTTCTTATTTAGAAACCTTTCCTCAAATTAGTCTTGAACCTACTCAATTTCTTACATGAACAGAAAAACAGGGCGCTAAAAATTCTGCGTGACCTAGCTGGAGTCTATCAACTATAACTCACAACATACTTGGAACCAAGATACGAAATTTTGTAGAAAACATTTCAAGACCATAAGCTACATTTTATGTTTTGAACTCTTAATTTAATTCTGTCCCGAAGATACTCGAAATGCATAATTTCTGTTACTTATGAAATCTGCTCCATGCACCCCTTCAAAACCACTTAACTATCATTTTTAACTCTTGTAATATTCATTTGATTTAGTTTAATTTAATTACAATTATCAAGAACCTACACTACCAAATTTCAATACTAGCATACTACCAAGCTACATGTCATTCAATTTCTAATTTCTAAAATAATTCTATAATTAAATAACATTGACTATTAATGATCATTCAATAGAAATGCTTTAAACGTTACGAACTTATATAATTTCCTATTTGTCATGACAATGTATAGTATCAAAAAGAATACTATTAAGAATTTTGTATTATATGATATGCAATTTGGTTTCTTGTATTAATAGTATTGTTACTCAGATTTATATATTAGACTTGTCCATTAACAATTTCGTTGATAGGATTTGGAAGCAAGACCTCCCTGTCCTATATAATCAGATTAGTTTAGGTTTGATACAATTATAATAATAGATAAATTCTCCAATTTACATCATGAATATTGTTCCTGTAAATCATTGTGGTCTATAGCATTACTAGTTGAACACTCTCATATCTAGAAAGTTTCAATCAAGTTGGATCATGCGGGATAACGTACTATGTATGAGTAACTTAGTATGTATGTGTGTTAGACTACGTATGCTGGTCTACAGCCTTGATTGTTCAATTGCATAACTAAATTTACGAGTATATGTTTAAAACAAATTGGTGATTTTTAACTTATGTACATCTTGTACTTCAGCTTAGTATTTCTCAAATTTCATAAATGCTCATGCTTGCTTGAGTTATATTTCAGTGAAGAATTAAATTCTTATTTGCCTTACAGGATTAAAAATGTCTAGAATTGGCAGTATCATAAGACAAACCAACAATCGAGAATGAGTCAACCTAAAATCAAGCTTCAAACTTCACTCTCTTACGCTCTTAAAGCCACCAAATTAAAAAGGACAAGACAATATCATAACTTGATTAAATTTGCTGTAAGAAACATATAGTTCATAGTCAAGAAAAGAAGGTAATCTCTCACGGAAGCAAAGAAAAGAAAAAAAAACCAAGAAGGAGGTGAAAGAAAATCATTACAAACTGCCATTAATCTCCTCTAATCCAAGTAAATTTCAGCTTTCCAATATAACTTCTAAAGTCCACAAGAGTAAAAGGGCGGAAACCACTCGCCAAAAGCTTAAATTTAGATGCCCACCAAATGGCAAACCACGATCAAGTTGAAAAGAGCAAAGGAAGGAATAACAGAGCTTGGCAGACGGAAAGATGGAGAAGGAAAAATAAGTCGGTCTTCAACTTCCAAATGAATCATCAACAGCCCAAGAGGTTCAAGAGGAATAACAAGGGAGGAGGAAGAACAGCCCAAGTGTAACACATGAAGCTTCACACGGCAAGTATAAAATTTAATCAAGGCTGAGTTTCTTGGTTACAAGGTAGAAGTTCAACGCGGCAAAGCTAAGAGGAAGAGACTAGAACCTTCAAAGAGAGTAGGGGAAGAGAAATAGAAAAGTAAGTCGGCTTAAAGGAAGGATAAAAATTGAAGATAAAAAAAAGAAAAAGGAAGATAAAGACTAAGAAGAATAGGATAGAATTTGGAAAGTGAAGTCAAAGTTCACATGTTTAAGTTGTGGCTAAAATTTAATCGTAATTGTAAATTATATTTTTAAGTTTCAATTACCAAGTCATAACAAATTATATATCAATAGTCTAAAGTTTACATTACAATATTAGATTGTAACAGTAAATTAATATAAATTGATATATATTGTGATTCAATTATTACTAAGAATATGATTGAAAATACCAATATTGATACACATATATACTCTTTTTTACTTCACGAGTATAGATGCTTGATGACTTTGATCTCATCCTTGCAATTCCACCATATTTATAGAGAAGGTAATCATGTGACCGATAAGCTAGCTAAGGAAGGTTGTAATCTAGATGTTCCTTTTGTTATTTTTGATTCAACCTCTGCATGGTGGGTTCTTCTTGCTTTATTAGCGGACTATAAGGAAACTTTCTTTTCCAGACTTATGAACTCTGTTAGCTAGGACTTGTCCCTTGTTATTTACTTTTAATGCATTCCATCTTTCAAAAAAAAAAAAAAAAAAAAAAAAAAAAGAAAAGGGCCATTATTTAATACTTTACTTTCTTACTTTAAATTTCGTGGTGGGAAACATAAAAAAGACTGCACATCACTAAATTACCAATTAAAATGACATTGAACTTACAAGTGGGTGGGATATGATATAAAAGTTTATTAGGTTTTGCTATTACTTTTTTCAAAATTGTTCTACCAACAATCACATGTTACAATAATGATTGTAACTTTAATTTTAATTCTAATTCAACAATTAAAAATATATTTACTCATAAAATATGAGAAATAATTCACACGCATGTGTTAATGGTGATATTCAAATTTAAAATTTAATGATCTCATTATTAATTAAGATGATATAATATAAAATCATTAATATTTGATTTATGATCAGGTGGTGTATCCAATATACACTTATCTTGACAAATTCACTTCTTAATTTCTTGAATTTCTAACCTAAGCATTCGATAAAGAGAACAACCAAACTACCAGGCTAATATTCTTAAAGATTGAAATTATTTTAAAGTTTATTATAATAGTTGAAGATAATTTTAATACTATGCAAATTTATTATTGTTGAATATTTTAATTTTAAAAAAATTATTTATTATATCTTAAAAAATATTACTTATATTATAAAAAAATGTTTAAAATATACATTTTTATTCAGGTCTAATCAAAAGCAATAGCTTTTCATAATTACAAAAAAGGAATGAATTAGGTCACATGATGATGATGGGGCCATGGATCGTGTGAATAAATACTATTAATTTGTTAACTTTTAACAATAAATAAATAATATAATAATGGATAATAGAAAAGAACATAAACAAAGCAATTAGAATGTCTCAAACCACACCGTTGGTCCATTGCACCTTAAAGCAATTCTATTTCGATGCAAGTTCATTTCCTCCCATATATACATGGAATTTCCACATTACCAATTAGTTAAGCCAACAAGTAAAAAAAATATTAGAATTAAGAATGTTTATATAAGTGCTAAATATAAATTTCTAATTATCATATTTCTTTTATCAAAATAAATTCAATAATATTTTACATTTAAACACTTCTAATTATAGGAAAAGAGATATGTATATGGAAGAGTTATTTGTCGTACCAGTTTGCTAATAACTCTTGGAGAAAATGAATTTTATTTATTTATTATACATCAATGTAAAAATATTATCCATAGTAAAATATACAATTTTGAGTTAGATTAAGAGGTGATATGGATAAGAATGGGAGTATCTATACTAGAAAATGTTTTAAAATTTAAATCGGACTAGTTAGTCGGACTGTCACTCGGATGACAAGTCAAATCAATTTGAATTATATGACAGTTTTAGTAGTTGAACGATGTAAAACCAATTAAAATAGTAAAAGTTGAGAGAATTAGATGATTTGGAACTGATTATAGTGGTGAACCGATTTTTTTTTCTTTTAAAATCTAAAATCTAAAAATTAAAATTGATTTGAGTTTATAATATTTGAATGAGTAATACTAAAATACATTCAAATTTTCTTAACTTTATTTGATATGAACAGCTCTCAACTTGGTGACAACATGAAGGTCAAGAGAATTATGTGAAAGCACTTTTACTTTAATTAATTCATAATGAAAAGTATTTATATTTGTAAAGTAAAAAGTTTTAATTTTTGTTATATGTTTATAAAATTTTATATTCAAACAAATAAATTAAAATAAAATAAGTGTTATTAATTGTCTTTTTAATAAATTTTTATTGTTAATAGAGAAATAGTAAAATACTTATAAAATTAAACTAATATATAAGAATTAAATATAATAATATTATTTAATTTTGACTTATTCGGTTTAATTATAAGTTTATCCCGATTTAATCTTATTACTAGTTTATCCCGATTAAACCACAAAGACCTAATAAATTTTTTTAAGTCCACATCTTTTAAAACATTAATAATAGATTTGATCTACCTAACCAAAAATTTGAAGGTATATACTAATTCTGTCGTTGTTGATCCATCATTAACAAAAAATTTAACCAAAATATGTTATTTATTTATTATATAAGATTGCTATGTCGTACTACGACTCTTTTCTTTCTTTTCATAAGTCAGAAGTTGTAGCTGTCATGTTTCTTTTTAATAAACAGAGCGATGTAATTTTCATTAGTCAGCGTCACCTAATTTTGGACAAAACAAATTTCCCTTTCTCTTGCGCAATTCGACCACGTCTTCTTAGCCTGTAGGAGCCGTAGACGTAATTTCATTTTAGGTTGCCGGCGAGCTCCATTTCCGCTCCTTTGTTCGAATAAGAATCTTGCCGGATTGTTGTCGAGAATATTCTTCCATTCTTCTTTCAAAGAATCGTTCTTTCCCGATTTACGGGCTTTTTGGTATCTGGGAAATTGAAAATATTGAGGTACGAGCCGAAATGATTGTCTTAGGATGCTGAATTCTTGATACCCATTTTCTTTTGATCACTGGGTAGCTAAACTGAGCATTAGGGTTCTAATATCTTGGTTCCGTGGTATGCCGAATCAATATGTGCTTGAATTTTTTTTGGAAATGAACATTTAATAAATCTATCTGATATTGAGCATTGAAGTGTGAAACTTAAACATCATTTTAGCTCCGTTGAACTGAATGCTTAAGGCTGCTGCAATTCTGATTGTCAAAACTAAAGGGTGCTCGGTTTAGTTTAATAATTTTAAGATTATTAATCAAGAATTGGGTTTTTCTATTTCTTTTTATTTATGAATGTCAGATGTCAGAATTATAAGTCAAATTTTGTTTTCCATTGTCTTGTTAGATCAATGGAAAGGCTTTCAGGAATTGAAAGTTCTGAGTGAAAAAGGAAAAGTTTTTTTTCCTAATAAATTCGGGAAATCATGAAGCAGTCAAGGAGAAAGGTTGGGAAGTATGAAGTTGGTCGAACCATTGGTGAAGGAACATTTGCCAAGGTTAAGTATGCAAAAAACACAGAGACAGGGGAGAGTGTGGCTATAAAAATTTTGGCTAAGAGCACCATACTCAAGCATAGAATGGTTGATCAGGTAATACTGATCATCCTTTTTCTTTGATTGTCCGAAAAGAATTTATGTTTGAAGTCTAATGCTGATAAATTGTTAATCACTCCTAGCTTTTTTCGTTGTATTCATATTCAAAACGGTTCTTACATGTTGGCAGCGGACATTTCTTTCCTCTTTTTGTAATAGATCTGAAATCACCTCTTCTGGGTTTTGTAGAGTGGGCATGCCTGGTCTTCACCTTCACACACTTTCCACACCTGGCTTGAAATTTTAACTTGAATCATTATTGGTTGTTGAATGTATTACTCTTGCCAAAATAATTGTAGCAAGGCACAATACTTCCATAAAGCATCTGTCAATTAGACATTCAGGTAAATGAATGAAGTTAAGTGGCAGGGGGTAGCATAACTACCAGGTTTCCAGTCTTTTGATTAAGATGGAAGGGTGCTGGCACTGAATTGGAGAAAATAAAGATAGATATTAAAGCTTTAAACTTTTTTTCTGCAGGACCATACTATTAACATGGAAGAAGAAGAGTTAATTAGAAATGGTCAACACATTGTGATATCAACAATGATAAATTGATAACATTAAGAAGCTTATATTTCTTTTTACAGACACAGGAGTACAGGACATGAGTTCACTATGGCTTTTCCATCAAATTGTTAATGCATTGGGCAAGTCATGTTTAATTAGGCATTTCATACCAATATCAAGGACCTCATATCAATCATATAAACTTACAGTAAAACATCTGTCCCTTGTGGAAAGTGAGTAAAACTGGTTGACTATTATCTAAAAGTTCATCTGTCATTTGTATGAGTGAACATGAATCTTCTGTATGAAATCTAAGTTAGGAATTCACAGTACATCATGAGTAATTATTAAGAAGTTAATAATAGACAGATATATTTTGAGATGATCTTGTATTAAATCTAAATTAGGAATTCACAGTACATCATGACTATTATTTTAAAGTTCTCTTGTCATATGTATGAATGAATATGAATCTTCTGTATGAAATCTAAATTAGGAAAATTGTTTTAGTTAATTATTTGATTACATTTTTTTATTGGTTTCAATTCTTATATATTTGTATTTGATGATCTTGCTAACTTCTTTCAATGCTGTTACAGATTAAAAGAGAGATCTCCATATTGAAGATTGTCAGGCATCCTAATATAGTTAGGTTGCATGAGGTATGCTGAAACATATCATAATATATACATATTTTCTGAAGCATATCACATTATCTACATAAATACTTGAAGATTTTCCCCTTTGTATTGTTTTTTGGTTTTCTTTTAGGTTTTGGCTAGCCGTACAAAGATTTATATCATCCTTGAGTTTGTAACTGGAGGAGAACTATATGATAAAATTGTAAGATTTCTCACTTCTATTTTAAAGAATCATGAAAATGTTATATTCTTCAATTGTTTGATAATTTTGATCAATGGATTAAGATATTCATGCACTACATTCAATTATACAAATTTTTGTGCTCACTGCTTTTATATAATATGACATGATATTGCAGGTTCACCAGAGAAGGCTTTCTGAAAATGAGGTGAGGAGATACTTTCAACAACTCATAGATGCAGTCTTTCATTGTCATAGTAAAAGTGTCTACCACAGAGACCTGAAGGTGAATAAAAAAATATTAAGGGAGTTATGTTTTTCTGGAGAGGTTTATGAGTATTTTGTTTGGTCGTGATCAATACTTCCTACTTTTGTTTATGATGTATAGCCTGAAAATCTCCTTCTTGACAATTTTGGAAATTTGAAAGTCTCTGATTTTGGGCTGAGTGCATTGCCGCAGCAGGTAAGATCAACAACATCCTATTGGTGTTATCCTTTTGATTTTGGGTTTATTAGTATTTGAAAGTCTTTCATGCTTCTTACCTCCACTAACGAACAGGGTGTTGGGCTTCTTCATACCACATGTGGAACTCCAAATTATGTTGCACCCTGAGGTAAAATTAACTGGATGAATATCATGTAACATTAACTGTTTCCCGTATTGTTTTGCATTCTTTAGATAGTTGACTTGTGATCAATAATTCATGACTAATTTCATATGTAGAATATTACATGCTCCTCCCCCCCCCCCCCCCCCCCCCCTTGTTTTTGGAAGAAGTGGTCATTTGATGAAGAGGTGGAGAGGGAAGCTGGGGTTATGAGGCAGAACATTCAGTGTGTGCCTATCCTTAATATATATATATATATATTTTTTTTTAGCTTTCTGAAACTCACTTTTGTTAATTATTTATCATTTAAGTTTCGGATATGATTTTTTCATTTTTTTTTTATGGCCTAATATTTATTATGAGATTATGATGCTTATGAGTTATGAACATTATGGTAACTAGTGAAATTTCGTAGCTTATATTTTCTGCAACAAGCTTCCTTTGTTTCATCAAAGCGATAGATCATGACCATGAGTTCCCTTGATTCTATGATTCTGGATAATGACAGCATATATTTATCTTTTTGAAGGACTCTAGTTTCTTATTGTAAATTTTACCTGTAGGTGCTAAGTGGTCAAGGCTATGATGGTGCAGCAGCTGATATATGGTCATGTGGAGTCATCCTCTATGTTCTAATGACCGGATGTCTTCCGTTTGATGAGACAGACCTTCCAACCTTGTATAAAAAGGTCTGCTGCCTTCCCTTGAACAAGAAGAAATTTAGGAGAAAAAAGAGGAGAGATGTGAAAGGAGAACGAGAAGTTAAAAATAAAAAGGAGACCACACTTGTAGAGACTAAGAATTTTTAGTTACACCGATGGCAATAGAAACAAAGGGTCCATTTCTACAATGCCTATTTATAAAGTCTGTGTAAAAATAATCTTAATCTAAGAATAGGATAACGATCTATAAAGAATATAAGAAACGTTAAAATTACCATAATAATTAAGACCTTATATGTGTAATGAATATATAACCAAATCAGTCAAATTTATAACTAGATTCCCAAGTGAACATAGTTTTATTTTTCTAGATTTCTAATTCTCTCTTTATTTTTTCTAGATTTTTACTTCTCTTTGCTGCATGTGTTTTAACGGAAAATATATATCTTTATTATCATTTACAGAGTGCTCTATCTTTGAGCATTAATATTTGTGTACTTTCCTGCCTTACACAAAGATTCATCTTCTTAACCAGTAACTTGTTCTTGTTCAATGATGTATCAAGGGACTTTTTCCCCAAACCCACTTCTCTCCTGATACAGATGCAGAAAAGAGTGTTTACAATGACCTGTTCCATATTATTTTCTGGATTTTGCTCTGTTATGCATGCTATAAGTGAGACATTATTATTCTTGATTTTATCTTATCATACTGTAGCATGGTTTAGAAAAATGTATTTTAATTCTCTTGTGGAGACAATGAGAAACTTCTTTCTTGGATGACTGTGTGTATCATTGTAGCATTAAGTGCTGCACAATGCACATGCATTGCAGGAGGCTTCTAAATACTTTTGTGATTGATGTGTAGATTAATGCTGCCGACTTTTCTTGTCCCGTTTGGTTATCTGCTGGGGCAAAGTCATTGATACATAAAGTACTGGATCCGAACCCTAAATCAGTGAGTACAATCTTTCTCCACAATTCAAATTTTGTAACAATCAGAACAGACTTGTGGACAAACAAACTTATGTTACAGTATTTAGGTATTGTATGCTTATGGCTTCTCAAATGTCTGAATCAATCACTTGATAACAAATAGTGCATACTTTAGATTACCTGTGAAATACTTAACTCAATCTGGGTTTTCTGCAACCTGGAATCTGTTAGACGTTGGAAGTTTACTGTAGTCTATCTATATATAAAGGCCTGCATGCTACCCATTTAATTCAACTAAAGTGATTAGAGAGGATGTCCCTGCTAGCATGTATAGATTTAGGTTGATGTAGTGGTGAAAGGTTCAATTTGCTGCCTTTTAAGTTATTAATGAATCAGATGGTGGAAACTTGTAACAGAGATGATGTCAAGAGACTCCCCCTCTCTTTCCTGGATGAATTTTGGTAATTAAGCATCTTATATTACATTGCTTTTTTGAGTTTATCAGGAAAATAATTTCTGCCGAGAATGAAAGCATTACCATTTTATTGCACAGATCAATAAATGTTTGTTTTTTCATTTGCAAATGTGATTCTTTTGCAGTAGACATTACCATTTTATTGCACAGATCAATGTGTGTGTTTTTTCCCAACTGTGATCCTTTTTGCAGGAGACTATAATGTAAATATGACAAATACTTGATTAGTCTTGCACTGATTAGCAGAATTATCGTTTATATCTTCTGGTTGATATAAGATTAAAAATTGAATTGATTTTCACTTTTTTGCTATTTTTAATTAGTTCCTTTATAACTGCAGCGTATTGGAATTAAAGTAATAAAGAAAGATCCATGGTTTAAGATAAACTATGTACCTTTGATACTCAGAGAAGACGAGGATGTGAATTTGGATGATATTCGGGCTGTTTTTGATGATATTGAGGTTTGTAGTTGCCTATTGTTACTTGTTCCTACCTCGTATTAATGGAAATATGGAATGTTTATGATGCAAAATCACACAACTTCTGTGCTTTCTTTCTTTTTTGAGCATTAAATGTTAATTAAGGGGTTATAAATGCTCGAATGGCATTAATGCTCCACGAAACAGAAATCTATGGTAAAAACATAGGGATATGGAGAATACCAAAAAGAAAAAAATTAGAACAACATCATTTTTCTAAATTAGTAGAAGACAAATCCAAGGCTAAAAATAAAAAATATATATGAGTTAAGTCAATAACCAGCCTTACTTGTTTCCCTTTTATGATTAAATGTATCCTATATTAATCATTTATTTTATGTAACTTTGGTGCCATTTGCCTTTAAATCTATTGGCACCTCCTACCCAGTTAAAAACAGTGTTGGAGGATGAGATAATAAGTTCAAACTTACACCTGCTAGATGCTTGTGTCATTGTGTGTAAAACCTTAATTGTGTAATAAAGGCGTCTTGCACATTTGTCACCTTTAATTATGTTCTGGGCACAGGTATCCATGATAAGAAGTTTCCTAGCAATCCAATATGTGGCATACTTTATGAATTCTGTTCTTAAATTGAAGTTGGCAACTTTTTTATACAACAGGAACGATATGTAGCAGAGCAGAAAGAAAATACAGAGGGAGGTCCTTTGATAATGAATGCATTTGAGATGATTACCCTATCACAGGGATTGAATCTGTCATCACTGTTTGACAGGCATCAGGTATAGTTGGCATTGCTTCTGCCTCCGATTCCCCATATAGAAGTTGCTTTACCTTATTGATCTGCAATTCTATGGGTCCTTTTGTGGGTCGAGGTGGCACATAACCTTTTACCACTTCCAGATGCCTGGTTGCTGTTTTAATTAGATTGAACACTAATCTACTCATTCATTGTGGCAAACCTTATTTGCCATGGTACTTATGGAGTTTTTCTTGTTAGCTTTCTAGCTTGTGCTACTGACTGTATTCATTTCTTGTCATAATCAAAATATTAGCTTATTCAACCTCTCCTCTGTCCACCATTCTCAGAAATTCATACTCTTTTTTGTTTTCAAGCAGGATTACATAAAGCGACAAACTCGTTTTGTCTCCCGCAAACCAGCAAATGTTATTATTTCATCTATAGAAGCTGTTGCAGAATCAATGAGTCTGAAGGTTCATACACGTAATTACAAGGTATAGCTTTGCAGCATTAACCTTTATTACAATAATTTAAAAAAGGATTTTTCTAATGGGTACCCAAAGGGCACTTGTTAAGTTACAATAAATATAATCATTGAAAATTGAAACTTTCTACAAGTAGTAATTTATGTAATAAATAACACTGAAATCATGATTAATTACCGTAATAAATATTACAACCTTTCTATTTATAGAAGCTTAACTTTGGGCACCCGTTAGATAAATTCCTTTAAAAAATAATAAAAATTAGACAACCTTAAGTAATATGTGATTTTTTATAGTAAATAATATTTTCTAACATGATAGTTGAGTGTTAATCGAGCTGACTTTTATTTTTTATTTTTATGTACTTTTTGCAGAAGAGGTTGGGTTTGGTCATCAATTGGCTATGATTGTTCATTTATTTTATGTATTTATAATATAATCCATTGGGTTCATGACCATTCCTAAATGGAGTTACAGTAACCTATTAAGAAAAGAAAGAACATCAAAATTGCAAAGTACTAAACTTGGGATTATCTTTCAGATACATTAGAAGAGACAATTATGTTCTAATGTTCTTCTATACGAACTTCATCCAGCAATTCTGCGTGAAAGCAGAACTGCTGCCTTTTCTGTAACCAGTTCAACAACAGCTATCTATATTATAGTCTAGGTTAATATATATTCTTTTTTTTTAAAAAATAAAGAAAAGCTTGGTACAATAGTATATTTCTTTGTCCCGTACAATTTTCAAAATTAAAGCAATATATTTGAGCAGTCAATCTGACTTGGGGTCTCAAATTATCGGTTTATTGTAGAGAGTTACCCAAATTTTAACAGCAAGAGAGCAGAATTCAGTTTCTTTAATCAGTTTTCTATGTAAGGTGTACTAAACTACTGAATATTATCTCAGACAAGACTCGAAGGACTATCTGCCAATAAGGCTGGACAATTTGCTGTGGTTTTGGAGGTAACTTACTAAATATGGTTTCTGAATTTTTGTGTTTCTGTTTTTAGCATATGACACTGATTTCAATATGTCATTTTAAATCTGCTTCAATTGTCATGTTAAGGTCTTTGATGTTGCACCATCCCTTTTCATGGTAGATGTTAGAAAGGCCTCTGGCGAGACTCTTGAATATCACAAGGTTAGCTTCTTTACTTCATACATTTGCATTTGATACCCAAAATTTTTATATTCTATTCCTTAAGTACTGAAACAGAAAGAAAAATCCTTAAAAAAAAGGGAACAAGTTTCTAGTTTCTAGTTTCTAGCAATCATACACCCTGCACCCCCATTGGGCGTTAATATTAGCATCTATGTTTCTAATCAAATCCCATTCAGTATACATGTGTATGTTGATCCCTCTCCAAGAACATATGCCCCAAAAGAGCGGTGCATCTCTGTTATGTAGTCTGTACTTAATTTTAGGGATCCATAACTTAGACTTTCTACTTTGATATAATTTATATTCTTGCATATCTTGTCATTTGTGCATCTTAATATCTTCATTTCCCCATTCTTGTGCATGTTCCACTCTTTTCATGGTTGGCTGATTGACCCTTTTTTTTCATGTAAATCAAACCTGTATGTTATGATTGGACATTAGTCACAACTCTTGGTAATTTTGTATCATGGGTTAATCTATCACTTAGTCCTGTAATAATTAAATTTAGCATATAATTTAGTATGTAAAATGCCCTGTGGTGAGTGCAACTTAACAGTGCATTTCATAAAGTTTATGACTTTTGACCTGACTTGGGACATAAAATGTTTCATGGCTCTTGCAGTTTTACAAGAATTTTTGTGCCAAATTAGAAAATGTCATCTGGAGACCAGCTAAGGGTATGCCAACATTCTAGTCTGCTTAGAACAAGGACTTGCTGATCCCATTCAATGGGTGTGACGCAAATCAGTAAGTAGACGGGTATGGGAAGCAAAGCTGTACCTCAAGCTATGGCTGTATCGTTAAGGGGCATTTCTTTTTATCTTACGGTGCATGTATTATGGAAAATGGGATTCTGCATAGAGAAAGGCCACCTCGTCAAATTAGTGACTTTATATATAACACATATAAATTATATCTGTATATAGAATATACGAGACAGGAAACTTGCGAACCGAAAAATCCCTGTACTGATTCTATCATAACGCAGCTATGTTCTCAGTGTTTTTTTGTGAGTTATTGAAGACATGATTAATTGCCAATCTAGTTACCGATTCAACTGGTAAAAGGCACCCGATTTATCACTCAATGATCAAATCCCAGTTGTGACTTTTTATTCATACTGCCTTCGAATTTATTTTTCCTTATTTATAAAGGAAAGGAAAGCGATCTTGTACAAGGTTTACTCTATCGATTCCAAGTCCGGGTAAAGGAGGAGGATTGAGATAAGTTGACTAGAGGAACTAATATATAGGGTGTAATTATTTCCATCAAAAGACAGGAATGGGCAAGCACTAAAACCATAGAAATAAGATTCAACAAAAAAGAATCTGATAACTTGAGAGTGAATTTCAATCTCTGCAGACTGCAGTCCTCAAGGGCATCATATCTCTATTGTTTACTAATAATAAGCTTCAAATTTTCTAATCAAGCATATTCGAGAGCTGCAAAGATAAATGGATTCAGAATTAAAGATACAAGATCATATTATCTATAAAGGGGCACCTACATATTCCTCTATATACTTCCAATTCTTCATGCTGCTCTTTCAGATGACAACATTGTTAAAAATCCTACATAATCCATCATTAATTGCCTCATTCTGAATGTCCAAGGTGAAATTCTACTTGTAACTTATATCTCATGCTACTAGGGTGGGCCTGTCCCCATGCTGTATCACTAGCTATTATATTCAATGCTTCAAGGTTGATAGATTTTATCACCACATTTGCATTTCCATGAGAGGAGATAATAGCTCTCATCTCTGTCACCTGATGCCATGAGACCATCTCTGTGGTGTGGAATAACTAAAGCAGCATTGCAAGGTCTGCAGCTCATGCATTTGTTAACGCACCTTGGAGGCCTTGATCCCAATACCAATTTCTTATGCTCCAAACCATTAGTATCTCTAAGTAACTTTGAAGACCCAACTGTCCAAAATAAGAGAACCAAAATATAAGTCAGACTAAGATCATATAAAGGTAAAAGCAAGATATCCCACCTTCTGAATCTCTTCCTTAGAAGGAACTTTATCCTTGTAGTTTAGTGTCTTATGTAACTGGGTTGTTTTTTCCTTACCTGAATTGGATGGGAAGAATGTGGTAAATATTGTAAGCATCAGAATGACTGAAATCTTAAACCCATTTGGGTATTTTGGTGGTGAATCCATCTGTCTTATCTTTCTAAGCAAAAAAACATAGAAGGGCCTGCAAATAAGCCTGAAACAGGGTTTATATAGGAAGAAATAGGATTGTAGTTTAATTTGCAGTGATCAGCTTGCACTGAGGTTGACAGGGATTGGTTTTTTTCACTTGCGCAATGCATCTCACTTTTTTAAGGTCCAAGTAGAACAACTTGGCCTAAATTTTCTCTTTCTTTTTTTTCTTTTTTTTTAAATGGAGAAACAGTTGCTCTGACTTTTCTTTAGTTTTTCAGTATGAATGATTGAAGTTACAATTCTTTTCATCTTTCGCTGGCTGAATTGACTACCCTTTGATACCTTTTGAAATCATTGAGTACCATACCCTTTTTTTTTATCTTGTCATCATGCAAACTTGTATGGTCATCACCTTTTACTCTCCTGTCAAATAATTGTAATGAAATCTTACAAATGGAATCTGGAATTCAATTTTTTTATCATCTATGATCAATAACATTTCTATTTGCAGTTACAGCTTCATTTTTAGGCACAGGCTGCTTTTAATACTGAGAAATACACCATCTTTTGAAACCTACTGCCAAGGGGATCATATCATATTACTGAAAACATAAACAGGAAGATGTCTTGGTAAAAATCCTCAAGTTCAATACATGATAAACACATGTAGAGGAGTAAGCCTCCAACTCTTAGGAGGGGCAAGGGTAAACATTGTGTGGACCCTGTGATGACAACATCAGAGGTCATTCTAAAGTTGGAGCATATTTTATGTTACGGAAAGTGGAAACATTCATAATCCCATCAAATCAATTTTGATGATTAACACAAATGATTTACTTTCTTTTTTTTTTTTTTTTGCTAACTCACAAATGATTTACTTAGGCAAAAGAACTAGTTGAAACCCATGTGTTAGACGAAATGAGAACAGTAGAGGGTTTGAGCAAGTTACAAATAAAATATACATATCCAAGTCCAACAATGTTGTTGGTTGTGTTTAAAAATAGAGTCTGGACTGTAGCTTGCAGAATGCAGAATATTACTGTAGAAGCGAGGGGACTATGTTATCTATCTACTGCGATGAAATCCTGCATCCAACTGCTACCATCTGAGTTTTCAGACCAACCACATGGCAAAGTCATACTTGTTTCACCCATATATTCTATTGGGTAGGGTAGCCTCATTGAGCCTGTATGTCATGGTTACATAAATTGTATTCAAAGATCTAAAATAAGTCCATTCTGAGTTTTTCCTTTCTCTTTCCTTTATTACATAGGACATAAATGGTCAATTCAATGATGACACAATGAGCAGCAGCAGCAATAATAGACATTCTTTTCCATTCCAATTTCCGAACAGGAATATCATAGGGGAGGTGCTACAGTTTGCATCTGTTCCTCATAACCAATCCCCACCATCACCTCCATAACTTGGAACTCTGTTAACATTTTTTCTAGCAATCAACATAGTCTATCTTCCTCTTTCATCTTTTAAGAACAGAGCCATATACAAGAGTTCATTCACTTCATAAACAATGATGTGCACAAGTCAATATATAACACCAAATAGGAATTCCCTTTGGTTAGATCTTAATTAAAAAGGAATACCACAAGCACACTGGATAAGTTATATAGACTGCTAGATAGTAGAACATAGGTAGAAGAAACATTTCAAACACCCATATTCTCACCCCAAGCTTTAGAAAAGAAAGCAAGAAATTCTCTTCAAACACCACAATCTCTTCTTCACCTCTCCTAAATAGGTTATAATTAATTCAAAATTATTTCAAGCACCAGTTGGTATTTACTTGTTTGCATGTTGGTTCCATTTTATATAATATATATTTATTTATATTAATAATATCCCCAGTTGTATCCATTACCATTCATTCCACACCCCCACATAAAATAAATTCACAACACAGAAAATTGAAGGGAAATACCAGATCTCATTATCAGCTAACAAAATGGTTACAGAGTACAATTCATAAGCAAAAGAAGCCTGCAAAACTAGGACTTGGTTGAAAACGAAAAAAAACAACCAAAAACAAGGTTGTCATGGCAGGCCAAATGAATGCACTGCCACTACCAAAGCCCATGAACATGAGACTCCTAACTGAAGAACTACCCTAAGCGATCACATATTAGAAGATAAAGGGCAAACAAGGACCCTGAACCCTCAACCAGATTGAGAGACATGGTAAGACCTTATTGACAATAAAGCTAGGAATGATAACAGTAGATTGTAAGCCTGAACTAAACAGTCGGATCAGCAATCGCAGCTATGTGCGACAAAAGCAAAAACCTTTGACTAAAAACATCCAGCATAAGGAATAAGACCTAACATAAAAGGGATGGAGTATCAACAAGTGGAGGCCTTCAACCAGGACACAATAACTGTATTCTCAGGGAACCATAGTCATTGAAGGGTTGCAACAAGCATTCCATATTAGAAAGCTTGCCAAAAAAGGATGATGAGGCAATATGCTAAAGTTCCCCGGAAAACAACCAAGCCACTGAGCCAGCGCCGAGCTCACTGCTGATAGCCCAAAAAGTATAAGAGTACCACCTATAATGACCTTACAGATTCAGATCAACGCCATCAATTTTATCACTTTGATTGACCAATATTTCCCTGACTATATCAGGATATCACATCTCCACAAGCACTCCACAAGCAAGCCAATTGTGTTGAGGCCAATTGAATTGCAGCGTTGAAGATTCATTCCTACCAAGGTCTTGCCCAGTTTTTTCAGAAAAGGCAAGCTCTTCTTTGATACATCTGAACAACCTGCCAAAGAAAGAACTTGCAAACTGAGCTGTTCAGCACAAGAGAGAACAGCTATGCCAGTATCAGTGATGGCACAGTTTGACACATCTAGATCATTAAGCAACAGGCAGTTGTCTGCAATTGCTATCAAGCTTGCATCAGTAAACTTCCTGCATCCATCAAAATTTAGTAGTTCAAGAGTTCCTCCATGTATCCTAGCCAAGGCCGAAACTATTTCATCAGTCAAGTTCAAGCATCCGGCAAGATTCACCTTAACAAGACCTGCCTCACAACTCTCCAAAAGAGGGAGAAGCCCAGAATCTGTTATTCCGTAAAGCCCAGTCAGATCCACATGCTGAAGCTGAGGGCAGATCTTCCCAACCATAGCCAGGCTAGCACTACCAAAACTGGGGCAGTTTCTTATGGCTAAGGATCGAAGAGATGTACAAGGAGAAAGCATTGTTACTTCAACATCAATATCCTTAATTCCCATGCACTTTTCAAGGGTTAGAGATTTCAATTTTGATCCGAAGTTTGAGACAGCGCGGATAATCCCAGATTGAGTGACCCTGTTGCATTCCTCCAACTGCAAGTTCTCGAGATATCCCGCAACTTTAGAAAAAGCTACAAGTCCATTGTCAGATAGAAAGAAAGACTTGCAGAGACACATGTGCTTCAGGTTGGTGCAACCTTTGCCCAAGGCTTCTATACTCAGATCCGTAATCCCTAAACAAGAAGTAATAGTCAAGGACTTCAACTTCTGCAGTCCCTGAGAAACACCCATGACCCAGAAGCCCTTCTCACTGACATTCCGGAGACCACCAAGGACTAACTTCTTCACAGCTTTCCCATAGTGACCAACCACGGCAAGGGAAAAATCTGTTATGTTCAAGGCCTGAAGGTTCACCTTTGATAGGGCAGAAGCTGTTGACAACAAACTTGATACTCCATGATCCCCAACAAGAGGGCAATCTTTGATAGAAATGGATTGTAACTTGAGGCAAAGCCTCCCAATAGCTTGCAACCCCTCATTCCCAATCTTTGAACACGATTCAATACTTAATGCAGTTAAATTGGGGCATCCCTCAGCTATTGCAATTAAGCCCTTGTTGCTAATTGAGGGACACTTGCAAAGATCAAGCTTTTCTAATAAATGGCAATATTTAGCTATTTCCGACAGATCTTCATCACTAATGGAAGAGACATTCCACAAGGAAAGAACTCTGAGAGAAGGGCAACCACGAGCAATTGCCGAGAGGCCGAGATTGGTGACTCCACGAACAGAGTTGTTCCCTCGGATTGATAGTTTCCCAAGTCCCCCACGGCTACTGGTCCCAATTGCAATAGCAGCCAGTCTTACGTCAGTTGCTTTCTTCTCTTCCAAACTCCTGGAAAGATAACCCTCACTTTGGAGATCTTGATCCTCGTCATCAGTGATCATTTCAATGTCATTGGAAAGGGACCCTTCATTCGGTGTTTTCGAGAGACATGTTTCCATTATTCCCAATTTCAGCTTTACAGATGCTGCTCATGAGCATCAGCCAGTGTTTCGACACACATGCACACAAGCTCCTCTCTTTTCCACTAGGGAGACGCCTGAAAATCTCAAAGAGGCATTCATCCGGAAGAACTTCGATGGATGGTTTCTTGGACTGATCAAATTAAACTGCTGCATATACGATTCGAGATCGCTTGCTAGGAGGGTAGTAAACATCCAGATTTGAACCAACTAGAGAAGAAGCGACCCAAATCCATGGGATGCGAGCCAAAAGAACGCCCAGAATAGAGTTCATCATCACCTGAATACCCATTAACACAATCTATAATCAGCTTCATAATGCTGTTTAAAACTAGTCATGTTTATCAATTTCCAAATAACAATCTTTCTATGCTATTCCAAACATACAATTTAGGTTTCATCTGTCTCAGTCTCTAAGATTTTTATATTTGATGGATCAGCAGAAAACTATCCCCAAATATATTTTCCAAAGAGTATAACCATTGGATGTTTCCATTTTTCAATAACGGATAAAGAAATATTTTAATGGACCATATCCTATTAATAGAAAATTTAATCATACAAGCTATGCATTCTTATTGCAAAACCAAAATTCAATAACTTCCCTAAGAGTATCTCAAACAAACAAACATATTATAGGGTTTTAACTTCTGGGCATATGCGATCCATTAATAGTCAAATTTATTCTCTTTTATTTTTTTAATCTAATCAAGGACTAATCAAAGCTTCAAGCTCTCAAAGACTAATCAGAATCATCAAATAACAATGACCACAAATGAATCCCCAAATACCCAGAAACTTACCATTGAAATTGACGAGGGTAGGCATGAGTACAGCAGAATGATCCACAAAAATCCAAACCCAGAAGTTGGTTGGAAGTGAAAGTAAAAGTAATAGTAAAACCTTTCAGAGATTTCTAGGGCAAACAAAGCAGAGATTACAATCAAGACAGATGCTAAGAGGCAAAGCAGAAGAAGCAGGCTCAAAAGCATTTGAAACCCCAACAAATTATAGGGCAAAAAAAGAGCTTGAAGAGGAAGGAGATGAAATTTGGAAAAACAAAGGTTTGGACTTTGGTTGGGGGGGAATGTATGTAATACGAATGTACGTGCAAGAGTTTATTAGGAAATTTATATTGGGAATTGAAGAAAAATAGGTGTCGTCCACAGGTGCATCATGCAATATGGATTGCCTGCCTTTGTGAGACAATGCAATGTATCCAATCCAATGAATCCATCTGACTATGTCCCATACACCCTCTCTGCTCACTCAGTCCAACCAACCGCCTCGCCACCCATTTCCACAAAACCGGCGTGCACCAAGGAATCCTTAAAAAAAAAAAAAAAAAAAAAAAATTCTTATTTAAAATTGTAAAATTAAACAATTTAATAAGTCTAATTCAGTGTCTAAACTAAACAAATGCTATCCACTATGCAGGTAAAAGAAAATAAGCACTTTTTTTAAAATAAAATAACATTCGAATTGTTCTAATTGATCAGCTAGTCATCTAACTTCTAACTTTGTTTAAAAGTGTTGCTCTTCAATTTGAATTGTGTCAAAAACACTCCACTTGCAAAAGCATATGTCCCTCTTACATTTTCCTCTCTTCCCATCTAAGAAAAACATGTGCAAGTAAATGAAAATTATAATGGTTATATTAGTTTTAACTATTTTTTCAACAAGTAACAAAAATTATTGTTTAATAAAATAATATTTTTAATTAAAATTAAATAATTAATTATATAGTAGTGATCAACCACACTTTTTTTTACCAAAATCCTACGATTCTTGTTTTTTCAAAATCTTTTTATGACTTATATTTACAAATTATCGCGAATATAATTCAAACAAAATGATATATGAATCTAAGCTTCTTTCTATTCTCTAAAATGTGGAAATGAAAAATGGCAGCTGTTTGATATATCAATCTCACAGATTAAAAGAACCAAGCAGCTGTTTGATTTTTCACATTAAAAGAACCAAAAATATATAAAATTTTAATATTGTGCAAGTGCTGCCTTTGTTTGAGTTTGATTAATTGTATTTACTCCCACGTAGATAGACCTTATTGTGTCTGTGTGCGAATAGCCAAGACGCGTTGTTTTCCTGTTTGGATTACAACTTCTCTGACTTTTAGCCGCTGGTACGGCCTTCATACAATGAACACTTAAGATGTAATAATGCAATTGTTAAATTTTTTTATATTTTAAATTTTTTTTTTTCCCATAAAGAGCAAATTTATTGATATTTAAGCACTAATATTACATTGCAAATTTTCTACCATTATTTCTTTAGACTCTTTTGTAGTGCTTTTGAGTAAAGGTGTTTATGGGTTAGGTTATGGATTGGATTCGTTGAACAATGAGGGACTTGAATTTAAGAATTTTTTGTCAGAGCACCACTATTTAGGGATGGTCATTTTGATCTGACCTATGGGTACCTTACCGATTCTGCCCTGATAGGGTAAAGAAAATACCTGCCCCACAATGGATAATAAGGGGTAAGGGTATAAAAATTTGTACCCACGACGGGTACGGAGAGGGTAAGGGTTTTAGTCAAAATTTATAAGGTGTCTTTCTCGCCCCGCCTATTAAAAGTTATCTCTAATATGATGGAATTTGGAATTTAATGTAATATTGTTGCTATTCCTTTTGTGAGAAGTGCTATGTATCATGTGTGATTTCAATTTTATGAATATAATGTTATTGAAGTGTGCGATTATTAGCAAGTTCATGTTTAGACGTTTACTAAATTGATGTTGTTGAATTTGATTAGATGATTTTCTTTTGGTATTATTAAATCAGAAATTATAGTATTTTACCATACTCTACCCGCCCTTCCATGTTTAATTTTAGGGTTAGGTAGGGTTGGCAAGGGTTTAGAAAATTTTCTTCGAGTAGGGTACAAGTATAATACCCTTCTACTTGCAGCAGGTACCCATGTATGGATAAAGGGTAGGATACAAGTTCAACCAAAGTCACCCCATGATCACCCCTATCTTCATTTTAACCAGTTTAAATAAAATTTCATCACCATTTGCATGTAAGTTGTTTAAAAATTATAGTTAAATTTAGTATGACTTAAAAAATTTAGTAAATAGTTCATCTCAAAAATTTAAATAGATTATTTTGAAAAATTATAATTTTACAAATACACTTAAAAGAACAACACAATATATTACCAAAACATTCATACTAAATCATAAAACAAACTCAAAAGGTTTCTTAAATAAAGTCACGAACAACCAACAAAATAGGTACAAGAAGGTTTGACTTAGGGAATTTAATTTGGTTTTTTAAGAATATATAATTTTAAAAAAATAAATAAATGTAAAATCATTAAATTAGTGAATGTTAAATTGGACATTCAATCCAATAAACTAAGTAGAAGAAATTGAACCAATCTAATCCATATAATCAATGAAATTGAACCATCCTCATCATATTAGTTCAATTTAATTGAATTGGGTTGAGCTATGATCGTAGTATACCCATCCTGAGTTCAATTTTTAAACAAGTAAATGTGGCTCCTAAAATATTTAGATTTGTTGGCTTTTAAAACCGGAAGTTACAACTTGATGTCTTTTGATTATTATTCATGATTTTGAACTAAAAAACTTATTGAAATGCAATACATATATTTATTGAAAATTAAATTATTTTAAAGTTAGAGATTCAATTAATTGTGTCACAAAATAATGGAAGAAAGTTTTGTCTTTGTTGGTCTAAAAAGTCAGCTTTTTAGACCTAGTTAGCAAAGGATCTCAGTTCATTCCCTCATTTGCAAATTGCTGTGGTCAATTTAACTTTCTGAACAGATACTCTGGTTGGTTGACTTGGAGAAAACATGCCAAAAAAAAGTGAGACACACTGTATAAAAGGCTTAATTAAAAGGCCAGGATAGACTAACCAATTTTTGTATAAACAAATATGTGAAAACAGAACTAATAAATGAATTTCTTTTCTTTACTGAATTAGGAATATACTGCAGGATGAGTATAACAGTGTAAGTAAAATTCTCATGAGTTTTCCAGTTTACGGTGAGTGGATATGGATATCTTGTCTTTGACTAAACTAAAATAGTAAATTAATCAAATTCACCTAAATGGATTCAGACACTAGCTAACATTTAAAAAAAAAAAAAAACTCGACTAGTCCCTACTTGGGAAATGAAAGTGCTCAAAAAGATAATGCCAAAAACTTTTAATTTGAAAATGTGTGTTGGCTTTAACTCGTAAAGGTTTTTTTGGTTTTATGCCAAAAACTTGGAATCGAATTTAATCTCCATCTAAGATGGAGAGATATATGGGAAGGGAGTGAGATACCTTCTATTGTGTAGTTCATAAGCTAGTCAAGCTCCTTCCAAACCCAAAAAAAAAAAAAAAAAAAAAAAAAATCTAATTATATCAATTATTGAATTTTATTAATTTTTAATTTATTAAAAAAAAAAACTCTACTAATCCCTAATTGGAAAAGAAAAGAATTCAAATAAAATAATGCCAAAAAGCTTGTAATTTGTAGGTGCTAGTTAATTCAACTGATAAAATTTTACGTGTTTTATAACAACAATCTGGGATCAAACTAATTTTTTTAATTTTTAATTAAAAAAATAGAGTTATATCAAATATTAGGTTTTATTTAATCTTTAATTTATTTGGATATAAAGATGAGATGAGAAAATAAAATATTAAATACGGTTAATTAATAATATTTGGATAATCAAATTGCATGCGTGGCCTTTATCTTTCCTTGTAAAGTCTATCCTGAACAAAGCAAATGGGCATGCATTAAATGATTATTGTATGGGCACAACTTAAAATGAGGAAATGGGCAACCAAGTCTACGCGGTCGACTAGAAACATTGCATCTAATGATCTTAAAATAAATAACACATGCTAATAATTAAGGTCAAATGGTATGAATATAATATATATGGATAAATTATATTTTTGTCTAGTAAGTTGACTCGAAATTCATTTTATCTCTGTTAATTTGTTATAATTCAACCATTCTGACTATAAAATTATGTCAATTGACTTTTTACTATCATCTCCCTCGCATATATTAACTTAACAAAATATATATACATAGAGATACAAAATTTTTTTTGACTTCTTACCAGTATTCTCATATTATTTAGGTGTAAGCATATTCTTGAATCTAAAATGTCTTTCACCTCTAGTTAAATTAACTTAACAAAATATATATAGATAGAGATAAAATATTTTTTTTAATTTTCATGAATATTCTCACACTATTTAGGTGTAAATCTATTTTATTTAAATCTAAAATACAATAACTGAGATACAATTATTGACTCTTATAAAAAAATACAATATCATAATCGAACCTTTAACTTTTTGTAAAATTACTGCGACCAACTATTATTAGATATAAAATCTTCCCTTTACATAAGTCAATTAAATAAATTATATAAAAATATAAATAAATAAACAAAATTTGTTTCCCATTATCCTCCACTCTCAACCCCTCACCACCAACGCCCACCACAATCCCTCCAATGAATGTGGGCTTTTTTCAATTCCAGCCACACACCAACAAATCTTTTGGTATCTGCAACTTGGTGATAAAATTTTCGTCGGGTTTGAATGTATCCAAATCTGGGTTGCAGATTTCTGCTAGGATTAATTTTAAAACAGATTTTTTGTTTATCTCTGGAACTCATTCAGAAGATTCGAGAGTTTGACGTGTCAGCAGTCTGATAGATTTCTTCAAAATAGCTTTTTGGATTTTCTTGGTGGCTTTTGGTTTTGCCGCCCAAGAATAATTGAAAGGGAAGAGGGTGAGGTTGGGGTTTGCAGTCCATGTGTACGGCTGATATGCCACTTAGGGTATGATTGAAAGCAATGAGAAATGATTTTATTTTTTTTTATAATTATTTTTATCTAATTTTGAAGGTCAATTATATTTTATTCTCATAAATTATTATATATTTTACAAGAGTCTAATGAATTATTAAATTAGACACATAATTTTTTTATTTGAGTCATAATTATAAAATAGCTCTCAATTATTTAAATTACTCATTAAACTTTAACAAATTAATTTAATATAAAATAGATTAACTATCATTGTTATAATTTTTTATTTTTTTCCTATCAAATTGAACACTTTATATTAATTTATTTTAGTATAATTTATTATATATTGATAATATATATTTCAATTTATATATACTAAATTGGATCAGTAAACATAATTCAATTGTTAGGAATATAAAAAAAATAGAGAAAAAAATGGAGAGAATTAAAGAAAAAAGATATCAGATAACTTATATCACGAGCCATGATAGCTTAGTTATTTTTGAGTTAATTTATTAGATTTAATATATAATTTAGATAATTGAGTGTCATTTTGTAATTATGTCTCGAATAAAGAGATGTATACTTAATTTGATAGTTCATAAGGATTATTACAAAATAAATAGTAATTTATGATGATAAAATATAAATTTTTTTTCATTTTGTTTTATGTCTTTTTTTTCATTTAAATGTAAAGTAAATGATGTGGTAATTGCCACATAGGCAATTACTTTGGATTCTGTGTCAAAAATTTAAGATTTGTATCTACATATAAATTTTTATTTGTTTATTTGTCACATGAGATTGTCACGTGGGATTCTATCTGCCCAAGTCATCTCCCATTAAGTTAATAGGTAGGATCTCGTGTCTTATTTTGATGTCTCAATTCTTATCTTATCATTGAAAATTAGCCAATATTATTAAAATCTTCACATGATAAACTAACGGTAAGAATTAATTTTATAATTATAGAGTCTTAATTGTAACAAATTGAAATGTGGCACCAGGAAGATCTACACACAAGCCAGTGGAAACAGTTGACCCCACAAACTTTTAAATATTATATATAAGTCATATGAAAATATTATATTGTCCCACTCATTTATTGTTAAATAAAAGTTTTCCCCCATAGTTTTAAATTTTTTTCAATTTCATTCCACTAATAAATTTCTCAAAAAACAAAAATCAAACAAACATTAGTTAATTATACTCTATAAATTTCAAATTTTGGCACTTTTTTAAATTTACTAAAAATCTAACAACTTAGTAAGGGAAAACATATTCAATTATTTAAAATTTCTTAATCTAATTGAATTTTTTCTCAATGAAGTCATGACATTTGATAACCAATTTCATAGTATATTTTACAACTATTAAAAATTGAGTAGGATATTTTACAAATACGAGAAAATAACTTCTAGTCTTTTGATTAAAATTGTTTTTAGAAACTATCAATTTTATTAGTTCGACATCTAATTTCTCTCACTATCTTCTTATTAAAATTATTATTGAAATTTGATTTATCGGAATTAAAATTGTTAAATTTCATATTATTTTCTTGAAACAAAAATATGTCCATATGACTTAGCAAATTTTTTTTTTTGAAACAAATTATTAAAATAATAATAATAATATTTGCTCAACTGACAAAATTTTTTGAATCCTCTACTAGTATAATTTCAGTAAATCTCGTGAGAGTAATGTAATTTTGTTTATTATTATTATTTTTTTTTGATAATCATCATTTTCATCATTAGTATAAGATAAACTTGAAGTATATTACCGTTAAACTTCTGGTCAGATTCCCTCACTGCATTCTAGTGACAACCAGGCGAAATGGTTGATACCGTGAATTTTATATATTGCCTGTATCAAATATTACAAGATTTACGTATAAAGGTCATATTGTTATTCTTTTTTCTTTTTCTTTTGAACCAACAGGGATGCATGTACAGTATAAAAATAGCATATAGCTTTTATTAAACTATATCTCTAGTGTTTGATCCCTACACCTTTTTTGGTTCTTAATTCTGTCCTTTAATTTTCTAGTTGAATGCAAGGTTGAGGTGGCAAAAGAATTATTTTTGGGCTCAAAATGCTTACATCAAAAGCTGAGGCAGGTCAAAAGGTGATTGCTTATAGAACAATTTAGACGTCTAGATTCACGGTAGCCTATAATCTTAATGATATTTGTCTTTTTTTTTTTTTCTTTTTCCAAGTCATATTCTTGGGAGGTCCATTGAGAAATAATTATTTTTTATTTATTGAAGATTCATTTGGTGAGCTGATTCTTTGAATTGGGCTCTGAATCTTCTGAGATGCATACATTAGGCAAAAGTGGAATGATTTCATCATAAATCATAACTGCTATCATACTTCCAACACAAGAAACTTCACAGCATGACAATAATATTGAATGGCATGCAAGTGTAAGGAAAATTCCACCCACCTTATTGGAATCTAAAATTAACTTGAAAGAAAATCAGAACCCAAGCACCAGAACATAGATAAATAAAACACCAGAACCTTTTTTTCTTTTTGGGGGTGGGGGGTGCATCAATAAGTCAAATGCACATTCTTATACAGAAAACTTACAGCTTTCATTTCAGAGAGTGGAAGACAGGCCTGTACAGGAGGGGAAAAAGCAAAGAAAAAAGGGGAGGGGGTTTATTGTGGTGTGTGATATCGTAATGTAAATACAAACTTGTGTTTGATCTTTCGTTTTCTTTTCATATCTGTACACCAAACCTCTTACAAGTCAATGACAGGGTATCAATAAACAGAAACTGAAAGGATCTCTCATTGTTCGTCTCCCAAAATCTCAGTCATACATTCCCTCTAGCTCCCATACATCCACCAGAAACTCTACCATTTCCTGTCATAAAAATTAGATTTAGCAATTAGTGAATTACACTCCAGTGACAATTTTTAAGTGAGGGAATACATAAATAGAAGAATGCTGCACTTACAGAGAGAGGCACACGCCGTGGAAAAGGTTGTCTAGTCCCTAGTAAACTTTCATAAGTTGCATTCCAACTGCAGAAGACATGGTTAATAACACAATGAGGAGAAAATTCAGAGAGGATAAATAATCAGCAATATATAGTTCATCTAAATTATGTGCTTGCCTAATTAGAATAATACAATTTTCCACTTGATGAAATTCTAGACAAAGAAAAAGAATTTGGTATCCATGTAATTATAGATGCATAATATATGCTTACTGAACCACTTAATCAGCAAGAACTAGCTTGAATATAACAAGGGAGGGTTGCACAGCAAGTTTATAAGCTCAATCAAGAAACAAGTTCATATTTCTTTTAAGAGAAACAGCAGCACTTTATTCAATAAAATTAGTAATCCAGAATTGAATAGTTGATGAGCCTGTAAATGCAGGAGACATACTGTAATCTGGGTTCTTGTTTCTGTTGACTTTGATTTTGAGATCTGTTACTTCCAGTTCCAACCCACTGAACCCTGCTTTCGTTCCAGAGAAGAAGACCTGGCAATCAACCACATGTCTGTGTCATCGAATTGATCTTCCAGCTAAATATTATATTTAACTACACAATAACAAAGTTCTATAGAATGTGACTGATGTTGCAATAAACCAGGGACCAAAACAAATATTATAAACACAACTCTAAAAAAAATAATTAAAAATTCACGAGCATGAGAATGGAAGAATATTCATAGTCATCTAAATTACAGACAAAAGCAGGATGCAGGACTTGCCATTATTTACAAACTTTGGATGGCTGCCTGTGGATCCAGTACCACTGTTATGATAGAGAATTTTATTTAATGTGCTGACAGAGGAGGCACTTCTTTGAGGCTGAATGGAGCTGTTTTCCAGATCATATGTGCTAGTACTCCAAAAATCATCTGACATGGTAGGTTTTCTCACTGTCTGGCCCTGAATTCTCAGTCCCTTTGCCGGCTCATCAACAGCAATAATTGGTGTGGGTTTTGTGCAGCATCCAAAACAACCACTGCTCTGTTATAAACCAAGTTAAACCATATACAAGATAAATACCAGAACAATATGTCATGCCCAGACAGTATTAAGATCTACAATTTGACAATTTGCTGTGGTTACTAATCTTTATTTATTTTTTTTAAGAAAAGAAAGATGACAGACACCTAGGCACCATAATAGGATATAGAAAGCCTGAAATTTTGTAAAACATGTTCAGATGCTCCATTGTTTATGTTGTATAACAATAGTAAAGAAAGGATTATAGACTTGATTTTAGTCGTTACTCTTTCAGACCTTTTAATTCTGAATAAAGGTGAAGGATAGAGCTAAACAGATTTAGCTTTCGTCTTATCATTATTGCTCAAGCTAGAGCAGTAGAAAGATTTCAAAATGACAATCTTGTGATAGTGTCATGAAGAAATTGTAACACATGGACATCATTGCTGCCCTGTTCACATGTTCCACAAGAGTACTGATAAGCCTATGTTCCCTTTATTGGCCCATTGCTTTACCCCTACCCTGTCTTTGTGTCAATTTATTGAAAATGTGTTGGAAAGTAATAGGTTATAGGCTATGTACACGAGACCCTTGGTCACCCCAAGCATTGCTTAAAGAGAGAGAGTTTCTATCACTTGATGTGGGAGAGAATCTTCTTAGAGAATTGGTTGGTAAACCAACTACAGGAAGAACTTTCTCTTTCATGCAAAAGTATGAATCCAGAATTCTAGACTGATATGCTAGTCATCTCGTTGTTTATATTGAGCTTTTCCTATAAGATTTCTTATATCTTGGAGTTTTAATTAAAATTTACTTTGAAGAACCTTGACACTCCTCCAATCCTCAGCCAAGAAAAGAAAAAACAGAATTTTCTTCCTTCCTCCATTATTCATTCACAACCCAATCAGAAGATTTTATATCACAAACAACCTCAATATAATTTTTCCAATGAGATACGCTTGGATAGGCATCACCACCTCCTTAATAGAAATCATTTCTAATTGATTTAGTCCAAAGCCTAATAGTGGTATCACTCGACAATAAATACAGCAGTTATCAAGACTGAATTGAATTTACTATCAGAAATGAATTGCATTACATTACTATTTAAAGCAATATACAGTTTTGTTTCTGAAAATGACCCCAGAAATATCAATCTAAATTCAATAGTTTTTTCCTATTCCCTTAGAGCCATTTCTTGAAAAAACAAAAAACTTACCGTGACAATAAAAGTCATTTCTGCACACCAACATGCTAAAAATGGAATATTTATCAAACCCAATTAGAACTATAAGTAGCTAACCTAAGTTCATTCAGACCCAGAAAGGAATGACATTGAAAAAAGTAATTGACAAGAAAAAGAAAATAATCTATGCAATAGTAGTGTGCTGAAAAACAAGGGAAAGGCTCACCCCATGCAAGCAAAAAGGTGATGGATCCAACCAGAAATCGAATTATTAAGAGTGACCATCTCCAGTCTCCACCAAAATCAACAGCGGCACATAAATTCTTTGATCCCTGAAATTAGAAGCAAAGCAAAGGGCTTTTTACGCTATAGAAGAAAGTGAAAGTGGACTTGAAAAAAGGGAAAACCGTGATTCAAGGTTTTGAGTCAAAGAAGAATCAGCGAATGAAGTTTCCTTTTGAATCAATAATGAATGGATTGGGTTCAACTTAACGGCTTATACTGTCACCCTCAGCAGTCAGCAGCCAGTGAAGGGTAGCCCTTTGGTTATTACAATGGATTACCATTTAGGGGACCATTGCGACAACGGTCATTTTAAAGCAATCTTTTCTAGATGGGGCTGATCCACTTGAAAATTTTCCATCATTGAAATCACTGGTTTTGAATGGAGGAGAATAACGTCAAAAATATATTTAATCTAATATTTATAATATAATTACATTTATAATTATAGGGTATTGATATGTAAATTATAAAAATTGTTAAGTATAATACAAAATCCAACATCATTTGTTTTGTTTTTTCATCTCCATATAAAAATAGGGTAGTGCACATAGCACTACCCGAGCATTATCCTAATTATATTTGATATTATATATTTTATAACTTTTTAAAAAATAAATTTACAAGCTCACTTATATGTCGTATATAAAATATTACTTATTTCATTTTAATTTAATTGTTTAGATATAAAAATAAGTAAATAATATAAACAAAATAAATCTTAAATTTTATTAAAATGTAAAAAAAAAAAAATTAAAATAGCAAATTAAAATGTTTTTACCTACAAATACATATAATTGTCAAACTTGAACCAAATGCATTTAGGTTTTATTTGGTAATACTTTTTGGGAAGATGCTTATACTTATGAATAACATAAGTCAATTTTCTTTTTTTGGTAAAAAAAGTTATAGTACTTCTATTATGGCCTTTTAAAAGTTACAGGTGCTTTTATCAAGAATTTAAAAAATTAATATGACCTTAACATTTAATAAAAATTCATATTTGCACTTTGATTAATTAAAGTTTCCAACTTTGAGTAGGTTAATTATCAATATCTATTATAGTCAAATTAGATTTTCGAAGTAATTTTACAACGAGTTTACCAAATACTAATTTTGTGGCTTCTACTTATTGAGAATAGCCTTTACATTATTTTATCAAACACTAAAATTGTGATTTTTTAAAAACAACTCTAAGAAAGTCAGACAAACACAACACCTCTCAAAAAACAATAGCATTACTAAGCTTGGTGTGATAATGTTATTTAGGAGGGTGCTTATGCTTATGAAGAGCATACGTCAATTTTTTTATGTTTGGTAAAAATAAATAAATCTGGGGTGCTTATTCTCTGGGCTTTAAAAAGTCATGAGTGCTTTTAAAAGTTGACTTATGCTTTCAAAAATTTAAAGGTCTTATATAGCTTTAACTTGTAATAAAAATGCCACAGCTTTACCAAACCAAGCCTAATTTTGTGACTTTTACTTATTAAGAGCATTTTTTATATTATTATACCAAACACTATTACTGTGACTTTTTAAAAGCAGTTCTAAAAGAGTTAGAAGAGCACAATATCTCACAAAAAGTAACGACATTACCCAACCAAGCCTTAGCTTAGTGTTTGAGATCTTGTGTTTCAAAGGTATTCTATATGAGTCTCCACTTTTTTTTTTTTTTTTTTTTTTTTTTTTTTTTTTTTTTTTATCTTTAAAAAACATAAAAAATCAAACTGGTTACATAAAATCGGTAACGTTTGACCATTTCTAAATGGCCCAATCTACCAAACAGGTATTAACACTAAATCAAACTAAAACCTTAATTGCAGTTAAATTGATCTAACCAACCTATCTGATTCAATTTTTGAAAATTGTTTCATGAAAATGTCATTTTGTAGTACTCCAAGTACAAAATGTCATAAGCATAAGATAATTGTTGTTCATTCTCATATAAGAAGACTAATGTATGACTAAAACATGGTGGCCAGAAGGCATCTGCCAACTTAAAATGACTGTTATACACTAATTTTATGAATAACCATAGTGTTATCTAGTGTAGTGATTTAACTCACTCTCACTTATATAGTTAGGATTTAGATCACATTATGCAACATCTTTTTAATTTTTCCCAGTTCATTCAAAGATTTATTGGGTGCCAATAGTTACAAGTTCAGTAGACAAAAATAGAAGTTTTAAAACTCAAGAAACTTTTGAATCAATTCTCAGAAACGATTGTGGAATAGTCATCTCCCAATCCTAATTTTCAGAAGAATTATTCCCTAATTGGCGTTGAAGATTACATTTAATTCATTGATTACAAGTCTCGCTCATTGTTTATACCAAGAAGAGTCACAATTCTAATGATATTCATTCAATCTTCATTACCATCTTTAACCAGTTTTGAAATTTAAATCTGAATCTAGTTAACCTTTTGGCAAAAGTTCAATGGCTTCTAACAAAACTCCAGGTCACTGATTCAAACTAAAATCTGAAAAAATGTGAAAGATGACAATAACAATCATGCTATTCCTGGAACACATGCAGCCCACAAATTCAAATTTCGAATCCTTGAGTTCTCAATATAAGATAGTTCATGCACAGGCATATATGGTTGAGCAATAATGGTGGCAAAATATGGTGTCAGTAAGCCCTACTGAGGGGTCCATGCTAGTGTATAGATTTATCAGTATAATAAAGGAACAATGAAACCAGATTCGTGAGTTGTTTGATCATATATTCAATGCATAAACATAACAAAAACAGGTCTAATACTAAGGGTGCCTTAATCAAGTACTATCATTGATTATCAAATTCAAATGTCTCCCATTTAATCTTTAAATGCAAGTTGCTACTTGCTATTTTTAGATAGACGGAAGCCAATCCCACCCTCCATCCATACAACAGAGAGGTCATGCCTCTTGGGAAGAAGAGAAGCCAGACCTGTCTGCAAGCTGTGACTGGGCATAATCTCCTTCTTGGAACTTGCTTCCAACGATCTGGAATTGATATTAGCAAGCCTATTACAAGAATTCCATGGGTGCTAAAACGTGATAGGAAAGGAAAACACCTTAGCGTTTGCTGTCTTAATACCAGATTTTGTATCTGGATATGCATTACAAATCGGTTTAGTAGCGCATCTCATATTAAGCTAAACCCCTAAATAGGTAAAGAATATCTTCTTGTCCTTGATATTAATAAAAACAAATTAACTTGGATATAATTTCATACTATCAACTTTGTGTTCCTCTATTCGTTCATGTGAAAGGTACGGGGAGGGGGAGGGGGAAGGTTGAGTTGGGGAGAGAAAGTTACAAGAATACTCAACCAAGTCTTAATCCCCAAACAAGTTAAGGTCGGCTGGGAAGTTACAAGAATACGTTATTAAATTAGATTATAAATTCCTGGACATGAAAAAGTTTGATAGAATCAAATTTATGCACAAGAACATGAAATTGATACAAAGAATAGAAGGAGCGAAAGATGCACGAGAACATGTACACTGGAGGAGATAGCCCTTCATATGTAAATGATGACATGCCTTGTCTTTACTTATGCTTGGGGAAGTTGGGGTTAGCAGTGCATAAAACATAAACACGTCCTTGATGTCTAACCATCCTATAAAACTCACACATCGTCTTCACTGATGAATGGACCTTAGAAAAGTAATATGCATTCAAGTACACAATCCAATTAATAATCATACACCACCAAAGATCATGAAAAAAATTAATGCAGAGCTCCATAAAATTCACCATCACTACATCATAAATAGTAAAAGTACTCAACCAATGTGAATTCAACATGCCTTAGGACAATGGTGGCCATGAAAGAAACTAATGTCAATAACCAATATGTATCAATTATACATGGGTTGTTCAAGGTAGTGCATATTGCTTTTTATTCTTTACAAACGGGAAATCTCATCTTTTAGGCTGTTTGGACTTTGGATTGACCACAATGAAGGGGAAGGGAATGGATGGGACATTTAGTACTTTGTTTGGGTTTTTTTTTTTTTTATTTTTTTTATAAATTTTGGAGAAGGGGATTGGAGATGAACAGATCCTCTCTATCACATCAAAATGTAAAAAATATTGTTCCCTCGAAAATGGAGGAGAAAGAAATAAAATGATGGAGATGAACATGTCATTAGTCTTTCATTATGGCGTAGTTTAAGGAGGAAAAAAAATTATAGATCAACAGAATTAAAGCTAGAAACAAGTAGGAGCTGGATAATGAACTTAGGGTTTATAAAAACCTCTAGTTTCTCAAGTTTATTGATAAAATAACAACAATAAGGCTGTGAATCTGGATTACAACTTATTTATACTAGGTTTACAAAAAAAACTTTTAATCCTAGCCCTAGATTAAACTCCCTAAGAAGTCTTTTAATCCTAGCCATTCAAATATATTTTAAAAGTCATATGCGAGGCACATGACTACTAACTAACAAAATAAAATAACTTAATAATAAATAAGCTCTTGCGTCATTCTCCTTAGCTTGGAAAATTTGACTCCGACGTGAAAACCTTCATTACTTCAGCATACATTTCTAGGTCAACCTTTTTAAACTCTTCTTCCGCAATCCAAGTACTCTCGCTAGTTGGTTTACCCAGCCATTTCACCAAAAATCTTCCATATTGGTTGCCCCTTCGAGACTTGGCTTCTTTAACATCTAACACATCTTCAATAACCTCCAAATTTGCTTTAGGATACTATTGCACCTGATCTAAAACTTCAGCTACTTCTCTATCAAAATCCTCAAATGGATATAAGTCAGAAACATTGAAAGTTGGACTGATTTGCAATTCTGGTGGTAGCTTAATCACATAAGCATTAGAGCTTATTTTTTTCAGCACCTTACATGGCCCACACTTTCTCGATTTCAGCTTGTGATAAGTGCCTTTAGGAAACCTTTCTCACCTCAAGTACATAAGAACCAAGTCTCCCTCTTCAAACTTCTTAACTCGACAATGTAGTTAGCTGCATTAGCATAACTCTCATTACTAACCTTCAAGGCAGCCTTCATGTCCTCATGAACTTGCCAAATATGATTTGCAAAAGCCTCCCCATCACCACTTTCTCGAGTTCCTAGTGGCAAAGGAACTAAATCAAGCACATGTTAAGGTTTAAGCCCATATGTAGCTTCAAAAGGTGTCTTCTTTGTTGATCTATTCATTGAATTATTGTAAGCAAATTCAGCTTGAGGAATAACAAGATCCTAACTTTTCATATGATTCCCAACAAGACTTCTTAGCATATTCCCTAAAATCTGATTAACAGCTTCAGTTTGCCCATCTATTTGTGGATGGCAAATGCTAGAATATTTCAACTAAGTCCCCATTTTCCTCCACAAAGTCCTCCAAAAATGTCCTACAAACTTGACATCCCAGTCAGAAACAATAAAAGAAGGAATACCATGTAGTCTCACCATTTCTTTCAAAAACACAATTCAACAATATAAGTAGCATCAGAAGTTTGAGAACAAAGAATAAAGTGTGCCATCTTCGAGAATCGGTCCACCACAACAAAAATGGAATCATAACCCTTTGCTATCTTTGGAATTCCAAAGACAAAATTCATGCTCAAATGAACCCATGGTGCCTTTGGTATAGGTAATGGAGTGTATAATCTTGTGTTTTGAGAAGTACCCTTACCGAATTGGTAATATAAACACATTTTCACTAACTTTTCCACATCCTTGAACATCTTTGGCCAAAAATACCGATCAGCCACCATTGTCATAGTTTAGTCCCTACAAAGTGTTATTCTAAGCCATTTCTATGAAGTTCTTTGATAATTTGTTCATACAAAGACTCCTCTGGAATGCACAAATGATTCCTTTTGAATATGTATTCATTATGCAACCAAAGACAAATGTTCATGCTTCACTCCAGAAAAGTATAAGAACTATGGCCCCTTTCTCCACAAGCGAAACAATGAATTTTTGAGCTACTACTAGCCTTAGAAGCATTAGGTCCAGAACTATTTCCTGCCTCAAACCTCACTAAAGCCTTCCAATTTTCATTCTTATCAACATTGCATGTGTCTATGATTCACAACAGAAGTCTCACGACTGTTTTTAGAGGTTGTTTGGTCACTTTTAACATTCCATACAGCTTTAACACCTCTTTGTGCCACTCCATCAACTCTTCTGGATAAAGGCCTCCTTGCATCATATCAACATTGCATGTGTTTCCACCACCAGTATGATTCACAACAGAAGTCTCATGACTGTTTTTAAAGGTTGTTTGGTCACTTTTAACATTCCATACAGCTCTAACACCTCTTTGTGCCACTCCATCAACTCTTTCGGATAAAGGCCTCCTTGCACCATATTGTCATACTCGTTTTTCAACCATCAAAGTATGTTGACATGCATTTTCAACATTAAATAAGCGCACCACTCCCATCTCAAATAGATTGATTCAACCCCACAAGATAACGAGACACCAGCTACTCATCATTTTCATTCAACCCAACCTGTATTGATAGGTTGTTAAATTCAGTACTATATTCCTCTACCGACATACCTCTTTGTTTCAATGAATGAAACTTCTCATACAACTCCATCACATAATCAGTTGGCAAAAATTGCTTCCGCATCTTTGCTTTCATATGTTCCCAAGTGCTGAATTTTGGTTTTCTTTGTCGTGCATGATTCTTTAACTTTCTTCCACCATTGAAGTGAAGTGCCTTTCAATTTAAGCTTCACAAACTGCACCTTCCTATTTTCTGCCATGGGTTTCCATCCAAAATAATTCTCTAGGCTAGCTTCCCAATCCAAATAGTCTTTCACATGCATCTTCCCATGAAAATTAACAACTTCAATTTTAATTCCAACCCCATTTAATTTAAGGGCATGCACCTAACGCTCCTCCAATCCATCTCATACTATATGATTTGCAGGTCCAGCATCATGAAAGGGGTTTTCGTCTTTTCCATAATAAGTTTCATCCTCAAGGCTACCTTCTAGTATGTCTAAGAGGTCGTGGTCACCCTCCGGAATCTCCATTCGAGGTCCCACTGGTTCCCGTAGTAGCAAAGGCATGAATAGCCCAAGACAATTCTCCAATCTCACTTCTCAACACAGCTGTATTTGTTTGTAAATCCTGATTTCTTCTTCCTTAACCTTTATTGCATCCCACCATGGCTCTGATACCAAATTTAACGTAGTTAGAGAGAAAAAGAAAAAAAGAAAAAAACTATAGATCAACAGAATTAAAGCTAGAAACGAGTAGGATCTGGATAATGAACTTAGGGTGTATGAAAACCTCTAGTTTCTCAAGTTTTTAGATAAAATATTAATACGGAATGCCTAGTTTTACTAAAAAACTATCCCTTAAATAATTAGCTAGGAAAAAAATCTGTCGATATCACAAATCACATGCCTTCTCAAGACCTCAATGTACCTGAGTGCAAGAATGACTCTACTCATAGGACTGTAAGTACCCATATTGCGTCTAGGAATGAAAGGCAGAGGCCAGCCTTAACTGGCCTGAAGATGATTAATGAATGTTTTATATTCGAATGTGCAGGGTTTGGAGAACTCCCTCGCATTTCACTATCTCAAAAGGATTGTTTAATCCCATTCCCCTAGGTTGATCTACTTATCAGACACTAAAGCAGACCATCTCAAAGCTGAGCATTTTCTTCGTAAATTTAGACTTAGTCATTATGTAGTTGTACAAGCTGAAGTTTTATCTGGTGCCATATTACTTGCATGGAAAGAAGGTATCCTTATGGAAGTAGTTCAAGCTGACTAGTTTTTTATCCAATGTAAGGTCACTGATTCACTAATGCTTGCTCTTGGTTGTTGTTTTGTGTCTATCTCAGTTATGATAATAATGAGAGGATTGTGAATTTGACACCCTATTACAATTAATCCAGTCAGTTGGCTCCAAGTATGTTATGTGTGGAGATTGTAATGTGAGTCTCAATGACAAGGAAAAGCAAAGAGGGTTGGATCAAAGGCCTCAGTAAAGATAAGCTTTTGTAGACTTTATTAACTAGGGGGCATTTCTTAACTTGGGCTTTCAGGGTCATCCTTTCACCTGGAATAATTGATGGATGAACAAGGCAATATTCAGGAACGTTAACTTGACAGGCTCCTAAGCTCTTAAGATTGGCCATCCACCTATAACCAACATCTAGTGTTGCACTTGGAAGAATTAGGATCAGACCACAGACCAATACTTCTTCAAACTGATCCTCCAACCAAGTATAAATGGCAATTCAAGTTTTATGCCAAGTGGAATGATATGCCTGAGGCTCAGGAGGAAGTATTACAAAGCTGGCATTCTGACACTCGGGGCACAAAACTTTTCAAAGTCTTTTCCAAACTCAAATATGTTAGACATGCACTAGTTGATGAGAGCAAACAATGCAATTCCAATTAAAAAAAAAAAAAAATAATTAATCAACTAAAGGGCCATTTGGCCTCAATCAAGAATAGCCACTTTGCCTTTGATCGGGTCCTCGTCCTAAGTTTAGAGGACAACTGGCCAGAGAATGGTCAAAGGAGGACTCTTACTGGAAGCAGAAATCTAGAGTCTATTGGCTCCAGTTGGGGGATAGAAACAATTTTTTTATGCCACTACTGTCCAACGAAGGAAACATAATTGAATTGCATTACTATAACAAGAGGATGGTTAATCAGTTTCAGATAGACAAGGCATAGCTGGAGTGGCCATTAAATACTTCACAGACTTATTTGAATCTAATGGTTGCTAAGGAAAGGAGTTTATTTTGAACAAAGTCCCCTAGAGGGTAATAACTAATATGAATAGGAAGCTTTTGAAGCCAGTCAGTGACATTGAGATTAAACAAGCTACTTTCTTAATCAATCATACTGAGTGCCCCAGGTGATGATGGTGTAACAGGTAAATTTTTTAAAAGCTATTGGGAATGAAATAAGTTTGGCTATCAGATTTTTTTTCAAAGTGGCAAAATGCTTCGTAATTTCAACCATACAGTGATTGTTTTGATACTGAAAGTCACTCTTCTGACGAATATGACCCAACTGAGACCCATCAGTTTGTGTTCTGTATTTTATAAGATTGTCTCCAAAGTACTCGTGCATCGGCTCAAGCATATTATGGGTTCTATTATTAGTCATAACCAAAGTTCTTTCTTGTAAGAGAGACTTATTTAAGATAATATTCAAGTTGCTCATCAACTCATGCACACTTTGAAAACGAGGAAAAAAGGTAGAAAACTTGATATGGCTATTAAGATAGACATGAACAAAGCCTGTGATCTGGTGGAATAAGAGTTTTTAGAAGGAATGCATTGTAAGCTAGGCTTTTATACAAGATGGGTGGCTCTTATTATGGAACTGGTTACTACGGTCTCCTACTCATTTTTGTTTAATGGTAAAACTCATAGTTTTTTTTTAAAACCACACAAAGGACTTCGATAAAGGGACCCTCTTTCTACCTACCCATTCTTGATATACGCAGAAGGTTTTTCTATTTTGTTAAACGAAGCTAAAAGTTCTAATCGTATACATGGTTTGAAAATAACCCCTTGATGCCCTTCTATAAGTCATCTCCTTTTTGCTGACGACTCCATATTTTTCACCTGTGCCATAGCCCAAAAATGTGACCAATCATAAGCATCCTCTATCGATATGAGGCTGCCAGTGGGCAACAGATCAACCTTTTAAAATCATCCTTATTCTTTATCTCGAGCACATCGCATGCTGTACGGCTTGCTTTGTCTTAAAGGATGAATATTACTAAGTCGGGTTGTCAGGACAAGTACTTAGGCCTCGTAGCACTATTGTCTAAATCTAAACATGATATGTTCCGTGAGGTAAGAAAAAGTGGATAAAAAGCTCCAAGGCTGGAAATCCAAGTTTTTATCTTTGGTTGGGAAAGAAGTATTTATCAAATTCGTTACTTCAGGCCATCCCATTCTACACAATAGCTTGTTTTTGTCTTCCAAAAGTTTTATGTAAGGAAATTAGCCTAATGATGGCTAAATTTTGGTGGAACCAACGTGAGGAGCAAAAAATAACCCACTGGGTAAGCTGGAAGTCAATATGTATAGCCAAGAAGAATGGAGGCTAGGGTTTAAAGATCTTAAGAAGCTTAACTTGGCTATGCTCACAAAGCAAGGCTGAAGATTAAGGGTGATGATAGTTTGTTTTATTGATTGTTCAAGAGCAGATACTTCCCTTATATCTCTTTCCTTAATACACTTCGTGGTTCTAATCCCTTATGGGCTTGGCATAGCATTATTTCAAGTATGGATATTCTGAACAGAGATGGTAGGTGGTAAGTTCGAAATGGAGTGGGGTTGAACATCAGAGAGGCAAAATGGGTCCTTAACCAAAATGGTTTTTTGGACTCAAGTTAAGCCCTTTGCTCTGGACCATCTTCTCTGGGTTTCGCAGTTGATTAGTTAACCAGGCAATTGGGACGTAGAAGCAATTCATTTAGTGCTTGAGCAAGAGGATGCTGAACAAGTGTTGGTTATGCCACTTTCACAGACGAGAGTTTAAGATAAAATAATCTTGCATTTTAATCCAAGAGGTATGTATACAGTCTTCTCGGGTTACCAGACAGCTGTGGATTGCTGTTGATTCACAGTTTAGGTAGAACTCTATCTAGGAGGCAGGTATTCTTAGCGAAATCAAAACATTTCTTTGGAGAATGTTGCATGGGAGCCTAATAGTTAAGGTTAACCTTTGCATATGGAGCTCCTTATTGGATGAGTCTTGGCCCATGTGTATAAATAGGAGAGAAACCATCATGCATCTCTTTAGCTCATGTCTTTTTGTAGTTCTAGTTTGGAGTGAAGCCCCTTCTGTGCTGAATATGCCGTCTATGTTAGAATTAACAGTGAGGGATTGGTGGATAAATATTATTGAAGTGCTTTAAGGTACACACAGAGAAGCCTTCCATTTATTTTGCTTTATTCTTTAGCGTATATGGAAGGCCAAAAATGACTAAGTCTTTAACAATATTACCTAGAGTCTTAATAATATTATTCTAAAGGTGGTTATAGATTTCTAAAGTTATAACCAGCTAGAGTAAAAATTCCTCCATCACCTCAACAATGAAGTTGTGCTCCTACTTCATGGCTTCCTTAAAGCCAATTTTGATGTTAGCACAAGAGCACGAATGGGCAGTATCTGGTATGTTATCCAAGACCATATGGGAGAAGTCCAATATGCTTATGGTTCCTTGATTCAAGAGGTTAAATCACCCTTCATGTTGGAATACTTAGCCTTGAAAGCAGCAGTTCATAAATGCCTAGAGCTCCGGATGCTAAACTTGTTGTAGAAGCTGTTAATATGAAAGTTAAGTGATCACCAACAAATAATGTGATTATAGATGATATAGTCCAGGTAGCTAGTTCTTTATGTTATTCTTTTGTGTTTGTTTTCTAGAAATGTAATTAGGTTGCCCATTGTGTGGCAAGGAAAGCCTTTACAATATGTATTCTATGTGGGAACTATCAATCCCTGCGGAGCTGGCTTAGGAACTTGTTGTAGAGCTAGCTACTATTTTCCTTGTTAATGATAATTGACTATCTTTGTTAAAAAAAAAAAAAAAAAAAAATTAAGATTGCAATTCAATTTTTACCCACACTTAGCATCTGAATTAATTTTATGTGGCTATTCTTTTCTTAAAATATAACAAATATTTTATTTTATAAATACTTGATTCATTTTAATTTATTTTCTGAAAAATACTTGATTTTTAAATTTAATGATTAATTAGTACCTTTCTATTTTTAATTAATTAGATCTATTTGAATAAATTTTTATATTAAAGTAAATTTAAAATTTAACTTCCCAAATCTAAAGATCTAAGTCAGCAACTAGACATCGATTTTATTTATTTATTTTTGATAAGAAGGTAAGAAAGAAAAAGAACTACAAACAGCTAATAGCTATCCTAAACTTCCAAGCCATCCTAGCAAGCAAAACTTAGAAGACACATCGACTGATAGCATTAGGTTACATCTCATTTTAATGGGACTTGATTAAGTATCTAATTAAAAAAATGAATCATGAAGGTCCTATTATAAAAAAAATCAAATCCTGAAAAAAATTCTCAAGGACAAAATAAAAATAATATATAATTTTTCACACTTTAAAATATTATTATTTATCTTTTTCTCCTTAATTGTTAGGTAAAACAACCCCGCACATGTGTACAAGTTAAAATTAAATAATTATGAAAATATGGATTGAGATATGGTAAGTTTTGAACCACGAGAGAGATGAAAAGTTATTGCTGAGCAAAGTTGCTCAAGTATTCTCTTAAGTTTTAATTTTTTTTAAAAAAATTTAAGACTAGAGTACTTTTATGACTAATATTGGATCTTTCTCTTTCTTATATCCACAACTCTCACAAACCTACATTTTTATGCTATATAAAACTTTGCTCAGCAAGTAAATTTTTCTTCCACTTTATGGAAATCCTACAATCATCAAATTGTATTTCTTTCCCACCAAGAATAAACTAATTAGAAAATTCTTATCAACATCTAATTAGTTATTTCTTACCCACCAAGAATAAAATAATTAGAAAACTACCAAATAAGGATTTGGGTCTAAATTATACAATCTCTACCTTTGGCTCAAATCATTCTAAATAATCTTCAGTAACCATATAGTTTATTATCTATGATCAACAGCAGAATTATCAAAACTTCACATGAGCCTCACTCATCAAGAGTTATCACTTCATCAATAGTCTCTACTTGCTCATAGTAAACAAATCATGGTATCCCGTAACAAAAATAATGCATATGCATATGGCCATCTTCTCTCACCTAAAACCATTGATGAGCCCTTTCCACATCGTCTCATCATCGGATTACATTTATGCAAAAAAACTACAACTCCACCTCACTTGTCACTATTGATGAACTATTTCCACATCATCCCATCATTGGGTTAGGTTTCTGCAAACACTACAACTCTCTATCTTATCTATCACCATTGATAAGCCCTTTTCATGTTATCTCATCAATGGATTAGGCTTCTGCAAACAACTCTACCTTGACAAATCTCAATGCAAAACCTAGCCCTTTTTTTTTTTCTTTCTATTCCTTTTTCAAAATCTCAACCATCTCAATTTTTTTTTTCTTCAACACCTTTGTATTTTTACAATAGCTCTACCTTTACCAAAATTCTCTTGGGTCATCCAAATCCCAATTGAACTTGGCTCTGATACCACTTGTTGGGAATTATACGAAATTCTCTTTCAATTTTCAATGAGTTATAGTAAAAATAACAAAGGTTAATAACAACAAAATATGCGTAAAAGAGAAGAAAAATAAACATCAACAACACAAGATATAACATGGTTTAGTCTCTTGCTTACATCCACGGATGAGAAAATAATTCATTAATATTCTAAGAAAGATTACATAGAAAGAGTACACTTTACACATAGTGTTCTTACTCACTCAATCACATCTCTACTAATCTTTCCTACATCCCTATCCCTAAGGGGGACTTCCATAAATATTAGATTCCTCTCTTTCTTATACCTACAACTCTCATAAACTTACATATTTATACTATATAGGACTTACTCAATAATCAATTTTTTTCTTTCACTTTATGAAAACCCTACAATCAAATAATTATACTGACTTACCTACCAAGATAAATCTAATTAAGAAATTCCATCAACTTCTAATTAGTTATTTCTTTTCTACCAAGAATAAACTAATTAGAAAATCCCCATCAACATCTAATTAGTTATTTCTTGCTCACCAAGAATAAACTAATTAGGAAACTACAAATAAGAATTTATGTGAAAATCCTACACAAGGGCTACATATTCTTAATTTACTTTTGGTGTGCCTGTAACAATGAGTTACACTTACTTAGATAGAGCGTAAATTATATGATAAATAGAAACAATTCAATGGACTTAAATACAATGGAGCCAATTATGCTTCTAATTATAAGAGAGAATCACTCTACTTGATCAGAGAAAATTATGTTGACATTTGATCAATCTTACATTAATTTGGAGGTAATTTATGACCATGATTCTTATAGAATGATTTGTGCCTTAATACTCCTGCTCAAGTTGGAGCATGAATATCATGAATGGCCAACTTGAAAATAAGATTTGAAAGAAAAAAGAGATTTCACATTATCCAAATAGCAAATGATGTTAAATTAGAAGGAGAGAAGAGAGAGACCATTAGGCAACTATATGAAAGCATAATAAAAGGTATTTATTTAGAGAAATTATAGATGAATTTAGGAGAGATAAACAACCCATTTAAAAGGTTATACTAGACAGAAATAAGATTAGCCAATTCAAAAATTGACAAAAAGGTTATCGGAACAAGAAAATAAATCTAACCATTTTATGGTTGACAAGCAAATAGAAAAAATGAAAGTGTTAGGAATATACCATCTCTGATACCATGTTAATTTTAGTTGAGAAATAAGGAGAATCTATTATTATGAAAGAGAGGAGAAAAATAAGACAAGAGTTTTACGTTGTTCAACAAATGGTGGCCTAATTCATAGACACAATGTCCAAGGACTATAGATTCCTTATTCACTTTTGGTGTGTTTATAACAATAAGTTACATTAACTTATATAGAGTGTAAATTATAAGATAAATTAAAACAATTCAAATAGAATTATGAGAGAGAATCACTCCACTTGATTGGGGGAAATCATATTGATATTTGGTCCACCTTACATTAATCGCGAGGTAATTTGCGCCCATGATTCCTGTAGAATGATTTTTGCCTTAATAGGATAAGAGGTGCTAACAAGCAAGAAAAGGACCTTACTATAGACAAGTTAAAGAATGAAAACTTTTTGTTTATGGAAAGAAGCTTCTTCTCAAAGTCAAGTTTCTCACTTCTTCCTTTAGAAAGATTACAGGGGCAAGTTAGCTTCCTTCTTTTAGCTTGCTCAGCCCTATCTATTAATCACATTTTTTTAAATGGATACTTAGGGATATCTTTTGTTCATAAATGTTGAAACCAGATCAATTTTTTAAAACACATTCAATGGAAATTTTGTGTTTTTCTATCTCTTGATTTTTATTTTATTTTAAAAATTAATAGAAAATCTATTCAAAGAAAACGAGAACGATGACATTAGAGAAACAAACAAAGGATTGATACAAGACTCAAAGCAACCATCCTTTTAGTTTTTTTATTTTTATTTTATTGCCTTCCATTTTCTATTCAAATGTAAATTTACAAAAATGCATTATATTAATCCAATTTTTTGTTTTTGTTTTGATAAGAAAAAAAAGAAAAAAAAAATTACAAAGTACACAAAGTAATGACACTGTAGAACATTAGAAACAAACAACACAAAAGATAAGATAAAGAGAGGCATAAGATATATGTGGTTCGGCCCTCGGCCTACTCCATGGGACAAGAATAAAATAGATTTATTTCATGGCTATGTGTTAAGTTCACTCACTCACTCATTTACAACATTTGAGCCTTCAATTTATAGGCTTACAAAGACAATCAAGTTCTTAAAATTAAGGCATAATTATAGCTAACTATGTCTATAATTATTTTTGTAATTATATCTTAATTCAACCAATTATAGTAGTCATATAATTATCTTATTAATCATGGGTGATTGATGATATGATTAGGATAATCAATTAATTTCAATCAATCATAATAATTATCTTCAATACTTCCATGCAAGATGAATGCTTTTTGAAAAATATTCATCTTGGACAAATGAAGAGTGCTACTCGTCATGATCTTTTGTTTTCCTTTAAAATAAATTTTATGATGTCATATGTCATGATGGAAATAATTACGACATCTTATTGCACTCTTTTAGTGTCTTAATGCAACGCGAGACTCGAACATTTCTTCATGCAACTCTTGTTGTAATTCAAGGTGCCATTAGAATGTCAGTTGTAATACTTTAAAGATAGTCTCATGTGGTTCTTGCCGCACTACAAGGTGCCATGAAATTCTTTAATAGTAAAAACCATCTGATTGCAACTACTCAAGTTCAATTTGCTCATTAGATCTTTTAAGGCTCTGATGCCATGTAGAACATTAGAAACAAACGAGACAAATGATAAGATAAAGACAGACACAAAATATATGTGTTCAGCCCTAGGCCTACTCCGCGGGAGGAGAGTAAAATAGATTTATTCCATGGCTATGTGTTGAGCTCACTCACTCACCCACTCATTTACAATATTAGAGCCTTCAATTTATAGGCTTACAAAGACAATCAAGGTCTTAGAATTAAGGTATAATTATAGCTAATTGTGACTTTAATTATTTTTGTAATTATTCCTTAATTCAACCAATTACAATAATTACATAAGTATCTTTTTAATTAGGGATGATTGATGATGATTTGGATAGTCAATTAATTTCAATTAATCATAATAATTATCTTCAATAGACACGAGGCAAAGTTATCCCCTGAGCGTCTTCTAATAACAAAGAAGTCAACTCACTAAAGCTACATCCTACCAAACATTGTCTTCCTCCCCCTTAAGAATTAAGTTTGCAAGACGATTGACACGCCTTTTATGAATAATTTCTTTAATGCACGTCACAGGTAGATGCTTAAACGCGTTTTTGAACAACAATTAGATGTCTTTGCACTTGAGCTCAATTTTGAGTTCAATATAAAATTGGTATACATGATAGTCAATTCTATATTTAATATTCTAGAAAGTTATAGTATATAGGGTATTCTTGAAAATTAAAACAACAAAAAAAATATTTAATTGTACTGACTTTTTTTTTCTTTATCTTCTTTTCTTCAATTTTTGTTTTCTATCAGTGCGAAACCATTGTAACGCACTATATTTCTATGATTTTTCAAGTTTCAAAACTACAATATACTCTATATAATTGTTAGTTTTCAAAATATTTCACATATCTCCTAACAATAAATGATTTGCATTGTATGTTCATGTTTATGAAAAAAAAAAAAAAAAATTAAAATTCAATCTTTGTAATTCATAAAGATTATCATCAAGGTGAGAAAGATTTTAATCAAGAGAAAAATGAATCTGATGATAGTACTAACGAAGAATTTATTAATTTTCATAAATAAATCAAATAAAATCAAATAAAATCAAATAAAATCAATGAATTCACAAAGTTACATCAACATTGTACATGAAATTTTTTATTCTTATTCGTATTTTAATTTTCTTTGAAGAAATATACATTTTTTATTTTTCTATCTAAATATTGCAAGCATACCCAAAAAAATAAAATATTTTGAGTTAATTGTATGATCTTTTTAATTATTGTTCAAACGATGAGATAATAATTCATGTATATATATATGTATAATTTTTTAAAGTTTGTTCAATGAAAATTTTATATTTTAAATGCTGAAATTATATAAAATAAATATTTACATATATTTAATTATTAATATATTAAAAACTTTGTCATTAAAGTCATCAATTATCTTCACTAAGCTAATATGGTTTCTGTTTGTTATAATTGTCTCAAATTTGTTTTGCCTCAGGGTATTTACCTAATTTACTACCAAGAAAGTGAGAATGAAAAGACGTGTGTCATTATGGCATCTTCATGGTCTTCTTCACATCTTTATGAGATTTTAAGCTTTTAATTGAATCCAAGCCCAAATATATTTCTACTTGTGATTTGGAGATAAATTTTGTGTTGGATGCTCCTTTCTTCCTTCCAAAGAAATGGTGTATCAAACTTGAATTCTTTATCTTAGTTTAATTGAGATGTCCAATATGCTGATTGGTGGTTTATGAAGCTAAAATTACAACTAATGTAATCTTTATTTGGCATTAAGCCAAATGTATGCACCGAGAAAGTTTTTTAATGTTCGAAGTTAGAAACTGGATGTATGAAGGATGATTTTCTTATTGTATATGTAAAGTTTTTGTAAATATAGAAGATAACATTCAGCTGCCTTTGTTTATATCAATTTCCATACTCTAAAAAATTAATTGATCTTTTTCTTTTGTATTTGGCTTTTATGTAAATATGTTTTTTTATTTATGGATGTATCGTAGTAATGTAAGTGACTAAGACGTATACCTAAAGTCTCGTATAACTATTCAAATATATGAATATTTTTATTTATTAATATGTAATAAGTACAAATAAAAATAATTTAGATTTTAGTAAGGAATCTAATTTCATTCAAGATTCAATGTTTTAACAAGACTGGTGAATTATAGAATATTGTGTTTTTGAATAATTTGAAATAGTGAATTTTAGGATTTTGTAATAGAATAATGTGAAATGTTTGATATAAAATATTATCATTTGCATGTCATTTAAGTCCACACACTTTTACACTCTCAGTTAAAGAAGGACAGATGTCACAACTTTGTTTGTAATATACTTGCATGATGGCAACAAAAATTCAAACATAGTTGATTAGGTAATGACTCTTTCTAATGAATGCCCTTACAAATAATTTTTAATAAAGCCCTTCAATCATCCTGTGTATCCTACAAAGCAAGCCCGATTCATTTTCAGCAACTAAAAAAAAAAAAAACCTCAGTTATTTTAGTATTATGTAACTAGGTAATGAATTGATATGATATTTTGATCATTAATATATTTTTAATAGCACTTATTTCTTGAATTATTAATAATTAATCAATTACAAAACAAATTATATAGTTATTAATAATAACATACGTTTTTTAACATATATCCTAAAGACACTTTTTTTTTTTTTTAACAGCCAACAAAATTTTTATTATTGATATGAATATTACATATCAAGCACACATCATAAAACAACTTCCCTAACAATGATACAAGTACCCCTACATAGTTAGTAACAAATATTTATCATATATTCAACACCCTACAAAATGAGAAGTAATGATAATAACAAAAAATAATAAACACTAATGGTACTCCTTTAGGTACAGTAATTGCAATCATGTAAAATTTTATCCAATGTAAAAACTCATTAATTTCAGATGACAAAATCATTCACAACTATTGAAATAAATCTTAAAAGTTTCTATAAATATTATCTTAACAAATTCTAAGGTACTCGTTAAAAAAGAAATATTAATTTTTCTTTTTCTTTTCAGAGTCATAACAATTGTAAACTGCTCAAGCATATAGTATTTGTGAGGAGTCACATTGTTTTTTCAAATTTAGAACTTACGTCTTTGCATCTATATAAATCTCATAATCTTGCAACATTTTCACATATCTCAAAACAATATAATGCTTAAAGGTCTAATCATTTTCATGAAAAGTTTGTTGTTTATGTTTAAGAAAGATTACGATCAAGAAAAAGAAGAGGATGATGACGATGCTAATGATCAAATTGATACTTATCAAATATTAATCAAATCAATGATTTACCAAATGTATTTCACTATTTGCTTACTCAAACTTTTCATTCCTAATTTACAAATTTGCATATGCTTGTAAAATTTCTTTTAAGATTTTTACAGCTTAACCTAATTATGATTAATTTCTCTTATGAATATTCGAATGAAATTCTTTTATTGAACTATAATATATTCAGCTATTACATTGTTTTCGGCTGATATGTTGGATACATATCTTGAAGGCATTTGGCTGTTGCATGCCACTTGTAGATGCTTAAAAGAGGCTTTGAGCTGCAGCAAGATGGCTTTGAATTGAACTTCATTTTTTAGTTCAATATCAAATCAGTATACTTGACATTAGTTCTACATTTACTATTTTAATTTTTTTTAGCATATGGATATTATTGAAAACCAAAACAAGTTTTACCAAAAGGGAAAATACTCATTAGTATTATTATTATTTATGTTTTTTTGTCAACTTTTGTTTTTATCAGTACAAAAGCATCATAATACACACAATATTTGCATATATAATTGTTAATCTTCAAAGGATTCTCACATATCTTAAACAAAAAAAAGGTTTGCATTGTATATTCCTATTTATGAAAAATCAAAACTAATCAAGTGTTCGTTTGAGAAATTTAAAACCATAACCGTCAAAATTTGTTGTGTTTCAGGGTGTTTACCTAAACCTTTACCATGAAAGTGAGAATGAAAGGTCTAGTGCCATTGCAACATACTCCCTCTGTTCTTCTCAATTTCTTTATGAGACTCTAGGTTTTGAATTGAATCCAACCTAGAGATATTTCTACCTATGAATAGGAAATGAATTCAGTGCTAGAAGCTCTTCTCTTTTTTCTAGATAAATAGGGTAGCGAACATGAATCTTTTTTAGATCTCCAATATGTTGGTTAGTGTTCCCTAAGTTTATGAAGTTAAAATTGTAACTATTATAATATTTATCTCATTTTAAGTAGAATATATTTATTGAGAATTATTGAAAACCAAAATAGGTTTCACCAAAAAGAAAATAATAGTATTGATTTCTATCAGTGAAAAACAGTTGTAACACACAACATTTGCAAGTTTTTTTTTTTTAATCAAAGTTCAAAACCCACAATCCACTAAATATAACTATTTGGGTTTTTCTAACGAGTGCCATGGGGACACTTGTTAAGCTTTCTATAAAAAAAAGTTATGGTATTTATTACATTAGTTGACCATAATTTTAATGTTATAATTAATGAAAAAAATTGTTACTTTTGAAATGTTTCAATTTTCAAAAATCATATTTATTACATATTAACAAATTTCCTTAGGGCACCTATTAGAAATTACAACTATTAAATTTGAAAGAATTCTTACTTATCTCTAAATAATAAATGATTTGTATTGTATGTTCCTATTTATGAAAAATCAAAATTCAATATTTATAACTCAGAAAGATTATAATCACAGTGGAAAAGATTTTTATTAAGGGGAAGATTAAGATGATGATGATATTAATGAAGGAATTGTTAATTCTCATATATCAATCAAATCAAATCGTGTAATTCATTAGCATAATCACTATCATGGTGCTCATTTTCTTTCGTAATATTCCTTAGGCATTATCATATAAACATAAAATAAGGGCAACTAATTTAACTTTGAAATATGATAATACAAGTGTGTGGTGACTCATTATTTTAATTGTGCCCAATTCATAGATTGGAGATTTAACATAAATGTTTCGAACTTGTTAGAATAACTTAGTAAGCTCCAAAAATTACTTTGAATATCTTAAAGTTGATAAAATAATTTTCCTGCGCATGCTTTTATTTGACATAATAACTAAATTATTTTATGATTTAAATTGTACAAAGTGTTTAAAGTTACTCGATAAAATTTTAGAAACCTTTTTTCGAATTTAACTTAAGAAAATCATTTTGGACTATACAATGAGAGACAAATGTTCTTATCTACTTATTTTTCTCTTTTTTTCTTTTTCCCCTTTTCCTCCCCACCTCTGAATTCCTTCTCTTTTCCTCTTCTTCTTTGCATGTGGGTAGCCATGTCAGTTTGTTGCTACCTCACTTAGCTGAAAACCACTATCCTTTCCCTATCCAAACTACCACCATAAACCACCCATAAAATTCAGATTTGAGCTTTGTGGTGGGAAGATGTTGCTTTTATGCCTAGACTATTTGGTTTGGTTCCTAAAGACTTGTTGAATCTCCTTATTTACCCTATCTTTTCATTTCCCTTCAACTCTCAAACAAGAAATTTATTTTATCCTTTTGTTTTTTAAACTCCCAAATAAGTAAAATGAAAAGCGTCATTTTTCCTTTCCTTCTCTCTCCTTCTATTTACTCATATCTCCTCTCCCTTCAAACTTCCAAATAGACCCTTAAGAACGAGACATGTAGCAACATATCTTACTATTGCCGCACAATAGCTTTTATGAGTTGTAACCTTCAAGCTAGCTAGATTGTCAACTAGCAGGTTAGGTGGCAGCTGCTTAAGCCACCTAACCTAATTAATTGCATTTCTATGATCCGTTTCTTCTTAATTCCAATTTTAGCATACAAAAACTACTGAATTCTTATTTCTATCTATATGATAATTATCTTTTAGGACTAATTCTCAAACAACCTTATGCAATACATATGCATAATTATCTTTAACATACTAACCATTGGAACAATTATTTCAAGAAATTCCATATTCAATTTCATTCATATTCATCCATATAACTCAAGATAGTGCATTCCCTTACTAATTCTAAATTCCCAACATAACTCACAATAATAAACGCATAGTAACATATAATAAATACACAACAAGTATATATATATATATATATATATTAGGCTTACTGGTTTTCTTGACCACTTTAATGATATATATGTTCTAATTTATACATTCAATAAGCACAAATGATACATGTATAGAAATTTACATGTGCCTACTAATTTATCCAACAAACAGATTGTTATTTGTATTTTTTAGTTCAAGTTATGCTAATTTGACCACTAAAAGTCAAGCTACTAGAATCTTACATTTCCTGAATTTTAACCTAATTTTGATGAATTTCTTGGATTAATTCACAAAGTCCAAATATTATAAACCATATGTCATATTAAAGCTATATGACTTTACTTAAGAATTAATCAACCAAAGTTTTATTTGGACAACTATATCTTAAAATATAAACAATTAAACAGGCATAGGTTCAATCTACTAGCCAAACAACCTTGAACAATCATGCTTTGTTTTTCTTTTAGACTCATTCATGCTTACAACCAATAAATCATGCATCCGTTTATTCTTTATTTCCAATAACATCTCATTCTTGACATGCTTTAGTCCAATGACATGACACACATGCATACATATATTGCTTGTGTTGTAAATCCTTTTCTATACTAGCATACTTTCAACTCATTTTGTAAACATGTAGTTTAGGAATACATAAACACTTGATGTAAGACAACCTAAGTTTACATGTCAAGTAAACACTTAAACAAATAACATACCCTTATAATGCTTGTATAGTTTAATATCAACAATACAACTAGAAAATATTTGCAATTAGACATATCTATAATGAGATATGAAATCAAATTCTATGCCAAAGTTAACACAATTAATCATGCATACACATTGCAAATGTCTAATATGTAAAAAATTAGGATGTTACACCTAGAACATAGAGCCCGAGATCCACAACATTTTTAGGTCAAATAATCATGCTATCCACTAGAATAAATCCTCCGAGAATCCACTAAGTCACCCCAAATAAAATCTCTATAGATCTTGTCCACTCCATCAACAATATCATCATAAACACTAGTGGATTGCATTGTGAAAATGAAAATTGACAACAAAATAGATAAAGTCAAAGTAACATGGCCTACCATAGACTAGGATCTCATCTTCCAACTAACTTGCTTTTCTTTCACTTTATCAACAATATACCTATAAGTATACATACTTAGTTACTGTACCATGAGTAATGGAAACTCCAAGGTATCTGTCCAAGTCCTCCATAAGGCAATACCCAATATTCCTTGTAATTTCATTTTTAACATAATACTCACATTCTTAGAACATAACACATGTGTCACACTTCTCACAGAGACATGACTGGTCGGAAGATTGGATAACCAAACCTCCATAACCCTGACTTTACAACAACTGAATACATACAAATCTTGACTAAACTAACACATAAAGACAAATTTTATGAAATAAGAGTTAACTATAAAAGCTTGTTTACTGAAACAAATAACAACAACAACAAAGACAACAAGGAGCTTTGCTCCGTTTCTCATCATAATAACAAATAACTAAACTATTACACGACATAAGATGAGACACGCCAATGCTCTAGTGTGACTACAAACTTTCATCATTGACTTCATGTATGAGATTCCGAATATACCTTACCATTGAATACTTGGCAAGCCCAATATTGGCATTTTCTGTCCCTTGAGGTCCTGTTACTAAAAAAAAAAACCACAAGAGAAGGGTGAGTCTTACGGACTTAACGAGTTGAAAAACATACCTAAAGGGTACTAGCATAACTCAAAGCACATATATCATCATCTAATCTCAAGTAACATTATTCATGTTTTAATTCACTAGTACAAGCATGTACATGTAATTCTCATAAAGTCATGATTCACATCTTTTACAACATATATAACTCAATTCAAATATCTAAAGTTCATAATCTCAAACAAAGCAATCAAAGCATACAAAGTAAGCAAAGGGCCAATAAGTAACTTAGCCCTTCACAACAGTATCTCCCCCCACTAGGTATTTACGCGCCAGTACAACATTTTAATTCTCCGTACACAATCCATTCCACTAGGGCTGAGCACTCAATTCTTTTAAAACAATTCTCAGAATCAGAATATCTTATCTCAGAATATCAAATTAAAATATCATAGGTACACATGAATTTATACTTTAGAAATAAAAATCATTTTGGAGAAAAATTTACTTTGTTAGCTCTTATCAATCACAAACAATTTCAATTATCAAACATAATTCAAATAACACATTAAAACACTGTACATGCTTATTTTTTCATATAACACATTTACTCAAATACATATACACATACACATAATAAGCTAGCCATTAAAGGGTAACAGTTAACCACTCACCGGTTCATTGATCTCATTCGTCGTTTACTCCCACGTTCATGTGTGTCGTTGATTCAATAACATTTTTCAAAGCTACAATTACATTTTCCAAGTATTATTAAGTTTATCAATTTTATAAGTTATAACATTTTAATTACGAAAATCTAAGTTATTAAGTTTTAAGTATTTATTTAAAGTTTACTCATTATAGGCATTTTCATAACCTCACTTGGATATATGTTTGATTTTAACTTATATAGTTAACCAAATTGAATAAAACCAAGTTGAAATATTAACTTCAGGAAGTTAGCTATCTTTCTTATTTAAGAAATTTTCCTAAAATCAACCTTGAACTCACTTACTTCTTCACATGAACAAAAATAAGACACTAGTACAATTCCTAGTTACCAACCTCTGATTTTGATGCTCGTAGAATTCTCATACTTGGAAAATAAATTACGAAAATTTCTAGTCTAGTTTATCAAGTGTTAGGAACATTTCATCTTCAGTACTCTACTCCTAATTCATTATTTAAGACCCCCTAATATCAATTACTTCAAAACAAGTATAGTTAGGACCTGAAAATCACAACCATGACTTCCAATATCTCCAAAATACACACAATATGGAATTAAGACCTGCACTGATCCAGATTTATCCTTCCATATTTAGGAACAACTTTGATTTAGAGGTTGTAAGCTAATTCCAACCACAACCATTGACAAAATCCTCCAGATTGATTGAAGCTCACTAAAAATCCTGCACGGACCTAGAATATACTTAGAACCAGGTTACGAAAATTTTCAGTTAACATCTGAAGAATTACCACATCAACCCACAAGAACTTAAGCTAACCTGCTTCACTAGCCTGAAGAATTCACAGTCCAAGAATAAGGCTTATCTACAGCCAATTCAAGGTAGTCCAAACAACCTTTAAATCACCCATCTCAGCTAGAACTCCAAGTGTTGGAGGCTGCATCAACTAAAATGAAAGCAAGGCAAGTGAAGGGTCCTTCAGTTAATGAGAGTCAAGGAAGATTCAAGAAAGCAAAAAGGAAGCAAAGAATAGCAAGGGGAATGGGCTAATAGCTGAGAACAAGAAGGAAAAGGAAGTAAAGCGAAGTCAGTTGGAAAGGAAAAAGTAAAGCCAGGAATAAAACAAAAAGCTAAGCAAAGCAATATAAAATTACCAAGTCAAAAGTCATTTCACTTTTTGTTTTTTGTTTTTTGTTTTTAAAGATGTGGTGGGCATTGATTCCATCTCTTATGTGTTTATATATATATTATTGTTCCCTACTTTATTGTATATATACACTAGTACACTTTACTTAAAGTAAGATCTAAGTCCAAGTCAACCGAGTTTTAATTCAACTATATGTATAAATAATTTATTTACGATCAAGAGTTATACCAATTTGTTCTAATTTTATAACAAAAATTTACACATTATGTCTAAAATTTGATTTCATGATATCTGGTTATAACAATATGAGTTTTCAACTTACTCACCTGTTGACCCGAGTGTAGCCCAAAATCATCAAGAGTTGCATGGATAACTTTAGCTTGCTTCAAAGAAGCTTTCCAAAAAAGGAGGTCGTTTGGTGAATATCAAATGGGAAATTTTGGGACCATCCCAAAAATATGTTTTCACTCCTCATGAGTAACATTGTTCGCAATAAGATTCTTTAGCATTTCCATATATATATATAAAATATAGAGTGACAATGGTCTCATGTCTAACACCATGATTTTGGATAAATGTGTTGAACATATACTATTCCACAAAACTTGATAAGAGGTTGAGGAGATACAAAACATTCTAATATTAATCAGGGTGGTTTTAGACCCAACTAATATCATGGTATCTCAAATAAAGCTCTAGTTAAGATGACCATAACATTCACAAGGTCTACCTTTATTGTCAAAAAACATTTTTCTCTCTTGCATTTTCCTCATATAATGAATAATCTCATGAGCCACACTAATATTATCTTGAATCTTCCTGACCAAAACAAAGCTCGATTGATTAGAAGCACCCATCTGGGACATTATATTTTTCATCCTAGAAACCAAGATTTTGGGGATAATTTTATATAACATGTTAAATTAGTTGATTAGTTGGAAAGAAGACATACTTACCAAATGATCAACCTTCGAAATAAATGTAATAAAGGTTTTGTCAAAACCATCAAAATCACAAGCCTTTATGAACAAACTTTTATATACTGGTAGACAGATGAACTTACCACCTTCCATTGGGCTTTAAAACCATCCGAGACAAGGGCCTTGAAAACCTACATATCAAAAACATCTTTTTTAATCTCCCAATCCTCTACAGGCTTATTCAACTGGCAAAACTCTCTTTTTCTTATTTTGGAAAACAAGTATTAGTAATTAATGGCTACCTCACCATATGATCTTTCAAAAACAACTGAATATAAAATTTAGTTGCTAGTCTTTTCAACTCAGCTTCATCCTCGACCCATGAACCATCCTCCCTTTACAAAGTAGATATAGTATTCCTCTGTCTCCTAATAAGATTGGTGTTGTGAAAGAATTCACAATATGTTAGGAATAAAATAAAAAATAGAATCCATTTTATTCTTAATGAATTCCACTATTCAATATATTTAAAATGAATTCTCTTAGTTGGAATGAAAACTATACTTATGGTATTCAGTTTAACTTTATTATTTGGAACAAATAAGAATTCATATTAGTTTAAGTATTTTTCCTATTCTACCCCAAGTTTTTAATTAAAACTAATATTGATCAACTAAAATGATAAAGCCTGTAAGATTAATTGTTGTTCAATAAATGAAAAATAAGTTAAGAGGAAAAATCTAGTAGTTGGTTAGTGAATGTTTGAGATGAAGTGGTGGCTCTCCATTGATTTATTTAAGTGAAAAGTATGTGTAATATTAAGGATAAAAATGTCATTTGAGGTTGATAAAATAATAACTTTTCTCACAAGAATTTCACAAAATGAAATCCAACTTATTTGGTGTGGAATTCATAAATGAATAAAATATGGATTTCAAATTAATTTCATTTAAATTCTACACCATTCATTTGTTCTAAACATATAAAGTGTAGAATCCATTTGTTCCGTATTTAACTATTATATAGAGTATGAAAATTGAATGTATATATAGACTTGTAGCTATACATGCTTGTGATATGATAATGGTATGTTGTAGACTTTTTTCTTTATTATTTTCAACTAATGTGCTATCTTGTGATAAATACAATATGTTTTCACTTGATTGTCTAATTCTTTACAATTTTTATTGATATGCGAGTGATATTTATTGCATATTTAGATGTTTGTAATCTTTATTTACAAGGTTCTTATTCATTTACATGCTTCTTTATAGAATCTTTTAAGCTATTGAAACTGATTACAAATATAAATATTTTTTGTAGTGAGAAGATATACTCGGTGATAATGAAGATGACAAAGAGAACGACAATGGATACCCATAGGATGCTTGATGTATTTGTTTTGTTTTTAAAAAGTATTATAATATAAGCATTAGAACTTAAGAAGATATTTTTCTTAGATAAAAATTTTTCTTAGATTTTTTAATTACTTATCGCTAATATTTTTATGTCAAAAATTATTTATATATTTGTTTGATTAATGTGTTGTATTTGTAATTCTATTTTGGAATAAATTTTTTTAACAAATTTGGCTAGTTGCAACAAAAATTATTTGTCACATTCGAAATTATTATTTATATAAATATTAAATAAGCATAGTTGTAATGAGAAAATTTGTCACAACTGAGTAATAATATATTTATTTATAATTTCAAATGCGACGGTAAAGTCATACAAAAGTGACAAGCTGTTTTGTCACAATAAACCAAACACAACGAAAAAAGTAATATAAATGTAATGGAAAAATTCTATCACAATAACCCAAATGCAATAGATTTTTATTAGTTTCACTTGGTCAAATGCGATAGACTATTTATTTATTTATTTTTTTGTCGCTTTTGACCTTTTGTGTCAAGGCCGAATGCTACAATCACGTGACGAAAATAACCCGTCGCATCTGACTAAATGCAACCAAAATAAGACAAAAGGCGACATAATTTGAATGTCGCATTAGGCCATTTCTCTTGTAGTTAACTATACGCTTTACGAAAAACCCAGGAATCACCTTCATTACAATTATATGCAAATAAAGATAAGGATCAAGGCTCTAATCCAATGCATTACTCACTGAGTCTACCACCATGAGTACATAGTCATTCTTTCTAATTTGTATATCTTGCATTTTCAAAACAATAGAACCATTAATCAACCACTATCACCACCATTATATCTGTTAGGTGGTTCAATAGGTCTTAGGATTGAGGAATAAGCAACTAACCAAGGACCATTAGTCCCTTCAACAATGTTCCTTCTCCTAATAGCCAATTTAAGCTCTCTCGAATAGTTACAGGGTACGCTTTAGAGACCCATTCAAGCTCACAACGTTATCCCTCATAAGTACCTTCCACTGGCCTTCTCTTTCCTATTAATATGCCTTATGTCTTATGGAGGCTTATTAGCCCCCTTAATTGATGTAATCATTTGTCCCCTTCCCTTTATAGTAGTCTTCAATATGTCCATACTTCCCACACCCAAAGCAAATTTGATGTAATCCTTCATACGTGCAATTTGCCCCCAGTTGACATCAGCTGTTGTTTTGTCAATGGACATAGTAGTTTGTATCATGTTCCCTAGTCTTTTCAATAAATTTTCATCAAAACATTCTAATGGTTGCCCTGAGAGATAAATCTATGCACGAATCTTCTCAATAGAGGCTCCATAGGATTTGAAGCTAGGCTTTTAATGTTGGATTATTAAATAATTGTCCAATATAAGAATTAACCCATTTGAATAACATAAGGGAGTGATTAAGTTAATTAAACTTTTGGTAACTTATATCCTAAATACACATTTTTTTCTCTTGATTTACCAACAAATACTTTATTATTCATTTTTATGTTACAAATCAAACTCACATCACCAAACAACTTCCCAAACAATTATATAACTACCCTTATATAGTCAGTAACAAATTTTTGTCATGTATTCAACACTCTATAAAAAATATTGATAATAGAGCACAAAAGAATAAATACTAAGCTAAATGTACACGCTAAGGTGCATTAAATGTAATCATTAAATTTTTAATATTCTAAATATAGTAACTCATTAATTTCATATGAAAAATATCATTGACAACCATCGAAATAAATCCTAAAATTTTCTATAAATGTTATCTTAACAAATTCCTTTTATGACACTTGTTAAAAACAAATATTAATTTTTCATTTCCTTTTAGAGTGCACAATCACACCAACCATAAACTCTTGATCCGATATCTATCAAATATTGATTGAATAAATAATTTACTAAATTTGTATCCATAACGCTTACTCAAACTTTCATTCCTCTTTTACAAATATGCATATTGATTGTAAAATTTCTTTCTAAATTTTTTAGCTTGATCAAGTAATGATTAATTCCTCTTATGAATAATTTTTCTAATGCATGTCACTATAGACGCTTAAAGGAGTTTATGAACTACAACTAGATGTCTTTGCACTTAAGCTCGATTATGAGTTAAAAATAACATTCATATATATATGACATTCAATACTATATTTAATATTCTAGAAAGTTATATTATATAGGGTTTTCTTGAAAACCAAAACAAAAATAAAATGACCACTGGAATCAAGTGTTTTATGAGGCTAGTGCTAGACAAATGAGGAAATTTTCAATTGGTGAAGTTGTATATGCCTGCCAAGCTTCCAGTTACAGTGACCCTAGTTCCTATTCCAGGGAAATTAAGAGCATGAGGAGATAAACTACTTAAGTTGTCATATCTAATCCTTTGGAAACCATTACAACTAGCATAGTTAGGCTTTTATGTGAATTCATCATGTGCTTTGAACTGCTAACAAAATGGCGGATGCTTTAACTAGCTAAAATGGATGTAACAAGGCCATATTCTTCTTCTTTTTGACAAGCACGAGCTGAAATGTGTATGGCTGACGCCTTGAGGGTGAATGAGATGTGTAAGATAGAAGTGACTTGGAATTGAAGGTGTTTACAAGAATGCAGGGACAAGTGGAATATTATTATTCCATGACTTCATGATAAAGAGTTGAAAAATTATGAATCAAGATGTTAGAGCACATAACTTAAACATGTTAGAATCTTTGATCAACAACAGTTAGTTATTTTTAATTTTGTTTTTTGAAAATTTTTGATACAAGTAAACATTGTTTTTCATTAAAAAAAAATAAAAAGATTAAGTCCCCACGCGTTTACACTCTCAGTTAAATAGGGAAAGGCATCATAACTTTATTTATTATATACTTGTATATAAACGCCAAAAATTAAAACACTAATATTTAGATAATAACTCTTTCTAACAAACGCCCTTACAAATAATTTTTAGTAAAGCCCCTCAATTATCATGTGTATCCTACAAAGCAAGCTTGATTCCTTTTCAACAACCAAAAAAATCTCAGTGATTTTAGCATTATGTAACTAGCTAATGAATTGTTATTTAATTTCAAAATATTGAATTAATTGATAATTAATATATTTTTAATGACACTTAGTTCTTGATATTATTAATAATTAATTGGTTACGAACAAAATTATATAGTTATTAATAATAATCCACTTTTTGTAACATATATCCATAAGACACTTTTATTTATTATTTTTATTTTTTTAACAACCAACAAATCTTTTATTATTGATATGAATATTACATATAAAGCTCACATTATAAAATAATTTCCCTAACAATGATACAACTTCCCATATGTAGTCAATAATAAATATTTATCATGTATTCAACACCTTACAAAGGAAAGAAAAATGATAATAGCATAAAATAATAAACACTAATGGTACTCATTTAGATGCAGTAAATGCAATCATTTAAAATTTTAATATTCCAATATGGAAACTCATTAATTTCATATGACAAAATCATTAACAACCATGAAAATAAATCCTAAAAGTTTTTATAAATTTTATCTTAACTAATTTTTAAGGCACTCGTTAAAACATAAAAATTAATTTTTCTTCTTTTTAGAGTTATACCAATTGCAAACCTTTTAAGCACATAGTGTTTGTGAGGAATTACATTTATTTTTTAAAATTTTAGAACTTATGTCTTTGCATCTATATAAATCTCATAATGTTGAAACATTTTCACACATCTCAAAACAATATAATGCTTAGAGGTCTATTCCTTTTCATGGAAAGTTTATTTTTTATGTTCGAGAAATATTATGATCAAGAATAAAAGACCATAATGACGACTGCTAATGATTAAACTGGTACTTATCAATCAAATCAATGATTTATCAAATGTATTTTACTATTTAATTACTTAAACTTTTCATTCCTCATTTACAAATATGTATATGCTTATAAAATTTCTTTTAAGATTTTTATAGCTTGATCTAATTATGATTAATGTCTCTTATGAATATTCGAATGAAATTCTTTTATAGGACTATAATATATTTAGTTGTTATATTGTTACCTGTTGATATATTGGATACATATTTTGAGGACATTTGATTAATGCATATCACTTGTAGATGCTTGAATAAGGCTCTGAGCTGCAGTAGGATAGTTTGAATTGAACTTTATTTTTGAGTTCAATATCAAATTGATATACTTGAAATTCAGTTCTATATTTAAAATTTTAAAATTTTTTAGCATACAGGATATTATTAAAAACCAAAACAAGTTTCACCAAAAAGAAAAATACTCATTAGTATTATTATTATTTTTTGGTCAACTTTTGTTTCTATCAATGCAAAACACACACAATATTTGTATGTATAGTTGTTAATTTTCAAAGAATTCAACATATCTCAAACAAAAAAAGATTTACGTTGTATATTCCTATTTATGAAAAATCAAAACTAATCAGGTGCTTGTTTGAGAAATGTAGAACCATAACCATTAAAAATTAGTTGTGTTTCAGGATATTTATCTAAACTTTACCATGAAAGTGAAAATGAAAGGTCTTATGCCATTGTGATATCTTCCCTCTCTTCTTCTCAATTTCTTTATGTGACTCCAGGTTTTGAATTAAATCCAACCCAAAGATGTTTCTACCAGTGAATAGGAAATGAATTCGGTACTAGAAGCTCCTCTCTTCTTTCTAGATAAATGGGGTAGCGAACATGAATCTTTTTAAGATCTCCAATATGTTGGTAGGCGTTCCCTAAGCTTGTGAAATAAAAATTGCAATTAGTGCAATATTTACCTCGCTTTAAGCAGAATGTATTTATTGAGAATTATTGAAAACCAAAATAAGTTTCATCAAAAAGAAAAATAATAGTATTGATTTGTATCAGTTCAAAACCATTGTAACACATAATATTTGAATTTAAAAAAAAAATTAAAAAAAATCAAAGTTCTAAATTCACAATCTACTATTTACAACTATTTGAGATTTTTTAGCGAGTACCTTGATGACACTTGTTAAGCTTCTATATACAAAAAATTATAGTATTTATTACATTAGTTGATCATAATTTTAGTATTATAATTAATGAAAAAATTGTTACTTCTGAAAATTTTCAATTTTCAAAATCCTTATTTATTGTATATTAACAAGTGTTCTTAGGGCACCTATTAGAAAAATCATACAACTATTAAATTTAAAAGGATTCTTAGTTATCTCCAAATAGTAAATTAATGGTTTTTATTGTAGGTTCCTATTTATGAAAAATCAAAATTTAGTCTTTATAATTTTAAAAATATTATAATCAAGGTAAGAAAGATTTTAATTAAGGGAAAGATGATGATGAAATTAGTGTAGAAATTTTTAATTCTCATATATCAATCAAATCAAATTATGTAACTCATTAGCATGATCACTATCATTGTGCTCATTTTCATTCCTAACATTCCTTATGTATTATCATATAAACTTAAAATAAGGGCAAGTAATTTAACTTTGAAATATGATAATACAAGTGTGTGGCAACCCATAATTTTGATCGTGTCCAATTAGTGGATTGGAGATTTATTGTAAATGTTTCGAACCCGTTAGATTAACTTACTGAGCTCCCAAAATTATTTTGAATATCTTAAAGTTGATAAAATTATTTTCGTACGCAGGATTTTATTTTACACAATAACTAAAATTATTTTGTGATTTAAATGGTGCAAGGTGTTTAAATTTAATGGATAAAATTTTAGGAACCCATTTTTGAATTTTCACTTGGAAAAATCTTTTTGGACCACACAATTGGAGACAAGTGTTCCTATCCACTTATTTTTCTCTTGTTTTTTTTTCTTTTTCCCTTTTTCCCCTTTTCCTCCCCAGCTATGAACTCATTTTCTTTTCCTTTTCTTCTTTGCATGTAGGTTGCCATGTCAGCTTGTTGCTACACCACTTAGATAAAAACCACCATCCTTTATCCTTCCTAAACAACCACCATAAACTACCCATAAAATTGCTTCTATAGTAACCGTTTTTCCCCAGAATTTTGAGTTTGTACCCCAATTCAAGCCACTTTGGAGCTATTTTTCAACCACCATGGCCACTTGTTTTTAAGCTCCAATCTCACTCGTTTTGGGTTGTTTCTAGCTACTTCCGATTGCATTTTCATCTCATATTTGAAACTCAAACTACCACAAACCATCAAAGTAAATTATTGACCAATGGGTCTTTCTTGCACTCTTTAATTTTCTTGTATTGTAGTAAGCTAATTCCTATAGATGTGAGCTTGAAAATAAAATTGAAATTATGTTATCTTGATCCAATTATGAGTTGTCTGAATTGCCTAGTGATTTTCCTAAATTGTAAACCGTAACCTAATCTTATTAAAATTTTTATGATTTAAGTGTTGGCTATTTGTGTGAGGTTTGGTTATGAAAATTCAACTACAAGAATGTCATTTTTTATGCGTTATTTGAACGACAAGGAGTTGTATGTAGTAAGTTACTATATATTTGACAATTGCTAGGAAGTCAATCCATTCACAATGTAAGTATAATAATTTTGGCATATGTTGGTCTTATTTGTAAACTTTGTAATAAATATCCATTATATTGATTAAACATATCCTATTTAATTGTAAAGTGAATATTGCGATCATCTAAACATAATCTTTCCAAACTTGGATGTGCAGACAGTGTTGCTCCACAAGCAAAGCTTCGTTACTTAGTTTAAACATAGAGTACATGCTTATTTGATAATGTTTTATACATTGGATTGCTATGTAATTATGATATTGATTTGGATTGTAACATGTATAAAAATTTAATTAGGTGGAAGCAGATTCAACAATTGATAAAAATTTATGCATGTTAGCAAATGGTCCTAGCAAGTTGGTAAGTTGTTATCCTGGATACATTGTCAATAAGTTCAAATTTTGTAAGAAAAGATTTAAGGCAAACAAAAAGACTCAAAATAGTGGAGTTTTTATCAAATGAAGCTGGGATCCAAATGTAATTAATGATTTCTTTTGAGAACCAATCGATATTATTCAACTTGAATATTGCGGGAATGAGAATAGAGTTATGAGTTTGAATGTCAGAAGTTTGATGTTCAACACAATAAGGGTGTTCTTAGAAACAAACACAGGATTGTGAGTCTTAACAACAAATGAAAGTAGCATATGCATGGACCATTTGTGATGGCTCATCAATCAACACATGTGTTCTATGCAATAGGTGTATCAATAACTAATAAATATTAGTATCATATGATCCTAACCAAAGTTAGGAATGCCTATAACATATCTCTTGTTCATGATGATATGCTATTTAATGCTATAGTATCATCTCTACAGAAGATGATTATCCCATTATAGTGCAATATGAAATAAATAATGATATTGACAATACAAGTCTTGCTCACATGTAATTTACTTGATTACTATAATAATTAGTGAGGAATATTTTAAGATAATATCTAAATATGTAGGGGGAGCTTGAGAAAAAAAAAAAAAAAACTAAAAGTTAAAGCTAGTGAGACGCTTATTAATTATGATTATCTTTCAGAATGGATGTCAAGTGAAGGTACAATCACAAAAGGAAAAGTTATAGGTCTTGACTCAAGAGTGAATGCCAAAGATTTGTTGCACTCATCAAGCTTAAAGTGTATTGGAAAATGCATAAGACAAGATTTGAAAGTATATCTAGAGGAGATGCAAGAAAAGTAACGAAAGCTTGAAGAAAATTGTCAACAATAAGAAGAAAAAAATTCAACATGAAGTAGCAAAGAAAGTTAAGGCTTACTTAACATCCATGTGATTATCTAATCAAAGCCAATCAGAGGTAAATTATGACATTAAGTGTCACATCGTACATAGAGGTATGACTAGTAGGAGGAATGGATAACCAAATCTCTGTAACCCTGACTTTACCACAACTAAACACATATAACTCTCAAAAAATTATATTTAAAACCAAGAAAAACTTAATTGAATTAAATTAATTACATAGACTTATTATTAAACATATAACATTTACTGAAAATTTCAACAGAGGTTTCCCGCAATGTGGAACATGCCCAATAATACAAACACATAATCCTATTTACACACAATTAGACCACAATGACTAAATATACATAAGGGAACTTTGCTCCAACAGTATCATAAACAATAGCAAACAACTAGACTATTACATAATACAAAATGAGATGCTTCTTAGCTCTAGTGTAACTGCAAACTTTCATCATTGACTTCAAGTATAAGATTTCGAATATACCTTGCCACCAAGCACTCGGCAAGCCCAGTATCAATAATTGTGGTCTTTTAGGATCCTATTACTAAAAAAAAATATCAACAAAAGATTGGTGAGTTCTACGAACCTAGTGAATGAAAAATCTTACCCTAAAGAGTACTAGTATCACTCAACACACATATGCAATATATATTCAATTAATATCAATATGTCATAAGTTTCAAAACAATTAAGAGTTACACATACACAATTATAGAAAACAAAAACTTAACAAGCATAGTTCAAGTAGTATTCTATATAATCCAAAATTAAATTACAACCATAAATCATATATGTTGACTTTGACCCAATTTTATAATTATGTCTTATCTTTTCTTTGATTTTTCTCTCCTCCCTTTTCTATCTTGTGCCCTATGTTGTTCCTTTTCCCTTTCTCCATCTTCACCGCCATATGAGAGTCTAGAAATTTATGTATTTTCCTTCCTTGTTCAGCCGAGAGGTCATGCCTTTAAGAATTTTCACCTTCCTCTTTCCTTGTACTTGTGGTATCTTAGTTGTTTAGCTTTGTGGGAGAATTTAGGAGAAGATTTGGCAGCTATTTTATTTCTTATTTTGCAGGGCAGTAAGTGTTTTAAGTTTTGAAAACAATCAAGATGCGTTATGTTGGCTTAATCGTGAGAAGTGAGGGTGGTGTGAGTGTTAGGGTGCTTGTGCGCAAGTGTAGCAATGGAGGTATAGAATAGAAGCTCCCTTATTTTTAAACCTTGCCCCTCTTTTCTTTTCTTCATCAGCCGAGCACTTCAGCATTTATTTTTCTTAGTTTCTTTCCATCGTTGTGTATCTCGCTGCCATTCTTCCCCTTGCCGTTTGTCTTGCTTCATAAGTTCTATGTATAGCAGCCGATAATCATACTTTGGCTGCAACTACCACCTTTTGTTTTGGGACAACCTTTATTTTGTTTAGCTGTACATTTCTGCCTCTTATAGTAGCTCTGATTGGTAGTTTAGTGTTGGGTGTTTAGCCAATTTCCCTTGCTTTGTAACTTCCTTCTCAACCATAACAGCCAGTAGTCTTTTTCCCTTTTCAAGCAGTGAGTAGCTTCTTTCTTTCTGCCAAACAGCTATAACACTTCCTCTATGTTGTACATGTCAAAGAAATTGAAGATGACAACATTTTAGGTAGTTGCTAAGTAGGTATTTTCAGTAACTTTATATTTCAAAATTCTATTGTTTATTTACCTTAAAGTTAACAATTTCCTTGTGAATTGATGATTGGATTTAGCGATTAAGAAAAGAAATTGGCTGTAGTTGGAAAAGTAAATTGAAGAATTGAAATAGGTTGATGTTAGAATGATTTGATTCAAGCTTTGATGCAAGTTAGGTACTTAGGTTAATTTAAATTCAAGTTAGAGCATAAATAATTGGAAATTTATGGATTTATGTTGAATTCTAATGTTAATGCATTAGTATTGAAAGTGAGGAATATGAGTTGAAGCTTGAAAGTAATGAAGTAAGGGTTATGTTGTTTTTGAGGGGATGCATGGTCATATTTCATGGGTTAAAGAAATTTTGTATTTCGATTGTCTTTCGGGCTAAATAAAATTAAGAGTTTAAAGGAGAACATGTAGCTTAGGGTCTTGAGATAATGTTTGTAAAATTTTATAACCTGATTCTAAGTATATTTTCGGTAGAGCTATTGGACTGCAGTTAGGTCCATGCAGATTTTTAGCCAGCTTCAGTCAGTCCAGGAGACTTTGTCATAAGTTGTAGTTTGAATTAGCCTAGAACCTCTGAATAAAAGTTATTTCAACATACTAAAGAACAAATCTGGAGTGGTGTAGGTCTTAATTCATGTTATTTATATTTTGGAGGTATTGGAAGTCATGGCTGGGATTTTCAAGTCCTGACTGTACATATTATGAAGTAATTAATATTAGGGGGTCTTAAAAGATGAATTAGGAGTAGAGTGATGAAGATGAAATGTTCCTAACATCTTGAAAAGCTAGACTACAAAGTTTTGTAATTTGATTCCCAAGTATGAGAATTCTATAAACATCAGAATCAAAGGTTGGCAACTAGAAATTTAGGTAATGTCTTGTTTTTATTCATGTGAAGAAATTGAGTGAGGTCAAAGCTGATTTTAGGAGAAGTTCCTAAATAAGAAAGATAGCTAACTTTCTAAAGTTAATGTTTCAACTTGGTTTTGCTGAATTTTGTTAAGTACATAAGCGGAAATCAAATATATTTTCATGATCATTAAGAGTTAACTTTAAATAAATACTTGAAACATAATAACTTTAGATTTTCAAAGCCAAAAGGCTATAACTTATGAATTAATAAACTAAGTAATACTTGGAAAATGTAATTACAGCTTCAAAAATATGGCTAAATCAACAACGCACGTGAACGCAAGTTTAAATGACAAATGAAATTGGTTAAAGGTGAATTGTTAACTGTTACCCTTTGGTGGCTAGATTATTATGTATTTGTATGTGTATTCGAATAAATGTGTGATATGAAAAATAAGCGTGTGCAGTGTTTTAGTGAGTTCTTTGAATTATGTTGATGATTAAAATTGTTTATGGTTGATAGTAGCCAACAAAGTAAATTTTTCTTCAAAATGATTTTTATTTCCAAAATTGAAATCCAGGTGCACCTAGGATGCTTTAATTTTATATTTTGATATGAGATTTTTCTGATAAGTATTTTTAAAGAATCGAGTAGTCAGCCCCAATGGGTGGATTTAGATAAGGAGATTCTTTGATTCTACTTCTGATCCTATTTGGTGTGCAAGCGCAAAACTATTTGGTGAGAGATGGTGTGCAGGACTGAGATACTCTGTTGGCCTTTTGCTTGCTTTGTGTGGTATGATTGCTCTGATTAATTTGTCATCTTATGAAGTATGTGAGTTGTGAATTTATGATGATTACAAATGTGTACGTGTATTTTGAATTAAGACATGAACATTGTTACTTGATGTTAATTGACTATGTTATATACTTGTATTGGGTGATGCCAGTACCCTCACCCTTATCTTATGGATTTTTTTAAGTAACAAGAATTCAGTGTATGGCATAGTCAAGCTCGTAATCTACCAATAGAGTATGGCAAGGTATTTTCCAGGATCTCAGAGTTGAAATCGAGGATGAAAGTTTGCAGTCACACTAGAACTGTGAGGTGTTTGGTCTTACATTATATAATAGTCCCCTTATTTGTTTATAATGTGAATGGAGCAAAGCTCCTTGCTGTCTTTGTGTCGTTGTTATGTAAAAATAGGTGCACTTGTTTGTATTTTGAGGCATGTTCCATATTGCAGGAATCATCTGCCAAAATTTTTAGTAAATTGTTATTTATTATTAGTATTTAACTTTTACAGTTAACTTATTTTTATAAAATTTGGTTTTATGTGTTAGTTTAGTCAAGAGTCGTATGTATTTAGTTGTGGTAAAGTTAGGGTTACAAAGGTTTGGTTATCCAATCCTCCAGCCAGTCATGCTTCCGTGAAAGGTGTGATAATCAACCACAAATAATTTCAACTATCAAACATAATTCAAATAATTTAATAAAATATTACACATGTTTATTTTTCAATACAACACATCTGTTTAAAATACACATACAATTACACATAATAATCTAGTAACCAAAAAGCATGTAATCCACTCACCGGTTTACAAATCTTGTTCGTCACTTCCTTTTACGCTTATGAGTGTCATCAGGCCCACAGTAGGGTCTGGAACTGAAATTCATATTTTCAAATAATACTTAGTTCATAAATATTATAATTATAATATTTTAATTACTAAGCTTATTTATCAATTTATATAGATTTCTTTAAACTAAGTCCGTTTAGGTAGTTTAACCAATTCCTTGTAGGACACTTGATTCCATATCTTGAATGTATATTTTATATATATGTGTATCAAGAAATTAATACTAACTCATACTTTCAACATTTCTCATTTTCTAATATTAAATCCAAGTTAAGTTACTTTTTTAAAAATTTATCCAAGAGCTTGAATCATGCTATTTCAATATTAATATAGTAAAAATTTTAAAATTTATCTTTCCTTAACCACTTAACCACATTTCTTTATTCTTGCTTTTAGACTATTTATTCAAGTTTACATAATACTTAACTCCTCAATATCTTAATTTAACAAGTTTTTCCTTTTAGGCATTTTCATAACTATCTTGGAGATATACTTGCTTTCAACTTAGCTACTTAACCCAATTCAACAAAACCAAGTTTAGTTATTATTTTTAGAAAACTAACTATCTTTATTATTTAGAAACTTCTCCTTAAATTAGTCTTGAACTAACTCAAACCCTCATATAAACACAAACAAGGCACTACATAATTTCTGATTACCTAACCTGGATTCTAATACTTGTAAAATTCTCATGTAAAATTCTCATACTTAGGAATTAAATTATAAAAATTTCCAGTCTAGTTTATCAAGATGTTAGGAAAATTTTATCTTTAGCACTCCATTCCTAAATCAACCTTTAAAACTATAAGTTTCAATAAAACATGTTCAGTCAAGACCTGAAAATCACAACCATGACTTCCAATACCTCCAAAATAAACACAACATGGAATTAAGACTTGGACCACTCTAAAATTGTCCTTTAATATATTAGAAACAATTCTTGTTCAAAGATTCTGAGCTAATTCCAACCACAAGCCCTGAAAAAATCTTCCAGATTGACTGAAGCTCACCTAAATTCTTGCAAGGACCTAGCTCCAGTCCAATATCTCTAGCGACAAATATACTTAGAACCAGATTACTAAATTTTGCAGATATCATCTCAATACCCTAAGATACATTTTCGATTTAGAACTCTTAGTTTAATTCAGTCCTAAAAACACTCAAAATACTAAATTTCTCTAACTCATCAAATCTGTCCTGCATCTCTTCAAAAACCATTTAACTCTCAATTTCAATTTTTTACCCCACAACTAAACATCTTTTGCTCATACTCACTACCCATTTCCATGAAATCCTCAACTCACCATATCAACCAACCATTCTTTGTTTTTTTTTTTTTTATGAACTTTTTATTCAAATTCAATTAATCATTAACCACAAAGATCTAAGAATTCCAAGTCTTACTCATTATACAATAACTAGTTTTCTTGTAGGCATTTTATGAAACATCATGAATGCATGGTTTCCTTCCCTTGTTGTATATATGTGTGTGTATATATATATATATATATCCCCCAACATCAAGTTCCAAACATTAGCTTCAATTTCAATTAACACCTAACTTCCAAGATTTCAATTTCATTAAGTTCCATTCATTATTTATTCTACAAGAATCAATATAATTCACCAACTTCTATATTGCTATAATTAAATTTCCATGTTTTCTTTTTTCTAAAAGTCTCTTAATCAACAAATATATTCATTATTTCTAACTTCATTCACAACCCAAATTAGTTCTTACATCAAAATTTTTAATCGACAAAAGGTAGTCAAGGTTTTTTTTTAAATTAAGGTTAAATCTTAAATAACTTTTTGTTTGAAGATTCATACACTTGAAGCCTTAATTACAAATCGCCCACACCCACTTAATTTCATGAAGACTAAGGACTCATGGGTTGGTGATGCCAGCTAGTTCAACCATCCTACTGTTTTACTAAGAAGACTAGGCATAAGAGCAAGAGGCAGGGCACAAAATAGCTGCCCCTGCTCATTGAGTTCTCCGTCCCTAAAACTTGTTGTGGTTAAGTTGAAGTTTTGAAAGGAGGAAAGAGCTAAGAACAAAGGAGGGCAAAGAAAGCAATGACAAGTGCTGGTAACAGCCACACACCCAAGCTGGATTTTAGCTCTCAAATCCTCCTAAAACTGAGCTACTAACACCTGTCAATAGAAGGAAGGAAAGAGCTCACCCAGGACTTGAACATGGCAATCCAAGAAGCAGAAATCCATAGCCAAGAAGGAGCAAAATAGTGAGCATAAGAAATAGGGACACGACAGAGAAATTGGAAGAGGAAGGAATGATCTTGAAAGGGATAATCCCTTGACTACAATCATATAAAGGATAGAAAGTTCTAGAGCTCACTATAGTGGTAAAATGATAAAAAAAAAAAAAATGAAAAAGAAAATAATAAAGAACATAAGACAGTTTTAGGGTCAAAGTCAAAATATTAGAATGTGTGATGTATATACCTTTCTTGCTTTGTTTATATATAAAGGCACATGTCTAATTATATTGTTTACTTATTTATTTTTCTTGTGGTGGAGATTAAATCTAAATATATATACTTGTATATTATATATTCACTCACTTAAATTTACTTGGTCACAATGTTATTTACTTTATGACAATAAATACATGACATTTTTAAAACATATACTAAGGTAACACTATGATATCGAATTACAACATGTTTAACTATACTGCTATTTAATTAATTTTTTTATTTTATAAAGTGAATTTATACATTTTATCTAAAACTTGATTTTACATTATCAGGTTATAAGGGTTATAAAACCAAGACTTCTGATAAAAATATTCATTTCAGTATGTGATGGTTTTGATATAGTTATTGAAGTATCTTTGTGCTCCATATTTGACTATTTAGAGTATGAAATTCTTGAGCTGCATATTATTTGATGATTAGCTTAGTTTTAATGTTTTGTTGGGTGTTCCATATTTAAATGTTATATAGAGTATGAAAATCAAATGTATATATATACTTGTAGTTATACATGCTTGTGATATAACAATGGTATCTTGTAGACTTTTTTCTTTATCATTTTCAACCAATGTGCTATCTTGTGATAATTAAAATATATTTTGATTGTTAGTCTAATTCTTTACTGTTTTTATTGATATGGAAGTGATATTTATCGTATATTTAAATGTTTGTAATCTTTATTTACAATATTCTTATTCATTTACATGCTTTTTTATGACATCTTTTAAGCTATTGAAACTTATTACAAATACAAATGCTTTTTGTAGTCATAAGATGTACCAGGAAATGAGGATTGACAATGATGGTAACATACACGTTGATAATGAAGATGACGAAGGATACCCATTGTATGCTTGATGCATTTGTTTTTTTTGTTTTTAGTATTATAATAGACACATATTTCAGAACTTAAGAAGATATTTTTCTTAGATAATGATTAATATGCATATGATTGCAAAATTTCTTTCTAATTTGTTCATCTTGATTTGATAATGATTAATTTCTCTTATGCATAATTTCTCTAATACATGTCACTGGTAGAATCTTAAAGGAGTTTATTTTCTTAACCCAATATTTTTTTCGTACGTTTTAGAATTATTCGTACGTAATGTATTGTAATTAGGTGGATAAAAGTTTACGTGAAGTAAAATTAAAATAACAAACACTTATATATTTATGCATGTAACTAGGAGATTAATTTTCACTATGTTATTGGTTAATTTAAAAAAAAAAATGAAATTTAATCATGTATATTTTATGGAAAAAAAGAAAAAAAAAGAGTTTAAATAAAAGAATAAACTATAAATTGAACTAAACGTTTTTGTCTTTATCTCTTTCTCTTCTTCTTTTTTAAATTTTTTTCTATTCCTTCACCGCCTTTCCATTGTCCAATTTAGTTCCCCTGTTACCCGAAGCTACTAATTTATTTTTTGTATTGTTTTGCTTGTGGTGTTTACTCCTTGTTTTTGGTCACTTTCCTTGCAACCGAGAGTATACTTTTTCCCTTTTCTTCTATTGTTGTGTAGATGTGTTTGGCTATGGTAGCAAATAACCCACCACCCATCCATGAGAGATTGTTTCCTTTCCTAACCATAAACCCCATTTTATTGTAGTGAAATTCAGCAAAGTTATGAGCTACTTTATTCTCTTGATTTGTTGGTTGTAAGAGTTTGAGTTGGTGGAATTTGAAGCTGTCAAATAGCTTGGATTGCTGTAGACAGCAACCCCCCTTGTCATCCTCCCCTGTTCTGCTATCCCTTTTTAGCTGCCCTACTCCGTCCTTAGTAACAACAACATCCATATTGCTTTTTCGGCTAAGAAAAGGAGTTGCATGGCCAGCAAAGACAAACGGCAGTAGTTTTGCCTTGTGTTCTTATCTTCACGTGGAAGGGGTAATTTCTACTTCAAGCATCCAAAATATTTTCATAGGATTTTACTTTTATTATTTGATGTTAATTAACTATAGGATTATTTAGGTATGATTAAGAGTGGAATTAGGAATTGGGAAGAAAGTGGTATGAAGTTTTAAGGTGAATATAGTTTGCAGGGAATTAGTGGTTTACCTGTTACTTATATATAATATTCTAGATTATTAGTGAGCTTCATGTAGGATATTATATGGTGGTGAATATAAAAAAATTAAGAAAAACAAGAAACCTAGATGTTGATTATGTGAATTGGAAGGAGAAAGTTTGGAATTTGATTGTATGCGTAGTAGAGAATATATAATTTAAGTATTTGGTTAACTCGGGTAAATAAATTAAGTTGAATGTAATAATTGGAATATGAGCAATGTTAAATTGAGGAAGTTGTGTTGATCAATTGGAGTATATATATACTAGTTGTAAAGCATGCCTGTAAGATGGTTATAAAAATGCCTAAATGAAACTAGTTGTAATGAAATGAGTTGAACTTGGTAGATTTAATGTCTTGGTGTTTGATTGTTGTGGAATTTGAATAAAGATTCATAAACAAGAGTAGATAATAGTTGGCTAATGTTGTGGGTTAAGAAGTTAACGAAAGTGAGTAATGGGTATGAACAAAGGAGTGCTAATTATGGGTAAAGTGTTGGAAAATGAGAGTTACGTGGTTTTTGAGGGGCGCAGGGCCAGATTTTGTGAGTTAAAGAAATTTTGTGTTTCGGGTGCTTTTCGGGCTGAATTAAATTAAGAGTTCAAAAGAGAAAGTGTAAATTAGGATCTTGGTATATTGTCTACAAAATTTCATAACCTGGTTCTGAGTATATTTGTTAGTAGAGTGGTTGGACTACAGCTAGCTCATGCAGGATTTTTAGTGAACCTCAGTCAATCCAAAAGACTTCGTTAGAGGTTATGGATGGAATTAGCTTAGGACCTCTGAATGAAAGCTGTTCCTAATATCTTGAAACACTAGAATGGAGAGTTTTGTAATTTAATTCCCAAGTATGAGAATTGTATAAACGTCGGAATAAAAGGTTGGCAACCAAGAATTTTACGAGTGCTCAGTTTTTGTTTATGTGAAGAATCGAGAGAGTTCAAAGCTGATTTTAGGAAAAGTTTCTAAATAAGAAATCTAGGTAACTTCCTAAAGTTAATGTTTCAACTTGGTTTTATTAAATTTGATTAAGTATGTAAGCGAAAATAAACATATATCCAAGGAGGTTATGAAATTCCTAAATAAAGTAAATTTTAAATAATTAATTGTACTAATATACACATCCAAATAATACATATGATACCTATCTAGAAAGATATACTTTTTTATTAATAAATCTCAAACAAAATTTGATTTCCTTTTTTCTAGAGAAAGTTATGTTCAAATAACTAAGGTAACGTCAGAGCTGCCAAAATCCTATGTTTTGTAGAATTTGATGCAACTCTAAATAATAAACTGTATTGATATATATATCTAAACATTTCAAATGAAGTTACATGTGTCTAGTAGTTAAAAAAATTTACGGAACTGGATTTGGAATTCTCTAGGGGAAGATATGACTGTTAGAGTGAACATTAGTCCAAATTCCAAGTTTGGACAATTTCAACATCTTTAACTCATTAGTGTTTTTCTATATTTTTTAATTGTTTCCTTCTACCTTATGCATTGTCAAGATATCTAAAATGTCTCTTAATTATAAATCTTATCACATCAGGTACAATTCATGCTATATGACAAGTAATAACTTAATAGATAACTTTTGTAAAGAAACCTATATAAGTTGATATATATAAGCTTAGTAAATAAAAGATTATAACAATAATGTTTATAAAATGAGTATTATTTGAAACTATGAATTTCAGTTCCGGACCCTTCTGTGGACCTGATGACATATGTGAACGTAAGAGGAAGTGACGAACAAGATTTGTAAGCCAGTGAGTGGTTAACTATTATATTTTGGGGGCTAGATTATTATATGTAATTATATTTGTATTTGAATAGATGTGATATATAAAAAATAAGTAAGTGCATTATTTCAGTGTTTATTTGCATTATGTTTGTTTAATATTGCTTGTGGTTGATAAGGGCCAATAAAGTAAAAAAATTTTAGAAATAATTTTTTTATTTCCAAAGTGAAATCCTAGTGCACCTAGGATATTCTGATTTGAAATTATGAGATATTCTGGTTCTGAGAAATAATTTTTTTTTAATTTGAGTGCCCAGTCCCGGTGAGATAGATTATGTACAGAGATTAATCTGTTATGAGGGTGCATAAATGTCCGGTGGGGGGTGATACTGTTGTGTGGAGCTAGGTTACTCGTTGGCTCTTTGTTTACTTGTATATTCTGATTGCATTGCTTGGAATTGTGAACTTTAGTGTGTTTGTGTGTGTGTGTGTAATGAAATGTATGAATCGTGGCTTTATTAGACTTACAATTACATGAGTGTGCTATTAATTTAAGATATGAATACTGTTACTTGAAATTAAATGATGACATATGTGATTTGAATGATGCTAGTATTCTTTTGGGTACGATTTTTCACTCATTAAATGCATAGGAATCATCCCACTCTTGTAGATTTTATTTAGTAACAAGACTTCAATGATGACTATTATGGAAAATGGACTTTATCGAGTGTTTGGTGACAAGGTAATTCTTCAGAATCTTAATCATGAAGTTAATGGGTGAAAATTTGCAATTACACTAGAGCTGTGGGGTATCCGGTTTTATATTGTTTAGTAGTCTAATTATTTATTATTGTGATTAGAAATGGAGCACAGCTCCTTGTTGTTTTTGTTGTTGTTATATAACAATAGGATTATGTAATCGTATTTTTAGGCATGTATTTGGGAAACCTTTGCTGAAATTTCCAATAAATTGTTATTTATTTCAGTAAACAAACTTTTACTATTAACTTTTGTTTGGTAAATTTTTTACTTTTATTCATTGGTTTGGCCAAGAGTCATAGTTGATTCTTTGTTTTGGAATCAGGGTACAGAAGTTTGATTATCCATTCCTTTGGCCAGTCATGCTTTCGTGAGGGGTGAGACATTTATGAATAACAATTAGATGTCTTTGCACTTGATTCTTAGTTCAATATAAAATTGATATACATGACATTCAGCTCTATATTTAATATTCTAGAACTTTGTAGTTTACAGGGTATTCTTGAAAACCAAAACAAAAAGAAAATACTAAATTGTACTGATATTTTTTTTCTTTATCTTCTTTTCTTCTGTTTTGTTTTCTATCAATGCCAAACCATTGTAACACATAATATTTCTATCATTTTCCAAGTTTCAAAACTACAGTACACTTTATATAATTGTTAATTTTCAAAATATTCCACATATCTCCAAACAATAAATGATTTGCATTGTATGTTCTTGTTTGTGAAAAAATAAAATTCAATCTTTATAATTCATAAAGATTATCATTAAGGTGGGAAAGATTTTAATGAAGACAAAAATGAATCTAATGATGATACATTGATACATTGATACTAATGATGAAGTTGTTAATTCTCATTTATAAATGAAATCAAATAATACATCATCACTATACATAAAGATTTATATTCTTATTCTTATTTTTAATTTTCTTTGAAGAAATAGATATTTTTAATTTTTCTAAAATAAATACTGCAAACATACCTAAAAAAAATAATATATTGAGCTAATTTGTATGATACTTTTTTTAATTATGTACTTTGTATGATCTTTTTAACTATTTTTCAAATGACGAGATAATAATTCATGTAAATATATAACATTTTAAAGTTTTGTTTAATGAAATTTTTATATTTCAAATGCTGAAATTATATATAAAACAAAAATTGACAAATAATTAATTATCAATATATTTTAAATAACTTAAAAACTTTGCCACTAAAATCAGTAATTACCTTTACTAGAGGAAAGCTAATAAGGTATCCATTTGAGGAGCGTAAAATCATAATTGTCTAAAAAAATTTATGCCACAAGGTATTTACCTAAATTACTACTAAGAAAGTGAGAATGAGAAGACTTGTGTTGTTACGGCATATTCCTTCTTTTCTCCAGCTCTTTATGAGATTCTAAACTTTTAATTGAATACAATCCCAAAGATATTTCTAATTGTGATTTGGAGATAAATTCTATGTTTGATGCTTATCTCTTCCTTCCAAAAAAATGGTGTAGCAAACATGGATCATTTTTCTCAGTTTAATTGAGATGTCCAATATGCTGATTGGTGTTCCATAAATTTATGAAAATAAAATTACAACTAATGTAAATATGTGTACTAAGAATTTTGTTAATGTTGGAAGTTAGAAACTAGATGTTTGAAGGATGATTTTCTTTTTGTATATGTAAAGTTTTTTGTAAATATAGAAGATAACATTTAGCGGCCGTTTGTTTTTATCAATTTACATGCTTTAAAAAGTTAATTTATAGTTTTCTTTTATATTTGGCTTTTACGTAAAAATGTTTTTTTATATATAAATATATCGTAGTAATGTAAGTGATTAAAACGTACACCTAAAGTCTTGTATAACAATTCAAATTTATGAATATTTTTTATTTATTAATATGTAATAAGTATAAAATAAAAATAATTTATATTTTAGTAAGGAGTTTAATTTCATCAAGATTCAATGTTTCCTTAAGATTGGTGAACTTAGAATATTGTAATGAACTTTTTTTTTTAATAATCTGAAAGAGTGAATTGTAGGATTTTGTAATGCACTTTTTTTTTAGTAATGTGAAATGTTTGCATATCGATTAAGTTCACACACATTTACATTCTCAGATAAAGTGGAAAAGGCATCATAACTTTGTTTATAATATACTTGTACGATGATACAAAAAATTCAACACAATTGTTTGGGTAATGCCTCTTTCTAATGAATGCCCTTATAAACAATTTTTTATAAAGCCCCTCAAATATTATATGTATCCTATAAAGCAAGTCCGATTTTGTTTTCGCAATCTAAAAAACACCTTAGTTATTTTAGTATTATGTAACTAACTAAAGAATTGATATTTTAATTTTAAAATATTGAATTTATTGATCATTAATATATTTTCAATGGCACTTAGTTCTTGAAATTATTAATAATTAATCAATTACAAACAAAATTATATAATTATTAATAATAATCTCCATTTTGTAACATATATGCTAAAGATATATTTTTTTAATAACTAATTTTTTTTATTGATATGAATATTACATATCAAGCTTATGTCATAAACAACTTTCTTAACTATGATACAACTATCCCTACATAGAGCAACAAATATGTATAATGTATTCAACACCCTTTAAAAGGAAAAGTAATGATAATAATATAAAATAACAAAAACTAATGGTATTCTTGCGCAGTAAATGCAATCATTTAAAATTTAATATTCCGAATGTAGAAATTCATTAATTTCCAATGAAAAAATCATTAACAACAATTGAAATAAATCCTATAAGTTTCTATAAATCTTATCATAACAAATTTCTAAAAGCACTCGTTAAAAGAATATATAATATTTCTTTTCCTTTTTTGAGTTATACCTACCGCAAACTGTTAAAGCACATAATATTTGTGAGGATTCACATTGATTTCACTAATTTAGAACTTAATGTCTTTGTATCTATATAAATCACATAATCTTGAAATATTTTCATACATCGCAAACAATATAATGCTTAAAGGTCTATTCTCTTTCATAAAAAGTTTGTTTTTTATGTTCAGGAAAGATTATGATCAAGAAAAAGAAAAGGATGATGATGATGCTAATGATCAAATTGTTACTTATCAAATATCAATTGATTCAATGATTTACTAAATATTTTTTACTATTTACCTAAACCTTTACTAGGAGAGTGAGAATGAAAGGTCTTGTTCTATTGCGACATCCTCCCTCTCTTCTTCTCGATTTCTGTATGAGACTCCATGTTTTGAATTGAATCCAACCCAAGGATGTTTCTACCTATAAATAGGAAATGAATTTAGTGCTAGAAGCTTCTTTCATCTTTCCAGATTAATGGGGTAGTGAACATGTATCTTTTTGCTCAGTCAAGTGAGATCTCTAATATTTTATTTGGTGTTCCTTAAGTTTGTGAAGCTAAAATTGCAACTATTTTAATATTTATCTCACTTTAAGCCAAATGTATTTATTGAAAATTATTGAAAAATATATATATGTTTCACCAAAAGGAAAAATAATAGAATTGATTTGTATCAGTACAAAACTATTATAACACAATATTTGCATTTTTTTTTTCTTATCAAAGTTGTAAAACCACAATCCATTATATTTAACGATTGGTTTTTCTAATGAGTGCCTTGAAAACACTTGTTAAGCATCTATTTTTTTAAAAAAATTATAGTATTTATTACAATAGTTGACAATAATTTTAGTGTTATAATTAATGTAAAAATTGTTACTTTTGGAAAGTTTCAATTTTCAAAAACCATATTCATTAAATATTAACAACTGCCCTTAAGGGGCATTAGAAAAACCAAACAACTATTAAATTAAAAAGGATTCTTACTTATCTCCAAACAATAAATGGTGTGTATTTTAAGTTCCTATTTATGAAAAATCAAAATTCAATCTTTATAATTCAGAAAGATTATAATCAAGGTGAGAAAGATTTTTATTAAGATGAAGATGAAGATGGTGATGATATTAATGGAAAAATTGTTAATTATAAGATGTTAATCAAATCAAATTGTTTAACTCATTAGTATGATCACTATCATGGTGCTCATTTGCATTCCTAACATTTATTGGGCATTATCATATAAACTTAAAATATGGCCAAGTAATTTAACCCTGAAATAAATAATACAAGTGCGTGGTGACCTCTAATTTTGATTGTGCATAATTAGTAGATTGGAGATTTAATGTAAATTTTTTGAATCCGTTAGAATAACTTAGTGAGTTTCGAAAACTATTTTGAATATTTTGGAGTTGATAAAATTATTTTTGTATGCATGTTTTTATTTTACACAATTACTAAATTTTTTTAGTATTTAAATTGTACAAGGTATTTAAAGTTAAACATTTACTATTTTGGGAGTTTACATTAAACAGGATAAAATTTGGGAATCCGTTTTCAAATTTTAACTTAGGAGAATCCTTTTGGACCACACGATGGGAGACAAATGTTCCTATACACTTATTTTTCTCTTTTCCTCTTTTTCTCTTTTTTTCTTCTTTTTTCCCCTTTTCCCTTTTTTTCTTTTTTCTCGCCCACTTGTGAACTCATTATATTTTCCTTTTCTATAGTAACTGTCCTTTCCCCTTCCAAACAGTTACCATAAACCACTCATAAAATAGCTTCTATAGTAGCCATTTCTACCCAAAATTTTAAGTCCATTTTTGTCAAATTTCTAGCTACTTTAGGTGACAATTCCAGCTTCAAGTTGTAACCATCATTTCCATTAACTTAAAGCAACCACTCCTGCTCTCTAATTCAGGCCACTTCGGAGCTATTTTTAGCCACAACAGTTATCTACTTTTTAGCTTCAGTCTAAATCATTTTGGGTTGTTTCTAGCCACTTCCAGCTTCTATTTGAAACTAAAACTACCAACAAATCATCATGGTAAATTATTGACCACTGGATCATTCTTCTACTTTTAAATTTCCTTGCATTGTAGTAAACTAATTTTGTAGATGTGAGCTTGAAAATATAATTGAAATTATGTTATCTTGATCCAATTTTGGGTTGCTTGAATTGTCTAGTGATTCTCCCAAATTATAAACCCTAACCTAATCTTAATTATTAGAATTTTTATGAATTAAGTCTTGGTTATTTGTTTGGTTGTGAAAATTCAATTACAAGAATATCATTTTTAGTCTTGGAATGTTGAGAGCTTAATGTGAAAATTGTGTGAATTCAAGTTTTGAATTGCAAATTGTTTTAGATGTGAGAAATAACATTGTTTTGAATTGCAAAATGTTGAGAGCTTAATGTGAAAATTGCATGAATTCAAGTTTTGAATTGCAAATTGATTTGGGCAAGTAGTTAACTCTAAAACTTACTTTGAAATTGTAGGATTCAAGAAACTCTTTGAATGACCCATTGCAGTTAGTTTACTAAATTTTAAGAATGTCATTGGTTTTGCTTTTGGGCCTAAATGTATTGTTTGTGGTTAAAATTCAGATTTGGGCTTTGTGGTAGCAACTAGTTGTTTTTATGCCTTGACTATTTGGTTTGATTCCTAAAAACTTGTTGAATAATGTTATTTACTTGAATCGCCTTTTTGTAATTGTTTTAGGCTCATTAGATACTTCATCACCTTCGGTTGGGTGACTTTTAGCTCTTGACATTCTTGAAAGTGTTGCTTGTACTGTGAGTGGATAGTGCCTAGTGTAGTGTTTTCGTCATACTCTATTTATGCACCACGATTTTTCAATTTGGAAAGTATTTCTTGTATAGATATGTTCAAATGTGATTTTTCAATTCAAAAAGTACTTCTTGTGTCATCGTACTCAATTTATAAAGGTTTGATAGTTCTAACAATGTACAATGCCTACATGTGCTTTTCATAAAATGGTTGTGACAAATGGTTTAATTACATTGTTTTAATATTTCAGTCACACCTTTTTCACTAAACAATTGTTGACAATGGTTTATTTACATTGTTTATGTTTTCTAATCTATCATTACATCATTATGTAAATTGATTACTGATAAAATATTCCTAATTTAGCATGTTTCCTTGCCTACCATATTATATATTGTCTACTCTCGGAATATTTGTGACTCATCCTTTGTTGAAGATTTTAATCACAGAAGTACACGTATTGTTAACAAGTAATATAGAGTAAAGTAAAATGTCGATCCCACAAGGAATTGAAACTAATATTTAGCTAAATACTAAAACTAACACAATCTTAATTTTATCCAAATAAACGAATTATGCTTGAAATACCTAATTTAAATTAAACCTAACTAATGTCAAATTAAACTAGAGAATTCAGTGAATAAAGGCCTAAAAATTATAATTTCCCTCACTTCACTTGATTTATTATTATTATTTTATCATTTTAGTTATTGCAACAAATTATTAACGTAGGGTTCTTAATCAATTATAAACATATTCTTATCCCTTATAATAATATCTCACTTAACCAATTCACTATATTCCTATAAGAATTAAGTTAAGCAATACTTATTAAGATTAGACTAAATTGGCTATACAAGGTATATAGGTAAATTAATATCCTATATACAAATCAAATTCAACAAACATGTGTATGCATAAGACTAAGTGCTATTTTAATCAAGGCTAAGCCTAAATTCCTTTTCTAAGCTCCTTTATGTTTCTACATCAATATAATATATAGCTAATCAACTAGAAACATTAAGCAAAGAATGAAATAAATAATTCAAATATCAAACCCTAAGTAATCAACAAATAATTGGTGCAACTTTTGATTATAAAAATGAAAGCAAGAATATAAAATAAATAAAAATTATACTCGTATGTATCTATATATTATTTATTTAAAACTTGTTGATAAGGATCCTGACCTTAATCTATGCAAATTTTACGTATAAGTAAAACGAATATGTAAACAAAATAAACTAGAAATCATTTAGGATATATAAATATACACCTATAACTAAGATTGATTTACAACTATAACTTTAAAATGTTGACTTTGACTTTTAGGTAGATATTTTATATTGTCTTCTCTACCTCATTTTCTTTTACTGCATATTCACCACTGCCTCTCCTTTTCCTTTTCTGTTCTACTTCTTGAGTTCTCTAGAATTTTTTTTTTTTTTTTTTTTTTTTTTGTGGTTGTGTATCTTTTCTCTAGCACAATGATCATGTTTAGCAAAGCGCTCCAATCAAAGGGGCACAATGTTCACATAACAAAACTCCTTGATGAAAAAGAATTCTAGAGGAGCTGTGCTACACCCTTATTCCTTTGATAATTTTGCTGCTTTTTTTTTTTTTTTTTTAATCCCAAAATTAATTCGGACATAGAAAAGTGCTTAAAACTTTCATTAATTCTAAGAAAAGGCCAGAGTGTAATCTAAGCCAATACATTTAAGCAGCCTATGAAACTTTGATCAAATCTATACGTATGTGATATCCCGGCACTGTTCACGACCTCAAAAATGCAGCCATGACATCATCCTTCCCAGCTTTCTCCAAGAAAACCAACTTGTAAAATAAAAGCTTTAAAATCAATGTATTTGCCTAATATAAGACACTTGCAGTTTATCAAGATTACAAAGGCCCCTTGCATGCTTCGGTAGTATCTAAGAAGAGAGCCAGATAAATTGACCTTTTTCATTGCATGCATAATTCGCTAGATAATCAGCCATCGAGTTCACTTCTCTAAACTAACGATAAAGCACCGTGTTATGATCCTGCAATAAACATATCAATTCTTGAAACTTATTATAAAGCTTCTAAAGAAAAGATGTTCTACGGGTCATACATTGAACAAGAGCCAACAAATCCGTATCTACAATCACATTATGAAAGCCTTTAGAAACATAATGCTTTAATCCTTCATACACCACTTCAAACTCTGTAGTCATATTTGTTTTGTACCCAGAAAGGAACCATAGGTTAAGATACAATCTCTTGTGGATGACCTAAGAACACTAGCTGCAACTACCCCCTAGATTGCCTCGATAGCAACCATCACAGTTAAACTTTACAAAATCAGAATGAGGAAGTTGCCATCTTAGAATCTTTACTTGCTTTAAAAACATTCTCCTTGGGTAAGCTGATATAGGAAAGAATCTAAGTTGATAAGTATCCTTTATACTAGCCTTGGCTTTGCCTTTTAAGGAACCAAGAATATTACCATAGCCTTGGCTTTTCCTTTTAAGGAACTAAGAATGTTACCAATGACTTTCCAAATTTATCTAACAATAAGCAGAGAGTTCATAGGGACATTTTCAAAAACAGAAGCATTCTTTCGTTTCCGAATTTTCCAAATAATCAAGAAAGTAATGATTGAGCGTAAGTAGCCTACCAAAGAGGAACTCCCTTGACTCTACCAAAATGCAAACATTTCATGAACTTGTAACAAATCATATTGCATATCGAACAACTGCATGTCAAACAATTGCATGAAAAAGGACCAATCTTCCTTGGTGACTTAAGAAGAGATGAATAAGTGTTGAATATTTTCCACTTTATACTCTTTACAACATCTGTACCTAGAGACCATTGCATACTTGAAATGCAAAATGGTATTATCAATAGAAAAATAACCATTCCAAAGCTTCCACATAAATATAATTTTTTTTTGAGGAAGCAAGGACAGCCAAAGGTGCTTTAAAAATGGTCACACTGGTCTTCTAGCTTAAACCACTTCTCAAGTTGATGAAGTAGAGAAAACCCTAGCTTTATCAATAGACTAAATCAATGAATCCTCAAGATCATCAATTAGAAGTAACTCATTTAAACTTTGTATGGCCAAGGGAGGTAAAAATGACCTTTCATCACTAAACAAAGAAGGAAAGTCCATAACTCTCGATACCGAAATGTGCCTAGGTATGTCTTGCATAAGCAAATAAAAAGGTCCATGTTCACATCACTTGTCATACTATAAATTAACTTGCCCTTTACCAAAAGTCCAAAATAAATGATGTTCTACATGATGACGACATAATGCTAAATGATTCCACATTGGAGAAAAATAGGAGGGTTGAAACGATTACAAGATGAGACAATTTGCAGTACTTTGCAAGCATAAAACAAGACCATAACGATTGCCTTTTCCAAAAGATAAATGAAAGTTTCATTGAGAATGTCATACACATATTTGATAAAAAGTGAATCCCAAAGCCACCCTCCTTCCTAGGAAGACAAATATCACTCCATGTAGACTAATGAAACTTTCATTTCCCATCACTAAAACCCTATAAAAAATTTGCTAAAACACTTTCAATTCTAGACATAACAGATTTTGGGAGATCTAAAGCACTCAATAGGTACAAAAGGAATAGAAGACTGGACATGCTTATTTAAAACTAACCTTCCACCTTGAGAAAGCATATTTGATAACCAAGAGGCAATCTGTTTCTGAATTTTTGCGACCATGCTGTCAAAAAGTGAAATTTTCTTTCTCCCCACAAAAAGAGGACAAACTAAATATGTAATTGGAAGCTGTTGATGACGAAAACTAGTAGCTCTTTTGATTATCTGAAGAAGATGAGTAGAGGCCTTTGCATTAGTAATATAACAACTTTTCTCTTTGTTCAATAATTACCTAGAATTCTTCTCATAAGTTGACAAAACCAACTTAAGAGCCTCACAAGATCTTTTGCTCCCACTTGAGAAAATAATAATGTCATATGCAAAAGCAAGATGTGATATTTTTGGCACTCTCGTTTGGTGAAAAAAAATAATCCACATTACCACTTGACATGCATTTTTTCAAGCCAAGGCTTAAAACTTTAGAAGCAATAACAAAAAGGTGAGGTGAAAGGGGGTCACCTTGCCTGATGCCCCTTGAAGACTTAAAAAAACCTGAGTTCTTACCATTTAATATCATTGAGTGCTTCGAACCCTCAAAAAACCACTTTGTTCCTTGGCCGCCAAACTACTCACCACTGAATTCAATCTATTAGCCAAAATATGAGAGATATTTTTTTAGGTAAAATTACATAAGCTTATTGGTCTCAAATCTAAGAAAGATTGTAGGGAATCCACTTTAGGCAACAAAACAATGGTTGTGCTGCCAATAAACTTAGTCAACTCGCCTCCCAAAAAATTATTGGATAACTCTTATAACATTCTCAGCTATAATATGCCAACAATAAACAAAAAAATAACCATTAAACCCATCTGGTGCAGTAGCACTATTCTTATCTAATTGCTAAACAGCTTCTTTTATCTCATCTTGAAAAGGAAGCTTATTCAATAAAATATTTTTCTCCGACGTAACCCTGGAAGGAATGCAATCAAGAAAATCAAGATCAACAGATATACCTTGTTCAGAGAAAAGTTGCAAGAAATGGTCAACTCCTGCCAACTCAATGTTTTCGTTATTATCCATTCATTCCCAAGAGGCACTTTTGATTTTGTGGATCGTTATTCTACTCCTTTTAGCTTTGACTGAAGCATGAAAAAAATTAGTGTTATGGTCCATTTTTGTTTCCAAAATTTTTCCTCCATATCAAGTTCTGCCTCTAAATTATCCTCCACTTTGCACAATTCCTCTTGAGAAGCCTCTCTTCTATCGACTAGAATTTTCGTATGTGCAACCAGTTCTTTAGCAAGTTTGACTCATTAACACAAATTGACAACCATCCACTTCACCTACTAAGTTGGCAGTTGTTGTAGAAGTTCAAAGACCCCTTTCGTTAATAACATAGGAAAATTGTCTACTTTCTCAGATCTACTGTTGAGTCTAAAGCTTAATAATGAGAAGTTCAAATTTTTCTTTAGGTTCATTCAAATCCTAGCTAAAGGCCATAGAAGACAGGCCTATGTTGGTGATACTATATGCAACTTAGACTGATAATGCATTGGATATAACAGAATGGCTTGGTCGTGAAAATAAGCAAAGAGATGTTGTACTAAGCTTCTTCTAGTGAAGGACTATGATCCTGTAATTCAAATTATGTTTTAACCTTTATATTTGGTTCCTGCCCATTATATATTTGAATTTTAAAATAAAATAGTTTTCACTTCCTAAATATTAAAAGATTCTAAAGCCAAAACTTCTATTAAGCTGAGGCAAATATATGAACTTGCATAATTGAGATAGTATAGGAAGCACGAAGGAAATTTTGGACTTCAAGATAATAGGTTTTCTCTAAATTATCATGATGTTAAAAGCTATCCTTTAGCTTGAGAATAGAATCCATGTTTGTTATTAATTGCACTCTAGAAAATCGTGTTGGATTGAAGTTTTTACTAAATAACTAAAAGTGTATGTTCTTATCAATCTAGCCGACCAGTTCATTGAATTGGAAAATGCAATTAGGTTTATGTATATTAATTACAAGATATAGAAAAGAAGAGGAAAATAAGTATTTGATCAACAAGAACCAGTTTCCAACTATGGGAGGCATATATCTTAGAGTCAATGAATTAGTTATACAAGTATTTACTTCCTAAGCTAAACTTTAAGATATTGGAAATGGAAGTTTGGGAAAAGCTTAACATGGTTTTAGTTAAGTTTTTGCTAGGGAACCAAAATTAGGGAAGTAAGTAATCTGCGTTGCTATAGTATAAAAAAGCTACAATAATTTTCTCTCTCAAGGTGCTACAGTAAAGAGAAAACTTCTATCAATTTTTTCAAAATTTGGCATTTTGATGGTTGGATCTTCATGTTTGTGAAAGTATTCTCAATTATAATTGAAGTATTTCATTTTAATCAGTTTAGAAGTTGGTTTTTTGAATTTTTCTTTGTCAGATTAAAATTCAAAATCAATCTGCTTTGTGCTACAGTACTATTCTTGGTGCTATAGTACCGAAGTATCAACTTTTCTCATGAATCTGTTGGTTTCAAGGTTAGCTTTTGTAAAGATTTGTTGTGATTTTGTTTAAGTTCTTCATTTGAGATGATCTAAAGCAAAAATGAAGAAAATCAACATTGTTTTTCAAGTTTCCAACGTGCTACAGTGATCTCCTATCGGAGTGCTATAATCTCTTTAGCTTCACGTCTTATTTTAACATTCTTGATGCCCCTTGCATTCTAATATGGAAAATTTATCATTTAAATTCAGAGGAAGAAAGCAATTGACTTACCTTAGAAGATTTTTGAACCTTTGAAGCTTTCATACTGTCTACACCTTCTCTTATTGAGCTGATTTTTATTAGTTTACCAGTTAAACTCAAAGGTTGATTCTCAACTATTTTCGAATTCTTAGAGCCACTCTTAGGTGAAAGATTAAGAGTGTGAATAACTTTATCCAAATCCTCCCTTGAAGTAGCTGTGAAATATGGGAGACCTTGGAAAAGATTAATAGGACTCGTTATTTTAAGGTGATCATCACGATTAGATAAGGATCCATTTGAGCCTTGCAATGATTCAAACTTACTGCATCGTTGCTCTTGTGGATCTTGACTACATTCTTTCTCTTTTTGAACATCTTGATTTAGCTCTTGATCATCATCCGAAGATTATTACAAACATATATTAAAACCATGTTTGTGGTCCTTTTCTTGAAAATTATCAACACAACCTCTTAGGTGAACAACCTTAGAAGAATCACTTTTGAGCTTTAAAACTATTAAGTCCTTTACCACCTTGCTTACTTTGGATGGTATATTTCCATCCTCTTGATTTCCTACCTTCATCTTTCCCTTTTATTTCCATATTTCCTTATTTCCTTTCCCTCATTCAATTACAATAGGCTCATTGTTTATAACAAGGTTTTTTCTTGAAACTTGATGACCAAACTCTTGACTTCTTGAAACTTGAGTTATCTTGCTATGATCTTGTCTTGAAACTTGGAAGCCTTGTTGCCAATGTTTTTTTGCTTTTCTTGCACTACCTTGCATGTATCTATATCATGACCAAATCAACGACAATGATTGCAATATTTTGGGATGTTCTCATATGATACTTTTTGAAAAAAATCATTTTTATCGCCACATCCTATCCACACTTTTTCAACTAAAGGCTTCATTAAATTGAGTTAAACATAAATTCTTGCTAAGCTCGGTCTTATTCTTGAAGCTAAAACTCCATCTAGTTTAAGAGATTTTCCCACCATGTTTGCAATAGTGAACAAGCTTTGTTTAGCAAAAAAATGAATAGGTAGATTAGGCAACTTTATCCATACCAAAATTATTGATGATTCTTGATCTGTTCTGAATTCAGGAGACAACATGAAAACTCGTATTGGAAACTTTTGGATGTATTATGGATTTGCTCAGCACCACAACCTTTGATAATCTTCCTCACTAAACACCTCAATCAATATGTGTTAATAATCAAGTAAACTATGTGAGACTGAGGCAGTGAGACCAATTGCAGTGAAGGCTTTTCATATTTCTACCATTGAAGGGATCACATTGAAGAATTTACTAATTAAAGTATATTTGAAAGGAGCTACTAATACATCAATTTCCTAGGATGTAAAATGAACTACAGGGACTGCCATAAACGAAGTAATTGGCTTGCATGCTATTAAAGTAGGGTGTGTAGCCAATTTAGCCATCGAGCCTGTAAAGGATTTTTTGTAATAAAAGAGAGAGGCTTATGTTTGAGAAGAGCTCATAGTTTAGGAATCAATGGTTGACTTGGAAATTGATGAAGGTGATCGGTTTGAAAAGAGAAAGGATGAAAGAAGGGCTAGGAAATCTTGAGCTTTATTAGGGTGAAGTTCTTGGAGAATTGCATGGAAGGCAACTGTTGTTTCTCACAGCCGTTAATTCCCTATAGACGATGGGAAAACCTAGCAGAATTTTGTATTTTATTTTCCTTGGGTACTGTTCACGGCACTATTGATGGCATTATTTCATAACCTGTTCACAGCACTGTAGCTCGGGAAAAATATGAAAAAAATTTCTTTGTACTGTAGCTCTGGGAAAAATCTAGAAAAATTAAAAGATCATTGTAGCATGTTGGAAACTTGAAAAACAATGTTGATTTTCTTCATTTCTGCTTCAGATCAACTCAAAATGAAGAACTTCAACAAAATTGCAGCAAATCTTTATAAAAGTTGTGCTTCAAACCAACAGATTCACAATGAAAATTGATATTTCGGTACTGTCGCAAGAAGAAGATTGATTTGGAATTTAAATCTAATGAAGAAAAATTCAAAAAACAAACTTTTGAACCAATTAAAATGAAATATTTCAATTATAATCGAGAACACCTTTACTAACAGGAAGATCCAACTATCAAAATGCTGAATTTTGAAAGAATTGAGAGAAAAATACTATCGCAACACAAATTACTTAAGTTTTTTTCCATTACACTTATTGTAATGGGATAGTATCCTAAGTTTATCTTTCTTGAATTCTTGCAAGTTATTGACTTAGATTATACTCTGACCAATGTTTATTTACTTTTGAAATTTAATAAAATCTAAAAGGATGACCATGGTTCTAGATGGTTAAAAAAAAAAAAAAAAAAGATTTTTGCTGGGGTAGTCAAGTATGTTTTCTTGGGGATGTCTTAATTTACTTATGATAAATGTATAAGATTCTTGTTAATTGGTGTGTTAAGTTAAAAACTAATGAGGTTTACATTAGGAATATAAATAAAAGTGAGGAAAAATAAATAATAATAATAAGAAAATCAAGATAGTAATTATGTGAGTTGGAAAAAAAGTAACATGAAAATGTGGGTTGTGTGGTTAATGGAAGGAAAGCATGGGCAGACTTGATGGTTTAGAAAAATCTTGCATTTTCAAGTGTTTTTTCCACTGAATTAAATTAAGAATTCTAAAAGAAAATGTAGCTTAGGGTCTTGAGATGATATTTGAAAATTTTCATAACATGTTCTAAGTATACTTATAGATATTCAAAGTTGTTCGAATTATCGAGGAATAAAACTTATTAGTCATATAATGAAACTGTGGGAGAGAGTGATTGAGCATAGGCTTAGGAATGAGACTTTAGTTTATGAGAATCAATTTGGTTTTATACTAGGAAGATCTACAATGGAGGCTATATTTTTACTTAGGAGATTAATGGAGAAATATAGAGAAAAGAAAAAGGATCTTCATATGGTCTTTATTGATTTAGAAAAAGCGTATGTTAAAGTGGCAAGACAAGTCTTGTGGTAGGTACTCGAGAAGAAGAAGGTTCCAACTAAATATGTAGAAGTTATTAAAGATATGTATGAGGGAGTAATGACTAGGGTGCAGACCGTAGATGGTATGACTGGAGAGTTCCTGATCACAATAGGTGTTCACCAAGGTTCATCCTTAAGTCCTTACCTATTTGCTTTTGTCATGGATGACCTTACCTATAATATTCAAGATAGGGCTCCATGGTGTATGTTGTTTGCTGATGATATCGTGTTGGTAGACTAAACTAGGGAATGTTTAAATTCTAAACTAGAAATGTGGAGGAACGCATTAGAATCTAAAGGCCTTAGATTGAGTCAGACAAAAAATGATTATATGGAGTGTAATTTCAGTGAAACTAGAAGAGGCCTGAATGATATAATTTTAGACGGTTAGACAATCCCTATAAAGGATGTGTTTAAGTATTTAGGGTCATTTATACAAAAAGATGGTGCAATTGAGCATGATGTAAACCATAGGATCAAGGCAGGGTGGGTGAAGTGGCGGAATGCTTCGGGAGTTTTATGTGATCCTAAAATCTCGAATAGATTGAAAGGAAAATTTTATAAGTCAGCAGTGAGACCAACTATGCTGTATGGTACTGAATGTTGGGCAGTTAAGAAGCAACATTCACATAAGATGGTAGTAGCTGAAATGAAAATGTTGAGAATGGTGACAGGACATACGAGAAAGGATAGAATAAGGAATGAGGAGATTCGTAAGAAGGTGGAAGTAGCACCTATTGAGGAGAAAATGAGGGAGAATCGTCTACATTAGTTTGGACACATCCAACTTTGGCCAATGGACGTAGTAGTTAAGCAAGGTGACTTGGTTCAGGTGCTAGGTGTTAGACAGGGAAAGGGGAGACCAAAACTTACATGGGGGCAGTCATCGAGAAAGATATGGCTGTGCTAGGAATTAATGAAAATATTGTATTGGATCGATGCGAATGGAAGAAATGAATTCATATAGCCGACCCCTAACTAGTTTGGGATTTTAAGGCTTAGTTGAGTTGAGTTGAGTTCTAAGTATACTTATTGATAAAGCTATTAGACTGCGATTAGGTCCATACAGGAATTTTAGTGAGCTTCAATTAGTTCTAGAAACTTCTTTAGGGGTTGTGGTTGGATTTAGCTTTTGAACTCTGAATAAAATTTTTTCTTAACATGTTAAAGAATAAATTTGGATTGGTGTAGGTCTTAGTTCCTTGTTGTGCATATTTTGAAGGTATTAAAAGTCATGGCTATAATTTTTGGGTTCTGACTGTACTTGTTTTGAAGTAATTGAGATTAAAGGGTCTTAAAGAATGAATTAGGAGTAGAGTGATGAAGAAGAAATATTTCTGACATCTTGAAAAACTAGACTGAAAAGTTTTGTAATTTATTTATTAAATTTGGTTAAGTATATAAGTTAAAAACAAATATATTTCCATAGGAAAGTTATTAAAATACTTAAAAGGATTAAATAAATACTTGAAACTTAATAACTCTAAATTGTCGTAATTAAAATGTTATAAAATTGATAAGTTTAACAATGCTCGGAAAATGTAAGTGCAGCTTCAAAAAATGTTATTGAACCAACAACATGCCTGAACGCGAAAGTGACTAATAAAAGAGATCAATGAACCAATGAGTGGTTAACTGTTATCTTTTGGTGGCTAGATTATTATATGTCTATGTATGTATATTTGAATAAATGTGTTATATGAAAGAATAAGCATATGCAGTGTTTTAATGAGTTATTTGAATTATGTTTGATGATTGAAACTGTTTGTAGTTAATAAAGGCTAACAAAGTAAATTTTTCTCTGATACAATTTTTACTTCCGAAATTGAAATCCAAGTGCACCTAGGATATTTCAATTTGATATTCTTATATGAAGATACTTTGATTTTGAAATTTTTTAAAAAGAATTGAGTGCTCAGCTCCGGTGTGATGGATTGTGTACGGAGAATTAACCTGTTGTGTAAGCCCGTAAATGCCAATGGGGAAAGGTACTATTGTGCAGGGTTAAGTTACTTGTTTGCCTTTTGCTTGCTTTGTATGCTGTGATTCTTCTGATTGATTTATTATCCTATAAAGCATGTGAGTTATGAAATTATGAAGGTTACAAAATGCGTACATGTATTTTTGAATTAAGACATGAACATTGTTACATGATATAAATTAAATATAAATGTTATATACTTGTATTGAGTGATGCTAGTACCCTTTGGGTACCTTTTTTCACTCACTGAGTCCATAGGACTCACCTCTCTCCTATGGATTTTTCTCCAAGTTCATGACCTACCGACAAAATACGACAAGTTATTTTTCAGAATCTCAAACTTAAAGTCAAGGGTGAAAATTTACAGTCACACTAGAATTATGGGGTGTCCAATTTTGTATGATGTAGTAGCTTAATTATTTATCTTGTTTATGATGTGCACGGAGCAAAGCTCCTTGTTGCCTTTGTGTTGTTGTTGTGTAAAAACAAGAGCATTTGTGATTATATTTTGAGGCATGTTCCATATTACAGGGAACCTCTGTCAAAATTTTTAGTAAATTGTTATTAGTTTCAATAAATAGTCATTTACAATTAGATTTTGTTTTATAAAAATTAGCTTTTATGTATTAGTTTAGTCAAGAGTTATATGTATTCAGTTATGGTAAAGTCAATGTTACATTTAGTTATGGTAAAGTTAATGTTACAAAGGTTTGGTTATTCAATCCTCCTGTTAAACATGCCTTCATAAGGGGTGTGACAAAGTTCAACTGTAATCCTCGATAATAAATTAAGTTCTTCTACCTTCTGTAAACATAAACTCAAATAAAATCACCATCAAAATAATTATAAGAAAAACTAAAAGAGATGGAAAGAATAAAAGAAAAAATAGAAGGTTGTCAATCTTTAATCAATTTTTATCCAAGTTCCTCTTGCATTCTTGCATCCTTGATGGCTTTCTTTATCTACAGAAAAACTTAGTTTAATTGTGTGCTTTAAGTCCTCGGTCAATCCTCTTTCAATAGGTTTCTAAAATCATGTATTTCATTTCAATTATGACTAGGACTTGGACCAGCATTGTGGCCTTCAGCTTCCTAGCACAGCAACACTGAGAGAATCACAATTTGTGTTAAATAGGAACTGGACAACCAAATGGGTGCCACGACTTTAGCGTCCTAATACCATAGTGCTAGGGCTTTTGACTTGGGTGCCATCGCTCCAGCTTCTTGGGCGCCTAGGCACCTACTGAACTGCCTAGTTGGCTTGTTTTATGCGAATCGTTCTCCAATTTAACTCCCAAAGAGACTTTATGTATTAGACTTTCAAAATACACAAACTAAGTTAATATAGATTAAAACTCTACAAATGCCTAATCATTGCCAAGATTAGCAAGGATTCAACATCCTAGTACGATAAGGACTCGATTAAGAATTTAACTAAGAATTAAACAAAATTCAACTAAAACTGAAGTACATAGCCAAGTTATATGATCAAAATGACATGTAATAAGTCTATTTCCAAGAGTTATCACTCTCGTTAGTTGATTTTTTTTTATTTTTTTTTTTAGACAATTGATCTTGGATTTCAAATTTCGAGTTTGTAGGAGGTGTCCATATGAAGTTTGTTTTTAGTATGCCAGCCTTTGTTTTGGCTTAAGCCTAGTTGTATTTGTATTTTTATTTTTATTTTTTGTATCTAGATGTTTGTATCTGTATATGTGTAAATTAGACTCCACTAGAACCTTATTCTGGGAATTATTTCTTTTTAGATATGTAATTTCGATCATGGATTTTTATTTGTAGATTATGATGTTATTCTATCAAGTTTACAACCTTTCGATCGTCTGGGTTTCATATTGAATATTGCATTTTTACTTTGTTTTCAAGTACCTTTTTAGGCTTATTTGGATCAAGGTGAGCCTATTATAGAATTCAAGACCCATAACTGCAATAGTAATTAGCTTGAAGGGAATAATCCTAACAATTTCTCACTTCCACTAAAGTCAATCTTATATTTATCTAATACCCATATTGTGCACATTTTCTCGAAAAAGTTAAGGGATATGATGTTAGTGGATCTACTATGTTATCTTTCAATTGAACTCTTTCCACTAGTACATCACCTCTCTTGATGATCTAAAATGTAGTTAAGACCTTGGTTCCTTAGCTTGTGCAATGGCTCTATTTTTATCACAGTACACGGCTACTAGATTGACAATATTAAGAACCATATCTAGCTCATTGATGAATTTTTTCATCCAAACAACTTTCTTGTTAGCTTCAAAATGTATTTGACCTCAATAGTCAATTTCGCTTCGGTTTCCTATTTTAAACTTTTCCAATTCAGTACACCTCCATTAATGATGAATACATACCCAAAGTTTAACATGAGGTTATCCTTGCCTTATTGAAAACTAAAGTCAGTATACCTCTTTAATTTCAAATCATGTTCTCCTCCATTGATCAAGAATACATTCTTAGTTATTCTTAAGTACTTTAGGATGTTTTGACTATTGCCCAGTGACAATCACTTAGGTTGGACTGATATATGCTTGTGACATTCACAACTTAGGCAATATCAATCCTAGAAGATAACATAGCATACATGATAGATCATATGGCAGAGGTATAAGGAATCTTATAAGGATTCCATGTAGCATTGGTATATTGTCTCTCCTGAAATCTTGCATGCTAAACTTGTTCAACATTTTGAATATGTACGAGGATTAGAACAAACCAAGCATTCTTTTGAATATATACATATAGATATTAATCACTAAGATGTAGGATGCTTTTCTCAAATCTTTTATTAAGAAGTCTTTGGACGACCAAACTTTTTACCTATTATAACATACAGTACAAGAAAAAGCGTTATCTGCGTGGCAGATGTAGAAGAACAGGTACAATAATCCTAGACGCAGATACTATTTTATGCATCTGTGCAAATGCATAATTTATTTGTGTTTTTCTTTCTGCATATGCTAGGCAAACGTAACTTGTAAATGCTAATAATTGGTTGTCATATATCAGACTCTGGAGTCCAAATACTAAAATACAAATGCAGATACACATGCATCTGCTTTACAAACGCACTATTTTTTTATTTTTTTTATTTTTATTTGCATCTGCAAAACATAGACGTATATAATCAAAACGCAGACACAGATGTTAAAAATAATTTAATTATTATATTATAATATATTATATTTTTATTTTTATATTAGTAAATTCCTGCTTCAAAATAATTTTTATATTTAAATCCAAATTTTATATAAATAAAAAATATTATACAAAAATCATCATAACAATATTATTTTGTAATAAATAATAAATGACAAAAAATACATAAATTTAAAAATCTTCATCTCGAGCTTGTTCGTCAATCTTATTAAGACAAATTAATATGCACATAATTTAAAACTCTAATTAATTAATTTGAAAATAAAGTTTGGCCTAATATTCTAACAATTGAATAGAATGGTTATCTGTTTCATCCTATAAGTCTTATTCATCCTTATTGTTGTGGCGGTATTCTCAGAATTCGAAACAGACTTATATTTTGCAGTTTTGCCCTCAGAACCCAAGTTTTCAAAGTTTTCGTCTTCAAACTCAAGTTTGGCTTACTATCTAAACTATTAATCCAAATATATTTGTGTTTTTTCCTACAAGTCTTATTCATTACTACGGTCATTCTGGTACTCTCAGAATCCGAAATGAACTTGTATTTAACCATTTTACCTCCGAACAGATTTTGAAAGTTTTTTCCTTTCAACTTAAAATTTAGTCTAATATATTAACCATTAATCCAAATAGTTTTTTTTTTTGTTTTTTCTTTTTATAGGTCCATTCATCTCCACGGTCATTTTTCGTACTCTAAGAATCCTAAACTAACTTTATTTGACCATTTTGTCTCCCAAACTTAAGCTTGGTAAGTTTTTTTCTTGAAGCTCAAAATTGGGCCTAATATTCTAACCGTTGATCTAAACGGATTTCTGTTTTTCCTTACGAGACTTATTCATCTTCATCCTCTTAACTAGCTCTCGGAATCCGAGACAAACTTATATTTTACCATTTTATCCCCCAAACCAACATTTTCAAAGTTTTTGCTTTGAAACTCAAATCTAAATATATTAACCGTTGATCCAAATAGATTTTCTTTTCTTTCTTATAGATCTTATTCATCTCCACAGTTGTGCTAGCACTCCCAGAATTTGAAACAAACTTGAATTTGATAGTTTTACCTCCCAAACCTGAGTTTGAAAATTTTTGCCTTGAAACTTAAAATTTGACTTAATATCCTAAACGTTGATCCAAATGTATTTTTGTTTTTTTCGTGCAAGTCTTTTTTATTCCCACAGTCATGTCGGTACTACTAGAATCTGAAACAGACTTGTATTTGACTGTTTTATCCCTAAACTTAAGTTTTCAAAGTTAAACTTTTGCATTTAAACTATAATAAATTAAAACTTTTGCACTATGAAGATAAAATTAAAAGAATACATACCTGAGATGTTAAGGTGGCAGTGTCAGAGGGTGGATGTACCCTAGCTCTCTCCAACTCTTTTCCTAACTAATTCTTGTACAAGCACCATTTGCTCTAGAATGAATTCCAAAGGGGATAGAGATATAGTAGAAGCCGTTGCTGACATGTGAGCAGCGGTGGCAAGAACTACGGACCTTTCGACCTAGCCCAATACTTGCTGGGAGTTAATACAACCTCCAAAGCTGTAGATGAGGCTCTTGTTCTTGTTGCTTACTTGCTTTAAGAAAAGAGTTAGGTCACTCACGGGGGCTGAGCAAATGTATCAACATTATCTTGTTGGCCGGTACTAGATTGCCCTATCTCTGCTACCTTTAAAGCCTTAAACTTCTTTTACAAATGAAAACTAGTTATGTACGTAAAATAGAAAAAAAACTACGTAAAACAAAAAACACAAATACTACTAACACTAATGGCCTTCGATTTCTTGTCAACAAAGTCACCGAACTTTCTCTTGTGAGTGTGGTTGAAAACCTCAATAACTGTAGGTTCTCGACTTAGCACTTTCTCATATATAAAAAAATATAAAACAATATTAATTAAAAAGGTTGTAATACAAATTTATAACTAATATTTTATTAGATAAAACATTACTAACTAGTTGCTTCTAGTGAACAATTGTGTTGATAGAGCCAGATGCATGTTGAGTAATCTCACCACCCACTCACCTATTCACTGCCATTGTCCAAGAGCACCTTTGAAAATCAAGGCTCTCTCACCCGTCACATAATGATTTCCCACCAATTATATGGGATCCAATATAGGCACCCATCCTTTTTTCAAGCGAGCAAACTCGATGGTTACCTCCAAATCAATTTGGAACGCAGCTTCTAGAATACATTGGTGCATCTCTTTCTGGCCACTGCATCTAACATTGCCCGAGAAGCAGCCCTCTCATCAAGAAAGAGCCCAAATCTTATCTACAGCATAAATTACAAAACAAAAGCATGTTCTTAGTAATTTAGCAACATATTGAAATAAAATTAAACTTAAAAAATAATATAATTGAACTTACTATAAAATCATTATAGCATAAGGTCTTCGTGTTCACTGAAAACTTAAGGTAATGAAAGATTGGAACTGAAAGGTAGTTCATGATAATACCAAAAACAGTAGTGTCTACCTTCATGTCCTTAGGGTCGTCCCTAATGAATACTCTATAATGCAAACAAAAAAAAACGTACGTAAGTAAAATATAAGATATAAATACAATTGAATAAAAAAAATTTATATAAAGATAATAAACTTGTCTTCAGCTATATGGATGAGTGGGCAATCCTCCTCATTATCATGGGGGGATGGCCAACCTTATTTTACCCTTCTTCTCCTTCTATGTGCCCTCGACACACTCAACGACATCACTAGCCTTATAGGGGGACGTCGTCTTCCATATGAAATTTAAGATCTATCCCATGCTCGACATCCTAATCATGACCTAAAGTTGCAATACAAATCATTATTAAAATTAAAATTATAACTTACAAGTTGGTACATATCCTAAGCTTAATGGGATCTGATTTTAGCTCACGTCAGATTGAATCCGAACCTGTTTCAAGGATTAAGCAAGTAACAGAACACTGAGAAGTGAAACTCCATCTGGAGAGGGAGGTGGAGATACTAGAGTTATAGCCGTAAAGGGAGCTGGTGGAGCTCTAGCTATAGATAGAGACACAACCGATGTTGTGGACGGAGAAGATAAAGCTCCAAGACATCCTCGAAGGATGGTATGATGTGCTCTAACCATGACTGTGTAATAACATGTTAAGTTAGTGGTCCTTTAAGTAAGAGCTTGAGGACACCAAAGAGTTATAATCAACTTTACATATCTAGTCTTAGTAAACAAAAGGATTATAGGAATAGAATAACAAGTCCATCTAGTTGGAAGCACAAGACAGAACTTGTACTTTCCATTATTATTGTTTAGGAAAAAAATACCTCAAAATATGGAGATAGGGATAAACTATTAAGCATAGCAAGTATAACCCAAACAAGATCAAACAAGAAAGTCAGTAACAAATGGAAATAAATTCATTATAGATTAAAATAAAGTAAAACCAAAAGATAAGCTGCAGATTAGATCATTTCAATCAGAAATTAGAACCAAAAAGAGAATAAGTAGAAGGCACAAAAAACATGATGAAATACAGATTACAAATTTGAATACTGGCTTGGAATTAATGAACAAAGATTCATAGCTCCAACCAAGAAGCATTAATAAGAGGTGAAAGAAACATATCAAACTGCATGAGACCTTGAAGGATTGTTGAAAAGTCATGAATTACACTTAGTCAAAGCATAATGAAAACGAAGTACTCCAGCAACAATGATCAAATACAAAGCCAAATCAGAGGCAAACAAGCCAAGCAAAACACAATCCCTTAAATGTTGGTTAAATAGCTAAGATCCCAAACGAGAATCCTCACCTTCTAAATATTGAACTGTAAGAGCCTATCTATAATGAAGACTAATATGCAACAGAAAACCAAGTTAAAAACTTGCCCCTCTCTTCTTCTTTTTTTTTCCCTCTTGAACTATAGTTAAAACTCACCAAGGAGAACATTAATAACTCACAAAGCCAGGTCCTTCTTCCATTATATATATATATATAAATAGACACCACACATGCACAATTTCAAATAGTTAAGCTGCAACAACTATTACACGACCTCTCTGTTTTGTAATTTTAAATGCTTGCCCAAAAATCAATAGTTAATATTGGAATGACATACAAATGTGAGACATGAGTGTTAAGACAAGAAATCGTAGACTAATTAAGAATCTATGTGTCTAGATTGATGGATTAAAACGGGACTTGTTGAAACAAAAATAATAGTAAATATGATAGTGAAATGGACCTTTTTTTTTTTGTTACCTGAGACTGTGGAATCTTTTACACATGTGGAATTTTCATGACAACAAAATAAGAATCTTTTGCACACGTGGAATTTTCCACAGGTTCAAGCATATAACTAGATAAAGATGCCACTTGGAGACAAGGAACTGGTTTGAGTGCATGGTTGGTAAAGAAAGTAAATGTAGACTACAGAGAATTCTTACTTAGGTATTTTTACACCTTCCTTACACTCAGATTTATTATCTTGCAGTAGTAGAATATAAATTACATCATCTCCAACCTCACACTTAACTTAAGAAGGACTTCCGTCTTTTATATATTATAACACTGATCTCACGAGTGGACTAAAAAATGTCAAAATCATTTCATCTAAAAATTTTATATGAGATTATATATTAATTTGTTGTGATGTCTTTACACAACCCTATTGAACTTGTTAGTGTAAACAGTACACATGCACTCTTTCTTACCTTAGACTAATTTTTATCTACTTTTTACAACTTGTTTATAGAAGCTCTAATACTAAATGAAATAATTATTTTATTTTTAGATAAGACCAAAACAATAATTTTTCATCAATCAAGCAATATTCTGGACTGTAAGTTAAAACAAATACTTGAGAAATGAAGTAAAATATGTACCAATAACAGTAGAGAAACTACCATCCGTATCAGATTTGTACATAGACACATAAATAAGAGAGCTCAGGGTCTGTGTGGCTCAGAGGGTCTTAAATTCAAGGAATTAGGTGATGTGGGAATCTTATTGTAAATGTTCAGTACAATTTAATTTTTCTGTGGCTAGATTTCCCATGTTTGGTTTCGTACAAAATCTACGAACTTTAAACCTCCTCAATCATAAATTGATATTTAGAGCAAATAGTCAGCAGACCAAAGAATATAATGTCTGCCTTATTGCATTGAAAATTAGAGAGCGTTCAGTTTTGTATTTGCAAACACCCAATGTACACTTATTGTGACCAAATAGGGAGAGCAGGCAAGGTACTAGTATCCTCTAACTTATCCACGCAAATATATATATATATATATATATATATATATATATATAGTATTATCTAATCTCTTGATAATTTTAATATTCTATCCCAAAGGAAAATGGTTATCCAAAAGGACTAAACAATAACTTAGCCCTCCGAAATTCTTTTTATTCCTCTCAACAATACAAATAAGTAGTAGTTGGAATAAGGTTTCTTAAAAAAACAACTCTAGCAAAATTCATCCTGGTACCTTGCAGGCCAAAGAACATGAAAGGTTTAAGAATGAGAGACATGAAAAGCTCTTAATATGGCATTCCGGAAGACAACCCTAAGTCCTAACCTCCATACTTGGCAGTAACCCTCTTGTTGCTATTGCTACTATCTTATCCTACTCTGATGCACTTAAATTTGACTATGTTCTACTTAAAAATGGGGTTTAAATGGTTCCTATGTTTATGGGAGGCTTCAATTTCCTTAATTAAGTAAATTGGTTTTGAATTTAATTGATAGACATAACCATAACTGGAAGCTTAACAGATTTACTAAACACATTTCATACCATACAACTTTTACAAGAATTAGGAAGTTTCCCATTCTATGTTATGCCTCCAATGGTACCTTGATGTGGAATTTCAGTAGCAAGGAATGCGTCTTTTACTGTTACACGTCCTTATTGTAATTCTCTGACAGTATTAGCTGTCAAGAAGATATATGCCAACTCCATTAGGTCAATAGAATTGCTAGAAAAGCTAAAAAAATATCATTAGGCAACTAATCCCATGATTTCTTCTAATTTCTAAGTAATATTTCCAGATTGTAATGGCAGCAACACTTCTTTTAACTACTGAATTTATGAAGTATAAAAACAAAAAAGCAGAGAAGAAATTTTTTACTTATCTAACATTAAGAAATTTCATTTACGTTGTTTTATCCAAGTGTAATAAGAAATTATACAACATAGATTCATCTAATCAACATCCAATATTAGAATCATGCAATGAAAGAAAAAAAATGTCAATCCAGAACTAAAAAGCTAAAACAATGGCAAATCAGCAGAAAACAAAGAAATATACATGGGTAGGCAGAACAAAGAGACATATTGCACAGGTGAGACCCACGACGGAGGACAAACATTCTCTTGGTAGTGACAACCAGTAGTCGGCAGCTAAAAGCACGGCAAAAATGTAGTGGGAGATCAAGTTGTAAAGTAGAAACAAAAAAGAATGAAGAATGAGAACAAATGCAGGCTAGGTTTTTGTTAGAGTATATTTAGTATTAAGTTATGTTAGGTGTTAAGTCCCACATTGTTTAGATAAGTAAGCCTTATGTAATTGTTCTATTATAAATTTAAGGTCCCAGTATAGTCTTGGAACAATCCAAGCTACTACTATTTCTTTCTTTATATTTTATTTAACATGGTATCAGAGCGAGTTTGAAACCCAAGCCTAATCTTGGCCTGATTTTGAAAAGAACCCTAATCTTATCTTTCTTTTATCTGGCCACCACATGAAGAAAAAGATAAAAAGGGGGGGGGGGGGGGCTTTATCGCCAACTATCATTAAACCTAGTTATTTCTTCCATTCAAGCCTCATTATTTCCTCTTTTCTATCCCTAATTATCTCTTTTATCTAAAAGACGGCTCACTCCCCTTTTCTTTTCAAGCCTATTTAGGGTTTGACGACTCAAAAAATTATATCAAGTTCACTCAACTCACTCTATATGCTCTATCTTGAGGGGGAGTATTAGGAATATAATATTATTGTATTGTGTAGTCCCACATTGTTTAAATGTGGAAGTCTATGTTTTATTATTTACTATAAATAAAGCTTATGGGTTTAGGCTTTGAGATATCAATAAAGGCCACAATCCTTTCCTTATTCTATTTTATTTAACATGGTATCAGAGCGGGTTTGATCTAAACCCAAGTTTAATCTTGGGGCTGCCACCTCTCCTCTTTGGCGGCAGCACTGAATAGTTTTGAAGCTTTTTGATGCTGTTAGTTTTGAAGTTTTTGTAGAATTTCGTCTTTATGTTTGTTAGTTGTTTAGTCTTTTGACACAACCCCCATTCAAGATTAAAGAGATTGAAGAGTTTTCAACGTTCCCTGCTCGTTATCACTAATTACGGAGTTGCCTTATCTTGGTTTCCGACCAGAGAAGTTCTTGGCGGAAATTGATGCTAATTTGGCATTTTACGTTAGCTGTGAACCAACAATTCTGTTTGAGACACATGTTGTTTGTGTCATTTTCTTTTAAGCACATGTTGTTTGTGTCGTTCTCGGTCTTGTTCTCTTAGGCATAGAGGATGTAATTTTTTTTTATAGGAAAGTGTTGAGAGTTTTGATACTTGGGATTATACTTGTACAAGTTTGAGCATATATATGCTCTAGCTTGAGGGGGAATATTAAAGTATATTTAGTATTAAGTTATGTTGGGTGTTAAGTCCCACATTATTTAGATAAGTAAGTCTTATGTAATTGTTCTATTATAAATTTAAGGTCCCGGTATAGTCTTGGAATAATCCAAGATACTACTATTTCTTGCTTTATATTTATTTTACAGTTTTAATTTTGGGAAAGTATCTGTATCTGCAAGGACAGATGTAAATATTCTAAGTATTCTAAGACGTAGATAAAAAACACAGATGTAAATAATTTCACAAAAAAATGCTCTAAATATTTTCACCTACATCTGCAAACGTAGACTTAGAAACTAGAAATGCAAACACAAATGCATTTTTGGTATATGGCCCTGAAAATTAATCAAAGTCCTCGTCTACTTTGAGAGTATCAAATGTATGGGGAATTTTTTTTTTTTTTTTTTAACAATTATATGCTTCTACAGTAATACAAATGGCAAAAAAAATTGTATTGTAGACGCAAATATGACTTAGCTGCATTTGCTCTTTTTTTGTCTGCATTATTGCAGATACAGATGTAGTAATTTCTTGTAGTGATAACTAACACCATTGTTAATGAGGAGTATGCATCCATATATAACACCAGTAACGTTATCATGCTCCTACTAACTTTTTTGTACACACAACTATCATCCTAGTTTTTAACAAAAGCAAGCAATAGAATTGTTTTGTCAAACAAATGTTCCAACACGAGAAGCATGCTTAAATCCATATATGGAACAATATTAAGACTTGTAAACCTAGTGACTTTCATCGCTGGATGCGAAACCCTTCTTAGATAGTCACCTCCTCCTTTATGTTTCCATTGAGGAAGAAAGTCTTCACATCCATTTACTATATCTCATAATCACGTCCTCTTTCGTAAAGGTTGCGTTTTAATCGCTTCCTGATTAATAGGTTATCATCTTACAGTACTTAAGATATTTCATCAAGTTCAATCTTACTCCCACTACTCCCTTCATACATGTATTCTTCCTCAAGAAAAGTCACATGCTTGGCAACAAACACTTTTTGTTCCAACTTCCAAGAGATGGTAAAAGTAATACCGTTGAGTTTACTTACGGTATCCTATAAATTACACTTTTCGAATTTAACTATAACTTTTTCCAATGTCAATCTCTTGATATAAATATAACAACCACAAATCTTAACAAACTTAAGATTTGATTTCCTACCATTCCATACCTTATATGGTGTAGATGTTACAAACTTGATAGAATACAATTGAGTATGAAAATAGCAGTAAGAAGGGAATAACCCCAAAAGGAAATAGGTAGTTTTGTGAAACTCATCACGAGCTTCATCATATCTAATAAAGTGTGACTTATTACCATTGAGTTATGGTGTTGGGGGAGGGATCCATTGAGATATGATACCACAATCCTTTGGATAATTAGCGAACTCATTGAATAAGTACTCACCATCTCGATCAAATGGAAGATCTAATATACTTACCATTTTTCTTTTCAACTTCATTCTTGACTTGTCATTGGTAAATATAATGAAGTACAAGTAACCTTCTCCAGTATTAAATGTTAAAGGTCCACATACATTAGTGTGTATTAAACCTAGTATATTAGAGGTTCTTTCTCCATGTCTACTAAATGGAGACTTGGTCGTCTTTCCCATAAGACAAGATTCACATCCCTATATTTCCATTTGGTTCTTTTGATATTGAAAATTGTACTATCAACTTCAAGAATATATAAACCATTATTTAACATGCCACAACCATAAAACTGATCAGACTTAAAAATGGAAAAACAATTGTCTTTGGGATTCATCACAAGCCCTAATTATCAAGTTTAGAAATTGATACAAGATTCCTAACTAAAGTATGCACTTGATAATAATTATATAATTCAAGAGTCCTTCCGTTTGGCAGCATTAACCAATAATTACACATGAGTAATGCAACAACCTTTGCTCCATTGCCCACACATAGGTCAACCTCTCTTAGCCTCTTACTTTTTCTCATCCCCTGTATATTATTAAAAATATTTAAGCCACTTCCGATATACAATATCCAAGAGGAAGTAGTATTAATTATGACAATAAGTTCATAACGAAGGAGAATGACATACCCTCAGTTAGTTTGTCCTTGAGGCTTATAAGGTAAACCTTACAATTCCTCTTCTAGCATCTGTCCTTACCACAGTGGTATTAAGCACCATTCATAGGCTCTTTGACCTTGGCTTTGGTACTCTTGCTTATACCCCACTAGGCTTGACGAAGTTCTTGCTCTTTTTCTTAAAGTCACTCTTTCCTTTCTTAGATTTGGATCTACTTCCAGTAAGCATCACATGATTCTTAGGTTTCTTAATGGAGCTCTCGGCAATTCTCAGTAAATTGACTAGCTTAGGAAGGCATGGCTCAATTTTTTTCACGTGATATTCAAGAGAAAGTGAGAGATGCTATCAAGAAAGGCTTGGATGATCAAATCCACATTAAACTTTGAGTCCATGTAGACGTTAAGGAAGCCGATAGACTTAATGAATCTAACCATCTTTAGTGCATGATCACCAACAAGAGTTCCTTTAAGCATCCTAGTGCAGAAGAGTTCCTTGGATATTGACTATCTTATGGCACTTCTTTGTTCGCCATACAACTCTTGTAGGTTGAGTCCTCCATTCTCTCATTTTTCTTTTGCAACTATTTATCCATTGTTTCCAACATGCAGCACCTTACAATAGTGTCGTCCTTAAGCCACTTCTCATAAGTAGTTTTCTCTTCCTCACTAGTATCTTCCCTAGACTTTTCTTTATGTTTTTCATCAAGAACATAAGCTTTCTTTTTAGAGCTTAGGACACCCTTTAAGTTTCGTACCCAATCAGCATAGTTAAGAACGGCCAATTAGTTTAGAACGTTTAATTGGTTTAAGTCAAGAAAGTACGCAAGTGAGGTTTTCATCTACAAAGTGAAAGTTAACTAATTATAATTAATAATCATAAATATTTGGTCTTTAATTAATATGGTGCATCTCAATATTCTTTCGGTTTCTACACCCTTAATTAGTAGAAAGTGGGAAGTCCCACTGAAACGCCTTCTAGTAGGAATCTAAATCTAATTTGATCTAAATCTAATTTTCAAATTCTAACGGGATCCCATTATGATAGTCGCTTAAATAGATCAAAAAAGGTAGTCCAACTTGTAAATCATATCATATATGACTTTCGATCATACTTTAACATCTTAGATGAAATATGATATTGTTGAAAATACAACAAACCATACCATCTCTTACTTATCTAAATACATCATTTTATATAAGTGAAACAAATAATACTATCTTTCTGGGAAACATAATAAGATCATACTAGTATCTCCTCATATTTATCATATACATAAATGCTTAATGCAAACCTCGTCATCATGAAAACCTTGTGGGAAACACTATAGTCATTAATAAAAACAAATTTCTAATATTAATCACAATGATGGAAGGTTGTAATTTTTTTTCTTATAATAAAATTTGGTTTCAAATTAATATTATATTATAATCACGGGTTTTGTAGGACATCATGCTTTACCTCCCTAGGAAATTCTCGTGGAGCATGTGCCACTTGATTGGGGGTGTTCATATAAGGTTCTGGTTATGAGATTTGAGGAGTCGCCACATAAATTTTTACGGAAGCAAGGAAAACTTAAAACTAAGAGTGAAGTCTTGTAGATATGGCCCTAAGAATGATTACCATAAATCCAAAGGTTGGAAATTTAAGGCTTATTACAACTATTCTCACGTCCAGGCCTAAATTCGGGGACTTATAACATAAGTTGGGAAGGGCCTAAGTACACCTCACCTTGCCCAACCAAAGGTTGGTATTTTATATCTAGAATTGTTAGTTGTTATCCTAATTGCCTATTGTGTCTCGAAGTATTAATTAATTTAAGGTACACTAGGTAAAATTCTAGGGTAAGTAGGAATCCTAAACTAAGTTGGAGATTGAAGGGATTCTCAATTTCAATCGATACCTATTGGATTAAGAATGTTCATGGGAAAAAGTCCTAATTGGGTTAGAATTATAATTAAGGTAGAGTTCTAGTTGAAGTGGAACTCTTGGTGAACTGGAGTTATAAATGAGGTAGAAATTTAGTGCAAGTGAAGTGGTTTAATTCTATTTGGATTCTAATTATTAGTCCTAATAAAGTTGAGACTCTCAATTCAGATCCTTGAAGGAGACTCGATGGATTTGATTTCATCAAAAAGATTGACTTCGACTAGGACTCAAAATTTTTAAGTCTTAATGATAGGTGAATTGGTGCAAACCTGGGGGTTAGTATAGCTTTTTATAATGCTCACTCATCGGAGAATGTATGGAGTTATAGAGATCTAAATGATACCACGTTTTATAATGGCGGATCAACTTCTAATTCGAAGGGATGTGGGAGATATATGAGTTGAAATTTTGATTTTCTGGGCTGGAAATCATAAACGAACTAAGGTCATTTGAACTTGTTCTAGCATGCAAGTATTGATTTTCATTGGGTTAATCTATCCTAAGAAGTTTTTAGACCCTAAAACATCTTTCTAATGAATTAAAATTACCTTAGCCATGAATTCTATGACATACAAGCAAAGAATGGGGAGAACAAAATGAACAAAACTTATAAAAACTTTTGATGCTTGATCCTTCCTTTGGAGATCAATCGTGATCGCAAACAGCTAGTAAACACCATGTTCCTCCTTAGAAGAAAAAATTTGAAGCTTAAAGGGATCCATGGGTCCCTAAACTTCTTAAGAAGAACTTGGGCTTGCTTGTAGAATTCTTGTTTCTGGCTTAAGCGAGCAAGAATTTGTACTTACAATCATGCTTGGATGGAATGAGAGTGTTGTTGTTTTTCAACAGAGGCCTAAGGTGTCATGATATAGAAAAAGTTGAGGTTGGATGAACGATTGAGAGAATTAAGAGTTTTGATTCATCTAGGAGACTAAATAGGGTTTAGTGTCTATCTAGGAAGGTTTTAGGATCAAACTGGAGTTGGTTTAGGCTGGAAATGGGTAAAAAGGCCTAAAAACTTTAAAAGACTGAATCTTGAGCTGTGTGGCACAGGACTGTGCCATGCACACTACAAAACTATGGGTGAAGTGATGGAAATTAAACAAACGCAAGTACAAGTATTGTCCTCAAGTAATCTAGTAACAAGTAAAAATCCTTCCCATGAGGAATAATTACTTTTTTTAATGTTAATTACCACTATTGTGCATCTTAACTCTAATCAAGCCAATGCAAAGTTAGAGATAAATTTGATTTGAAACTATTAAAACTAAGTATAGGTTCAGGATATCCTTCACACCACACCTTAATAACTTTAATTCAAATCAATTCATGCATTAGCTAATATTAACCTTGATTTCTTAATCAATTACTAGCATACTTCTATGTCTAGCAATTATATATTTCTCTTAATCTAATTCCCTATATTCTTATGAGAAAGTATATCCCTATCTCTTAAACAAATCAGATCATCTAAATCATATGAACAATCCAAACATAAGTTATATCACCTAAGGCTAATCCCAAAACTGACTATTCCAAGTCAAATTCAGAATTCCTAATCAATCTAACTGGTGATCAAGCAATTAGAAGCATTAAGAACAAGGCAATATAAATACTAAAACTAAAGCACGCATTGAATTAAAACTAAAGCCATATCCGCTACATGTGAATTCAATCATTACCTCTAGAATATGACTACTCTACACTAACTGTAGAAAACATAAAAACTAAAGACATAACCATTACAAGTGAATAGAAAATAAGAAGAAGAAGAAATAGAAACTAAAAGTTATCACTCTTTGGATATCCTTCCACTTCTTAGCACTCTCTATCACGAGCTCTGGTGTGTCTCTCAACCCCAGCCTTGCTCCTCTATTTATAAGCTTTTTTTTCCTATTTGAATTAAAATAGAAGTCCTTAAAATCCGTACAAGCACTATCGCATAGGCATCTATGGAGCTACAGCGCTACAGGCTCTATTTAATCTCAATAGGACTTTTCTTGTACCCCACTGCGGCTTCACATACATAAGCATTGCAATGCCAATCCCTTGCTTGGTTTACGAATGTCGTCATTACTTTGGTGCTAAGCTTAGTCTTAGTTGCGTCGTAGCTTAGTCTTCTCTGCTTAATCCATCAAATTCTTCTTTTGTTGAGCCACAACTTTAGGTTATTAAACATTGCGGCACTAGTTGAGTTGCTTCCTTTATCTAATCCGAACTAGGACACTGTAAAGACACCTAAAATAAATTGAATACCAAAATTTGTAAAATTACTCATAATTACGATAAAAACTTTACAAAAACTTTTAAAACAACTCTAATACTATATTTGACTAATATTCTAACTCAGAATATCAAGATTACCATCAAATATGAATTAAAATCATAGTGAAATAACTCTATTATTTTAGAGTTATCACACTCCCAAATCTAGTATTTTGCTAGTCCTTAGCAAAAAGGAAGACAATAAAAATTACAATTAATTCATCAATTATAAACTAATTATTTCTCTAAAAATCCTCAAACTTTATAACAAAGACTTGACTCAAGATAACACACAATTATAATTTCCAAATTTATCATGTTTAGGCAATCCTCATGTGTGTGTGTGCAAGGCATTGTCACTAGAGTTAGATGGTTTCAAAAATATTCTCAAGATAACTCAAAGACTAATCTTAACTTCTCAACTTCGTCTTTCCTTCCTCTCTCCACTAATGTAGGCTAATACTTAGTTAAAAATTAGTAGGTCTTTTATTCAACTTGTAATGTCAGGCTAGGGTAAAGGTTTGTAAAATGAAATTTTTGGCTCAAATACCCTAAGCACAATTTCTTCTCATGAGTTCACCCTTTTTTTACTACCTTTTCTTTTTAAGGTGTTAGTTCCCACATACTCGGGCTTTAACTATTTTATCTCATGATTTGTATCAACCGGTATATTTCTTCCTTTCATGGCATAAATGTTCTCCACTTTTTTCCTTCATTTTTCTTCTTTTATTACTTCTACCAAACCTTTGGTTTGTAAGAATCATCAAGGACTTTTCACATATTTTCCCAACTTAATTAATTAATTTTTTTATCAAGTGTAATGATCACATAATATCTTCTTTTTTTTCTTTTCTTCCTTATAATGCACTCTTTTTCATTAACTTGCTTCAAGCTCATTCTCTTTTTCTTTTAAACTCAATTAAACAACATATTGAATGTTTTTAACATAAGAGGGTGTAAATAAGTCTTACAAACAAAGAATTGGTTAGCATATGCATGTTGAATCATTGGTGGATATACAAAGGCTCTACCGATCCAAAAATGGCCTAAATTATGTTCTCAACTAAGCTTCGCCTAAAATTTTTCCTCAGCAGGAATTCTTACTCATTAAAGAAGTCAAAAAGAGTCTAAGGTTTATAAAGAAAAAACTATTAAAAACATCAATCCTAGGTGACAATAACCTTATGTAGTGTATATATATATAAAGTATGCCCTAATTATAATGAATTCAAAAAATTATATTCGCATGTTATCAAAATTAACATCAATGCACAAATAATACTATCATAGGAATAAGAAAATATTTAAGCATCATTAACAACTTAACTTATAGTATTTTTTTAACACGATACGAGAAAGAAAACACAATACAACCAAAGAATTATTACAAAATTTTATGCTACCCCCCCCCCCCCTAAAACCTATACTAAAAATTGTCCCAGTGTTTCAAAGAGAAGCACGAAAATAACAAAAGGAAAACAAAACAAAAGATAAAGAAAACTCTCCTCAGTCATCGAAATCAATATCGATGTCCTTCTCGGGATGTGGGAATGGGGCTGGTGGCTCTGGATAAGGAGGGAACGTGGAAGGGTCCCATCCTCCTTGTTATAGCATCATGCTTAGCAGTTGGTTGTTTTGGTGGTTGATAGCATGTGTATGCTGCCAATAGTCTTCACAGTGAACTTTCAATCTCGAGATGCACTAAGCCAATGTCAACTTATATGCACCAATAGGCTAAGCTAGAGCTACTGTATCACCTTCACCCACTTTAGTATTCCAGATTTGAAACTTGTTCATAAGCTTATCATCAATGGCACTCTTTGGCAGGACTGACAGCTCTGTGTCCTCCTAAAGTACACCAGCTTCACGACAAAGTTCCTTGATGAGTGAGGGAAACCAGATTCCCAAGTGTCTAGTGTTTTCTGCCTGCTATATTGCATTATGAATAATCCTACTAACATCAATGGACATACCTTGAATAATGACATACACTAGAATAGCTCTCTCCTTAGTCATGTCGCTGGCATGTTCACTTGAGAGGATGTTGGCGAGGACAAAGTAGTACTATGCTCTTGTAGGGGATGGCAGTTGACTAGCTCAAAAGTATACTAGCTCTACATTGGTCAGCTTTAAAGCAGAGTATAGATAGTATAATACATTGATGACTTCATAATAGTCTCTATCCCACTGGCATAAGTCATATACTCATTAGTGTCGGGGATATCCAAACTGCCATAATATGCATTGATTGTGGTGCCTGTGAATGATACCATCTTTTATTGCGTCATTACTCTGCTATCGGTGTGTTCTACTAGATTAGCATAAACTTCTGAGCCACTGCAATGACTCTAGTTGGGGGTGGTGCACATAAGTTAGCACAATGTTTGTTGTTAATCAGATTGACCATCCCTCATAAAGTAATCAAGGCTTAGGTGTAGACCTCGCTGTGCCACAACCTTTTTCGTGACAAGCCCGTCATGAAAGCACTTTTCTACAGTAGTAGAGTTGAACTAGCTATTATCTAAGCTTGGTCTAGACGATCGGGCACATTTAGTAGCTTTCGTTTTAGTCTCATTATCTTGAAAAATAAAATCAAAATAATCCTAAACCCCAAAATATCCAACAACAATGTCAACCACAACCCATTAATCAACAAAAAAGGTCTCAGACCCACACAACATTTAGAGAAATTCTCAGGCATGTTATCTTAACATCATATCATATGTATTATACTTATCAACATGCATCATCCATTCCCCCCAAACCTATTTCACTATCATCAACTTATCAAAATATTCAAGAATTATGGGGGTAGGATGATATAAATTCATATTAAAAAAAAAAGGGAACTCATCATCAAGATAGAAAACATAGCACATATAACCAAAAATCCAAAATAAAAAATTATGCATAGAACTCCCTAAATAACATATCTACCCATAATCTATCAGGCATTTAAGCATACAACATAAGAAAAGCACGCTACTTATAAGAAAATTCATAGAATGTAAAGAGAAAAAGAAGAGTACTTACTTGTGTTGAAGCAATTCCAAATAAAGTGCAAATCAGGATTTGGTGTAGTTGTTTTTTTGTGTGACCATGTTAGAAGGCACTAGAAAGAGGTTGGGTTGGTGGTTTGTAGCCTAAAACCTCTTATTTCTCAAGATTGAGTGTTTAAGGCATGAGTTGGGGCAGCTATGGTTCTATAATTTTGTTTTAAAAATAGAGCTCACAACAAGGCACTGCAAAGCTGTGCCCTAGAATTTGAAAATTTTACAATATACAGGTTGGAGCCAAGCCTTAGTAACATGGTACCGAGGCGCAATGCTCTATATGTAAAACCCAGTTTTTTTCTGAAATAATTGCATCGCTACTTAAGTAGAAGGGTGTCATGGCATATTGCATTCTGTGTAAAATGGTTTTGTTTCTGTGTAAGTGGTGCCATGGCGCTAAAGAGATAACGCCGCGATGTAGGGCTCACTGCCTAAACTATGATTTTTCATTGGATTTAGGCGCTACAGCATGTGTATTTGTGAAACTGCAGCTCAAAGCAATCTGAGAACTTAACTGGGCTTTCTTTTCTATGGTGCCATGGCTTGAATTTATGAGTGTTGCGGCGTTGTGCTCTTTATTTGATTTTTGTAATTTTCAATTCATAAGGCGCGGCGGCGTTAGGCATGTTGTACTTGGTGTCAATGCTTTTTGCTAAGGGGATTAGTCTTTGTTACCTGAGAAAAGATGATATGAAGGCTAAGGTTAGAGTACAAATTAAAAAATTACTAAACAAACTAGAATCAAAATAAAGAAAAAGGGTATTAGAAACTTGGGTTGCCTCTCAAAAAGTGCTTGGTTTAAAGTTTTCGACTTGACTTAATTTTACTCAAGTAGCTTTACCAAGTTTAATGAAGGTATGATCATTATCGATCCTTCCTCCCCAATAGCATTTCAATTGTTGGCCATTCACTTCAAATGTTCTATAGGGATTAGTGGCTATTAGCTCCATAGCACCATATGGAAACACTTTCGCAATAGTGAGTTGTCTAGACCATCTTGACTTGAGTTTGCCTAGGAAAAGCTTCAACCGGGAATTACAGAGCATGACTTGTTGACCCGGCTCAAAGCAGTGCTCAACATCTATTGATCATGTAGCCTCATGGTCTTTTCTTTGTAGAGTTTGGCATTCTTATAAGCATTGAGCCCAAACTCATCTATCTCGTTCAATTGGAAAAGTCTCTGTTTACCAGGGGCTTGATGGTCAAAGTTTAGCTTTTTTACTGCCCATTAGGCATTATGCTCTAACTCAACCAGTAAATGGCAAGCCTTACCATAAACTAGCCAAAAGGGAGACATGCCTAAAGGGGTCTTATAGGCTGTTCGGTATGCCCATAATGCATCATCCAATCTCTTGGACCAATCTTTCCATGATGGACATATAGTCTTCTCTAGAATCCTCTTAATCTCTCGATTAGAGATCTCAACTTGTCCACTTGTTTCTGGATGATAATCTAATGCAACCTTTTGAGTCTCTTCATATTTAGTAAGGAGAGCTCCCACTTGTTTGTTGCAAAAGTGAGACCCTCCATCACTGACGATTGCTCGAGGTGTATCAAAGCTTGTAAAGATATTCTTTTTCAAGAACTGGGTCATAACTTTAAAGTCATTAGTTAGCACAGCAATGGCTTCAATCCATTTAAAGACATAATCCACAACAACAAGAATGTATTCATTGGTAAATGAGGAGATGAATGGACTCATGAAGCCATCCCCCATACATCAAACAATTCCACTTCAAGTATGTGTGGCATCTCATTCTTCCAGGTTATGTTGCCCATCCTTTGGCACCTACTGTAACACCCTTAAAATTAATACATAAATTAATTGTAGGATAAGTAATTATCTTATGAGTTAAATAAAATTAAAATTTAATTACATATTATTTCATGTATAGAAATAGTACATGTAAATATAAAAATATGTATAGGATATGTATTAGTATAAGAATAGTATATATGTATAAATACATACACGTATACATACAAGTATATATGTATAAAAACATGGACAAGTGTAAGTTTGAACAAAGATTGTAAAATGCTACATGGTGGTTTTGGAAGAAGAAGAGAAAATGATAAAATATAGGTTACTTACTAGAAAAGGAAATGTGATGAATTAGGTGTAAAAAGAAGATAAAGTATGGCAATTTATAATAAATGAATGGGCTATGTGTAAGGAAAAGAATAAGTGTGGCAATTTACAATTAATGAAGGGACTTAGGAGTAATAAAAAGAACAACTGTGGCAACTGGCAATTAATGAAGGGGCTTAATTGTAAGAATGAAAAAAAGGGTGGAAAAGTTGTAATAATTAAGGGGGCATGTGGAATGAAGTTAGGACATAAGATGGCAAGTAATAATTAACATAGAAAGATGGCTAGACAAGTGGAAGGCAAAGAAAACACTAGGTGGCCATGAAATGATTAAGTAGGACATATGTAATGAATTAAGGAAACAAGGTATAAATAGAATGATTAACAAAACATGTGTAGAGCTTTAGGGTAACTAGGTGGCTTACTAATAATTAAAGAATCTAAACTAGGAAATAGGAGGAAGACAAGTGTTAGGAAGAAAATGCACATGTTAATTTAGAGAATGACAAATAGGAGGTTGTAATTTTAGAGAACTAAAAGGGTAAAACAGAAAATGAAACTTTCTCCTAAAATCCAAGCCTTGGCAATGCACTATAAATAGGAGGGGGTGGTGACCGAAAACGGATAGGCAAGGAAAGTGTACACTAAAGTGAGAGAATGTGAGAGAAAAAGTGAGAAAACAAAGAAAGTGAGAGAAATAGTGAAAAATCAAAGGAAAGGCAAAACCGTGAACTTGGAGGTAAGGACAAGGAAGAGAAAGTGAGAAAATAGTGAGAAATTAAAGGAGGAAGATTCAGTTACAAGTGGAAAAGCAAAGGCATGTATCATGTGTTTCCTTACTCTATTATTTCCTTATTCTATTAGTTTCATTGAATTTGAAAATGACATGTCTTATGAGAAAATGATTTATGTGTAACCAAAGAAAATGAAAGGTGTGGAATTTGCATGGTTTTAGCACTTGTAATTTATCTTGACATTATGTTGCACAAACTATAGAATGGATCCTATTTGGAGATGGTACAATAAAGTGCCAAAAGTCTTTTAGGAAAATATCTCATGAGATGGCATTGTGATGTGTCATAAGTCTTGTAAGGCGATGTCTCATGAGATGGTACAATAATGTGTTGTAAGTCTAGAGACAATGTCTCTTGGGATGGATCCGTATCTAGAAGAAGTGGTACAATGATGTGCCGAAAGTCTCGCAGGGCGATGTCTCATGAAATAGCACTGAGATGTGCTGTAAGTCTTATAAGGTGATGTCTCATGAGATGGTACAATAATGTGCCGTAAGTCTAGAGACGATGCCTCGGTTTGCATATTAGCAAGAAAGGTCTACAATGGAAAAGTGCTTGTATGAGAAAAGTTTCTTGTATTTCCATATTATCAAGCTACACATCAACCTTCCGTTTTAAAATGCATGTTGAGATTTCTATCTCATGTTTTTTTTTTTAATGTTGATGTGCAGATTTAAAGCTAAGTGGATCTTGAGAGTAGTTATCTATAAATGTAATTATGTGTGGAAAATTGTATGTGAAATAGTTATAAGAATATGTAAAAATAATAATAATGAGAAGAATAGCGTTAGTAAAATTGTAAAGGCTCCCTTTGCTGCTATGTGCGTAAGCTAGATTAATGAATATTAGTGGGGAAACCGAGCCTCCAAGCTCTTAATTCGTTATCAAAAAGGTTTATTTCTTGACTAATTGATTTTGATAAATAAAGTGACATAAATACGAGTAGTTCTTGAACCTAGAAAAATTATGGAATTTAAGAAAAATGAATAAGAATTCAACAATCAATGCCATATAAAGCTTACATACAAGAAATTTTAAATGTGGACAAAAAAATTGGCTAATATTGCATTAAGAGTTCATTAAATTAGTTAAGCAATAACAAGATGATTATAACTCGAATAAGGCACTAGTTGAATTAAGTAAAAGATTAAGGAAAGTGGGGTGTTCCACCTGTCACATTTGGAAACAAATTCGTTAACATCCTTAAATAAAGAAGGCCAATAAAAACTTGATTGGAGCACTTTTGCACTAGTTTGGCTCTTTCCAAATTAACCTCCCTCCATACTCTGAAGCATGGTACTGGTGAAGTATACTTTCCACCTTTTCCTCTGGAACACACCCTCTTAATATCTGGTCAACACAAGGCTTAAACAAGAAAGGGTCATCCCAAACAAAGAATTTTATATTATGTAAAAACATTTTCTTTTGTTAAGAAATTAAGTTAGGAGGAAAGACATTGCCAACTATATAGTTGACAAAGTCAGCATACCAGGGCAATTGTGTACTAATAACTTGGAAGAGTTATTCATCCAGGAAGGTTTCATTTATATGAGTGGGTTGAGCCACTTGATGATATCCTTCCAACCTTGATAAATGATCAGCAATTTGATTTTTAGAGCCCTTTCGGTCTTTTATCTCCAAGTCAAATTCTTGTAGTAATAGGATCTACCTTATCAACCTAGGCTTTGCATCTTTCTTGTCAATCAAATACTTAATAGCAGAGTGGTCAGTAAAAACAATGACAGAAGTTCTAATTAAATAAGATCGAAATTTGTCAAAAGCAAACACTACTGCTAAAAGTTCTTTCTCAGTTGTGGTATAGTTCAACTGAGCACCATTTAACGTTTTGCTAGCATAGTATATAAAGTGAAAAATATTTTCTTTTCTTTGTCTTAACATTGCCCCTACCGCATAATCACTAGCATCACACATCAATTCAAATGGTAGGTTCTAATTTAGGGTTACCATAATTGGGGCTGTTATTATTCTTTTTTTCAACTCTAAAAATGCAGCAAGACATACGTCATCAAATATATATGGGGTGTCCTTTTCTAGGAGATTACAAAGTGGTTTTGAAATTTTTGAAAAGTCTTTTATGAATCTCCTATAAAAGCCGACATAGGCTAGAAAGTTTCTTATTCTTTTATTGAACTAGGGGGTAATTTTTCTATAGTTTCAATCTTAGCTCGATCTACCTTAATTCCCTTGTTAGATACCTTATGGCCTAGAACTATACCTTCTTAAACGGTCCTTTTCCCAATTTAAGACCAAGTTGGTCTCTTCACTTTTTTTAAGTACAAAAGTTAAATTATGGAGATATTCATCATATGAATCACCTAAAATAAAAAAATCATCTATAAAAACTTCAAGCTCTTGTTCCACCATATCGATGAAAATTACCATTATGCACCTTTGAAACGTAGCCAGGGCATTGCATAAACCAAATGGCATCCTTCTAAAAGCAAAGGTTCCATAAGGTAAGTAAATGTAGTTTTTTCTTGGTCTTCCGGGACAACAGCATTTTGATTATACCCCGAATAACTATCTAGAAAGCAATAATATTCCTTACCTGCTAGCCGGTCTAGCATTTGGTCAATGAATGAAAGGGGAAAGTGGTCATTCCTTGTAACTTTGTTCTGCTTTCTGTAGTCTATGCACACCATCTAACCAGTAACGGTTCTTGTAGGAATGAGTTCATTGTTTACATTTGCAACAACTGTCATCCCTCATTTCTTTGGTACATATTGGATAGGACTTACCCAATGACTATCCAAGATTAGATAGATAATTCCAGTATCTAACCACTTGATTATTTCCTTTTTCACCACCTCTTTCATTATAGGATTAAGACTCCTTTGATGCTCAATTGTTGGTTTATGGTTATCCTCCATGAGGATCTTGTGCATGCAAATGGAAAGGCTTATACCTTTAATGTCATCAATTATCAATCCTAATGCTCTTTTGTCTTTTCTTAATACCCGAAGGAGTTTGTCTTCTTGCATGTTAGTAAGAGAAGCAGAAATAACAAATGGCAAAGTAGATGAAGGACCAAGAAAAGCATAACTTAGATGATTAGGTAGTAGTTTCAGCTCCAAGGTATGAGGTTCTTCAATTGATAGCCTTGATCTGGATGGAATGGATAGTGGTAAATCTAAATTTTCAAATCTGAGATTTGGTTTCAGCATATTTAATGATGCATCCAATAATTTCATACACTCCTTAAAATCATAATCTTCTCTTATAGAGTATAAAACTATTTAAGCTTCAAAAGGATCACTTGGATGTTCTTCCAAGAACATCTCTTGAACAAGGTTACTCACTATGTCAATTGCAAAACATTCTTTATGGTTTTAAAGGAATTTCATAAATTGAAATAAATTAAATTTAATCTCTTGATCATTTACTCTCAGAGTGAGTTCACCATTTTAGATATCAATAAGTGTCTTACCAGTAGCTAGAAAAAGTATTTCTAATATAATAGGTACTTCCTTATCCTCTTCTATATCTAAAACTATGAAATTAGTAGAGAAGATCAATGTGTCCACCTTACCTAGAACATCCTCTAAAATTCATCTAAGGTGTGTGAATGATCTATCAGCTAATTGTAGAGTTACTAATGTTGGTTTTACTTCACCTTTTCCTAGCTTTTAATAAATTAATAAAGGCATTAAATTTATAATAGCTCCTAAGTCACAAAATGCCCTACCAAAATGTTGTGTGCCTATGGTGCAAGGATTAGTAAAACTACATGGATCTTTCAACTTGGGTGGTAGTTTCTTTTGAAGTATGGCACTGCACTCTTCAATAAGTGCAACAGTTTCATGATCGCCAAGCTTTCTCTTCTTGGACAAGATGTCTTTCATGAATTTTACGTAGCTTGGCATTTGTTCAAGAGCTTAAGCAAAAGGAATGTTTATGTGCAGTTTCTTGAACACATCCAGAAATTTCTAGAATTGCTTGTCAAGTTTCTGCTTATAAAACTTTTAGAGAAATGAAAGAAGAGGGTTTGCCTTTTTAGGTTCAACAACTACGTTCTTTTCCTTCTCTTCTATGACTTCAGGAGATATAGGGATTTTATCATCTTGTATTTTCTTTTTTTGCTCCCCTAACTCTTTCCCACTCCTAAGTGTTATTGCCTTACATTGTTCCTTACTCTCCTTTCTTGGGGTTTACTTCAATATCATTAGGTAGGGCATCATTAGGTCTACTAGTCAAAGCATTTACTAGCTGCCCAATTTGTGTCTCCAATGTTCTCAAGGATGCAGGTTGTCTTTGAATAATAAAATCAGTCCAAAACATGTATTGCAGAAACATGTCTTCCAAAGATGGCTTCTTTCCAGGAGTTGCTTGCCTTTGTGGAGCTTGAAATCCAGGAGTAGATTAGGCCTCGCAGCTTGTGATCCTTGATTATTCCAACCAAAGTTTAAGTGGCTTCTCTACCTTAGATTATATGTAATGAAGTAAAAGTTGTTTTAATGGTTGAAATTTTGAACATTTTGAACCACTTCAGTATTTGGGCATTGGTCCATGGTATGACCTTCACCACAAGCTTCACATGCCAAGGTAGCGGCCTTAGCATGTTGTTGCACTTCAAATTATCAAACCTCTTTGTCAACCCAGCCACTTGTGCCATCAAAGCAGTAATAGCATCAATGTCATGAATTTCAACAACTCTTCAAGATGTTAACTTTTTGGTTGGCCATTGATAAGAGTTTAAGGCCATCTCTTCCAAAAGGTCATATGCATCATCTGTTGATTTATCTATTAAAGCACCACCAGTAGTAACATCAATTGTTGTTCTAGTTTGATTTCCCAATCCATTATAACAGGTATGCACTTACAGCCACCTAGGAATGCAATGATGTGGGCACTTTCTCATTAGGTCTTTATATTTAACCTATGTCTTATAGATAAACTCTTGATCTTGTTAAAGGAATGATGTGATTTCATTCCTTAGCTTGGCAGTTTTTGTAGGAGGAAAGAATTTGGCCATAAATTTTTGTACCATGTCTAACCAAGTGGTAATGGAATATTAAGGTAATGAATACAAACAAATTTTTTTTCTTATCTTGGAGTGAGAATGGAAAAAGCCTAAGGAGAACTGCATCATTAAAGACACTATTCTACTTAAATATGTCGCACAGCTCCAGGAATGAGACTAAATGAGTATGGGGGTCTTCACTTGGTAATCCCCTAAACTGAGCAGGTTGTTAAATCATCTAGATTTGTGCCCAGTTTGATCTCAAAAATTTGTTCGCAACAATGGTTGGTCTTTGTATGCTAGAGTAGAGGCCTTACACAAGAGGGACAATATAATCCCTCAAAGCCTTGTTTTCATGAATTTCTTGATCTTCAATCATCGCTTGAGATTATTTTGAGATTTTGTTCTTTCTCAACTTTCTAAGCGTTCATTCGATCTCGGGATTGTATGGTAATAGTTCCAAATCTCTAATGTTTTGCATGCAATGTCAATAACACCTGAAGTCAAGAATAAAAAAACTTGAATTAGAATCAAGTAAGCTTATAATGATATTAACAAAATAAAAATAAAAAAATTAGTCCTCAGTGACAGTGCCAAAAACTTAATAAGAACTCAAGTAATATAGTAACAAGTAGATATCATTCCTACGAGGAATAATTACTTTTTTAATGCTAATTACTACTATGGTGCAACTTAACTCTAATTAAGCCAATGCAAATTCAGAGATAAATTGATTTAAAAATATTAAAACTAAGTCTAGGTTCAGGATATCTCACACCACACCTTAATAACTTTAATTCAAATCAATTTTTGCATTAGCTAATATTAACCCAGATTTCTTAATCAATTACTAACATACTCTTATGTCTTGCAATTATATATTCCCCTTAGTCTAATTTCCTAATGCTAATTACCACTATGGTGTAGCTTAACTCTAATCCAGCCAATGCAAATTTAGAGATAAATTTGATTTAAAAATATTAAAACTAAGTCTAGGTTTAGGATATCTCACACCACACCTTAATAACTTTAATTCAAATCAATTCGTGCATTAGCTAATATTAACCCAGATTTCTTAATCAATTACTAACATACTCTTATGTCTTGCAATTATATATTCCCCTTAGTCTAATTTCCTATATTCTTATGAAAATTATTCTAAAATAAACTCATTAAGACCCAATCTCCTGGTTACTTATGGTAAAAGAGTATCCATATCTCTTAAACAAATTAGATCATCCAAATCATCTAAACAATCTAAACATAAGTTATATCACCTAAGGCTAATCCCAAAACTGACTTTTCCCAATCAAATTCAAAATTCCTAATCAATCTAACTAGTGATCAAGCAATTAGAAGCATTAAGAAAAAGGCAATATAAATACTAAAACTAAAGCATGAATTGAATGAAAATTAAAGCCATATCAGCTACATATGAGTTTAATCATTATCCTTAGAATGCAACTACTCCATACTAACTACAGAAAACATAAAAACTAAAGACATAGCTATTACAAGTAAATGGAAAAAAAGAAAAAAAAAAGAAATAGAAACTAGAAGTTATCACTCTTTGGGTCTCCTTCAGCTCTTTAGCACTCTCTATCACGAGCTTTAGTATGTCTCTTAACCTCAAGCAGGGAAACATTAGCCTATTGATCACCAATTGCAGCTTTCAATTGAGAGACATGAAAGACTGGATGAATCTTAGAATGTGAAGGTAGTTATAACTCATATGCCATAGCCATTGCCTCTCATAAGATTTTATAAGGCCCAAAGAACAGGTAACTAAGCTTCTATTTAATTGGTAGACCATATGACTTCCTCGTAAAGGCATGAAGAGGAATGAAGACCAAGTAAACTATGATGGCCTGTTCTTATCTAAAAGTGTCTACCAATTAAATTGCAGCTAGGTCCTATAGTGAAATGGCTGTCCAAGCTAGTCTCCTAAGGAGTGCAATGCTTGTCCGAGCTAGGTCCTATATTGTGGGATTTCGACTCCACTATGACAAACATTAGAGATAAATCTAGTAATGCCAAAAACACAGGTGTTTGAGTCATGGAATTGCCTTAACCTTTCAAAAGCTAGCAAACGGTTTAGTTTCTTGCTAATTGAATTACGAGAAAAGATTAAAAAGATAACGTTCCATCCTCAAACGGAATCTTTTTCATGATAGTTTTAGGCATATAGCAGCTTGGTTCTTGCTAGATTTTGCTTTTGAAAAGCTTGAATTTAAATTTTTATAAAGGTCTTAGACTTTGATGCTTCCCAAATTAAAGGCAAATGATACAAGTGGTCACAAGCCATCCATCAAAGACGGGAAGATCTCTTGAAGGAGCAAGGTAAACACCGGAGTTACTCAAATTCTTGCTGGTGCAATAATTTTTTCTCTGCTTCAATTTGGAAATTTTTTTTTTTTTTTTTTTTAAGACTTTGTTGTTGATTTTTAACTAATAGGAATTTGAATTAACTTTGATTAGATGAATGGCTGTCAACGTTTGTATTCATGAGTGTTTTGAAAAGAATTGTAATTGGAATGAGGGTTGCCCATTTGTGTACACTAGCTGTTAGTGAAAATGTGTAATTGAATAGATTTTAGCCTTTCCTCTTTCTTACTTAGGGAGGAAGCAATGAGAGGTCAAGAGGTGCTTACTTACCCTTGCTTTTTACGTGAAAAAAGATGGACAAACGTACGTGTGAAGGCTAATATCTATCACATTGGATTCAGGATTTCATTGATTCTCTTACTGCGTATTAAGGATCAAACCACTAAGAGAGACATTTTCCTTTTCAATGCTTTCATGGAACGGTGGTGCATGGGACACTACTGATTATCGCCGCTTGTCTGCGAGATGATATATCACACTGAGAGAATTCACTATGATTATCGAAATCCGTATTGATTAGGAACCAAGGTTGTTGTACGACGCACTTGAACACGGATTACTTTAATATTATGATTGATTAGTTATCACATCTACATCATTTAAGGTTACTTATTATTATTATTATTATTATTTTACACAATTACATACACAAAGCTCTTATATAGTGATTGAAGTTCACCACGGATGGAATGGAACATATATACAACCTTATATCATGGGTTATTAGAGAAGCATGATTTGTATATCAAGAAATTTTTTTTTTTTTTTTTAAGAGGAAAGTCCAAAAATGAAACAACTCTTTTAGAATTTGCAAGCAAGAGAAACCCAAGGATTCGGTAAAAGCATCTCGAATTGTAACACTAGTTATCGTAAAATGACCTAAACGCGTTAAATGGTCTTATGCATATATATTTGTTTCACAATATCAGTGGGATATCACACCCTCCATCTACGGTATATCAAGCAATGACAATCTTAAATCACACTAGCTGTAGTGGGTAATGGAGGGTTTGAAAAGAAAGTACTAGCTTGACAGCTTCTCTAGAGTCAGTTTTAATTAAGACCTGATGATAACCTATATTCTATACCAATAAGTGGATACATTTTGCATGTAATTATATATAGTTGACATTGTGTATTATACTATACCAAAAAAAAAATAAAAAAAAAAGTTAATGCATGTTAAATGTCGTCACTTTTGGATTATATAGGTGGTTAGTGATTGATTTTTATAAGATAAATTTTGAGTGTGTCAAGAACTTTCTCGAGACATATACTCTTTTTGTAAATTAAATACCAACTTTGGAATATTCGTTTCAGCATTTCTTCAAATAAAGTACAAAGATATCACTTGTATTGGTACTATATAATACCTTATCCTCTAGGCCATCCTTGTTTACTACCGTTTCATTGGTGAAGTAATTCATTCTTACCATGTTTAGAAAATGAAGTTCTCCCACTAAGAAATCACTTTTACCATAATTAATATTATACTAAAATAAGCAAATTCTTAATGTTAAAACATTATTTTGTTTGTAAATTGAGGGGAAAAAATAAAAGAGTATGTTGAACTGTGATTGCTTGTTGTAGATTACAAAACATAATAAAATAATAAGAATGAGGTAAGATGGAAAAGCATTAATTATTGGGGGATTTAACTAATTCTCTATTATAGTTTATATTATATAAAAGATGGTTTAGTGGTACACTTAAGCAAAAGCATTGGCTCAATCAATTTTGCTGGCCTAGGTGGATAGGCATGTACATATAGCTAGTAAACTATATGTGGTCCACATGAAAAGTACCCTAGTTTCCTAGAAACTTCCTCTTTCTTTTACCTAAACAAATGCCATAAAGATTAAAGCATGTAGCTGAGGTCATAGAGCGAAAGTGGAACAATTCAAAGGAGCATCAAGTTTAAGACTTAAATATGAGAATTGAGGATGTCATGCTTTTAATTTATTATATAAGTTGCTTTTGTGAATGGCTTTGTCATGTTCCACTCTTACCAATTGGACAGCCTTTGATCACCTCAGGCCCACAATATTATGCTTTCTTTCAGGGATGGGGTCAACTATGAAGAAATATTAACTTACTGCCAATGGTGGTGAGGATGAGCCATGCATACATTGATCTACTTAGGCATATTAAATCAAATATTAGAAATATATATATATATATATAGATACGGCTATGAAGATGTTTTCAAAAGGGCTTGCACTTTGGAGGGTGGCTTTCACTTTGGAGGGTGCTCATTACTTAAGATTATATTTATAACAATAACCTGATCGATTCAAAAAAACTGTAGTGAAGCTCACTTTCTACAGCGTTGCTGTCTAATTCTTATTGGTACTGCATAAACAGATTGAAAATTTCATCTATCCTATATATGAATAATTTCTATTAACTTGTAAAATTAAGATAGAAAACCAAATTTTAGTTTAAGTGGAAAATTGATCAAGAGTTATTAGCAATATAAATATCAAAATTTTGTTTATTATCTGCATTTATTTTATAATTAGATTTAAACACAAAACTAAACGAAGAGATATAAATGGTCATATTTTCTCATTAATTCGTGAGAGATGTGTGAAAGCAGTCGTGGAAGCAAGCCATCAAATTAATCGGGTCACGCACACATTAGGGTTAAACATGTTTCTTTTTATGCAAATAAATTCAAGAGAGAAAATTACGTGAAAATCAACTCCATCTAACCATGAAATATTGATTAATAATGATCTTTTATATAATTTTCTTGAGTCCCACTTTAAGTTTTTTCTGTTTTCTCATTGGTGGGGATGGTTGGTCAAACACTCAAGATGCGTTAGTTGGGCAACCAACCTTTTGGAATTTTGGAACATGCAACTGCGTTCACGCCAGGGACATGGAAAACAAGCTCCAATAAAATAAGAAAGAAAGATAAAATATGGGTCGCACACATGAAGGCTGAAGCCCCACAAAAAAACACAATGGTGGAAGAAAAACAGAACAATGGAGCAGTACTGATATATAAAGATTCTGTTACAAAATTTTCAGTTGTTGTCGTTGTCCTCCTTGCCCATGCTGTTTTGGCTTTGATGTTTTCCATGTTTCTTTCCTAATAAATAAGTAAATTTCAGGGATGTATTTTTATTTATAATTAGATATTAGAAGATAGGTGCCAAGCACAAAGAAAAAAACTCCCTACAAATATTAGCTTTCTTGATTCACACTGAAAAGGTCCATTCGATGTCTTCAATTAATTATGTGTTTTAGTATTCACTGTTAGCAAAAAAAGAAAAATAGTAAGTGTTCAGATGCATTCACAAATCACATTTCCATCTTACAAGTTTTATACATTTATAGAAAGAAAAACACAGCACATATTTGCTGTAACTAGGCCCACAAGTTAAAAAGCAAGATAAAGGACAATACAGGAATGAGGATCAGCCACCATTAACTATTAATAAGTAAATTATAAACACCATCAAATTTTGACCCTAATTTTAGTATACAATGTTACAAGACTTGATTCATTGAAAGAATCATTTAAGTTTTTAGTTACACAATACATATCATCTTCTCTTCCTTCTCAATCAAATTATTCTCGATTGTCAAAGAAAAAACATTAAAATTTGAAATTGAAAATCTTAATTTATTAGAACTACATGTCATATTATAACTATACAATTAAAAAGTAAATATTCTGTTACTGAGAACTTAACTCAATACCTGTTTTTCATCTAGTCTCAAGTTTGAGCACCTAAAAAAAAAGCAAGCATTCTTACTAGTCTTATGAGAACGGGAAACAGGGAAATTCAATTTTGCTTCCATTTTTGAAAGAAGAAAAACAGAGGGATCACATATGAACAGAGATATATACAGATTACTATATCAAATCCCAATAAAATTCTCCACCACCAACAGGATCCAATCTGTGCTCACTATCCAATCGTCTTATCACAAAAAGAAAGAGCAACAACTGAATCAGAGCCCTGTGGTGGCCCATGGCTGCACAGATATTATCTAATTTCTAATATTTCTACAAGAAAAGAAAAAAAAGAAAAAGAAAACTAAAAATAAAAAGAGAGAAGCATAATCACAGAATATTCACAGAAACCCAAATCAGTAAGAGTAAGCCAATCGGTGAACCACACGATCCCTAAGAATCCCATTATACAGAGCTACTCTGTTTTCAGGAATTCCTCTGTTTTTTCCATTTCCACCATTATTTTTCTTCTTGACCTTTGGTTTTGCAATTGAATACTGTAAGCAATTATTGTTAGTAATAGCATGCTGCCTTCTAAACTCTTCCCCATTCCCACTTGGATCCATCACATCCTCTGCAAAGTGCACCCTCTTATTCTTCTTCTTCTTCCTCTCTGCCACAAAAGCCCACAAAAAAAAAAACAGAGCATAAGGAAGGGATCTTTGAAATTATGCATGTAATTATAAATGTATATGCATGAAATTAAGCATACCGGATGATATACAAGATCGTAGAATTTGGGGTGAGGATTGTGGGTTTTCACCAACAGGAAATTGGGTAGCTGGGAAAGATTTTTGTCGACGAAAAGCGAGGAGGATAACGGTGCCGGAAACCGCCATGGCTGTGGCTAAAGCCATCCCTTGTGAGCTTATAATTGAAGACATGGAGACTACAAGAGAGTAAGAAAAATGGGAATGAGTGTGGTGATGGTTTGAGGAGATGGGGGTGTCTGCAAGTCTTCACCTGTACACACAGAGGAAAGAAGAAAATATTGTAGTATATACTAGGTAGATAAAGTCACAGAGCAAACGTGAATATTATATTTGAATCAAATTGGTTTTATTTTATAATATAGTTTGAGGGAGGAAGGGTAGATTTTTTTTTTTTTAAGAAAATTATATTTGGTATAAAAGTATATATATATATACTAAACTACACTTTAGGTACACTTTAGGTCTATGTAGTTTACTATATTTTTCAACTAGGCTAATTATGTTTAATTTTTTTTCAATTAGGTCACTCTTCTTTGGTTATAATTTCAATTGTGTTTTAGCATATATGTTCATCTATTTACAAATAAAAATTATCTAAAAAATAAGAACAAGAAATCTACAGAGTATAAGATGATAATTTTCACATTTACAAACAAATATCCTCACAAAATATAAGAAGTCCTGAAAAAAAAAAAAGTTAAGACAAAAATGTCGGCATGACCCCCAGTTGAAATTTAAATGAAAGTACATGATTTAGTTATAATTTTTAAAATAAAATAACTTAGTTGGATAATCTTAAAATTGAAGTGTTCAAATCTAATTGAGCCCAATAAAAAACTTTTCAAGGGTCTGTTTGCCCTCCCTTGCTGCTTCACCCCGTCCGCAATACGACAGTACCAAAAGAGAAACGTTGGGGGTGACGTCAGTTTCTTGTTGAGAGAGGACAAAATGTGGAAGTTAAGTTTCTCACTTGCCAAAAGGATGCACGTGGGAAGTACGCTCCACTTACAGATATGTAAACGTGGCGGTATACACCACGGAAAATAAAATCATTATTTATTTTCTTATAGACGGAGAGAATCAAGATTGAACCCATAGTTATTTATAACTCACGGGGAAAAAAATAGAAGGCTTAATTATTTTTAGTTGTTTTAATTTAATTTTTATATTTTAAAAAATTAAAATGTCATTTTTATAATTTTGAAAATTACATAATGTAATAATTGTTATCATATCTAACTTAATGAGACCTGATAATGTAAAATTTAAATTTTTTAAAATATAGAGATTAAATTGAATTCTTGTTAAATAAGAAAGACTAAAACTATAATTTAGCCTAAAAAATAAAATCTGATGGTTGAAACTTTGCTTCTTCTTTTTTACCTAAAATTCCATTAAAGTCTGATAGATAGTATATATTTTAATAATTGAGTGTTTGTGTTGGATAAGCCTTCTTTTTGTTCATTTAAATTAAATGTATATGTACTTTATATCTCAATCTCTGAGTTATATTAATACCATCATTTGATGCTAAAGCTTCTTTAAGTTTAAATTGCAAAATTCTAAAATGACCTAAACCAAGTCTAAGTTGGAAACAAGAAACAAAAATTTCATTGAAATTTTCACCAACTACATCTCAATTTGAGCTTAATAGGTAGACTTATCTCAGTCAATTAACTATGGCCAAAAAATAGAGAGAAAAACTCAGTCAGTTAAATGAAATATTTTAAAAGTTAATTTTATCAAGAATAAGAATATCATATATTTTCATACGATAACTTTGAAATATTTCAATTTCTATATTTTCGATTCATATATTTTTAATTTAATATAAATGCATAATGGATTATGTTGACAAGAAAAAATCAAGTCATATGAGAAAATTATTATCGAAGATAATTTTGGTATTCTTGTCATTAATTGTTAGTTGACAATTTTATGTTATTGTCAGAGATTGATAATTGGGATTCTCTCCCAAACTATAACAATTGTACAATTATAAATACCGGTCCTAATAAGTAGTTGACAACACAAATAGTTTCATATTTTATTTTACTTTTATGATTTCAGAGCAGATTATGATGATGCCACTGTCAATTTGATGAAGCTCTTTGAAGTTTAGTGACTTCATCTTGTTATACTGGCCAGTATCATTAACTTCTCAAATTTTGAAAAAATAAAAAATTATTATATATGAGTCTGATCCAAATACTAGTATGAAACTCCTAGAATGGCCTAAATTATTTATCATGGTCAAGGGCTGCCTCCATTTCTTTTTGTGGTAAATCAAAATAATTTGTACAAAATATTTGAGTTGGAAAAACATATTGCTGAAACAAAACAAGGAGAGAAATCATTTATCGGGCATATGGGCTCTCTAAAAAGGTATGTGGGGGCATTGAATTGTTCATGTATCGTTGTCTTACCACTGATCTGTCCACTTCTCAAAAGAGAGAAGAGAGAGATAAAATTTTTAATTTACTGACTGGCCCAAAGTCAAGGTATGAAAATTTACAAAATCATATTCTCATGGGATTTGAGTTGCCATCTCAACTGTCTTTAACATTATGTAACAAGAAAAGACAAGAAGAAAAATTATGAGTCCAGCCGTAAAAGTTAACGGTGAAAGCATCGAGAGCAACAAACTAGCTGCAAGAATGAAATCCTATGCTAGGGAGACCACTGGCAGAGGAAAAAAATGCCTGATACCAAGGCAAAGGAAAATGACTTAGTGGGAAACCACCTGAAAAATGTCATCATTTTGAAAGAATTGGACATGCGAAGGATAAATGTGGGTTTCTTTAATCGCACCCGAGACCTCACAGAAACAAAAATCAAAATGACAGACTTATTGCTCAAATTGTCACAATTAACAATCAAGCATCTATGGAGAATAAGCAATGTGTTGGAAATTTTAAAAAAATTAAGTGAAAATCATTAAAATTGGTACCAAAAAAAAATTAATTAAAGATGAATGTGAAAAACTAACAATTGATAAATTGTAATACACAGTGAAAAACGGAAAGAAAAAGGAGTTTGGGTTAAATCTTTTTAGTTTAATTAAACAGAAAGTTTTGTATTATAGTTTAAACAAAAAGGTTTGTTTGTTTCTTTTAAAATAGAAAGTTGTGTATGGTTTAAACAAAAAGGTTATGTCTGCTTGGTTTAATACAGAAAGTTGTGTCTTATTATTTAAATAAAAAGATTATGGCTTTTGGTTTAAAAATAGAAAATTATGTCTTTCGGTTTTAAAACAAAAGATCTATGTCTTTGGATTTATATTAAGATTTTGTAAAAAAGTTGTAACTGTTAGGATTATATCATTTACGAAAAGAAACAATGTTTCACAAGATATTTTTTGGGCTTATATAAATACCAAACAACTTTCCCATGTTTAAAAGAAGTTACAAATATATATCTCTTCTTCTCCTCTTTCTTTCTCTTTTCAAGTTATAATTTTTTTTTATATCTAATAGTAACCTTAGATATAAAAGATCATGTTTTATCTTGAAAGGCTTATTTTTTATAATCTATTGCAAGTTCGGTGCGAATATAATTTTTAAGGAAAGAGAATATCTAACTCGACTTAGACATTTCAAATGTGTTTATTGTTTTTGCAATTTCATACAACAATCTTAGGACTATATTTTGTGTAACAATGGAAGATACAAGTCCAAAAAATGCTTGTAGTCAATGATGTGGTGAAATTGACAAGTTAATGGTTAGTAGTGATCAAGTAATGAAAATGAGGGAACAATATTCAATATTGTATGTTTATTAGATTGATACTCGATATATTAGAGTATGGATCAAGTGATGCACATCAAGGGCATGATTTTCCTTAAAAAAAATATATATTCTAGAAGGTATAAAAGAGATAGTTATTTCTTGGTTAATTGTACTTCATGATTTGACTAGTGGTAATACATGTTCAGAGAATTTTTCTTGATTAAAATTACGAGGATATTTGTTAAATTCAACATTGTATATTTTTTGGATTGATACTCGTTATATTAGAGTATACATATATGAAGTTATTCATATACTCCATGAATTTTTGAAATAGTTCAAAAAGTGGGGTTGAAAAGAAAGTTACTAGAAAATTGTAAGATGAAAATATTGTTTTGAAATTAATATTATTGAGCAAGTTTGTATAACAAAATATATGATATCAATGCGATGAGAGGATTTAAAATCTCACTATGATATTGATGTTATTGTAACGGTGATCTTACATGTTACAATTAACATAGTTTTAAACATTGAAGGTAAACACAAAATTTTTCGAAAATGGTATTTCAATGTTAATTAACCTAAGAAGCGTATAATTGGTAAAGTTTCAAGATCGAGTTAAAAATCACAAAGTCAAAGAAAAATATTTGATGCATCATTTGCAAATTGCCTAGGCAGGGATGTGATATGAAAAATTTCCGGGATGAGTACTATAAATTTTTTATTTTTTATTTAAAAAAAAAAAAGAGGTTACTTATGTGAGAAGCCAACTAGACCATTAGGAAAAATTATAATATTCTAGTTTCAAATGGAAACAAACATGTAATTAAATCAAGTTTATGCACTTTACAAATATAAAGATTAAACAACATTTATGTCATCTCAAAGTAAGTGCATGCTAGTATGGAGAAAAACAAAAGGTAGGTTTATAGATTCACCTATGTTCCAGAAGGAAAAAATATAAATCATACTGTGCATTTATAGATTCACCTATGTATATGTGGGAAGTGTGGCCACTTTTGTGAGATCATAAAGCTTTCTCAAAGACATATATGAACTCCTAATATGTAGCACATGGCTATTAATGTGCAAAAAGAAGAAAATATAATTGAAAAGTTGTATGGATAAATAAGTTATATGATGTCACTATAGATTACAAAGTTCAAGTCTACATACACTTTGGATTCTGATATTTTATATTTACTAGAAAAAGGTTCAAGTCTAAGGACACTTTATACAACCAACCAGTGGATAAATTGAGAAATGTTACCACAAAGTGAAATCATAATACTTTGATATTTGGAAGAAATTGTTGGAATTTTTTTAAAAAATTAAGTGCAAACCGTTAAATTAATGGTAAAGAATAAATATCAATATGGGAAACTAATAACTGACAAATTGTAATACATATTGGAAAATGAAAGAAAAAGAAGTTTGGGTTATGTATGTTTGGTTTAAATTAGAAAGTTGTATATGGTTTGTTATGCCTGTTTGGTTAAAACAGAAAGTTGTGTCTTATGGTTTAAATAAACAAAGTTATGACTTTTGGTTTAAAAACTGAAGATTTTGTCTTTTGGTTTTACAACAGAAGATCATGTCTTTTGATTTATATTAAAAATTTTCCTAAAGTTTTGACTAATTAGATTGTATCCTTTATGAAAAGATATAATGTTTCACAAGATATGTTTTGGGTTATATAAATACCAAATAAATTTTCCATATTTAAAAGAAGTTACAAATGTATATCTCTTCTTCTACTCTTTCTTTCTCTTTACATGTTATAATTTTTGTTTATATTTAATAATAACATTAGATATAAAAGAATCTGTTTTATCTTGAGACGCTTATTTGCTATAACCCGTTACAAGTAAGATGTAAATATAGTCTTAAAAAAAAAAGAATTTCTAATTAGACTTAGGCATTGCGAAGATATTTATTATTTCCGTAATTTCATACTACAATATGATCATTCGGAATATCAATGTTCCGATGCTCTGTATATTTCTTTCTTTTTTTTCAAGCTTGTTGTCAATCAGTAAAATCACTAAGCAACTAGACCGTAATATTTTATTTACTACAAAATGTGATCTTTCAAGATCAAATTATAGGGAGGAAGATTGGTGAAGGAAGGTATTGTCAAGGAGTTTACATGCTCGATGAAGAAAATATAACATTCATGGCCAACGAAATGACGACTTGAGGATGGGTCATCCATCTGATCAGGTTTTAAATATTTTAAGGCCATCATTAGCAATAGATTCACATGCATGCATGCGAAACATGTAGGTTTTCTAAACAAATTACTAGACTTCCATTTCAATATTCTATGCTTCCAAACAAATTACTAAACAAATTTAAGAGATTTACTTTAATTCATTTTGATTTATATATGGACACTTCCAATTATATCTCATGGTGATTTAATTTAATTTTTTTTTCCCCTCATTGGCCATTATCTGGTGTCACTGGGGCTTATTTATTAAAAAAAAAGTGAAACTTTTTCTATGTTTTTAGATTTTATCAATTTAGTCTCAAATCAATATATATGGTCATAAAATTAAAACTTTCAGACTGATAATGGCAAAAAATATGATAATGAGAATTTTTCAAATCATCTTAAAGATTAGAAATTATTAATCAAACTTTTTGTGTCAGAACACCCCAACAAAATGAGGTAACTAAAAGGAAAAGTAGGAATATTTTAGAAACTGCAAGAGCCTTAATATTTCAAATGAATATTCCGAAGTCTTATTGTTCTAATGCTGTTTTAACTGCTTGTTACTTGATTAATAGACTTCCTGCTAAACTTTTAAAAATTAAATTCCTCTTGAGATTTTGAAAAATAAAAAAATTGATTTAACTGATCACTTACGTGTATTAGTTGCACAGTTTTTGTTCATATTAATGAACATAAAGATATAACTTGACAAACGGGTTGAACGTGTTTTTCTTGATTATTCTTCTATATATATATATAAATTCTATAATCCAAAAAATAAAAAAATCTAGGGATATATATATATATATATATAAATGCTACAATCCAAAAAACAAAAAAAATCTAGGGATGTTCATTTTCTTGAAACTAAATTTTTTTTTTTTTTTTTTTTTAAGTGAAGTCTTTTCAAGAAGAAAATTTTGAAGATGCAATCCAATGGGAGTTTTTAGGAAGTCATTTTTCTCAACCTACTACAGAACCTCATGTCATGATAAAAATCATTGAGCCTACCCAAAACAAAAGTCATGAGCATATTTTAAATGATGAAGTCAACAATACACAACAACCAGGAGAAAATCAAATCCATGTAGCTGCTAGAACTATGTAGGCTCTCTCGTTTCTCAATCATTTTCATTAAAATATTGAGTAAAATATTTATCCCCCTATGGTATTGTGTTTTCTCAATCATACATGTGATATTTGTTTTTCTCAAAACACTCCCGCAATTATGGAGCATAATGTATTTGGACAAACTCCATCAATTTTAATAGAAATTAATTTAACCCACGTGCGTAAGTTCTAATTTTCACTTTCTTTCTTTTCTTCCCCATGTTCTTTCTCCAATGTTGTGAATGACTAAATCAGAAACAAATTATAAATGAAATAATTGACTTCTCATGATTATAAAGGGCTCGGGTTAATAAATTTTCTAATAATTAACATCAATTTCTCGTACATGATTCATTAATTGCATGCGATTGAGATTTAAAATTCTCAAAATGATTAAATTTTTACATTAAAGTAGCATATTTTCTTTTTTTTTAGCTATCGGATAGTGCCTGTGTCAATTTATGTTCCCGAAGACTAATTCATATTTTTAGTCTAATCAAAAGACCTCACCGGTCTTTCTAAAAACAAGTCATTGACATTAAAATTAAAAATCTTATGAGAACTTTACATCTCACAATTTGTTACAAGAAGATTGAAACATGAAAATAATGAAGAGAACACACATTTTTAACTATTAAGTCAACTCCCAATCATATTAATATATTTTATACTGTTCAAATCAGTCCATAATGAATCATGCAAGGTGGATAATTATAATTCTTTTTTCTTTGGCCCAAAGTTATAAGCCATTAAATCAAGAGTTTATCATGGAAAATGTCTTTAGTTTGGGATTATTCTCAATTTATCAAATAGAAATTTTTTTGAAAGAAAAAAGTTTATACTTGAATTGGTGAAGTCACCCATTGGTAGGGTGTGTTTTGAAATAAACTTCCTTCAAAGTAAACAAGACTCGGCTAGGAGTTCTCTTTTTCTTTTTAATTTTGATTAGATTTATTATAGCTTAATCACATTTATATTTCTACATCACTTTCTATTAAAACAACTGTAGCTATCTAAAAAATATCTATACACAAAAGAAAAAGAAAAAAATAAATAAAAGATTTTTACATGCTAATACATCAGTATGTATTGAAAAAATATTTACACCTTTTTTCAGAAAATAAAAATCCGTACACTAAACACAAAACAATGATGCTAGTTATTCTAAAAGTTAAGACACCATTTTGGTATCTCTAGTTTTTAACTACTATTTTAAATCTAATTTGCCACTTAATACCCTTAAAAACAAGCACACTCTTTTTTTAAGTTAAGGGAATCTTAGTCAACTTAACTAATTTGAAAGAAAATTAAATCCATAAAGGCCTCTACACAATTTTAAATTAAAAAATGAAAAAAAAATATATCTACTCCAATAATTGAATGGAACAATTAATTTATTTATTCAAAATAATATAAAACTTCCCTCACATCTGTACAATAACCGACATAATTCTAAATTAAAAAAAAAAAAAAAAAGATCACCACTCTAATAATTACTCATTTTTATTGAATTTTAATATTTTCTCCTAAATAAAATGTGAGCACGTGCGATCATGATGCTGGTACCAATAAAAATCTAGACATATAAAACTGAAAAACAAGGATGAAATAAACCTGCATGCGAAATTAATAATAGAGCGTGGAATTTAAGTTTTTTTTTTTTTTTGGGTAGGAATCTTGTTTTGCAAGGTTGAGGTACAATATTTAATGCTTTAATTATGAAGGTTTATTGTTGAAAGTAAGTAGCCTTTGTCATCCATGACATGTAAGGGGCCGGTTCATGCCATAAGCTTGGGGATTTTTAATTCATGTTGGAAAATGACTTTGCACCAATTGGCTTCATTGTGAGGTATTTATTTTTTCATGCTGCACATGTGTCTCAGCCTCACTCCATGTTCTGTATTTAATATTATAATGACTTTTACGGGTGTCGACATTCTTAAGTCATATATATATATATCATAACCATTCAGTAAGGTCAGGAGGCTATCTCAAGTAATATTATTACTATTAGAAAGATAAAATAATAATTTAATGAGAAAATATATTTTAATGCAAAATAAATCGAATCCTCTTTGTATAGAAACCAAATTTAATAAGGAAGTTACAGTCAATGAGACCTTCAACTGTTCAAGAAGAAGAATATTTGAAACCATGAGATTTTAAGTTTAAATTCAAATACGGTTATATTTGCTTATTCGTAATGAATGAATCCATTGTCAAAAAAAAAAAAGTATAAAATTAAGTATAGCATCAAAATATTCCTCATAAATTTGATGTAATTTATAAGAGAAATTTAGTGAGTGATATAGCTAGTTGGGAACAAATTCCTCCATAACTTTAATATGATTATAAATTCTTTACTTGTGAAATGTGTGTCTCACATAAATTTAAATTTGAGTTTGTGAGGAATTTGTGCAAAGAAAAATTTTCGCCACCCCCCTAACTCTCTCTCCATCGCCGGCCATATTTAGACTTAGAGCCATGGGCGGAGCTATCTTTATTTGACCTCACTCAAATTTGAAAAATAATTTTTATAATTTATAGAGAATTTTTCAAATCATAAATCAAAATTGAGGAAAAAAAATATAAAAATGACACTAGTGAATTTTATAAAAACGCATATTCACCCATTAATTTTGACAAAACTCATAAAATAAATGGAGCTAATTAAATAATAAAGTAATTTATTATATTAGGAAATAATTTTAAGTTAATAGTATTATTTGAAAAAAATATAAATTACAATATGTTACAATTAAATTAATACTTGGTTTGAACATTACGAAATATGTTACAATTTATGTTATCTATAGTTAATTAGATCTAGTGTTAATTAGTTCAAAAATCAAATTAAGTACTTTACTATATCAGATGAAACAAATTCAAATGTATACCTTGATAATATAAATTATTTATAAAACAATTAGTTTTATAAAAAAATAAAAAAAATAAAAAAATAAAAACTTATAAAAACCTTTTTAGTGAGTTTAAAAATAATTAATTTTACATCAAGCGTAAAAATTTATCAGTATACATTGACCCCACTCATTCAATTTTCTGGCTGCGCCACTGTAGCTGGAGCTACTTGCAAAGGAAATCACCGCTAGCCCTACCCAGAACGCCACCGCTACCATCAGAATTGTCTTCCTAAAAGGTAAGTGGGATTTGTTTTTTTTTTTTCCTCAATTTTCGTAAAATTGTTATTGTTAATTTGTTAGATTATTATATGTTAGCTATTTCTGTTAGAATATTTTAATTTTGAGAATTTGAATAAGTATTAATTTCTTATATTATCATATGTTAATTAGTTTTAACCCTTTTGTATGTTAATTAGTAAACTAATTAATATAAAAATTGTTATTTGTGTTAAAATTAGTAAGAGTTAAAAATTTATAATTAGTATACAAAAATGTAAGTTTATAGTAATTATTTAAAAAAGGCTAAATTATATCTTTAGTCCCTGTAATTTGATTCAGATTTACTTTGGTCCCTATCATTCGCTTTGCTGCTATTGGGTCCTTGTAATTATAAAATCGTAGCAATTGAGTCCCCGTCATCTCATTCTGTTAGTGGTAACACTAACAGAAATGACATGTATTAGCAAATACCATAGTGGGCAAATAAAAAATTGACACGTTTCATTACAAAAATTTGTATAGAAAGATAACTAACCAAAACTCAAATTTTATTTACAAATAAAAAAGTTATATTAAAAATTATTAAAATTAAAACATTTATCCTAACCCTTGACCCATTCTCTTCCCACTCTATCTCTCATCGAAATCCAAATCTAGAATTTAGAATCCTTAAAACTCTTCTCTTCCAACTGGCTAACCCAACAAAACAAAAACACCAACCAACAACTTCCTTATACCGAAAGAGGATGGGGAGAGTTCTTGTTGAAGAGAAACTAGAGCAAGACAAAGAAAATGACAAAGGCCCAGAATCTGAACCAGGAAAGGGAAAGGTAAAGGAGCACACCAAACAAGTTGATGAAAAAGTAAGTAATCAGCTTGAGAAGAAAAAGATGAAGAGAGGAAAGAGAAAATTAAAGTTTGGTGGTTAAAGAGGGTAAAAGAGGTATCAGTATAAGGTGTTGAAATAGGTGCATCCAGAACATTAGAATTGTTGTGAGGCTTTCCAATTACACCAGGCGGTAATTTGGATAAGACTTCGGAAACCTATTGTAATTTGGATAAAACATTAGAAATTTTTGCACAAATATGTATTTCTTGTTAAAAGCTTTGAAAATCGGGTTTTAGGGGGTAAAATCATAAAATATACGTCTGTTTGATAGGTCAGCAGTATCAACACGTCTGTGGGGTTGAATAAAACTTGTAAGAAGAAACAATTTACAATTTTGGTCAAATGTTAGGAATTTATACACAAGTATGTGTTGCTAGTTAAACGCTTTAATGTCATATATTCCTTAATTTTTGCACATGTTTCTTTTTTTACAAACTAAACCTTATAACGTACCTTTATGACTTATTTCAATATATTGGTCCTTCTTCAGGCACTTCACAATCACATGGCCAATCAGATGATGAGTATAGCGATGACAGTGAGGATTTAGGACACATTAGTGTTATTTTTATGTTTTAGTGTATTTAACTATTTAGATTTTTATATTTTGTTTCCATATTTGAATTATACTTGTAAAATGTTTTTTTTTCAATGAAATGTTCCTTTAACTATTTGGAGTATTTATTTACTAATTTAACAAGTTTAAAAAATTTAAAGAAAAAAATTAAAAATCTAAAGACATATATGCAATAACAGTATAGTATCTGTAACAGCAAAACGCAGACGTTGATAAGATAAAAAAAATTGAAAAAAGTTATTTGCATCAACAGTGATGTCACATATAATTAATTCATCAACATCAACTTATCAGCGAGAGTCTTGTGGATGGATATACTTATATGTGATAGCATATTTGCTTCCACATTATTCTCGCTGATATATCACAAAGTATTGACAATATTTATCTGCATCCATAGTGATGTCACATAAACACTATCGTTGATACGTTGTGTGCGGCTATGGTAAAAAATATTATATACAAGAAATGCATCTAGAATGCATTCATGAGGACTCCAAGAAGCGAGTGATTTTCCTGGGATTAGCAAGGATGTATTCCTTCACTAAATCTTTTTTTTTTTTTAATAATGTATTATGAATCAGTGTGTAGGAATAATGAATAAAAGGTTTATAATAAAATTTTATGTAATCATAACTAGACTTATAACTCATGACTGGTTAAAATATTGAGATGAATTTAGACTGGTTAAAATAGTATTGATATTATGAATTTTTTCTCTAACTTTGTCTCGTCATGAACGAGGAAGACTAGCTAGAAATTTTTCTTTCCAAAAAGGTTTATTGCTATCAGACCTAGAGAAGATACGGGTAAAGATTGTATCTTTATACTACCAAAAGTCGGCTAGGGTATGACATTTAAGATTGGAAAGGAGTTCAGTAGATTTGTCATGCCATATAGATAAATCTCTGATGAAATGCTTTGTGATAACGTAAATAAGGGTATGATGGAATATAGGATTTCGTTACCTTCATCGTTAAGAAGGGGATTTCCTTCAAGATCAGCTTTGATGGCAAAATTGATTTGGTTACGTTCTTTGTCAGTGAGATATTCATCCCACCATCATTTTAGTTAACTACTAAAACCAGCAACTAGAACGTTAAGAATAGATTGATCAGAACAATTATAGGCAATTTGATAAGTAGTACTGACCATAGTCATATGCTGTAACATATTAAGGATATTATATTCAGATTGACCAACTATATTCCATTCATAGATGTTATTTGCACTAAAAGAATTGTTGATAGTTTAGGATTTTTCTTCAATAACTAAGCTAGAAGGAGAAGCTTTGGGATAATCTAATTTTGTGGTTTTTGCCATTTGGTGGATTGTATCGGATTAAGTTCTTTAGGAGAATATTTCTTAGAATGTTCAGAGTCAAATTCTGCATCACTCAGATTGTTAATTGAAGGAAAAAAAATTTGTTCTTACAAGAGTATTTGGAATAATGTTTTTCTCAATTTAAGCAATTTATTTGGATATTTTGTCAAGAAGTTCCTGTTAAAGAAGGTTTTGAACAAGCTCCTAATTCTTTTTTAATTTTGTTGGAATTTGATAAGGTGAAAAAACAGGGTTTTTACTTTAGAAAGCCTGGCTAGGATTAGAATTTAAGAGATGATCACCTAAAGCCTGTAGAAAAAGATTGGTGTAGTTATTTTGTTCATATATAGATTGAATGTCTTAGTAATTATTGTTTCAATTCAATCTTTTTATTTAAATGGTGTAGCTTGCATAGGAATATTTTCCCAGTAGAGCTTTATGCTGGAATTTTTAAAGATTTTTTAGGAGGAAGTTTAGAATTAACAACTTCATCTTTTTGTGTTATCCATTTTTTAGAAATTTTGTTATTAACACTTACTGAATTACAGAAAACGTAATGAAGACCATCTTCATTAGCATAAACTTCAAACCATTCAAAAAACAAAATATGAATTTTATAAGTTTTCATAAATTTTTAGTAAAGATTTTGAATCTTTTGTCTTTTAGATTCAGTAAATTTTTCAAAAAATCAAGTTCTAACCAGATTGTGTTTTTCCTGATAAAAATCTTTCCTAAAAAGTTTCTTATCTATTTGGAAAATAGTGTGGATAATATTAATCTCCAGATTATCATTTAAGATGAAAAAGTCGGAAAGGGAGGCTTTTCAAATTGGTTATCATTTTTATCTTCGATATACAACACTCTAGGAATTCTAGAAGTGTTTTCTAAACCTTGAAGATGGACGGTTGAAGGTATTGAAGAACAAGAAAGTCTTGAAGAATCCTGATAAGATGGGTTAAATAATCTTTGACTATTTGTTTTACTAAAAGAGATCTCAACCTTACCTGTGGGGTATTGGGTGATCTCAGAAATAGACGAAAGTTATTGATCTTGAACATGTGTAGCCTTATCAATAGTTCATTTATTAGGAAAATTAACTTTTTTGCAAGAAATTGATTTAAAGGTAGTAACATTGACTTTTGAAAGATTAGTGAGAAACATAACTGTCTCTCCTTTGCATCTTTGTTGAAGTGATTTTGAAGTAAAAGCTGAAATCATAGCTTTATATTGTATTTGATAAACTAAAGCTATAGGAAATGATCTAGATTTGATATTAAAATTGGAAGGTTTAACATTTAAGACTAAAGATTCTAAAATGTTTTTATCTTGTAAAGAGATTGTCATGTTAAGAAAATTATTGAAGTAGATAGGACCACTACAGAGGCTAGTTTCAACTATGCCTAAGAGTGATTCATAAAAATCAGTCATTCTACAGTCACGAAGGTATAAGAGAATAAATTTGTTAAGTCCTTCTCTTGTAAAAGGTTTTGCTGCAATCTGGACACATACAATATGCAAATAATTGTATTTTTGCTTATGACTTTTTAAGGATTTTTTTTTTTCTGAAAGTAAAGGTATTTCTTCACAGTTAGAATCAATTGGGATGATTTGTTCTAATGTTTTGATTGTATGGTCACTTTTAAAAGTGCACATAAAGTTAGGTTTGTAAATTTCATTACTAGAAATTTTTGGAATTTTCCAGTTGTCTATGGATTGAAAGATTTCTTCAAAATTAATTTCTTCTTTGAGGTGTTTGTTTGATTGAGAAAAAGACTCAGGAGGAGAAGAAGTAGAAAAATAACTAAGCATTGTGAAAATTAGTCGATTAAAAACAATAGCTGTACTAAACCGATCCTTTTAGTACCAAAACCTTAGGTTCTATAAAAGTGTAAGGATGAGTATTGATCTTAGTTTACTAAACTCAATCAGATCTTAAAATATTAGCAAGATAAAATCATACCAGTTTACTTGGCCAATAGAACGCTCAACAAGGTACAGTAGCTGGGCTCATTGCCTTATATAGGCTATCCTCGCCTTTCAACTGGCCTTACCGCCAACTAGAGAACTCGCTTGGAGAATTTTTAATGCCATCCATAAAAAAAGTATAATTTTTTCAAGTTTTATGTTAAGATTTGATACATAAAAGTAAAAGAAGATAAATCTTCACACTTTCATCCCTACTTTCTCCTTGGCTCTGATACTAAGTGCAGATCGGCAAGGTCTCCTTAAAGTAGAGGAAGATCATGGGGATAGTGAAGTAGGGAACAACATAACTGTTATAATGGATTATGCCATGGAATGCATAAAATAAAAGACAGTAATAAAGGAAAGCAAGTAAAAAGGAAGGTAAAGTAGCATTGTCCATATGCTAAACGAAGGAGAGGGAATGCAAGATGTAAATTATCATTGAAATAATATTGAATATTGAAAGTTTGTAACTACAAGATCATAGAGTAAAGAAAGAAAGCTCCATAAGGGTTACCTAGGAGGATTTTCTATACTCAAGAGCTTAAACCAAGTGTGTGTTGAATGAGAGAACAACTCTCCTTAAATAGACAAATTTTGATATATATATATATATATATATATATTTTTTATTTATTATTATTTTTTTTTGCTACAGTGCCAGCTACAGTGAATAGTATTTTGTCTCAACTTGCTACAGTGTCTGCTATAGTGTTATGTTGACATTGCTACAGTGTCTGTAAACAATAATTGCTTTTGATTTTTTTTAGAGAATTGCTTCAATTATCTATAAGGTTGATGTTATTGTAATAATATTCATTTGATTGTGCAAAGTTATTGGAACCCTTTCCTAAAGCTCTAGAAGATTAACTAGAAACTGGCATTTTTTAATTTTTGGGGCTGTTGAAGTAGCTTCATCATCATTTTGGAATAGTTAAACTATTTTTTTAGGTGTTGAATATACTCCTAGCGAGTTGAACTAGAAGCCAGTTTAGCCGAAATTGAGATTTCTACTGCAAAAATTGTGTGACTTATAGCAGTGCTTTATTAAGAAATTGGGGGTGCTGTTAGAGCCTTTGCTTGATAGGAGAAACATAGGCCTTTGAAGCATTAAACTCTGCCCACCAGAGCCTTGTCTGAGAAGAATAGGCATTTTGCTCTTCTGATAGGTGAATTGATACTGTTTATCGTCTATATAATTTATTAGGGTTGAATTCTCTAGTGAATTGTTGCAAAGGAATGTTCTTTCGAATTATTATTGCGAGAATTTTAGGGTAATTTTGGTAAGAAGTCTATTTAGTTTACAAGTTGATAATTTCCTTGAATTTCTATTGTTAATTTATTTATTTTATAGGTTGCAATTCGTAGTGAGAGTTCATTTAGAAATGAGGTAAATTGTAGGCCTATGGAATGTATTAATTGGTTGTTATGGAAGTTTTAAGGAAGTTTTAGATCGCTTGGTTAGTGTTAGTGGATTGGGTAACTAGCTTGGTTATGTGATGCAATGCAAGATAACTAAGGCTTGAATTTAAGTTGGTTAGGTAGAAGTATTATGGTTTTTAATCTTTTGAGGTTCAATAATATCATGTGAGTTGTCTAGTTAAGTGGATAGATCTTAAGGGTGGAATCTAGAACTTTAGATTGAGAATTTGTTCTTGGTATTTAGAGGTTTAGTTGATAATACTAGTTTGTATTTTAGTAGAGGTTTCTTTTCTAAAATCATCGTCTAGTAATATAAGTTTAGGCTTGTGGAATTTGGTTAGAGTAATAGCCAACTAGGGTCTATATAATGTTTACTAGTTAAAGTGTCAGCTTACAAGAAATTTTGGATATCATGAATATATCTTTTGAGATGATCTTTAATGATGGGATTTAGATTTTATTTATTTATTAATAGATCACTTTTAGGTTATGGGTATAGAATTATACACTATAAGCTCTTAGGTTCCAATAATTTTAGTATGTTTGAACTTTTCTCTTTTTAAAGACCGTTAAGTTGCATGTGATTCTATTTTGAGATTTTAAGTTATGTAATTTAGAATTTCTTTAGTTTCATAAGATTTAGATTTGATCAAAATGACCTTGAGGTAAACATTTAAGGTTTGCCTCAGAAATGGAACTATTAAAGGATGTCTTCTTGAGTGTTTGAGGTTTGGCACTCTCGGCACCATAATAGGGATTATTTTTAAAATAAACTTATGAATTTGTGAAAGTTGATATTCAAGAATACTTTCCCAAGCTGTTATATTTTGAAATTTTAATAAAAGTGTTTCTTGAAACAATTCTTATACAATATAACAGGTTTTATGAGATGCATCGTTTGTTAAATGTACATATCATGTTTTAAATCTTTAAATTATTCGTGCATTTGTTTGTTCCCGACTATATGTTGTACTTGCCGACTCACAAAGCTTGTTAAAGCTCACTCAACTCTTTTTTCCAGTTTTGCAGATACTTGGCCTAAACATATCTTCATTTGAGGTTTAATGCCAGCACTTGTTCCCGCTAGAACTTGGTATTATGTTATTTTGTTAATGTTGCTCCGCAGTTACATTAGATTCTAGATAAGTTGTTAATTATTTTTTTATTTATCAACTATTGAGCTTTTTATTTCTTATACAATGATATTAATTTGAGGCCAGCTTGATACAATGTGAGCCTCGACCTGTCTTGGATCTTGAGCCACTCATGACTCGAGTTTTGGGTCGTGACATTTGCAAATGATCTAGATGTGGCAGTGCAGCAAGAAATAGCATATAATTGTGATCAATATATGTTATTCTCATTATCGGTCTTCCGAGTGATTTCATTATAATTTGGATACTTCCAAGAAGCACTATAAATCAATAAGCTTAATTTAAGTTTGTATGTCTTAAACATCATCTCGAGATATCCAACTGGTATCATTTATTAGACATACCCAAAATTGACATAACCGTCATACTAAAGACATACACCAAATCTTAAGATTTTAATGCAATGACATGTCATATATAATAATCATATGTGCACATACAATATTAATCATATCCCAATGAAAATAACAATGATTATCATCAACATAACAAACCATCCGACAAGGATGTAATAAAACATGGGTCTTAAAACATCATACATAATATGCTAACTAGTTTAAACAAAACAAAGCAAACTCCCACTAACCAAAAACATCAAAGGACTCTACAATACTCATGTTATCAACATGACTTTTGAAAACCCAGTCCTAAGTCCTTTGGTTAAAGGATTAGCTAACATTCTCTCTGTTTCAATATATTCAAATATAATGTCTCATTTTTTCACAAAATCTCTAGTCATTAAATATTTTATTTCTATGACTTTCGATGCACTAGAAATCTTATCGTTCTTTAATAAAAACAAAATAAAACTATTGTTACAATATATCTTAAGTAGTTTAAAAATCGAGACAACCACACCAAGATAAGTTATTAAGTTCTTCAACCACATACTATGTTTGGATGCTCTATAACAAGCAATAAACTCATCTTGTATAGTAAAAGAAGCTTTTGCTTCGAACATTTCCAAGATACAGCTCCCCAAGTTAACATGAAAATATATCCTGAAGTGGATTTAAGATCATCTTTGCAACTAGCAAAGTCAGAATCAGAGTAACCAATTAATTTAAGGTAATCAACCCCTCTATGCACTAGCATAAAAATTTGGGTTCCCTATAAATATTTGATAACTTAATGTTCTAATCCTAGGTTTGACTATTCCAAGAACTCCCACTACAAAAGCAATGTCAAACCTAGTACAAACCTAAGCATGCAACAAGCTTCTGACTACACTACCATAAGCTACATTTGTCATGGACTTTCTCTGAGATTTTTTAATGAGACACTGATCTAAACTAAACTTATCACTCTTGACAATAGTTACATCCCTATACTTGAATTTCTGATATTAAACCTATTCAACACTCAATCAATATAGGTTTATTGGGAAAAACCTACAAAATTAAGACATATCTCGATGTATCTCAATACCAATAATAGAATATGCCTCCCCAAGATCATTTATATCAAAAGTCTTATGCAACATCAATTTTGTCTCACGAAATAAATTAATGTCACTATTGTCAACAAGCAAGATATCATTAACATACTAAATTCATATGATAAACTTGCTCCCACTGATCTTAAGGTATATTCATTGATCAACCTTATTCACAACAAACTAAGAGAAGTTACTACCTAATCATATTTCAAGAACCATTATCAAGATGATTGTATGAGACCATTTGATAGATTTGTTAAACCTACAAATAAAATTATTACCTTCATTCTTTTTGAAACCTTCACCATGTGAATCTACTTTGTAAGGTTTCCATTCAAAAAGATGTTCTAACATCCATCTAAAGTAACTCAAGGTTGAAATAAGTCACCAAGGTCATGAACATCCAAAAAGAATTTTATTTTTTATTATTTTAGTTGAGACATGAGAGAGTCTTACTAAAAGCACACATTCTCCTTGAGTGAAAACCCTCGGTTACAAGTTTTACATTGAAACACTCAATCTCCCCTTTTAAATTATTCTTAGTTTATAAGTTCAATTGCACCTAATGAGTATACAATACTATGGAAGTTCAACCAATTCCCATAACCTTTGTATGCTACAGACTGCATCACATCGCATATGACGTCAATCCATATACCCAAAGGTGGGAAAAAGATAGGTGCTTGTGCAACTAGATTCTAATGTTAAGAAACTACATCAAGAACAAATGTACCAATTTTATTAAGAACAAGCGATGCAATTTCAATTTATTCTTAACTTCCCCTCATCACCTGTTCTCACCATAAATGCATATGATGTGGTTTCTGACAAGATATGTAAAGGAATAGTGACATATTTATTTTGTTATTCTTTACTAGTAGTTAAATACCTTTCTAACTCGACAAATCAAACTCTGAGAACTTAACAGTGTGAGATACTACTATATTGGTTCCACGCATGGATAGAACATATATCCTTTAAAGTGATCTGAATAACTAATAAAGTAACAGTAGGAAGAAATAGGGTCAATTTTCTTCTCATTTGGGTTATGTGTACTTGTTTCAACTGGACACCCCTAGACACGAAAATGGTTCACGCTAGATTTCTCTCAGTCCACAACTCAAAAGGTTTTTTAGACCCTGATTTGTTGAAACCCTATTAAGGATATACAAGCCAGTTTTAGGGAATTCTCTCCAAAAGTATTATGGCAAGTTTAACATGTTTATCATATTTTCCATCATGTCCTTAAGGCTATAATTACTCATTTTGGCCACAACACTTTGTTCAGGGCTACTAGCATGCTATATTAGGTTACAATCCCACACTCTAGTAAGTACCTGGCAAACAATCTCATATATTGTCTATAAACATCATGTTGGCCATAATACTACCACCATGTTCATATCTTATAGTTTTAATAACTTTCCCTAATCGTATTTCAACTTCAAGTTTGAAAACAAATTTCAAAACAATTAGATTGTTCCTTAATCATGTATAGAAAATGTAAACGGGAAAAATCATTAATAAAAGTGATAAAACAACTATTTTTGTTTATAAAGTGGTGGATTAAGGTATACTGAAATCGGTGCCAAGAATCTCTAAGAGACTTAAACTAATGGGTTGCCCCACTTTTCACTAGCTTGATCAATTTACTCCTGATGCAATTAACTCAAATTCCTAAGTCTCCAAAATCAAGTAAGGGAGATAACATCCTTTATGAGTCTTTCAACTCATTCCCTTGATATATAACCTAGATTTTTAATGCCAAAATATTTAATATTTTTATTATCATTATTATTTCTCATTTTTTGTAAACAAATTTTCTCAATATGAAAAGATGACTATTTCATTTGGAGGAATTAAATACATTCACCAATAATTTTAGATTTTGAAGCATTTGAATTTTAAAATTATCAAAATCAAAATTAAAAATAAAATGACCCTTTTGTCCAATGAGAAAATTAAAATCAAATTCCACCTATATATTTAAAATCACTTTCGAACCACGAAAATGAGACTTCAACGAATTTTACTTCCATTTTGACGTCATTCCTTACTCAAAGTTTTACCTTTTAATCACTTGGTATCCTTTTGTTTTTAAATACATTTCTTGGTTATTTAACTAAGAATTGAATTTAAGGCAATATACCTTCACATAACCTCTCTTATTGCACAAGAAGTACATTAGGTCTATTATCATGAAAGTCTTAGAACCACCCACATTAGGTTTTTGACCGTTACCATGTACTATCTTAAGATTTCTTATGATAAGTATGTCCCAACTTACCTTGAAAACGTTTACCAAGATTACGTTTGAACTGAGAAACTTAAAAGTCACCCTCAGTTTTGAACAAACCACTCCTGAGTTGTTAAGAGATAAATATTTTTAGTCAGATTATGCTTAACCTATTATATCTCCCACACTTTTCAAAAACTTATTTGTAATTATTAAATGCTAACAACATGAAGAGTAGCAAGATTATCACCATAAGTGGTTAAATCACGTCCATAATTTTTAGGACAAGCTCAGTGTCTTACTTCCATTGTTTAAAATTCGACCCATTCAACAATCCATTGGAAGCAGTATAACTGTTAACAATAAATGAGATTGATTTAAAATAAAAGATTTCAATGTGCTAAATAATCAGGATAATTAATAACCAAAATAAAAACTTATTCAACATGATTTCAAGGCGTATCCTTACAAACTTTCTTTTGGGTAGAGAATGTAACATACCATTAGGATCTCACGTTCAACCCATGAAACTGAAACATGAGAACGTCCCATGCTTTGAAAAGTTCATCCCCTTTAGGTAGATAAACCTTCTAGGTTGAGAATACAATATGTCAAACAAAATGGGTAACCAAGAATAAGCATTTATTTTACATGAATTTAAGTCGTATCATTACAAACTCCCATTCAGGCATAAAATATAACGTACCATTAGAATCTCTTGATCAACTATTGAAAACAAAACATGAGAGCACCCTAACTTTCAGAAAGTTCATCCTTTTGGGTAGATAAACCTTCTAGGCCAAGAATATAACATAATAAACAATTGGAGTAATAAATCACTGAGAATAAGAATTTTTTCTACATGAATCCAAGTTGCATCATTACAAACTTTTCTTTGGACTGAGAATGTAATATACCATTAGAAACTCATGATCAACCCATCAAGCCACAAAAGAAAGCATCCTAGTTTTCGAAAAGTCTATCCCCTTTGGGCAGATAAACCTTCTAGGCCAGTATATTAAAACAACATGCTTCACGTAATTCCTAAAATTAAAGATATATTAATCCCTTTTAGGCAGGAAATTATAAACCATAATTTAAGAAAACATCTCATACTTTCGCTTTCAAAAATCCTACAAATCTATATAGATAGACCACTTAGGTGGTAACCACCTATATAAACCTATAAGATTTTCTCAAATGGGAAAATTTAATTACTCACAATTTATCCTTCCCAACTAAAATACTATTCAAAAGTATCTCATAGGATTACTGCATGCATGTGGTAAACTTTAAACAAAATTGAACCAAAAACATGAGAGTACGATATTTTTATCTCTAACTAGGGAGACGACCTACTGTTTTTGGTTCCATAACACATAAAACATAAAATTTCAATATGCCCTAATATTTATATATGTGCAATAATATCAATTTCAAATATAACAAAGTAGCATGTACTAATACTATCATTTATGTACATAATACCAAAATTTAAACATACCTTAAAATTGTAAAATTCAAATAAAAAATACCATAAAAAATTGTGAAGGAGAAGACCACTAGAAGGCGGAGCGTGTACCACATGCACCCCTTGGTGCACGTGGGGGAGGGGCACCACAGGCTGAGGGTTGTCTTTAACCTCCAGCCGAGTCTGTTTCCCTCTAGAGGGTATTCGGATTTGAAAAACTTGCTTTTGAAACTTTGTCAATTTTCACGGATTTTTGATGCGTTTTTCTCCAATAATGTTGTAGGGATTTGTTTTAACGTTGATATTCTAACAAAAACCTTAAGTTAATTTCAAGTTTTAATAGTCAACTTGTCCAAACAATTGAATTTGAAAATTATGTTCCCTAACTCTAATCCAAAAGAGTTGTAATTCAAATTTCTTAAAATTAGGTGATTCCACTCATTGAATTAGATTCTATTAAGTATGAAACATATTAATTACAAAACTCATGATCATTATTGTTTAAAACAACAAGAAATCATAACTTTTTTCAAATTAAAGAATTACATTCAATTTTATGTCATACAAATCATTTATCAAATTAAAGATATTTCGAAGAGGAACAAAATCTTTAATAATAAGAATTCATTCTCATACATTTAAGGTTTCGATTTTGAGTTTAAAAAATCTGTCTTAAATGAACCCTATCATTTTATGTTAATTAAATAAATTTTAGGGTTCTAAATTCATGTATATCCAGCTTTGATACGACATGTAAGATAATTATAGTATTACATACATGAATTTAGAACACAATTAATTATAGTACTTGCATGCCTGATTGACATCAAACTCAAAGAAGTGTGCTTGAACCCTATCCAATCGATCACATAAACCAACTGGGCTCTTACCAGCCTGTCTCAATTGGACCAAAACTTAACCCGTTTTTATTAAAACCAAAATCAGACAATTAATGACTGCCCACATCTAATAGTACAAATACTCAACAAAGTGACATACAACATAACTAAAGCATAATTTTTTCGAAAACAACCTAAACAAAAAAAAAAAAAATTCATCTTAAACGAGAAAATATATAATTCATTAATCAATAGATGTTTGTTTAAAACTAATTCATCAGCAAATATGTGATTTCTTTTGCTTAATTCAAGGCATGAGTGTGATAACGAGAAAAAACACCAAGTAGCATAGGAAATTACTTAGCAAGAAGAGTAAAACTTGAAGCTATAAAAACTCATCCCAAACAAAACAAAACAAAAATTAATTCCAAAACAAAAATACCTTGTAAAACGAGTTAAATGGTCTAGAATGGTAGTTTCCAACCAATGACATTCGCAGCAGGTTTCGGCACTCCAGTTCGGTGACTGACGACACTATGATCAAGGAGATTGGTCTAGAAGGGGAGAGTTTTTAGAGGAAGAGAAAGGTGAGTTGTAGAGAAAAGAGAAAAAGTATATGTGTTGCCATTCCAGATGCATATACATTAAGTGGTACAGGCAGATATATACAATTTTAATTAAAATAATATTTCATATTTGCATCTATAAAGACAAATGCAGATAATAAAATAGCATCGCAGATAAACCCATGAAAAATGACGCCAAAAGTAAACTAGTATATGCATCTACAAAATTGTATCTGCAATTGCATTCAAATTTTATAGAAAAAAATTTTACAGCCTTTAATATAGATAAATTACAAACGCAGATAGTGGTTATCTACTTCTACTTATCTGAAGATACTCTAATTTTTTGTAATGTAAGTGCCATAGGAATTTAAGGGGTTAGCTTCGATGTCAAGAATGTGTGTTTCTTTTATTGACTAGGCTCGAATTTTTTTGAAAAGGCCATGGGGAATAAAATTCTCATAAATTACTTAATCTCGTCAATGATGCATTTGATCAAACCAATGAGATAATTAGTCGAATTGCACGTAAGGTTTTACCGAAACACACGTAACAAATTTTGATGCTAAGAAAAAAAAGTGGCATAGGATATTGTATATCTATCCACGACTAATTAATTACAGATTTTGCTTAAAATTTATTGTAGCTTTTCGAAGAGATCAAAATGATATAAGTAGGAAACAAGTACGTTTGGGGTGAAAAGGAAAAATATGATATGGAAATTAAAGTTTGTTTTTTTTTTTTTCATTTATCTTAAATAATTTGTATGGGAAAGAATCAACCTAAGATTTGGTTTGGTAATGTTGTGACTTTTTTAGAGGTATTGTACTCTCATGGCTCTCTTAAAGCTGCTTTTAAAAAGTTACAAAGTTATAGCAATAGTATTTAGTAAAATAATGCAAAAGTTGTTCTCAATAAGTAGAAATCACAAATTAGAGTTTGGTAAATTCATTGTAAAACTGTTCCAAAAATTTAAATTGACTATAATAGATATTGATAATAAAAAGAGAGATAATTAACTTATTACATTAATTGATAAAATGATAAATATGAATTTTTATTAAAAGTTGAGATTATATTAGTCTTTTAAACTTTTGAAAGCAAAAGCTAGTTTTTAAAAGCACAACTTTTAAAAATGCAGAACATAAGCTCTCCACTTTTTTTTTATTAAAAATAAAAAAAATAAAAAAAAAGACTTATGCTCTTCATAAAAATAAGCACCCTACAGAAGAGCATTACCAAATCAAGTCTAAAAAGAATGAAAAAGAAAAGAAAATAAACGAAAAAAGGCATTATATTTTTTTTTCTCAATAAAGTGAAAAAAATAAGAAATTGTATATAATGATCAAAATTACGTATATAATTTCATACAACTCACTTATATTTTTTAACTGTAAAGATAATATTAAAATTTAAGATGTTCCATTAATTTTTATGTTGTTGACATCAAATTCTTCTTTCTAAACTTATTTCACCTGTCATCGTTTATGAAATGTTGTAGTGAATTGTGTTTAGTCCATGGGGTGACATGCAAACACTCATTTCCACACATAGGAAAGTAATTTTCAAGCTTAATGGGATTGCTTTTACTTTTATTTTTTGCATGACACATGTTAGATTTTTTATGACTATATTCATGGTATCAATCTTTATCACGTGAAGACTATAACAATACTTTTACATTTGTGAAAGAGAAGCAAAACCCTCACTCAAATTGTCATTAACATTGAACAAGCAAAGGTTATTGTAGACCAAAAAGGGAAAACTATATCTCTATATGTATTGTCTACTTTGTTAGAAATTTCATGTTTGTGCTTTCATTATAAATTGTATGGTTTTAGTTTTGATAAAATGGGTTAAAATTTGGTCCAATTAAGACAGACTTGTTAGAATTCAATTAGCTTATGTGATCAGTATAGTACTCAAGCACACCTAATGGGTATGATGTGAATTAACGGTAAGCGAAGGCTAAATATCTTAAAGAGTTTTTAATGAGAGTACTCTTGGAATTTAATTATAAATAGCTTATGTCTCCTCTCCTCTCTATGCTATAGTTCAATCATGTAAGTGTACTAAATTCATGTATAGATTTTATATAATTATTTCTCAGTAGAAAATTTTAATATGATCAAATTTGTCAATGTATTTCACAAAATAGAAAAATTTAATCCCTCCATTATTCAATGTTTTGAAGCAACTCTTACCATTCTAAGAAATTTAAATAATGTTGAGAGTTTTGAAATTATCAAGTGAAACAGTTAATTATTGGATAAGAAAATTATTTACACGTCACTTTTAGGTTGGGTATGATAATGTTTTGACTTTTAAAAAGTTACAACACTCTCTTAAAAAATATTACCAAACTCAGCTTAATTTTTTGGAATTGGAAAAGGCAATCTATTGACCTTCTTTAAGTCAATTACCAAAAAAAATTTATTGAAAACAAGTTGCAATTCACATTCACTTGTTAGCTCAAAATGGCTAAAACATAGGCTAGAGTAACGTAAAGTCCCAAGTTGGAGCAGCACAATTTATGTTGTGAGGATTGATGGGAGTAACTCAGATTTTGAGCCAAGAATTCGCGCCTTTGTGTCTGGGAAATACTCCATTCCAGGAAGATGTGTTACCTCTCCATTTTCAGTAACTCTAATGGGATAACTAAGCAAATGACCAGGCAAGTCATTGTCAAGAGTTTCAGAGGAATAGAGGTCCCAATATCTCTCAGCAATTTGGTTTATCTTTTGGACACATTCCAAACTCTCTGGATGGAGAAAGGAGTCATCCAACATGCCTAAGTGTTCATACCACAATGCCATTCTGAAGCCGTGTATCTGACCCCTTGCTGGCTCCCTGGTAGTTAAGTGACATGGTTGGTAGGCTCCCATGGCAATCTCAGTGTCCCTTTCCCCGTCCATTGACCGTTGATTGATATTTGCGGATCCAATGATTATGTATTCATCATCAACTGTAGAGGCAAGGCATTGCTAAATATTTAGAATGTCTAGTCACATTTACAGGGAATTTGAGAGCAATATCTCTCTATAACTGTTGTCATTTGCATTGTGTTTCCTGAGTATTCCTTGGTTTACAACATTTACACTAATGACTATAGCACCAAAGGTGGCAACTATTCCTCTCACCAAGTACAATTAAGGCTGATTAAGACAAAGAATGAAGGTGTTAGGGGGAGAGTTCTTTTTGATGTTTTTGCCCATATACACTTGGTCTATGCAAAATCTTAACTAATGCACAATGCATCTATATGCATTGAACTTCAAAAAAAAAGTAAGCTTGAAAGCACTCGAATGAGTAAAACCAGCAGTACAAATGAACTGACAATTAATGAAGTTTGAAGAAAAAGGAATTTGATTAACGAGCTTACCTATCATCATTTTGGCATGGACATAGATCATGAACCGCCTGGCTTGCTGAGCTCTACTATAATCTGATCCGTGTTCTGGTTGTTCTGAAGCTTCATACTCTTCATTCTTCTTCATCTCTCGATTTCCAAGGCAAAAGAAAGTCAAATAGTCCTTGGGGTTTGCCTCAATCCCTTTGGCTTGCAGAGCCTGAACTACATCATTATACATCATGTTCATAGTCATTGTCTGCCAATTTAGTATTGCCTGAACAGATGCACTCTCTGGGATACCCTCTGGCCACATTGGAATAACAATATAGACAGTGAATCTCTCTAATGCTTCAATCTTGCTAACGATTTTTATAGATAGTTCCTTTGGGATAAGATGCAAAGCACCAACCTCCTCTACCTTTAGGTCATTTGACTTCCAGCTGAAAGAACTTCCAAGAAAATACTGATTCTCAATGTAGATAAAGTCCTTTGCTCTCCTGATGGCATTGATGTAAGCATCCTGGATGCTTCTGTCAATGATATGATCCTTCCCACTGACATGGCCTTCCCTAACTGCATCTTCATGAGTATTTGGAAAGCCATAAGCAGACCCTCCATCAATTGATCTAAACAACTGAACATTCCATGTTTCATGGTCTTCAGGAAACATTACTGGAGATGGAGATATGAATATGTCATTGAGTTCTCTTAATTGAACAAGCAAGTCCTTCTTACCTTGCTTCCTCCACCTCTGCTCAAAATTAAACAGTACATCCCAGGCAATTGGTCCTTCTAAGCGGCAATGTATGTCATGCCAAGGTTCCCTTGGTCCACCTTTGCTAATTGATGCACCAACGAAATTAGGCTGGTGAAAATCATCATGGTGGGATGTGCCTAGAGTCCTGAAAATGGGATGGAAGGGAGTGTCATATCTCCCATCACAGAGATCAATACCACCAATGAAACTCACAATTCCCCTCTTGTATAAATTTCCATTGGGGATCTCACTGTCCACCACCACAATCTTCTGGTGATGAGTAAACATGGTAGAAACTTCCAAGTCTTGGAGAATGCTTTCCCCATTGTTGGGATTTCGTGGACATAATACACAGTGAACTCCAGTATTATGGAAGTAAGTTCCTGTATCTTCATCATGAGTGGCCATCACTCCATCCTTTTTAAGCAGCTTAACTGATGTTCTGTCATCCCAAACAAGCATCAAGACCCTAACTCCTTCAATCGCCTTCATTTGAAGAAGTTCCCCTAATGTCAAATCTCCTTCTGGCCTTTTTCTTCTTAGGTCCCTCATCAAGTTAATTTTAGTGTAGACAGACCATCCTGCTATGTAAATCAAGTGCTTTGCTCTATAAATGGCATCAAAAATATCTTCCCAGCATCTATGAGGCTCATAATAGGTTTCCTTAGCAAGAGGGATTGTTGTTATAAATTTGTCAGGGACATGAGCATCTTGGTAAAGGGTAACTTTGCAACCACTTCTTTGAGTAAAGAACGTATGTGGGACTCCCGGGAACTTGGGACTTCTAATCCCTCGAGACCAGTTACAATCTTGAGTAACATCAAAAAACCGTAACTTCACATGAATTTTGGAACCTCCATGTAGAGGTTTCTTATTCTTTCCCATGATCTTCAGCCATCTATCTACTTCCTGTCCATGGTGGACTTCTCCAATATGCAGATAAGCTCTTCCTATCACTGTTGCCCCAATAGGATTGTCTTCTTTGATAGAGAATATCACATCGGAAGCAGTATGGGCACAATAGATATGAAAAGACTCATTCCATTGAGAACTAGAGTGTTCATTTTCTATCAGTCTAGTTCGGCCTACTATGATATTGTCTAAACCTATTGTTGCAGATAATCTGCCAGTACCATTTCTAATCCCAGCAGTTTCTTCTTTCCCTTTAAATAGCTGCAGCAAAGATTATTGAAAAACTATGAAGGTAGAAGTCTGATCTCATTAATATGGTTTTAGATTAACAAGCTAATGCACACACATGGTGATGGTATGACCTAAACAAGCAATTCATACAGATTAATGAATCAACCTTTCTTTGATTATTGATATATAGTTACAAAAATTCAGAGGGCCAGATTTCTGCGGATAGAGTATTAACTTTGTTTCTATAAGAATATATAAATGATTAAATGTCTTCCTAGCTCTCGACATGCTTTAGCTTGTAGATGAGATGGTAATTTATCATGGTAATAGAACAAGAGTTCCTCGGTCCGAACAAGTACGAGGAAGCTATGAAGCCCACACGTGAGGGGCGCTTAGAATTATATAAATGAGTAATTTATCATTTTCCTAAACTTTCTTGGGTATAAAACAAAAGGAAGGAGAGTGTATAAAGTAAATAGAAGAAAAAAAAATTCCATCTATCACTTGTACTTGGTTCAAGCTCCTAGAAGTCATGTGAAATGGTGAGAAATGACAAGTAGACAGTATTATGTGCATACAATTAACTCAACTAACAAATAAGCAGGTGCTTAAAACAGTGGATAGAATTCTTCAAAGGCGCTGAAATGTACCTTGCAGAAGAAATTGCAGCAACTTACGCCAGAAAGCTTATCAACCTCAAAAATTGTTATGTGAAGTGTCCCATGGAGGAGTACTTGTTCCATCGCTTAGCTTCTCACTACAAACGTTAAAACCTCTATCACTTCAAACAAAAACGCACACAACTTCGGACAGAAAACAAGTTTGTTTGTAGAAAGGATGAAGACTGGAAAAGAAGGATGAATGTGAAAAGAAGCAAGGCAGTTGAAGAATTCTAAAATTAATTATAGACAATTGGTGGTGCAGGTGAATTAGTTGGAAAGGACGCATAATTATGTTATTATCAACATGGTTTATTGTAATTTATAGTGACATTGAAACTAAATAAGATAAGCTACAAATTAAAGAGTGGCTTCCTAGGAAGGTTTCCATCAAAAGATTGACCCTTCCATAATGACCGATAGGTGGCGGGAAATAGGGTTTCTTGTTGAAAATAAAAACAAAAATTATTAACGTATAGAAAACATAACTTTTGCTTTCATGTTAAGTTTTTGAAGAGCTGATGATATGGTCCACAAAACAACCCAGAAGAATGAAAGGAAAAAGTGTTGAGGATGACATGGTGCTCCAAGGAAGGACAAAGGAATTGCTCTCTTTTTCAAATTTCATTGTAAATATTGAGCCTCTCACGAATGAGTTAAGCTTGGTTGCTTTTTATGTCATGTGATATGGATTTGTAGTATCTAGTTAGGCTGTTGCTGGAGATATTGCAGCTGTCTAGCCATAAGAGGAAGTCGATTCAGATTTTCATGGCTTATACTTAGCATAATGGTATCATTCCACTTATTCTTCATCTTATGCTGCTTTTTCATGGTCATTGTTCAATTATTTTCAATTGTTCAGTCAACCAGAGTTGTGGGTATAAAATAATAACCAAGGAGACATTACTTAATAATTCTTTCTTACTTGAGAAGAAAGAAAAGAAAAGAAAAGAAACTGCAACTAGTTGACTTTTGCAAGGTCAATAACAAGCGGAGAGTCATAAAGAATTTAAGTTTCTTTTTTCTCTTTGCTCTTTTTTTTAATTTAAAATAAAAAATAAATAAAAGGGAAAGGGGTTGATAGCAGTATAGGTAGAGGACTCCCAAAAACTAACCCCAGTAATTTTGGAAAATGGAGATCCAGTTCAAAGTCAAGCTGCATTGCTGAGTGCAGACAAAACGAACAGTGCATCAGAAAAAGATTTATCACTTGCTTATCTCAGTATGACTTTGAGATAGATTCTGGTTGCTCCTCTTGAACTGTACTGTTTTAGATAACGTACAATGGATGTCCTTTCATGTTTTGAGTTAAATGTGCAATTAATATATTTTTAAACAGAAATGCATATGATGAATTACAAGGACAAACGATATGAAGATGTGTCTGGACCAAGATCCTGGGCTACCTGGAGCAGGTATTCTATATTAATGTTATCAGGATAGTGTTGCAAAAGCTTTAAATTTGCCACAAAATCACCCCTCAGTAGTCTGCTCTTCACACATAACAGCATTGCACAACAGATCCGGAGAAGCATATCCTGCAAAAGTGGAGTTTGTTACAGGTGATTCAGCATTTGTCTGAATTGTGACGACGAGCAAGTGAAGAAATACAATTAAGAAAATAGGGAAGCATCAATTTTATTCTCAAAGATAGCTGCTAAGTCTGGTTGAGTGAGAGTGAAAGTGTGAGAGAGAGAGAGAGAGAGAGAGAGAGAGAGAAATACCTGAACACCAAAAGGATTACTCAAAATAGTGTCCCATATTCTCAAAGTAGATTCAAAATTAAACTCTTGGCTTAGTAGTAATGTAATCCACCGGAATGCATAGAATTGTGGTTTAACCTGCTCATGAGCCCACTTACAGTGTAAGTTTCCCAGACTGGAAGAACTTAGGTCATTGTATCTTAAAGTTGATGAAGACAATCTTGTCTAGCAGTATTTTAAGCAAAGTAAGTTACTAGAATGCTTAAGCCAGAAGGAATAATTGCTTGTAAAGGTTTCAAGACAAGAAAGAGAGAGGGGAGAGAGAATGTCTGTGTGCTTACCTTGGTTGTGAATTCAAGATGCCTCCATAATTCCTCATCATTAGCTTTTAGTAAATCTGAAAACCGGGAAAGAGTGGAAAGGATACCACCCGAACTATTATCCAATTGTTGACAAAAGTGATCCACAGAGTCACTTAGGAGTCGAACAAAACAAGCAAAACTATCTTGTTCTGCGTGTGCCTTAAAGGAAAACAAATTTATTAGACCAGCTATGTCTCTCTAAGAATCGCATCCTATGGAAACAGGTGTAAAAAAAAAAATATCAACTAGATCTGCAATTTCTATGAAAGTTCATAAGCACAAAAAATATATTCTCAACAATAAACTTGTGAGGGATGATATGAGTGGAGTAGGAGGTTTGTGGGGTGATGAACTTAAATCGACAGTCGTTTATGTCAATCATTTTCAAATTGGCATCCCAGGTCAGATCAACCTTGAAAGAAATATGTAAAATATATTAAGGAAACTGCTTTAATTACATAGCCTTTTAAGAATATCACCATCCTTTTAAGGCAACTTGTGTGCAGAGAGAAGACTGGTTATCCAACCTAGCTTACCTTATGCAAGACCTATAAAAGTACAATAGTCCTCATCAGGCATTTTCTTAATCAAGATCGTGTAGGACTTGCTAAACACAGGTGTATTCATGCTTAGTTTGGCTTCTGTCTTTAAGCTTATGCACAAATAAATAAAAGCATCTGACTTTTCTCCAAGTTTTTGTTTTGTAGGTTGTTTCTTCCTTCAAGCATGAGTTTTGTACCTCAAGTGAATAATTAATTTCATTCTTCAGACGCACCCAAAATACATAAAAAAACAAGAAGCAGAACAGTATTATACCAAATAGAAATTTGAAGAAAGAGCTTACAGCATTTTGAGTGTCCGTGTCAGTACTAAATACATAGTAAATTGGTGCCAAGACCTCATTCATTCCTTGCACATAACGGATTGCAGGATTTAATTTTGCAAACAGGAGAAGAACATTCCTCATTGATTCCTGCAGTCAAGATTGCAAGACTCCAGTCAGTAATCAACTCTTTAGTATCTGCATCTTCAAGAGAAAATGCTAAGATCATAGAGAAATGTGGATTTGTGCATGAACTGTCTTGCCTTGCAACCAAGTAAACAGAAAAATGGAAAGGTTCAGGTTAGATGTAGAGTACCCTGTTTCTCCGACTAAAAGACGAATCCCCTGAAAAGAACTTCATATCTGGGTGTGTGCGCTGCAGATCACGGTCTATCTGTTCTACAATTTCTGTGTGCTACAAATGAACAGGTTGATTGTGATAATCATCTTCACGAGGAAGAAGGAATCCAAGACAGATATTGAAATGAAGAAATTACCTGAAAATATTCATGCCAGACACTGGCTTTACCGAGGCTCAAAGGATGGTCTTCCTCAGAAATTTCATGTCGTCTAAGTGGTCCATCAAGATCACTGTCCCCGTACTTCTCAGTGGAACTCGGAGTTCCATTTCCTTTCCTTGTGACTTCTGACTGTCTTAGATTCAACAATTTGATCAGTGCAAAGTAACACTAACCAAAAATAGATCACCTGACATAATTCTGTGTGAGAGATTCATCTGAAACTAACTGCTCTTAGAAAGAGGGAAAGAAAAAGTTTGACCAGTATCTTACAGGATTCAGAAGAAGATCCTCTTTCAGTTTAACATATTTTTGTCTATTTTCTGTCAATTCCTTTTCCCACAGGTCATGAGAAGGAGGTAAATAACCCAAGAGTAGCTGGTTGTGCAAATTAAAACAAGACAGTGAGCTGCTTGTACGCATAGCATTACATCTACCAAACAATTTATTTTAAACATGCATGTGCTTGTTCAGTTGGCATACACATCAGGATCTGCAAATGAAATGAATCAGGCATCTGTGCAACCACGTATTAATTTGACATGTTGATTAACATAGACATCACAACCCTTTGACTTCCTTATATTTCACTATCTATTGTAACCTTTCTAACTGTATGACATTGAGACATCAAGATACTGAGAAAAACCTAGTTCAGCCACATATATTCTGAACCTTGGTTCAGGACAGCAGTTTTAGGCATCAGTAAATACGTGTGCCAAATAAAAATACAAACTGATATATGTAACATGCATAAATGGCTATACATATAATGTAGCATGATTGAGCTAGCTGCATCTGATTACACATCTAGAAGATACTTTATAGAAAGTAAAGAAATGGGGGTTTGGTGTTATAGTGTGGAGAGTACATAATAGCACAATGTCATCTCTTGAAGCTGCTGCTAGTAGAGAATTATAGTAAAAAACACAAGGGGACAATTTAATGTTATTTACTCTGTTCAGATGGTGTGAATGAATGTTCTATACAGACTAAAAACCTACCCCAGCCTACATATTTCTTTGGTTCCTGAACAAAGGGAAGAGGCATGAATGAAATTTGTTTATGTAACTCATGAATGAACCAAAGTTTTAAATCATTGCATTACAAAAACAAAGTTTCAGTCTGAAATCGACATAACACCTTATGATGAGAATGCAACTAAATGAATAAGAGGTTGATTATTACTAATATCCATAAAATAGAATTTTGGAAAAAGGATTTCACTTTAGGTATTTCTCCATTTTGAATTAGGATACATTCTTCTGAAGATACATTCACAACAAGCATAAAATATAATACTACACCAACATAACATTGAAAAGAAACTGATGTAATGCTGAAAATGATGTAACTTTCCAATGAAAAGTCTTAGTTGACACTTGCCACTTGACTGATTCAACGAATATATTGAACCATTCTTATTCACTTAATGCATGCAAGAGCTTTCTTTTGGAATTCGTTAATCTTAAGAAACTTCAAGACTTATTACTGACCTCTTCAACATCAGAGATTTCTTCCATCTACATTCCTAACTAGATTTCTTCGTACAACCTAGCCTAGCTTTCTGTCTTGTCACCCTTAAGTGGTGAGATTTTTCAACACACATACACATATCTTCATAAAATTTATAAAGGAAGTTCTTAGACAGTTTCTTGCTTAAAAGACAACTCACTGCTGTCGGTAAATATTTTACTTCCTAGAGGAGGCATTCTAGATACATGTGTCCACATAAATTAAATTCCTATGACTCATTATATTCTTCCTTTAGGGAATATAGATTTTATAAGACAAACAAGGAGAAATGATTATCATCCTATTACCAGAAGAAATTCACTAGATGTATGTTCCCCCAGTGCTTGTCAATGTAGGTTAGATAATTTACAGAGTATCATTCTTATTGCATGATGTGGACATGTAAGACTCCTTACCTTCCAAGCTGTTGCACGCAGACCTCCTCCATCAGGCAGCCCAGTACTAGCAATTCTTTGCAACTTTTCCAAATTTATGTCCCTTTGAGAAAGCTAATAAATATATAAAGAAAAAGTTGGAGCAAAACAAAATAGTGTTGAAGTCTACCAACAAGAAAACAGAACAAACAGTGAACCCTGATGATTTGTACCAGTTATTGATAAAATGGAATTTTTTTTATCCTTAAAAAAGTGTAAAAGAAAAAGAAAAAAAATGCTGATCATTCAACATATTTACTCGAATCATTCGCTTCAACTACCTCAATAAGCTAATGAACATAACCTCATTCAACGATTTCGTCTAGTTAAGTGAATAAAGAAATTACACAACAGGGATTGAGAAAAAAAAAATAGAGTAAATAATTTCCTATTTAATTTATTAGTTACTAGAAAAAAAATATGGATCCCATAATTTTCTACTGAAATAATCCAAAAATAGAAATGTGTACAACATAAAAGGAAAATTAACCCAAGTAGTGTTAGAAGTGTGTGATTAGCACACACAATGTTCTAATATCACTTTGTTAGAAACATGGTGGCTTTATATCAAATTTGTTGAAAGTGTGTGGATTAGCAGTAGCACACACATTACTCACGTACTTTGTTGGAAGGTGTTAGGCTCATAGACAAACACAGAAGAGACATTCCATAAAACAAGTGGAGAAACGCCTAGGTAGACCTCAAATATTACAAGACTCAATATAACTATTTAAACTAAAAACAAGTACCCGCAAACTTGTAGCTTTCTACTAACTAATAACTCACCACTAATAAGGATTGTATACCCATTACTAGCATATGTAACTCCCACTAACACAATGATTAAATAGCACACAAACTCATGAATCATGACTAACCACTAATTCATACCATTAACCATTAATCCAAAACTATGCCAACAATTAGCACACAATTCATTACCAACCCAATTATTTATTCTCCTAAGGGCTAAGAATTAGGAAAGGTAAAAATATATTTCAAATTACTATTCCAACAGTTAGTACTGACTATATGAAAATGCGGCAGAAGAAACTAGCATTAAAATCAAAAGCTTACATACGAACCTTTGAATGAGAAGTCTAATTCTCACCTCATATTCAAGATCAGATCTTTTCTCATCTGCCGCAATGGCTTTCAAAAACGAAGCCGGAATCGGGTCAACTTTATCGGGTTTCTGCCGTGCCCACTGGTCCATATGAATGTCTGTATCATCATCATCGTAAACAACATTACTCTCTCTATCCGACCCTAACCCATTGGGTTGAATTACCTCCAGCTCTTCCCCAAACTCCAATGTCGAGTCCGACCCTCCATTTTCATCGTCCTTGTCATCAAAACTGACTACCAAGCTGCCGAGTCGGTCAGGAAATGCCCGTCGGGCTTTGTCTGGAAGCTTGAACTTGCCTTTGAGCATGTTGGTAAGTTACGACCGAGGCTGTAAGGATGAATCGGGCGAGTTGAGTACTTGAGAGGGAGCGTGAAGGAGGTTTCTCGAAAGACGGAATGGAAAAGTGGGTTTTAGGCCCATGGCTCAGGAAAATCAACTCAGTCACTCTGCACAGAAATCGAGGAAGAATGGTAGTTTTAACGGTTGAATGGTAGGTTGGCCCACCCACGCAAGTTTATTTGAGACCCGAAAAATAGAAACCGTATCCATTAGCCCGGTGCAAATGCACTGTCTAGTTTTCTAGACTGACAAAGGAAGCGGGTAAACGGGTTGGCTACAAAACTTAACTGGCTCTGACCTCCATTTTATGATTAGCATGAGATTGGCATTTGCGTTTTAATTTGAAGTAGTTCGATTTGATTCTATTACTCATAAACCCTAAGATTGCAGAATATTTGGATGTTTTATTGGGCTTTTAAGTGTAGAAAGAGGAGGGTTGGGTTTGGATTTGGATACCTCTTATGTCAAAAATAAGCATACTTTGGTATGCATGAAATGAAATGACCATTCATGATTCCATGAAATGTTTTCTTCCATTATGGTTAAGCATTCTGATTTCTCATCCCCAATCTTGGGTGTAATGTTCAAATTTTTTTCACATCTGGATTAAGCAAATTTATCCCTTAGTACCTAAGAAACTTTTTTTTCTTCAAGAACAACTTGATTTTTCTTTCTTTTCATACCCAAGACCCATAGGACATGGCCCTACTGACAGACCGTATACTTTCAGCTTGTGAGACTTGCTTCTGTAAACATGGTCTACTATACTTGCTTAGACTCAACTTTCAACCCATGGAAGCCAATATTATGCTTATTACAATTGTACCCTACTTTTGGTCCATGAGCCATCTTCCATTTCTCTTATGGAATGATGACTTTGATTATTCCTGATATGAATGCACTTCATTGCTCCTGAGGAATCCTTAGACATCAAAATGCTTAAAGAGAACAAATCTTATAGCAAATTATTGGCTTTTTATCGACAAGCCACAGATGAAGTATCTTACGAAGAACTTACGATCTTCCTTTTGTACTAGCTCTATAAATACGTGTTTTGTGTTGCAACTTATGTACTAGCTCTGTAAATACTTGTTTTGTGTGGCAACTGGTGAAATAGTGGCCAAATACATTACTTTGACCGAATGTCTTGCTTAAGGTCACATAAATGCCTTAGCCCTTTTTGTCATTTCCAGTGTTTACCAACCCTTAACTGATTTCATCCAACTCACTGAGAAATGACAGTAACATAGAAAGAAATTTTATTTAGGTGGTCCAATATGGTAAGTGCAATATTGGCTAGTAGCTTATTTTCCAGAATTCGGCTATCATGCTGACATGGAGCTTAACTGTCACGGCCAATATGTTCTCTAAACACGGATTTCACAAAGTACCTCTTTGAAAGCTTTTTTCAAAGTTTCATAGCTTCAGTCACACTGATCAAAATTTCATACCCTTCATTGACTATACCAATGCTGATTCCATCTGTAAAGTTAGACCCATCAACATCATTTCAGTAAAAAAAGATCAGCAAAAGATCTACATCTCCTTACTTCTATTAGATCTTCAATGTAGGAATTTTCATTTTAGTTGTTACCGTAATGGGGCAAATCATTAATGTGGGTACAAATTTATGCTACTCACTATTATGCCCACAAATTTGGTTTGCTTCAAATAATGTACCTATTTTATACACAATCATACCCAAATTCATTAATAAAACACCCGTCAGTAGTGATTTTGACATCACTTTATAAAGTTCAATTATAGCAAGGGAAGTCACATTATGTCAAGCGATTTTAAATTTCAATAAGTTTTATAATAATAAATACACTCCAATAAATATTTCATTTTTTGGAGCAACAACTGCAAAAATTCCTTTTAACTTTTTTGCTGAAATTTGACCATAAGTGCTGTAAAGAACTAGGCAAGTATCTTTCAAAATTTCCTTGGAGATCAAAAAAAATTTATGAAACTTTCCATAATTAATTTTTTACTCACATTTTACCTAAAAAAATCTCAATGTTTCTTTGGGATTTCTAGTAGTTTATCTAAACCAAGACAAAAAGTTTTTAACTCTGAGGTAACATTCTGAAAAATATGAAACTAGTGAAAATCATTTACAAACTCTATTCGATGGCTTGATTTAGGAAGTTAACCCTATTAAATCTTCTATAATTGTTCTCTCGGTAAGTCTTTCTACTTTTGACATGTAAACTTTTTGATTTGTTTCTCTTCTAACTTAAATTTTTAATAGCTACAATTGTCAAAATTTCAAAACCTGCTAAAGTTGAGCTGGTGTCCGAAGGGGATAAACCACTAATGAGAAAACCAAAACAACAAAGGACAAAAGCTATATCTCAAAAGCATTTAATGCTGACATCAAAACCTTCTCGACCTTCAAAGCCTTCATCAAAATCCTTTGAATCCTAATAAAATCTGATCCCTGAAGATGATGACGAAACACCATTCCTCCCAAACCTTTCTCAGTTAATTGAGAACATATTTGCATATTCGAATCTAGAATCCGAAAATCAAAAAGAGCCAAAAAGACAATCCTTTAGCAGGAAACTCCAAATTTGACTGAGAATAAAAGATAACTCCCTATCCTTAAGAATAATCAGTATCCAATTTTGACACCAAAGATATACTGTTAGACTAACCAGAAGTCCACTCTCAATGGGTAAGTCTTTGTTATCACCTTTGATTGTAATTACTTGTACGAGCTAACCTTTTTTTTTAGACTGTCAATTCCCCTATGGATGACATTGCGTTCCCACTGAAGAAAGGATAGCCAAAAATTCTGCTAGTTGAAAAAGGTAGAGGTTTTCACTGGTTTTAAATAGCATTCAATTAAATTATACAAGGCTGAATTTTCTTGTCGTTTATCATAGGTGACCAAAATTGCTTACAACCTCAACCAACCGTCACCGAGTGACATTGATAAAGACTTGGTTAAGTCTCTCCATGACATTTTTTCTAAGGACTTTGATGAGGAATATGATCTCGAGACAATTGACAGTAACAAGCATGTTGAGCATTTAAGCGTCCTATTTGAAGAAATCGTAGCTTAAATCTTAGAGTTTCTCTCTTTGCAGTCTAAGCTTAAAGCTCTCAGTTAACTAATGCAATCCATGACAGGAGCATCCTCCCATTGCATATTGTTGGTATGCTCTAACAAGCTGACTATCGAATGAGTGATGTAGAATCGATTGAAAAAGTCTTTTACAAGTTACTCCCAAGTGTTGAACAACTCAGCTTCTAAGTGAATATACCAATCAAATTATGTCCCTTTTAGAGACTGAAAAAATTGTTTGATGAGTAGATCTCTCAAAAGCCCATTATTTTTTAAAGTTTCAACTATATGTGCTGCACGTTGCTTAGGATTGTCATTTTAGTTGAATGTGGTTGAATTTTGGAGGGTGGTACCCATCTCACATTTTCATGTTGCAGATTTGCTTTGTGTATGATTTTGATTACAGAAGCGAACTTTTGGTGAACCTTCATGTTGTGCTTGGATGGTGTTGGGGATCATGTCCTGCAACTGCTATACTGAGAGTGTCGCTATAGAGGCAAAAAGTTATTGAGAAGCCTTATGCTCTTCTTTCTTTTCTCCTTTTATCTACGGAGAAGGTATTTAGAGTCAAACCAGGAAGGAAAGTTGGTTTTTGACTTGACTCAACACTATTTTACATCTTCATCTTATTCATGAGGTTAGTAATATTAAGATATTTGTTTCAACAGCTTTGTTAAGGAGCGAGCTCTTCTTCTTCAATTCCAACATCTTTTTTTTCCATGTACGCAATGATCCAAAAATGGTAGAAACAAAATAGTTCGCCTTATATGAAGTCTTGCCCAAATTTCAAATGCTTTTAGTGTAAGGAGTAGGTATAAAATATGGCAATCAATGCATATCAAAATTTAACCAGAGTCGATATAAAATAATTTTTTTTTAAAAATCAACTATGAGTCTTTTAATTCTTTCATCCTATTCTTAATTCGGATTCCACTACTTATTGATTCATCAAGATCAAGAGTACATCAATGGCACAAGCATCACATCTCTAAGTGTATCCACATGAACGAATCCAACCAAATATCTTCACGCTTGAATGTAAGAGGGGCTACCAAGAGATTCATTGTGTGCTATCACAATTTATTGAATTCATCTTGTAATTTAGGAATTGTACTTGGCTTAAAATCCTTTTGAAGGTTGTAGACTTTTTATATTGTATGTACCATTATTCTAGCTTCTTATTTACTAGTTTGTTAAGTGTTATATTTATAAAAAAAATTGTCACTTCTTTATATAGTGAGCAATCCTAACGCATTAGAGATTCTACTAATATTAAGATACAATCATAATTAAAATTAATGTCTCACAAACTATAATAATTACATGACTGCTTCAAAACTATCTTTAATTGAATATCATCCTATTATGTGTGATCTCATAAGTTCAACTATAAATGTTAGTAGACATTGAAAATTTTACATATTTATCATTGGACTCTATTCAATTAAATTAGAACTCATTCTAACTATTTTAATTAAAACTCTTTTTAATTCACCTGCCTACAAGTCAAGATTGGTGCTTACTAGCATATAATGACTACCTATAATAGAATGAATATGGCCGGCCGTGAACCTTTTAAACCTTTTCATTAACAATTACCATGCAATTCAATCATTATATCATATAATGTCCTGAATAAATCTATGTGAGTATGGAAATAATGTCAAACTCTATAATTAATCATATGTGCTTAGATCTTAATATTATAACTTTTTAGGAAAATTAGAAACTCGTTTTCTAATATCTATCCTGGTTATGGTCATAAACTTTAAGTTACATCTTTTATAGATCACATAGAACATTATCTCTTTTCTACTAAATGATAGATCTTTTATTGTGCATTTGCATAACTTAATATGCAAGTGATTATACCCAATTACTACTTCTTAGGTGACTCGTTAATAGAATAAGAAATAATATCAAAGTATTATGACATATATACAAAATAACTATGATGCCTCAAGTCAAAATAACTATTTGCACAAGTGTAACATGAGAACCATCTTCTAACGTGTAGAAAAATTTCATATAGATGTTCTCAGTTGAGTCAATTCAATAAACGCATTCTCTAATGAGCACCTACAAATCTATCTTAATTAGTATCTTATACACAAGTGACTATGAGATCAGTCACCCTCAACTTTTTGAGCCAACTAGATATGTAGTAATCTATCTTGATTCATTATTGTCCTACTTAGTGATCCTATGATTATGAATATTTAACAATTAAGCTTAAAAGAAATATATCTCATTAGCATGATCTTATCATGATACTTATTTTCATTACTGAAATTATTTAGGCTCATGATGGTTAATTAATAACTCTTATACATGGTATTGTTTGTCATTCATTCAATTAAATGAATGTTAATAGTTATTATTGATAATATAAATAAGATTGTACTAAAAATAATATGTCACGACTATAGAGATTTTGACCCAAATTCTTATTTGATAGATTTCTAATTAGTTTATTCTTGGTAGGTAAGAAATAGCTAATTAGATGTTGATTGGGATTTCCTAATTAGGTTTATCTTTGTGGGTAAGTAAATCTAATTAGATACTTGTAGGGTTTTCATAAAGTGGAGAAAAAGTTTACTTGTTGGACAAGTCCTATGTAGTATAAATATGCAGACTTGTGAGAGTAGTAGGTATAGGAAAGAGAAATATCTTATATTATTAAGACTCTCGTATAGGTGCAAGAGAGATTAGAAGTGACATGGCCTGCGAGAGTAAGGAGAACACTATATGTAGAGTTTTACCTTTCCAATGTAATTTTTTTTGAAATATTAATGAATTCTTTTCTCATCCTTTGATGTAAGCAAAGAGCCGAACCATGCTATATTTAGTGTTAATGTTTGTTTCTCTTCTCTTTTATTTATATTTTGTAGTTATTATTATTTGCTATTTATACTATAACTCATTAAAGATTGAAGAAAAATTTCTTATAATTCTCAACAAGTGATATTAGAGCCAAATTCAATTAGGATGTGGATGGCCCAAGAGAATTTTCGTGATGGTAGAGCTATTGTAAAAATACAAAGTTGTTAAAACAAAAAAGGAAGAATTTGTGGTGATTAATGTTGTGTAGAAGGAAGAGAGTGAAGACAAAAAAAAGTAGAAAAGAAAAAAATGAAGAAAGAAAAAGGCTAGATTTTGAAAGATGTGTAGAAAATTGAGATTTGTAGTTGGGAGTTGTAGTTTTTTGTAGAAACCTAACCCCAGTGATGAGACAACATGGAAATGGCTCATCAGTAATGATAGGTGAGATGGAGCTATAGTTACAACTCAAAAAGTGCTCATCAATGGTGTTGGGTGAGATGGGAAGTTGTAGTTTTTGCATAAACATAATCCAATGATGAGATAACGTGAAAATGGCTCATCAATGATAACAGATAAGGTGGAGTTGTACTTTTTTGTAGAAATCTAATCCAGTGATGAGACGCCATGTAAAGTACTCATCAATGGTGTTAGGTAAAGTGGAGTTGAGAAGATGACTATGTAAAATGGTGATAGGTGAGATGGTGACTTGCAGTTTTTACAAAAACCTAATATAGTGATAAGACGACATGGAAATGGATAATCAATGGTAATAGGCGAGGTAAAGTTCTACTTTTTTTTGTAAAAATCTAATCCGGTGATAAGACGACATGGAAATGGCTCATCAATGGTTTTAAGTGAGATAGGATTGAGAAGATGACTACATACATTATGCATTGTTGTTATTGCGGAATATCAAGGTTTGTTTACTATTAGCAGGTAAAGAGTTTTGATAGAGTGATGACTCTCAATGAGTGAGGCTCACATGGAGTTTTAATAGTTCTGTTGTTGATGATAGATGATGCATTGTATGGGTCTTGAAGAATACTGAAGATTGTTTATAATGATTTGAGTCAAGGTGGAGATTGTAGAGATTTTGACCCAAATTCTTCTTTGATAGTTTCCTAATTAGTTTATTCTTGGTGGGCAAAATAACTAATTAGATGTTGATTGAGATTTCCTAATTAGGTTTACGTTAGTGGATAAGTAAATCTAATTATATGCTTGTAGGGTTTCATAAAGTAGAGGAAAAGTTTACTTGTTAGGCAAGTCTTATATAGTATAAATATATAGGCTTGTGAGAGTAGCAAGTGTGACAAATAGAGAAATCTAATATTTGTGAGACCCCTTACGGGTTAGGAAAGCAAGAGAGATTAATAAAGGCATGGCCTGAGAGAATGGTGAAAGCATTATGTTTAGAGTCTTACTCTTTCTATGTAATCTTTTCTTGAATATTAGTGAATTCTTTTATTATCCGTAAATATATATTAAGGGCCAAACCATATTATATTTTGTGTTAATTTTTATTTTTCTTCTCTTCTATTTCTATTTGTGATTATTATCATTTACTATTTTTACTATAACTTATTGAAGATTGAAGAAAAATTTCGTATAATTTCCAACAATGACATTACATGTCTTTAACTTTTGGACATATTACCAACACTTAGAAAGATGAATAATCATGATGGTGTTAGCTCATTTTTTGAGTGGCATGAAGATCCATAGTTGTAAAAGGTTGGGTCTTGACTTGACCGACTATTCAGAAAAGTTGTTGATACGTGGTCTTCAACTGGTTTTATGTTACTGGTCCATCTTAAACAATCCTGTTGATGGAAGTAGATCAATGAAAGGATGTGATGGCCTTGGTAGAGACGACAATATCATTCACAAGCCCCAACGATAATTTTGAATCCCAAAATATAAAAATTCACATTCACAAGCCCATAATTGACCACCTTAATTGCCATACACGTACAATACACATATGCCCTTAAATGTAAGTACAACTGAAGGGATGGGGTCATGCCCTTTTATAAAAATCAAGTTCGGAATCAAACTCGAGCTCAAACTCGAGTGTAGACTTTTTAGCTCGAGTTCGAGTATTGAATACTTCACTTAACACCACTCATTTTTTTGTCCTATCTTTAATACTGTTTCTCTTTTGTACCCATGTTTTCAATTCTGATTTTTAAGAAACTAACATTTGTGTATTCAATTTTTTAATTTTAACATAGATAATTTTTAAATTACAAAAAATTAATCGATATATAAATAAACGATTCAAATATCATCACATAAACCATATAATATAAAAAAGTAAAATTGCAGATTCATTTTATATGTATTCTAATTTAACGCAATTCCAATCTACCGAAAAGAAAGTAAGTAAAAGATGTCTGGCCAACTTTATTTCAATTTTCAAACGTGGGCCCGGGCAGGGCAGACTGCTAATGAGGAAAGGAAAGCATAAAAGAATATGCCATTGCAAATGCTTTTTAACTCCACGTATCCTTCTCTGCTCCCAAAAAAGATAATCCAAATTTAAAATTATTTAGATATATATCAAAATTGGGATATTTAGGGGCATGGAATTTCCTCAATTAGCAATGAATTTACTGAAAATAAAAAATATATATTTATATAATTATCTATCAATACTATTTTAAAAATTAGTACAATCCTTATGATCTTTTACTTTTATATATATATATATATATATATATATATATATATATATATTAATTTAACTACTCATTTCTATATCACTTACACGTTAATTCTTTTTTTTTGAAAATAAGATAAAAATAATTTAAAATAATAATTTTATATATTTTTAGAAATTAATCATTCAATATGTATTAAAGCATGTATATAACTAATTTAGGCTGATAGAGATTTCCTCATGTCTTTTGTTTTTTTAATTATTTCTCATGAAAATATTTTATTTTTTTTCCTATTAATATTTTGAAATTGAATCTATTGAACTTTATAAGGTCATAATAAATATTATTTAAAAGCGCCTAAATAAATAAATGAATACATTTCTACTAACCAAGTCAACATTGCTGTTTTTTTTATTTTTAAGAAATAAAAAAAAGTTATTATTTAACATTTAACAATAGCATGAAATGCATCCACACGAAAATTACTCAAATCAAATAGAATTTATCATATGTTAATTGATAGTGAGATTTAAACTTAGAATTAAGAGGGTCAAATATTTTTCGTTTTAATCAATTGAACTTATATCTCATCAGCAACTCAATATTATTTTAAGTTCATCATAAATTGACTACTCAAAAAAAAAAAATTCTCTTTTTCTCAAGTTTTTCTACTAAAAAATAATTTTTTAACAATAAATAATCTTAAATGATGTAATCAATTTGTAGTTAATAATTATCTATATTATTATAAAAAGAAGAAAACTTTATGATCTCTTACCTTCTAATAATATAAATAAATTACTAAAAAAATTAATTTTTTAATAACTACTCACATCACTCTCACTCATATACCAATTTCTTCTTTTTTTCCTTTTAAATAGGATAACAAAATTTAAAATGACTATTGTATACTTTTTAAATAAAATCATTCAGCAAGTACGGAGGCATGTATCATGTATCATGTATCATGCATCATGTATCATGTATCATGTATGTGGTATTAGAAAAGGTTAACATAGGAAAAACAAATTTAGGCTTTTACAGATTTCCTCATGCCTTTTGTTTTTTAATTATTTCTCATAAAAAAAAATATGTTATTTCTTCCTATTAATGTTTTGAAATAGAATCATTGAACTTTATAAGGGCATGATAAATATTATTTAAAAGCTAAATAAATAAATTAATACATTTTTACTTAACCAAGTCAAATTGTTTAATTTTTGTTTTAAGAAATATAAATTTTTTTATTATTTATAACAACATTCTGCATCCACAAGAAATTCCTCAAATCAAATAGAACTAATCACAAATTGTTAATAGTGAAATTTAAATTAAGAGGTCTAAATATTTTTATCTTAACCAATTGAGCTAATATCTCATGACAACTTAATATTATTTTAAATTTATTGAACTATTCAACAAATTTTTTTCTTTATCTTAAGCTTTTCTGCTACAAAATAATTTTTTAATAAATAATCTTGAATGATGTAATCAATTTGTAGTTAATAATTATTTATTTGTAACATTATAAAAGTTAAAAGAAAAATTTCTTTTAATCTCCTATCTTATAATAGTATATATATTTTTATTATTTTAAAATTAACCAAAAAATTACAAAAATTTAATTTATTAATATCTACTCACGCTCACATGTTAATTTTTTTTTTCTTTTAAATACAAAATTCAATATATTTCTCGTGAACACATGTACAGTATTTTATGACTAGTAGGCAGGCAAAGATGATTTATTTTTCATCGTGAGCAACGGATTAATAGTTGATTTCTATTCTAACTTACAATAAAATGGGTTTAGTTTCTAATCAACTTGAATTTTTTTTTAATTAATGTTCTTAATAGAATGAAATAAACTCATTTTTCTTTTCTTTTCTTTTTTCCCCTAAACCAGCTTTCATCCTCTAGATATGAAAATTAAGTTTTTTCTTTTTCACAAGTAATTCAAATTTGAGACTTTTCATAACTTCTCGAGCAAATTAACAAAAAAAAAAGTTCAAACAAATTAAAAATGGCTTGAAAAATAGAGCCGAGCCAAAGCGCGCCATACATAATTTTTAATAAAAATAGATCATATTATTTAAATTATACTTTTTTCAAGTAAATCTAATAATATAATAAAATCAAATCAAATACGTATAATGCGGTCAAAACATTTTATTTTATTATTTATTATATTTTATCACTTTAAATTATTGTTTGTTATACTTTACGAAAATAAAATATTCTCTCATATTCTAAAACTCATAAGCACGTGAATGTTTAAAGTGTACTTTTTTTTTTTTAGCTGAACAAATCACATTATTACAAAAACTAATTATTTCTTTCCATAGAAATTTTTATAAATAATTTTTTTTTCTTTTTATGTAAGAAAACAATAATATTCTATAAGAATATTAAGATTAATTATATGGAACCCAAATGAATCATCTTTAATTTTGAAAATATAGGAAGAGAAAGGAAGGAAGATTAGGAAGATATTGGGTGTGGTTGAAGCTTCGTGGAGAGAGAGAGAGAGAGAAGAAGAATTTAAATCTTCCTGAGAATCCAAGTTGAAGCCAAGAATATACCATTTATAGATCCGAATCTTTGCGATATCCGAACCGAATTCCGAAAGTCTAATAAGTCCCGATCACGTTCACTTTGTGATGATATTTTTAGTTCCAGATTTACCCTTTTGTTTTTTTGTGTTCTTTTGTTTTTCTTTTTCTATTTTGACTTTGTCGTATAGACGAAACTGGAAAGTTGTTAGTAATGGATTTGATAAATTGGATATTCCAAATGCCTTAGAATAATACCTTGCCGCATAAATGAGCAAAACCTTTTACGTCGCTTGGCTTCACTTTTTCAGCCTTGTTTAGCCGAGCCATTTCAGCTTTTGTTTTTTTTGCCATTTGCCACAATAAAGAATGCAAACCATTTTAAGTAATTCACTATATGTTTTTTTCCTAGCATAATTTATTTTACAACTCAATTTAACTAAACATTAAATCTTAAATTAGTTAAAATTGACTACAAGAGTTATTTTATTTCATTCGCAATGATCCAGTGCATTATTTAATTGATGTTCAGAATAATCACATCATTCTCAAGAATTTCTTTCCATATATAATTTTTAGTATATTTCTAATCTCTCTAATATATTCCACTTACACCAAGTCACATATTATCACTAATATTCACTAGTTTATATGGAATATGTTAAAAAATATGGAAGATACAAATATTCTAATTTCAGAAATTATGAATTACAACAATTAAATAAAATAAAAAATAAAAGATTTATAATATGAATTATCACAAATTCATATATTAAGCATTGTCCTTAAAAATTGATTTATGTCATTTCAAATTATATATCTGATACAAAGAGGCTCAACATATTAACTTTTCAGGATTAGATTGTCGATCATTCTATGAACTCTGCACACAAGGACAAGTACCACAATGAGCAATCACATTTCTTCCTATATCACTAGAATTGAAAAAATCTGAGTAAAAATATAAGGACTATTTCACAATGTTGTGTTTTATTTTATTAATATCCCCTCCTTATATTAAGTAGAGTCCCACTAGTCATAAGACAAACCACCAGTCATATGAGACAACATTTATTTGTCATAAATAAGAATTTGTTCTCTCAACGGACTAAAACTGCTAGCCACCAATCAATAGCTTATGCCTACAACGACTACTTCTAATGGTTAAATCTCAACGGCTTGTTTCCAATAACACAGAATAGCTAATTGGTGAAATAAAAGCTTAAAACAACCCAAATTAATACAATTTATAACATGATATGCCCACACTATCGTAAGTATTTCTCATTCTCATATTATCTTTAATGGGAGCAATCTCAATTTTTCTATGTATCTTCTTATTTTGTGTGTTATCTTTTATTATATGTATAATCATCTATTTTAACATTCGCATTTCTTAACTACTCAACATTTTAAACCATATGTACATTATAGCCGATCTCACACAATTGTCTTATACAATTTTCTCTTCAACTTATTCAGGATTTTAAAATTATATAAAACTCTTGAAGTATTTTGCCACTTCATCTATCTTGCCTTAATTTTATAGCTTACATCATGCTCTCTAGCTTTCATCATGCTCTCTGTACTTAAACTTCTTCCATCGAGATTCTATGATCATCCAAAACTCTCAGGTCATACTATATACGATATGTACACTAGTCATTACATCATCAGTACATATCCCTAATTACTTCTACATATTTAATTAGTTGATACTTCTTTGCAAGAATCCACCACAAAACTTTTTTCAACATTCTATCATATATTTTATCTAGATCATACAGAGATATTTCATTCTAGTGTAAAATCTTTTTTTTAGTATGAAGAGTAAATTATATATTTCTTTTTTCTCTCGAAATTTTATGAAATAATATTGACAACCATAATTAAGGGAAAATGACGCTTTTCACCCTTAAATCCTTTAAGCTAATGAAATCTTTCAACGTGTTGATAGAATATATTATTTATCCCATCTCTTATAAATTATTAGAATATAAAAAGGAAAGAAAAAAAGACAATTTACATACAGATTAGATTACTTAAATTTTATTTTATTTCTTTAGTAAATGCTTTCCTGCTTTCATACTTTCTTTGGCACATTGGAGCTTGAAGAGTATTTTATCAGTCAAAATATAATAATTTTTATTTCCTTTTAAATAAAATTAAAAACAAATTTTTACAACACTTTGTAGACAACCTAAGATCTTCACAACTCCAAAACCCATCACGATACTCATTTAATTCAATTCTGTTTTTTTGTACAATTATGAACCACATATATTAAGATTGAGCAAAAGTTTAACTAATCTATTGATCAAATAATCGAGAGAAAAACTTCTTGAATTAGAGACTCGAAATCAAGGAGAAACATAATAAATGGTTAGAGCAGATCTTGAATCAACTCTCTTAAATCAAGAAAACGATGTTGTTGGGAGATAAAAATAAAAAACCATCACCAGAATTTTTAGCATCCAGCTGTTAAGTTTCTATCTTCAAGAATTTTCCATTTTGGTTGTTATATAATTTATTTATTTTTGAAATTTAATCACTTTTAGACAATGAATAAATTGCATTATTATTATTATTTTCAAATTTATATTGTAACATTTGATAAGAGATGAAATAAAATATATTCTATTCACATATTATAAGATTCCATTAACATAAAGGAATTGAGGGAAGAAAGTATAATTTTTCTTAAATTTTGAGAACTAATGTTATTTCATGAAATTTCGAGAGGGGAATATAATTAACTGTTTTTTTAACTAATTAAACAATACAAAAAATGTATTATTTGCATTATAGTGATTGTTTTTGTAGTTAAAGAACTTGTGACAAATGGTGTTAAGATCTAATTGTGTTTATTTGTGGATGGCTGGATTCAGACCTAATCTGATTCCAACATAATAATGTTCCTATTTTAAATAAATACAATATAAGAATCAATTAAACACAAAATTCGACCCTATTAGATCATATATCAGACCTAGATCAATTTTTTTATCCTTAATTACATCCCATATTTAAAATTTTGCTTTTATTTTGTCACTAGTATTTGACTGAAATAGAGAAGTGTATTAGTCTAGGTGCGCAATAATAAGGATAGATGCACATTTAGCCCAGCGAGAATAATAGACCCTACTAGATTTTCAAAATTATCTGTAAGTATAAGGAAATTATTAATAAAAGAAGAAAAAACAAATCAAATGCTCCACTAAAATTTAAATAAAACAGTATTGAACCCACTTAATTTGGGCAACACAATTGTGACCCACAAATGTAGTATAAAAATAAGAAAAAACATGATTTAATTATCTAACTGATAAGTCAAATTTATTGTCAAATTTTATCAAAATGCAATATAATTTTTTTAATCTTATCAATTTGTTATTTTTTAAATTATTACGGCACTTAGTCAATAAGTTGTTATATTTTAGTTTAAAATATTTATTATTTCTTAAAAAATTAATCTAACTAAACTTTTGACATTAATTGTCTTTTATTGAAACATATATTTTTTTTAACCATCTATCCATATCAAACTAAAATTTCATCATTTATTAGAAATTACTCACTTTTTCCCATAGTTAAGAAAAATAAAATTAACAAGGTACAAATTTTTTTATGTATTGTTAACTTCATTTAATCAATTATTTAAAAAAAATAAATAAAAACCAACCTCTTCTAAAACCTATCTCATTCTATCTTTTTTGTAAAACAATTATAATATTTTTTACATTATTTCTTAAAAAATAAAATAAAATTTGAACACATACTCAAGCACATGTGGGCTAGTAATAATAAAAGTTAAGAGTTACACAAATCAAGAATATATATTTTAATAATTTTTTATCTTAAATAATTTTCATTTGACTAAGTAAATAATACCCCAATCAAGACATGATAAATTTTTACTTTTAATATAATAAAAAAATATAGAATTCTTCATTAAATCATGTCATATTCATTAAATTTTTTAATTTGATTTTTATTTATATAAAGACAATTTTTATCATGATTGATAGAAAATTATTTAGTCCAACTTAAAAAAGAAAAGAAAAAAAAGGCATTTGATTAAAAAGAAAATATATATTTATATTGTATCTATCAATTAATATAACAAAAAATTGTAAATCCAACACCACTTAAAAGAAAAAAAAAAAAAATAGAGAGAGAAAAAACTTTTGTTTTCCCCCACTACAGTTTTGGAGCTCAGCTTATTTCCGCTCCAATAATCTCGGCTGGCTAGTGGCCACGTGTCCATGCTAAACAACAACAAAAAAACAAAAAAAAAAAAATCTGTCTATCCTTCTCTCTGTCTGTCATCCAAGGAGAATAAAACTACAGATATACTCTCTTTTGGATATTCCAAGAATAACCCTCGAATATTCTTTCCTTTTCCCTTATATTTCCCTCCTCCCCTCCCATTTCCTTACGTCCTCTTCAAATTCACGAACTTTCTATCATTTTCCCTCACTTTCTCCGGCAAATCTCTTACAATTTTAAAATTCCATTGTCTCTAGAGAGTTTTCTTTCTCATCGAATTCATATATATATATATATAAGAGACATGAAATTCGGGAAGAGTCTTAGCAACCAAATTGAGGAAACTTTGCCGGAATGGCGTGACAAATTCCTGTCGTACAAGGACTTGAAGAAGAGGTTGAAGCTCTTGGAGCCTGCTAAAGGTGGTGGTAGTGCCGGTGATGGTGAAAGACCGAACAAGCGGGCGAGAATTGATGCCGCTTCCGATGAGGATGGTATGTCCCAAGAAGAGATCGAGTTCCGAAAACTGTTGGAGGACGAGCTCGAAAAGTTTAACACCTTCTTTCTTGAGAAGGAGGAAGAGTACATTATAAGATTGAAGGTACGTGCGATTAATTCTTATATATGATTTTGTTTAATTTTGTACAGTAAAGGTCACGATCTGTTTGGTTGCCGAGAAAATTATTGTTTCCCTTGAGTAGCACAATTATTCGTGTTTTAAATTATTGTTTTCCTGCGTTTGAAGTAATCAGACAGATTCGATTAAGATATATATTTTTCATTCTTTTCTTTAATTACTAGTAGTTAATGTTGTGTTGCTTGGAATCTAGTCTGGGCCTTCATTTTTTGCGCTCCTTTCCGGGAAAGTTTTCATACTACAAAACGACATCGTTTCTTTGGTTTCGTGTGCTTTTGTTGCTGTGTTATATCACACCGTGCTTGCCCAATAACTCCACCTTCTCGTGTAGCATTTTTTGTTAACCGTTCATTCCTCATCTTTCGTGATGGACAGTTAACTGTTTTGCCGCGTCGCCGTTACACCTGTTTCTGTCTCAAACGTCATACTCATGCATCACAATTCACAGCCGCCGTTAGATTATTCTTGTTGTATATTCGGCTCGCTGAAAATTCAATCTATCCTCACCAGTGCATGTCACGTGACTCACGTGCCCGATGATGTTTGCCTTAAAATTTATTTTTGTCTTATTGCACAAACTAGTGACTCTTCCTTCTGAATCAAGTGTGATCTAAATATTTAGACTGGTCCCTCCTTCCATTCCTTTAAATAAGTGCAATACTTCTGGGAACTGGTTGAGAGGGGATGAAGACTGCTAATTGTAGTTGCTGTGTTCCAAACATGCCATCTAATGGTTGAAAGTACTCTTAGATGAATAACACTTTTCTGGGTATTAGCTTGAATTACACTGCTAGTATGCTACTATACTACAAAAGCAATTAACTTGTAGGAGTATTTTGACGTCATAACTTTTGTCTGTCCCTTTTGTAGTGGAGGAGTCTTTTAGTTGTATATGTGAATCTGACCACACCAAGTTCCAACTTTACTGTTTCCTACACTAAGTTCTAACTTTACTGTCTCCTGTACTTGTTGTACGTTGTAACACGTTAAAGGTTCTTGTCTGCAATGTAATAGACAGGTTTTACCCTGAAGTTTCTACACATTAATTTGTTTCAATTTATATATTGTCCCAGTAATGAAATTTTAAAACCTATTGTATTTGAGAGGGGGTGGGGGGGTGAGTAATTGTTATATTGTTTCTTGGTTTGGATTCAGGAATTGCAAGATAGGGTGTCAAAGGCCAAGGAATTCACTGAAGAGATGATAAAAGTTAGGAAGGAAATAGTAGATTTCCACGGAGAGATGGTCTTGTTGGAAAATTACAGTGCCCTTAACTATACAGGTAACTTCAATTTGGATTTCTTTTATATGTTCTGTTTCTGTAGTCAAGGTGTTATGACAAAAATTATGCTTTTCTTGCATTGGTGGTCTCCATTTGATACCCTGCCTTGAAACTTCTATATATTTGGAGGAAGGGAACATTCTAACCTTGGTTGTCAATCTACAATGGCTTTTTATTCTCAGCTTTACGTGCAAAACAGTCAATATAAGCTGTTTTCAATATTAATCAATAAGATATATAGGAGAGCTCCGACATCTGCCTTAGTGGCAAGGGTCACAACATTTTAAGACTTTGAAGGTGCTTGAGTTGCTTAGTATTTTTGACATTATCAATTGGAAATGAATTTGTTTCAAATCTCATATCCGAAGTAGGTGATGATTATCTGAAAAAAGTTGAATGAAGTTAAAATAGAGTTTTTCAACAGATTCTGTAATGACAAATTTATAGAAGATGCATTGTCCTTAAAAACCTCAATGGGGAAACACAATTTTATCATAATATTTATAATCTGATAACCAGATACCTTATTCACTACATGTTGCTTCATAGTATGTTTTATAGGTTGGTGCTATGGAAAATAAATATTTGAATCAAATGGCTAAACTCTAAAAGAACTTCTGCAACTCTTATTATATTACTATAGAAAATTATAGTAAACTACTCACTTAATCAAATCCCTCAAAGTGAGTGTGTTGAGCATAATATGAGGCTTGTTTCTCATGGCTGGTTCTTAATTGATGGCTCTAGATATCTTACTGCTATCTCAATTTACTCTTTACAGGATTAGTAAAAATATTGAAGAAGCATGACAAGAGAACTGGTGCTCTCATTCGCTTGCCTTTCATTCAGAAGGTTCTGCAACAGCCTTTCTTTACCACTGACTTGCTCTACAAGCTTGTGAAGGAGTGTGAGAAAATACTCGACCGCCTCTTTCCTCTCAATAATCCTCCTGTCATGGGTGAGGCAACTAATGAAGATGGAGGGTGTGATCCTTCAACTTCAACCACCGACATGGGTAATGGTTTGCTGAAAGTGCCAAAGGAACTAGCAGAGATAGAATACATGGAGAGCTTATATATGAAGAGTACCATATCAGCATTGCGTATTCTGAAAGAAATTCGGAGTGGAAGCTCCACAGTTAGCATGTTTTCACTGCCCCCACTTCAAGTATCTGGACTAGAAGAGGAAGCATGGAAGAAAACACCAGTTCTGGAACAATTAGCCAAGTAGCTTGTTGGACTAATATAAGGATATTGGGATAGCTATGTTCCTTTTTTTTTTATGCTCTTTATTTTTGATGCCTCTGCTATGCATACCTTAATAGTAATACTAACACAAATGTAAGCATCTAAACTACAAAGCTGGAGTTATTTTGATAGGATCTTAGGTCCTGTAATATAAAGACTTTGGAATTCATAGAAGTAAATCATTCTCCCAATTTTCTACAATGAGGCTCAGACAAAAAGTAAACCAGTATTTTGGGTAAAGGAGAGAGACTTGCATGTTTGATATATGAATAAATATATATATATATATATATATATATTTTCCGAATTAGATCGATCTCTTCGATCCATCTCTGTCTGAACCTTAAGAAAATGCTCAGGATGAGGGTTTGGGGGTAACAAAGGGTGTAGCAGACAGATCAGAAGTAATGCTCTTTCATTCGATTTCATCAAGGAGCTTGGCAACCGATTTTGTATAACGAGGAAGTTAAAGAATGGGAAAATTTTAGTACTTGTACAACGAAGTATTACACCATTCTACATCCATATCTCTGGTATTTGCTGCACGAGTTCATTTATTTTATGAACAGCATGACTAACATACATCTATATCCTCGTCTTTCCTCTTCTTTAGTCCCCATATTCTTGTTGTTAATTAACTTTAGCTAGCAAATCTCCAAGACCAAGACTCAGTAACCACTATATTGATCGCAGGAAAGTGATAAAAAATACTTACTAAATCGTCGCCTGAGAGATTTGAACTCTCGCGGGGAAACCCCATGTACTTAGCAGGCACACGCCTTAACCACTCGGCCAAAGCGACTGTTGTTATTAATTTATTCATTTTACGAATATAAAAAGAAAAAGAAAAAGAAAAAGGTTTAACCATTTAATCTGGTGCAAGACACGAGTATGTCATAACAAGGATTTTGTAAAACTTTATATCCCAGCATTTCTGTTGATATTGTGAAAGATCTACAAGGTCTGCACAACAAGGATAATGTTTCTTTAATTTTTAATTTTTTTATGTTTACAAGTTTGAATAAATTGAGGATTCAATCTAATTTAATTTAAATTACTTTATAATATATATGAAACAAATCATTAAATTTTAATTAAATTATATTATTTAGAGTATAAATATAATTAATATGATTCAATCCATTTTTATATTTTCACAAACATTAATTACCACAAACTCTATATAACAAATTGCAGAAACTTAATGAAGATTTCAGTAGCTAAGTGTAATGGGCCAAAAATTAAAGTCCCACTTTTCTTGTAAAAATTAGGTATTTTAAGGATTTGAACTCTCTCTTCTCATGAACTAACTTTTGAATGTGAGTTCTACGATCCAATTCTTAACAATAATATTATATGATTTTGATCAAATAGAGAGGAGTAGAGTGGAACTGACAATTGCAAATAACTCTGTTTTTTGACATTTCTTTCAAAATATTTAGACAACATTTATTAATATGATTATATATAATTACAATATTGATAGTTTATTGACAATTTGACATATCATGAGAGAGATATAAGATCAAAAGCTCCGCCACAATTAATCTTGAAGCACCCATTGGCAGGTGGAGACCAAGCTAGAGTTCTTGTCATGTTCGAAGGATTCTGGTGATTTGGGATATGGTATTCATGATCAAGTTCAAAACAACTCATTTGCAGTCCTCAAAAAGTGTACTCCCCTTTAACTTCGAGTATAATTATGAGTCCATACCAAACAAGCTTCATTAATCATATTGCCCTTATGATATATAATTATGCTTATGTTTTCACCAAATTGCAATAATAATATAAGGATACTTCACAAACTACATTCTATGATGTTGTTTTATTATTTATGTGTTTTACATATTAAACCAAATGTGTTGATTGGCAAAAAACGCTAGAAGAAAACTGAAGTTAGTCGGTAAAGATCCAAAGTTTAGTTGTTAAAGGCTTTGCGACCAACCTTTTGGTAGATAAAGGTTGGTCAACAAAATCATTGTCGGTAATACCGATCAACTTCAAGGTTAGTTGGTTTTAATGATCAAAATTTGTTGATATAGTTATCTGGACAAATAAATCAAAGTTGGTTGGTAAATACTGATCAACCATTTGGTGGGTAAGTAATTATCATAATTACTGACCAACCATATAGTAAATGTTTTTTTTCTTAAAAAAATAATAATAATTACCTACTAATTATGTATTATTTTTTAATAATAATAATATCAATAATTACTCAAAAGAAATATAAAAATTATAACTAAATTATCAATTTATATATAATAATGCTACAAATTATCAAACTTTCTGTCAATACCACTAAAACATAAATCAATTTCACTTAGATCCATTGAAATAATGATGTTGTTCAAGCTCTCGTCTTCTCCATCATCTCCACAGCCTATCTCCACCCAGACATGTATAACAAATGCTCAATAAGATCATAGGTGCAGAAAAGCTCATCACCTCTGACTGCTCTTGCCCCAATGTTGGGAGAGGTCTCCTTCAGACCAAAATCTTTGGGTAGTGCATGGTGACTTCTGCATTTTTACTAGTGTAGACTAACAAAACTTGAGGTGGAGCAAAAAGATAGAAAATTATTGCAAATGCATATATTGAGAAATGATACACTAATATAATTTTAAAGACACAGAGGAATGCTAAGGGCAAATAAATTTGAAAGTACCCAAAAATGAAAGGAAGATAAATGGTGTCAATATACTATAAGTTTCTGCCATTAAAAAAAATATACAAACTGACTTGCAAGTTGCAACACTAAATAAAGAACACCCATAAGTTACAGGGTAACCAAAATCTCATATCAACAAGAAAATACTAATACCTGACACTCATATCAGCTAGATAAACATAAGAAACCAAAAATTGGATAGAAACCAACAGATTTATCAAATATTCATAAGAAACCATGATTTATTCATCAATATTTGTTCTCAAATCCATAAATTTTCTCATTAACCAAACAAAAATTTAAAAAGAATATGACAAAAGGGTAATTAAGCAAAAAAGTCATTTGCTGGAGTTAAGTCCCAAACAATGTTTAATAAGCTTGTACTCCTATAGTTTAAACAATTTTTAATAAGCTTGTACTCCTATAATTTTATCAAGTTGCAACACATGACAGTTGATCTTTTTTATTTTTTTTCCATAAAAAAGAAATATATATATATATATATATGATAATGGACTAATGGTCATAGAACTCGACTCATCTCCATTATACATTTCTTAAATACTTTCAAGTAGACATCTGAATAAGTGATATGTGTATTACTAATAATTAATGATTAAGATTTAATTAGAATGAAAATTCTAATTAATATAAAACTCTTTAACGAACCTGCTCGGACTCTTTAGAAGTCATTCTTGATTCACAACTCTATAAGCACCTCAAGCACAAGCCAAAAGTTTCCAGCAAACGGTGTTTACTTAAATAAGGAAGACAAAAACGAAACAGAGCAATCAATCTCATGGTTGATTTTTTTTTTTTTTTTTGTCTTGAAAGAATCTTAGCAAGGTCTATAGGGATATAACATTGGCCAAGAGACCGTAGACAATATATTTCATTTTAATCAAACCTTAATTGCGTACAAGGAATGGGAACCATTTGGTCTGCAATTGGTGGTACAAGGCAACGAGCTCACCGTGCCACTATTCGGCCCAGTGGTTAGGCACAATTCTTTCTCAAAAGAGTACAGACGTTCAACTCTACTCATTAAAAAATAAGAAATTTCATATATTTTTTTTAAAGAATTCTGTAATTTTAAGGAGGTATTTAAAAATCAATGTAGTGTTAACTATTACAAATAATATCATTAATTTCATAAATGTAATGTACACCGTAATAATTATATGATCTAATTAATTTGACAATTTTTTGAAAATAAATTTACTTATACTTCTTTTATTTTCTTTATGGAAAAGAATATATCAAAATACCTATGATGCCCCCATTGCAATGTAAATGATTGATGTAAATACTATTTATGTAAAAATATATATATATATATCAAAATTATCTATGATTATATACATCTTATTATATTTGCACCTTAATTAATGCTTGAGAAATGTTTATATTTATTATATATTTATTTTTTATATTTGGATCTACATTTTATTACTATAGTGTTTTTTATTATTATTTTTTAGTTTGCTCTCCACCACTAAAATAAGAAGGCATAAATTGTTTATTTTTATTAATTTTTAATGATGAAAATTATTATTATTTTTTTCGTTTCTTATACCATCATTTGGATCTCCTTTCATGTTCACGAATGCCCAAAATAGTAAGATAATTTCAATTTTGAATGAAAATATTAGGATAAATTCGAGCACATGCTCAATTCTAAAATGATTTAGAGTTAAGTTTAGATTAAAAAATTTGAAAATAATAGCAAAGACTAAGTGAAACCCAAAAGAAAAGAATGTTGAATTTAGTTGTTTTATTTATTTATTAATTTTATCTTTTAATATAAATATAAAATAAATATATATATATATATGTATAATTATTTTTTAAGAATAAATTTTAATTAATTTTTAAAAATAAATTATATATGTATAAAAAATTTAATTAAAAGATTATTATGAACTTGGTGTGGGTTATTAAAAAATTCTGAATCTGTCCCTAGTTATAGTAAGCTCACTGGTACATTATCGGTATTTCAGTACATGACATGCTTGATTGATATTATGTTAAATTTAAACAATTTTACTGGTCCTATACTACATGTTACAAACCTTACATATTTGGAGTGTTTCTGGAGTTGTGGATCCAGAATGACTTCCCTTAAACGGTGTTTGCAGCTCCTGGAGGCGACTGGGTTTCCTTTCTTGTTCAAGAAAGCTAATGGAAAGAGTCCTAGTAGGTTCCATTAATGAGTTTAAATTAATTAGAATTTTTATTCTAATTAAATCTAATCATTAAATATTAAAAATATAAATGTCATTGTCACCTATTTATATGTCTTATTTTGATGCGTAGGGAGAAATGTGTAATGGAGGCAGGTCCATAGTCATTTGTCTGATGGGCATAACTGAATTAAAAAAAAAATTCAAAGGCCCGTGTTCCGTTTGATGTTTAAGAAACGGGTCAAGGCCGGTTTCCCAGATACTAAACGAGACGCATTTCCCGTTCAAGTGTCCATTTAAAACTCTCGGCAAAAAATAAAAGTGTCCATATAAAACGCAAATGGACGTTTTGGCTTGCAGTCCAAACGTGTCCTAAGTTGCTGTTTGTGGATTTATACAAAAACGATGTCGCTTCAGCTGCCTCCTGGTCCCGCATATGGGAAAATGATCTCTCGGTCTCTCACAGTCTCACAGTCACAGTACCAAGTGTCAACCAGGCCATCAGGAATATGCATCTCCCCCACGAAACCTTTTACCAGTATTTTAGACCAATCTGCTAACACTTGCATCTCTCATAGAATCCATTGCAGATTGTTGATAAACACGACAAAATTCCAGACACCTTCTCCCATACTCAAGACTCTCAGACATCCACCCACCCACTTCAACCATTATTTCAATTAAAATAAAAAAATTTAATTCTTTATTATCCATCCCTTTGTCTTCAAGGGTACTTCAACCCTCATACAAGCCAAAACATTTCCCCTGTTTTTCTTTCTCACACTCTGAAATTTGAACTCTTTCTTGGTTTACTTCAAAGCTTGCTTGCACTTTTCTGCTTTATTGTATATAATTTAATCAATTCTTGTACTACTATGGCTTCTCCAACCCCCGTTTCTCAATCACAATCTATACTTGGCAAAACCCATATCAAAATACATATTGCACAAACTTCCTTCATACCCACTTCCCTCAGGAACCCAAGTTTTGGTTCTACTTTCTTTCCCAGAAGGTGCTCTGTTCAATTTAAAACTCCTCGTGGGATTGTGAAGATGCCCTTGAAGGCCGTTATTGTTTCGGCAACTACTGCCGAGAAGCCCAAGAAGCGGTACCCGGGAGAGGCTAAGGGGTTTGTGGAGGAGATGAGGTTTGTGGCAATGAAATTGCACACGAGGGACCAGGCTAAGGAGGGTGAGAAGGAAGTCAAGGAGCCCCAGGAGCAGTCAGTGGCGAAATGGGAGCCCACTGTTGATGGTTATTTGAAATTTCTAGTGGATAGCAAGTTAGTTTATGATACGCTGGAAGGGATAGTTGAAAAGGCTCCTTTTTCTTCTTGTGAGTCGTTGTTTTGAGTAAATTTAATATCTTTGGTTGATATGGTTACATCCATTTTGGTTGTTATCTGATCAGTGCCCCTTTTAAAACTCAAATTGAAATTCATTTTTCTGATTTTTTTTTTTTTTTTTCTGTATGTTGAAGGAAGATAGGTTTGATCCTAATCTGATTTGCCACAAAATTTTCTATTAAGCTGTAAGTTCATTGTCATTCTGACAGCTTAGTCGTGCATTGAGTGATGCTCAATAGTGCGTCTATTTAGGCCCCTTTAGGCTGGTATGCTTCTTTGATGTGTGGATTCAATAGCCATAGTTGATTTTCAAATTAGAGTAAGGAGGCTGCTATTGCCTATGTAAAGATGTTGTGTCCGCCGTTTCTGAAGAGGCAATGACAGGTTTCCTTATACTTTTGTTTGACTTTGCTTCTGTTTAGTTATGATCTGCAAGTCTTAATGATCATTATTAGAAGGAGGTAATTATTTTGAGTATAAATTTTTTTCCCCTTTTGGTTTTTAACTAAGTAACAATTGATTGAAAGAAGGGAAAACGATGAGCAGATGAGACCTAGTCCCATTCCTAGTGTAAAAGGAGTATCTGATTATTGCGAAGCCATAAACCTCTTTCGCCTCCTTCCTTAGCATATAGAGCCATAGACTATAGAGGAACCTGGGTGAATAAACACTTGTACCGTTTTTTGCTTTTCCATGTCAATTTATTTTCATATAATAGTATTTTCTTCTTTAGAAAAATTTCTTGGAACACAATATATCTTTTTCATAACATCATACAAATATTTGTCTCCCTAGTCACTAGTGCATGCTTTTAGTAAAAGGTATTTGTCTTGCTGCTAAAACTTATCGATGAAATCACCTTGTATAGTTGAAGTTGGGTAGTTATATCTCTTCTGCACTTGACTTTTGAGTTGTATTACTAAGTTCATTTCTTTATATTTGGTTGCCAATGGCTTTATGGCATTTAGGGCTTTCCAATTGACTCTAATATAAGGGATCAGAACTTCCAGCCTTCTATGTTGCTTTACACCAAGCAAAGTACTATTTTCTAGTTATGCTGCATAAGCTTCCTGCTGGCTTATAGACATGCCTGCATCTGTGAATTAAACAGCTTCTCTAAATAAATGTTTATGTACATATTGTTCTCTGTCAGTTTTCTGTGGTTCCAAATTTTTTTATATTTATATGTGCCTGTCTAATCACAGTCGCATGTGCTTTTTGTCTTCTTTATTGCTCATTAATGACAGCTGAAAATCTAATGTTTACTTTTTCCCCCTACAGATGCTGAATTTAGAAACACTGGGCTGGAACGGTCTGTTAAATTGGCAAAAGATTTGGAATGGTTCAAGGAGCAAGGGCACACCATTCCAGAACCTTCTTCCCCTGGTGTTACCTATGCACAATATCTTAAGGAGTTAGCTGAGGAGGATCCCCAAGCATTTCTTTGCCACTTCTACAACATTTACTTTGCTCATACGGCTGGTGGTCGAATGATCGGTAAAAAGGTAAGTGAGCATTTGTTTCAGGAGTGTCCAGATTCCAGAATATGGTAGACATGGGTATATCTCACATCAAATCAGCTGCATGCTGGTTCTGGTTGCAAGCTTCAATTACCATGTCTTTTTTTCTTTTCTTTTCTTGACCATGTTCTTTTTATTTGCCCCATAATATACTGGCTTTTCCATGTTATGTGTCATCTTTAGCAATGTTTTGTATCTTCTTTGTGTATGATACCTTCATATGAATGAAACTTTGTTGTTGACTTTCCTATGGAATAGGAATATATCTTGTATCGTAGTTCTATAGAGTAATCCACCTAATTTTATGCCAGATGCAGGCACTTTAGTGTGTGTCTACATGTAACCCTTTTCCTGGTTGTCTTTTCTTTCTTTTTTTTCCCTTTCCGCTAATGGTTTGCCTGATTCTGTCAGGTAATGCCTGTCTTCATCTTTGCTTTTGCCTGCATGATTCTTTTTCCTTAAATTATTGTGAATCATGTCTTCATATGTGGAGTTTATGTTACTGGGATTTTGCTAAAAGCTCAACATGGTGATTCTTACTGGTTTTCTAACTTGAAATAATGTTTGGCCAAAGATTCAATCAACTTTCCCCCATCGTGTAATTATACTTAGATTTTTCATGTATCTTACAATTAGGACCTATCCGCTGAAAATGACTTTCTTTTTAACTTGTAGGTAGCTGAGAAGATACTCAACAACAAGGAGTTGGAATTCTATAAGTGGGATGGTGACCTTTCCCAAATATTACAAAGTGTGAGGGAGAAACTGAATAAAGTTGCTGAAGTAAGATTCTTGCTTGCTTTGAAATTTTATAATCATTCCCCCTTCCCCTCTAGGGTGATAAATTCATTTTTTTTCTATAAATTTCACGGGAAGATAATTAATTTGCGGTTGTTTATATGTGATTTCCTCAGAGCTGGACAAGAGAAGAGAAGAATCATTGTCTGGAAGAAACAGAAAAATCGTTCAAATTCTCTGGTGAGATTCTCCGCCTAGTATTATCATGATATGCATGGCATTTATCCATGTGTTTATGTAATTCCATATTAATGGTGCAAGCTTTGAACACAGTGCATCTGTACAAATGTTTTATGTAACATTTTTAGTTCAATAAACATGATACAACTGATGTTGCACATTAGTAGCATTGAGACTCAGTGTCTGGAATAGTGCTTTTGCATTTCTTGGTGACTGATCAATTAAGAATCAAATTGGTTCCAGGAAGGATATACTATTTTTGGATTTATGAATATTCTATTGCCATTTCATGTTTATTGTAAGTGGCTGAATCTGTTCCCTTGAAGGTAAAATGGCTGTATAATCCTTTCTTCAGATAATCTTTGCTGGGCTGTAACAGGGCCATGGGATTAAAAACAAACTGATAGTTACCAAAACAGTTTCACAAACCATTTGCGCAACTGTTAAAACCGTTGGTAACAAAAGACATATTAGTTACTAATAATTTTTAAGGATTGCACAAACAGTTTGTTTGACTGTACTTAGTTTAAAACTGATGATTCTGTCATGATATAGATAATAATTGCAAAATCAGGTTTAGATATTATGTTCTTCCTTAACCCTAATTCTAATCTGAAATAGAAAAGAATGTAAAATGCTGATTATGTTACTCCTGGAGGCTATGAGTGACGGATTTGGATTATTTGAAGTGAAGACTCTGAAATTCAATCTACAACAAACACTGTATGTTGTTGTCAAGCAAGAAACAGAATATTCTTATGAAAATGAATACTGTGGATGAAAAGGCAGGCATTCTCTTGTGCCTTCATCTTCAGAAATGATAGAATATCATATCCTTAATAACCAAAATAACCTAATATGAACAATCCTTGTTTAGTATTTTGATGCCCAACCTTGACTTAACTAATTTTGAGCAACTAAGGAAAGCACTCGTTTATTACATGCAAGCTAGAAGAAGCCTAGAACAGTTGTTAGAAATGAGGCTTGTGTAGCTTCTGCAAGATAGGAATGACAAGGATGCATTTGGATTCATAGAATTAGAATTGGAATTCTGAAATTATCATGATGGTTATGGATTCTGAAATTCTATTTTATAACAAAAAAAAAAAACAGGGAAATAAAGGATATCAAGTTGTGGGATTTATGTTTGGAACCCAAGAAAGTAAAAAAACTTTGGTCGGTCTCATTTTACAATTATTCATTAGGCTTGTGTAAAAAGTTTTACTATTTCTCAGTTTAGAAATGGAATAAGTTTTCATGTCATCTATTCTATTATACGTTCACGGTTGATCTTTACAACTAGATTGCAAAAGATTAGATTCTGAGACAACAACCTCTTTTAGATCCTCTTGGAATAGTTGAAGATTCTAACCCCTCTAGTTTTTGTACTAGGTTCATTGGGAGGCATGTTCCTACTTTCTAGTTTGTGAATCTTTTATATGTAACCGTGACTGTGAAATTCTTTGATAAGAAGGAACCCATTTTAGAATATGGAATTACAATTAAATTGTATGTTATGGATTTTTTTTTGGCTATTTCTTAAGTCATTTCTTTTACTCAAAGAAGGAAAAAAAAAAAAACTTGATTTTCTTTTTTGGCCAAAAGAAAACATGTTTTAGCATAATGACTTAAATTAATATTTCAAGCAGGAATTTATGGAGTTATGAATTGGAAGTAGACCAATTATTAATTGCTGAAACAGATAATCAGTACAAGATTTAGTAGTAGAAAGTGTTGAGATACAACAATGTCAGCGCCTGTAGCTCAGTGGATAGAGCGTCTGTTTCCTAAGCAGAAAGTCGTAGGTTCGACCCCTACCTGGCGCGTCTGTTTAACAGGGAAAGGATTATTCTTTTTCTTTTTCTTGTTCTTAAAAATAAAAAAATTCCACATGTCAGATTTTTATTTTTATCCACAGTTAGTTTTTAAATGACACAAAGACCAAAATGATGTACCTTGCAATTATAAGAATGAAAATAAAAATAAAATAAAATTAAACTACAAGGACCAAAATGACATTTTGAATTAAAATTGTCATTTACCTTTTTTTTTTTTTTTTTTTTTTTTTTTTTTGACCTTGTGGCCCATAATGCAATTTAACTCTGGCTCATAATTTCAGCAAATATTTCTCTATGCATAGAAACAAAAACTTGGATGTTTGGTTATGACAAGAAAAAGGTTGAAGTGATGAAACTCCTAAAAAAATAGCTTAACTAATTTCAAACAAAATTTATGATTAGTATAATTTAGCAAAACCAGTCTATCACTTACACAATAATCAGGACGCTTTCATGGATAGGAATAGTCACACAAATGATCACCAAGTAAATCACATTAAAAAAGGACCAATCCACCTAAATTCATGGCAAGTTTATGACGTACAACATTGATAAGGCAAATATGAAAGACAGACAAAGTTTAACTCTTTTTTCGTTGTTGGCAATGTGTCAAAATGGTTTTAACATTCATACGGAATCTTCTAAGCATCAAATGTGCTCATGAATCCACCAATAAAGCCAGCTCCATTACAATCTCCACACAAAATATCACGTTTACCTCTGCAAGGAAACATGACTGATACAATCAGATTACAGCTGACACAAGAAGATACAAGAACTAATATTCAAATAAGCAAGACAGAACAAACTGAGTGACAATGAGGATAAATTACAAAACAGAAAGGGTCCTTTGTCCTGCATCAGCAGAGGCCACCGCCTGCCAGACACTGCAGCAGGTCTACCACTATAAAGCTAGAGATGGTTCTATTGCTAGCAGTCAAAGTGCCAGACACCTGGCTACTTAGTCTTACTCTCAGTCTCAAGTTTTTACTGAGAATGTTCATGATGAGAAGATTGACTATCATTTTTTTAATTATATATTTCTAGTCTTTCTATCATCTGCTTAGTTATCTTCCAGCAGTAAAAATACTACAGAATCTCAACCATTTTGAAGTATGTTAACACAATCATGAAATCTTCAGTAAATATCACGTGTTGTTAAGGCTACAAAATAAACATGCCACATAACATCAACTCAAAAATCTTAAGATGGAGACAACGAGCTATTTCTTTGATGACGATGATGTTGATTTCGATGATACATATGATATTAATGGAAATTACCCATGCTAATCCACTCATAATGCATGCATACCACAGAACAGGCACACCAGTACACAAAGAGAGAAAGGACTATAGTGTTTGAGGCAGCTACCTGCAAAGCCAACATAATCCACCAGCTTTAAACTGACCATTGAAGTGATCAACTGAATTGACTCCAGTACCTTTGCATTGGGAACACAATATGGCACCTAGAATTAATTAAAATGTCACACGATCCAGTAAGTTGAAATTCTCAACAGATGTCATGAAAGAATGAGATGATATTTTTCAAATGAAGCATTTAAACTTTCCACTTTGCAAAGGACTCATGCCAAGAAACAAAGACTCGCTCTAGATATGCATTATTTAAGAAGTTCATGGAGACAGGAGACCATCAAAAAGGAAACAAGACTGCTAATTTCAAGTGGATAATTGATAATGCATATAACCTACCTGCCTCACTAAGTGAACTCATCCTCTGCATACCAGATGTTATTAGTGAAGTGGACTCATCCTCTGCTAATTTCATCAAATTATCCATTATGAATGCCACCGATAAAACCACACTCATCAATATACTACCTATGCCAATAGACCAGTATCAAGTATATTCCCTATGTTCTCGTTAGAAGTAACATCTAACATCTTAATGTCCCTACACAGTCTAAGAGCTTTAAACTAGGTACATAAGTGAACAAATAAAATAGCAACCAGATTAAATGCAGTCATTGAGTTTCCAGGAATTGCCTTCCCACTTAACTGCATAACCATGAAGAGAACAAAAAAAAAATCTTTATTACCAAGAATAAGAAAGCAATGTAGCATGTGTTAAAAATAAGTAAAACAGGTTATCCAGAAGAGGAAATGTGTACCAGGAATGCAGATGACACTTATGGGAGTAATCAATTCCTAAAAGGGTGAGAAGATTTTCACCAAACATATGGGACGGGGAATCAAACAGGGATTCTCTCCCTGGAAAGAAATTCCATGACCCTCAGGGCCAAGCCCTGATGGCCTGATAATTTATCTTGTGGCTTCAGAGTCTCAGACAACAAAATTGTTTTACTCCTTAAGAAAATCTAGTAAGGGTAAACTAATGGCAGTAAAAATATACTAGAATTAAGATCCATTTAGATTGTTTCAATAGCTCTTTGTTTTTGGTTGATGACACATAGTGAGCTGTGACATTGGAAAAAATCTGAATAACTACTTCATAATTAGCCCTCAAGGTTATATACCAGAATTTCCCAAATAGCCCTAACCGCCCTCCTTACCCCAGAAAAGAAAAAGGAAAAAAGAAAGAAGAAAAACACCTTTTAACACTCCGTAAATTTTTAAAACACTTTCACGTTCAAAATTTATAGTCTACATTTTATCATGTCATATTAGTATCAACTAGCAAGCTAGCAATTGATATTTGATATACCACACGATGTTATGCATTACATTCTACCTCATAAGTGGAAATACAAAACTTAAACTTCAAGAGTTCAGCCACAAAGACCAGAATGCAGATTAAACCAACATTTGACTTACCATTTCCTTCACAGTTGGAGCAGACTATGCTACTTGGTTTGGTGCCCTTATTATTTTCTGTAGCCTGTAAACCAAGATGCAAAGAAAAGAAATAATCAAAGGAATGAATTGCAAGGGAAGAAAGAAAACAGAACTTTCTAATTAATTATGCATTTTCAAGTAATAAACTCTTCATTCTATTACTTCTTCTTTTTTTACAAATCTTAATCGAAGAGACAAACTGTCCACTCATGAGCTTAAAAGGTTAAGCTTTTAGGTCGAATGGTTCTTTTGACATATTAAACTGTTTATTTGCTCTGCTCATCATTCAACAGATTGGTAATATTTCACAGCCATAGACACCAATCTATCCCAAGTTCCAATAGTGGTATACTTATATCCTGCCCAACAAAATTCCAAATGCAGGCATTGATCATAAATGTCTTTGTAGAGTACTTTTCCCACTCAATATATCTTTTCAAAGGCACCATGTACACCTTTTGATGATGCAAAGAAAAATAATTGACCAAGTATTGCACTTCGAACACTCACCATGTATGGGGATTAGCCAAATAATTGACAAAGAAATTTTATTTTTTTTCCCCTCTTATGAGTTAATTGAAACAAGCATGAGCATGTCTGAGTAAATTAGAAACTAAAATTTAGTCTCACCTTAACCACCAAAGTCTGAAACTTTTGAGCTTCTGAGTTCTGAAATGCTTCATTTATCTTAAAAACCTTCCCAGCAACTGAACTGCCAATAACTATCCCTATGTAAATCAACAAAATTTCATTAAATTCAATTGAGGATTGCAATCCCTGTAAGACATAAACAAAAAAGAGGGAGAGCGAGAAAACACCTGGTTTCTTTGAGGATTGTAATGAACAAACCGGTGTGCAACCCAAACAGTGTGCCATTCTGTGTCTAGAAATAGAATTCTCCTATGTTATTTTCCTTTTTCCTAGAAGAGTACTTGAGCTTAGACACAGAAGTGGGCTCTCAAATTGTTGGTGGCAGCGAATACAAGGTAAAGCAGATAAGGCTCTGTCTACTTCTACTGGATAATTGTTTTCCTATTTACTTAAATACCCTTGTGTTACTAGACTCGTTAACAGAATTCTGGGGTATTATTGTAAAACATTCTTCACATCATAAGCTCCCTCCTGCTTCCAGTTCCAGCGCTTTCCCAAAACAACTGAACCAAATAAAGAAATGGCGAGCACTCTATTGTCAGTGTCTCGCTTTATCCCTTCGCATAGTAAGTCTCATAACATAAATTTTTCTGAAGGGACTCATGGATATCAAATTGTGTATGAGTGACACATTTTTATGAATTGATTACATATTTACATGCTGGTGTTGAACAGAAAAGGAAAAGGTTGGATTTTTGACTAATTTCAGAAGAGAATTCTGCGGCCAAGTTGGGTGCAACCGAGTTGTATTTAGAAGAGGGATTTCCAGTGGCCATGGAAGCCGTCTCGTTGTCACCTCACTGGTCTATCATTTCACCCTTATATTTTGTTCTTACAATTTTATATCCGTTGCTTGAAGTTATGGTTATTGTAATGCAATTTGTTATGGGTTACTGTGGAAGTATATGCGCTGTCACCAGCATTGCCTCAGGAAATGAGTAATCCGTTTGATGAGGGCTTTTTTTAACTTAGTTTTGGGTTTGGGTTTGTGATATGGATAATTATGGGTTTTTTTTAATGTTTGACAGATTGGAAGAAGGATCAAGAGCAGAGAAACTGTTATTCCAGAACCAGATTACAGAATACCGATTGTACTACTTGGTAATTATTGATTTTTTTTTTTTTTTTCCTTTTTTTTACATGTAAAGTTGTATTATTAGGATTACTATGTGAAAAATGATTGCTCTAAACTGCGATGAATAGTTTTAGATGAAATTGAACCATCCAAGCATATTTCAACTGATTGTTTCTAATTTTCTTATGAAGGACAAGTCTAAAGTAATGTCATGAATACCCATCGGGTTATATCACTATTATAGTTAAAGCCTATGACATGGACTAGTTGCTAGATTCGTTCGACATTCAGTCCCTCATTTATACTAATTGTGGTTATTATGCTGGTCAACCCCCTTATTTTTAACAGTATTGTCAGTAAATCATGAACCAGCTATATACAGTAAATTTGTTAATTTATTTCAATTTTTTTCCTTCTCCATTCACAATTCCTACTCTAAAGATTGGAACTTTTACTCAAAGCAAAAACAGACTTCACACAAATCTCATATAGCCTTTGAAATTTTACTTCCTAATAAAAATAATTTTTGCTTCTTACTTTTCTTCATCAAAAAGTAAAACTTTTATTTGTGTGTCTTGTCAAGGTGGAACACTGCACATGTTGCTGTGACCTTTCCTCCTGCAAGTGTATACTTGGGGAGTATTTGTAGTTCACTGAGTTCATCCTCCATGAGGTGCAAGTTCATCCTCAAACAGTAACCTGTTTTTATTCCTCTTTCTGCGTAGTTCATCATTTGCTTTCTAAAGCATGTGTTGACTATATCTTCAACAAGGATCAAGTATAATTCTGTAAAGAAGTTCTTGTTTTCGTGATTGATTGGATTTATTTTGGGTTCTCAGTAATAGGTAGATAAAATACCGCAGACATGAGATTTGCCAGCTCTGTGCTCCCTTTGACACTTCTTTTGAAGACTGCTAATTAACTTGGCCTTTAAATTAATCTCTAACTATTAGGAGTTTGCAAGGACTATCCTTCCTTTATCCAAACAGTAATGCAGTTATGTTAACCATATACAATTTTAATCTTTTATCAGGCATAGCTGGTGGATTGGTTTATACGGAAAATATTTTACCTGCTGCACCTGTTGGTCTTCTTGGACTGCTACTTTTGTTCCAGGTGACTATCTGTAGAAGTTAAATGTCTTCCTTGTGAAGTTCCACTCCTCGCATATGGTAGACATGCTGTCAATTTAGTTATAACATTTATATAATCTATCTTGAAGAGGGTTGTCAGTTGGTTCAGCTGGTCATGTGTTTGCTGCATTAGAATTATATCCTTTTCTTTCTATTTTTTCTTTAGAAGGCGACTAACATGTTTGATCTTTTTCTTCTTCCAGACTACTAGAGTGAGATTCGTCTTTGATGATGAGGCTCTGGTTTGTTCATCTCACCTTACCTCCAAAGAAAAATGTTACTTTTTACAACTTTCTCAAATAAAGAAGTCATGGCATAAATTTCTACAAATTGATCATTTGTGTTATCATTTCCTGTACATATTAGCTTGAAGTAGGAAATGAGGTTTTTCAATTTATTATCATTTGAAGACTAATCTTCGTACAGAGTAAGCGAATCAAATGATATCGTTCTGTTATATGAGTGGTTTAGTTATTTCATATTCACTTTCTAACCCTTTGGATACTTTTTGAGTCTCCTAGTTTGAATGCTTCTTTCTATATAACAGTGTTTGCACTTTTTCTGATGTACAGGGCTATCTGTTTGCATGTATTTGTTTGTATGAAATATAGTTGTTTTCATGAACAGTAATGTTTGTGGTTTTAGGAAGTAAAGGTGGGAGAACAGCTTGATGATTCAGGTGAAAATGTCTTTGTTGGCGGAAAAAAACCGTTGGAAGTAAGTATTACTCAGTTCTGCCACTAGACTCTTGTAGAACGAGCCAACTAAAATGCATGGTATGCTGCAGGTACTCAACATTTATTAATTGGGAGTTTTGGTGGCCAAACTTTCCTATTTTGGTGTATTTTAAGGAGAAACAAACAAAGCCTGAAGGACAAGTGCATTTCTTTCCAATAATCTTTGTAAGCACTTTGGAATCAGAATGAGACAGCATATTCATCTTGTTTATATATATGCTTTAGAAATAACATGAACTAGTAGGTCATGAGCTTAAGACTTTCAGACCTTTGCTTGGTTTGATATTTGCTTTTTCTTATGACAAGCAGAATGGGAAGCAACTTTATGACGTAATGGTGGAGAGAGCTGGCCCTTCACAGAATAGTGGGCCAAAATGAACATAATGCCTTGAGCTTAATGGCTCCAAGTACCCTGAAGAATTAAATGGCAAACAAACTAGTATCATGAGTTTAGCAGAATCAAAAACTCTAAACATTGATTGGCATTCTTCATGTCTATCTCATTAGGCATTTTGTCTTGGGATAATTGCCATAAAGGCCCCCTTTATAAATTGTTATACCAATTATTACTGGGATTTTGGTATCCTGATTAACATCCAGGAACAAATTTATGTATATTGTTTGAATCAATCTCAAACTGGCTCGAAATATTTATTTTTTCCTCGCCCTTAGTTTCATCATGTACAGTTTGGAGCGTAATTTGTTTGTGGCTATGTTGTCACCATAATGCCTCACATCAGTTGTATGGGAAACTTGATATGAAGATTTAAGTAGGGCTGGCAAAGGGACGGTTTGATTGAATCTGTACCCTACTCATCCTCCTTGCGTAGGAGAAATCATACATAAAATGATAGAAGTCTCGAAGGCCCTGCAAATGCTATGAGGTGTTCGAAAAATGAACTCAAACTCAAACGGATAGAGTAGATGGTCCAACCACATAACTTTTTCTTTTTCATTACTTTGGTCGTGCATCGTGGCAAGGCAGAACCTTTACTAATGAAATGGAGCTTCAGTAGAGATGTCCCACAGGTGCCCCTTCTTCCAATGGTACTATAATTCCTATTTCTATCCCTTCAATCTCTCTGTTGATATATTTACTTTTTTTTGCTAATACATACTCTCCATGGATGGAGCAAAAAGTGGAGTCTTGGTCAGAGCAAGTCACCTTATTCTATTACCAGACATGAGAGAAGCTCATCGGAAACTAGAGTTAGAAATGCCTCATTTTGTTTCACTACCGTGTTGTGAATGACGCATGCATCTCAAGTAATTCAGTCTCATGGTTATTCGTTATTTACATACGGTCTTTATTTCCTAGGTGCTGGTTTTAAAAATCACTAGAAGGAGTGATTGTCCTTCTCCGACTCTTTATGTCCAACCTGAAAGCTAATCCATTCTACTTATTGAACAGAGTTCTCTGGTCAGCCCACAATTCTTGAATGCCAAAGGCGTCCGTAGGGTTTATCCGTCCCTTACCCATCGAAGGTAGAAGGGTACTACACCCACATAAATTTTTTCAAATTCTCATTTAATCCCAACTAACCTTTTACTCTTAATTAAGTCAGATAGGATTTGGTAAAACACTATAAATTCTTGATTTATTAATTATAACAATACAGAAAAACATAATTTAATTTATCATTTTCATGTTCAAATCAAAATTCATTCTAACTTTAATCAAACCTAAAAGCATTTTATTTATTTATTTATTTATTCATTTTTTAATAATTTATAAAAATATATAATAAAAATATGCTTAATAAGAGCGTAACAGGGACAAGAACCTTCCAGCTTTTGACTAAAATTTTACTTGTCCTGTATCTTCTTAGAGTATAAAATTTTATATCCTTATCCACTACAAGGCGAGTATGTTCTCTAGCCACCAAAACAGAACGGGTTAAATACCCGCATGGCAAATAGAAATTGCCATACCTAGATTTGAGCTCCTCCTTTCATGAAGATACGAAGATATGTGCATGCAATAACTCATAATTGTTATGTCCTGGCAGCTTCAAGAACTGGTAATATGGATTATCTTAAAAGTAAGCTAACATTACAACACGCCAAATAGCTACATCTGGCTATACTTGTAGTGGGTAAGCCCAAATGCAAGACTCAATACTATAAACTTCAATCTAGTGTGCATCAATAAATTAAATATCAAACGTCCAAGAAACACATATTTACAAGCTTGTAAATGAAAACCCAAAATAAGTAAAACCAAATCAATCACTAAGGAAGCCGTCCAAAATTATACGAAAGCAAAATAGCTTCCAAATACCTTTTTCACTTGCTACAGCTTGTCTCACAGGCAGTTCCTGAAATGGTTAATCAGCTCACCTTTTTATCATGAAGTTGCTAACCAAGTTACATGGTGTCGTCAGAGCACTGTTTATCAGTTAATCTGATTGTTCTCCCTTTAGGTAAAAAATCAGCAGATGTCGGCTGTCAACTAACTGAAGAAAGAGAGTAGGTGTTACGTTGTTTCTTTGCACCGCCAATGCTGAAGCTAAACTTTTATGCCAATCCTTCTTGATGCAGTGTGCATCTATGCCATGCTGGGTACAATGGTGATAACCTACACTGTGCAGGAAGTTACGAATCTCTTTCGAACTGCTATTACTAGCCTGTAACAACCACTCATCTTCCTCGTAAATGATGTATGGGGCTTCCTTTCCCTTTCTTGACAGCAACTTTGATGCTCCCTTTAGGACATGATATTCCCAGCCCTGTACATCTATCTTGAGCAGAAGAACAGGCTCTGTTTCTGGGAAAAATTCATCAAGAGGAATGGATCTTATTTCAAGTGCTATCTCTTCGTTGGACTTAAACGCCATCTTTGCTCCAGTGGCAGATACAGCATTATTGTCCAGCCTACCAACAAGCTGGAAAAACGAAGTTAAAAGACCGAAGTAGTCAGTGCAATGGATAGAAAAACTTGGGGCACGAGACAGTGGCAAGCACCCCATCCAGGTCACTAGCCCACTAATAGGAAACAAAAGCATAATCTTAAGGATAAAGTGAAGGCATGTAAATGGTCATCTTAAGGGGAAAAAAGAACTTTGTTTTCATACAGTGGCTGACCTAGAGGACGATTGGCAAGGGCAGTCACCCATCCCTAGTTCTTGGAAAACAATAAATATATATATTCACCAATGTGTGTGGATGTTATCAATGTCTACTTTTTAAGTGGACAAAAAAACTCAACTTCATCTTCTTATTAAAACGAAAAACAAAGGACTAGTAAACTTCACTAAATAGTTATAATTACCAGATTTCCAATCCCAATGTAACTTTCTCTCTCTTAAGGAAGACTCCTTCAATTTGTCTTCTTTTCCTGGTTCATCCTCTATCCTCCTCTCCATCTCTCACTCTCTTCAAATCAGACCATCCTTTCAAACTATTCATTGAGAGCCAAAAACACAATGACTCACGGGAGATTATTTTTAATTCGCAATTCATTTAAATATTTCCTTCCATTCAATGTCATTTACTAGATAGGCTTGATTATTTAGAAACGAGTAAGGTCATAAGGACCTTGTTTTAATCCCTCAGCACTGGGCCTGCTGCTATGGATCCCAAATCCCATAAACAAACAAGAAATTTAATGTCATTTCCAACAGATATTATATTGTATCATCAGTAAAATAATACAAGTTATCAACTACTTTCCAGTCCTAAATTAGCACCAAGTTAATAAATTTCAGATTTTGCAGACCTACAGAACCATCAATCATACAAACTGCAGAAGTTTATAATCAATGTCATTAGCCACAATAAAAAGGCAAAGAAAAGATATATATGTTAGTGTAAAAAATCTGCAGAATTCAAATTGCCTGACTCCAAATGCATATGCAAGATAACATGGCTTTCAAAAGTAAGCATTGCATATTTATGGAATTTCATTTAGCTACTTGGACTTGACTTACAATTCATGAATTAGATCATTCAAGGTAGCATGAGCGAGTTGGAAAAGGGGAGAGGAATAGGTAGTCTGATTTGAGGAAAGTGGGAGATGGAGGGGAGGGGAGGGGAGGGGAGGGTATAGGACAAACTAGGAATAAAGGCAAATTGAAGGAGGGGAGAGAAAGTTAATTGGTATTGAAAATCTGGTAAATATAACTTTTCAAGTGCAATTTACTGGTATACCCTCTATTTTTTTGTTTTAATAAAATAAAGTTGAGTTTTTTTTTTGCCCAATTGAAAGAGTGGACATTGCCCAATTCTAACATCTACACACAATTGTGGATGTTAGAATTCCCCATATATATATATATATTAATATGTTAAATGTATTGTTATAAAAGTCATAATGATTGCCCTAATTTTTTCCAAAAATTCATACTCTCTTCCCGTACAAACTTTAACCTCATGCATATTACAGAAATATGACCTGAATTCTAACAACCTAAACTTTATTAGAACCACATTCTATGAACCAGATAGGATATCAACATAAATCCAACTGAAAATATAAATTAGTAGTCTACTCATATAATGAAACATAATAAAATCAACAGATAAAAAAGAAACAAAAAAAAAAAAACCCCAAAAAAAGAACCTCTAAGAAGATCTCTTTTCCTGTCCTCCAAACCACTTTTCTTTCCCTTTTCCCCAACTCTCCTCTCTCATATAACCTTTGGATGACTTTTGCAGTTAATGTCTTTTAGTCCTTTCCTTCTTTACCAATGCACAATGTCTTTTATGTTTAGTTTAGATTGACGAATTCTTAGATAAAATTTGTGAAACACAAATTAAATTAGAAGATTCTAGTCTTTAAGTGTCTAAGAGTTCACCCTCTGTTTATTATTTAACACATGTTCATTCAAAAAAAAATATTTGTGGATTTGTATATTTATTATGATGCTCTAGTTTATGGGCCTGTTGAATATATAAAATTTTGGGGATTGTGATATGATGACAATATCATGTCTATCTTGGTGACAAAATGAGGGATTTTTGGACAGAAAGGTTCAAAATTTATGATTTTTGTACAAAATGATAATTTTTTTAGTTTAATAGCCAGAATAGGGTAAAGTCTGAAACCGTGTTTTCAAAACACGGTTTCTGGGTCCGACCTGGCATGCCAGGTCACCCACTTTCCCATTTCACGTACTCGCGCGTAGCGGACGAGTGAAGGATGAAACCGGCTTTTGTAAAGCCGGTTTCATCCTGCTTTTGTCCCCCTGCGGGACCTGCGCGGGGGACAAACAATTGCAGGCTATCTTGCAGCACTGCAGGGTAGCCTGCAAGCTGCTTAGCGATGCACGTCCCACCTCGTCCCAGGCCCCCTCCCCCTGTCAATAATTCCCTCCCCATTCCTCATTAATATATTAATAAATATATTAATTACATTAAAACATACAAATAGAATAATTAATTTTTTTACTGTACATGATAATTACATTAAAACATACAAATCATTGAAATTTTTTTTTTCATGAGTTTTGTAAAAATTTTATGAGTTTTTGAATTTTTTTTTAAAAATATATGATAATTTATAAGTGAGTTTTTGTGAAATATATGATAATTTTTAAATTAAAATTTTTATTAAATGATATTTTTAAAATTTAAAATATATAGTAATTTTTTAATTTATAGTATATAATATTTTATAAATTTAAAGTATATGATAATTTTAAAATTTTAGAATTTAAGATTTTGAAATTTTTTTAATTTTATCATAAATATTAAAATTCATGATATCTTTTAAATATTAAAGTATATGTTAATTGTATATATTTATTAGTTTATGATATATTTAAATTTTACAAATGATGATAAATTTTAAAGTGTATAAAATCTATAGGATTACCATATATGTAAAATTTAAATTCTAGTGTATGACAGTTTTTAAATTTTAAATTTGGTATTTTGAGAATTTAAGATTTTTGATAATTTTTTAATTTTATAGTTATGCATAAAATTTTTTTATTATAGTTTATGATATTTCAAAATTTATAAAATTCATGGATTATTGCAAATTATTCAATTTACTATATTTAATTTAAGTATATAATTTTTAAACTTATTGAAATGATTTAGTAAAAAATAAGAAACATTAAATTATTTTAAAAATTAATGGAACACACTTATATTAATCAAATCCATATTATGAAATACTATAATTTATTAGAAAAACTTGCCACACATTTGGCGATAATGAAATAAATATGTGTGTCATTGTTTAACAACATTCTGGCAAAGTTGATGGAAGAAAATTATGAACGAAATCATCATCACAATCATTGTCAGGGTAGTCAGACAGGTTATCATCGCTCTCATATTGCGCATCAATTTCAACTTCCATCATCGTCGGAGTTCTTAACTCGTCTTGTCGAGCAGCCGCCTCATGTCAGGCATGATATTTATCTAGTCTTCGATTCATCTGGTTAATTTCGGACTTTAGTCTTTCAATCACCTGAGCTATTTCACCTTGTGTTGAACGAGGTAAAGTTGCAGATATCGCTTTTGGAACTAATAGCTTGCGTAATCTACAATATGATTCCATCTCGCACCTTATCTCCCACCATCTAATATACTCAGGTTCTTTTGCCCAAACTACCCAATTTTCTTGTGAGACATTAGTAACTGGTCCGATCATTATATGATCGGCAATATTTCGACTATTGGTAGAATATATAGGGACGCATTGAAACTCTCTTTTCGATCCATACCATGTAACATCATAAATATACTAATTATTACAATTACAACAAATTTTTAATTATAACAAATAATAAAAATTAATATTTCAACAATTATAATATAAAACTACTGCAAATATAGGTACATGCATACAATAATAATAAATACAACTTTCTACAAAATAAATACAACTTTATGACTTATCAGGTAAGAAGCAAATGAGAAAAAAGTATCAACACCGGCAACGTGATTTCAACAATAATACTAAAAAAAACATAAATAAACTTAGAATAATAGAACATATATATCATGTAACATTAAATGGTTTATATAATTTCTATTTATATTTTATTTTTAAAAAATTAAATAGTATATGTAATTTAAATAATTAATAAGTAAATATTACTAATTATAATAAATAATATAAATTAAATAGTATACGTAAAAAAAATTTCAGTAAGAAAATAATTTAATTTAACTAATAATAATAATAATAATTTTTTAAATTAAAATTTGTATAACTTACCAAGATTTTACTTGTAAATAAAATGCGGGGGAGATCAAAAGAGGAAGAACGTGAAAATATTAAGGGAGAAAAGAAATGAAGGTGATGAGGAATGAAGCAGGTGATGAGGAATGAAAGTGATGAGGAGTGTCTTCTCATCTACCTCTGTATTTATAGAGGAGAAGACACTTGCAGATGGGTGGATTATTGGGGGGGGGGGGGGGGCGGGACATGATCGTTAGGCAGCAAGGCTGCCTAGCAATGCAGGCTACCCTGCAGCGCTCAGGGTAGCCTGCAAAGCTGGAGACTACCCTGCAGCATGCAGGGTAGGCTCCAGTCTGAAACTGGCTTTTGTAAAGCCGGTTTCAGACAAATATTTATTAGTTAAAGCAGGACAAAAGAAGGATGAAACCGGCTTTACAAAAGAATATGATTTTTTATAGACAAATATTTATAAACACAAATATTTATAGAATATGATTTTTTTTTTAATTGTTAAGTACTTTAACTTTTATTTGCCTCGATTTCTATCCCATCAATATTATTTTCTGTGCAACTGCATACTTCTATTTGCAGCATCTACCATAAACACAAATATTGCCAACTTAAGGAAACACAAATAGATATTCTCCAGCAAATTAACAAGAAAACTGACAAACCCTGATGGGCAGTAAAGCCTCCCAGCTAAATCTCATAACAAGCTCATCATAATAACCAGTCTTTTGAGCTTCTAAGAATTCTGAGTCAAGGCATGTTAGTTGGTCAATGTTAATAAATCACTGCAAGACCAACCTGCTCTGAAGAAGTTTCTTATTAGTTATTCAGGAACTAAGGCTTACCTAAAATTACCAGATTTCAACATGACTTTATGAGGGAATTGGGAGAAAACTACTTGTTAACTGAAGTCAATAGCTATATTTTATATATGAGAATCCCCAACTGTTGGAGAGATGAATGCAAGAACCACCCAGGTCATAATGTAATATGTTTTGGCCAGCTAGCTCTCGAGTATATTGATTTATAAAAATTTTAAGCAGCATCCAATTAGATCCAACATTTCAATATAATATATAATTAATTTGAATCCATGAAACTAACTTAGAGATACAATCCGAAATAGTGCTTTATATAATTAAGATTATATTTTCTTCTATATATGCCGTGCTTGCTTCCCCTTTCCCCCCACATAGTTCGCTCTTACCAATTATGATTCTGACTATCACAAACATAAATTCTACAGGAACTTCAATGTAAGAACATCAAATTAATGAAAGTAATACCTTGTGGAAAGTGATGTTTCCAAGTCGATCCGATGCAACAGCCTCAAACACAGTAACCAACTTTCCCACCTGATTAAAGTAAATACCATCACAAATCCTCTGCAAGTTCTCAAAAACAGGTTCAAATGCCAAAACTTGAAACTCCATTACCGTTGCAGCAAAGCTCGCCATTCCCACATTGGCACCCACATCAACAACAAGCCCATCTCTCCCTTCAGTACTTCTCATTTTACCCAAAACCTCTTGTATTGTTATCGAGATATCAGGTTTCCTAAAAGGTTTACCTTTTAACATTCTCACAATGTTCTTGTGAGGCTTTTCAGGGAGAACTCCAAGATCAGCAAGCGAATATAGAAATGGGTATGGAACCCCTTCAACGAGGTTAGCAATGACTGGGTGGGCTTGAGGTGAATTGATGCAATCAAAGGGTGAAATTGCTGCAAATAATAAATGGGGTTTTAGGGTAAGAAGGGCAGGTTTTGGGTTTGAGGGACGAGAAGTGAGGAACAGAAAAAAGAAGAGGAGAATGAGAGTGGTTGTGAAGAGTAAGAAGAGGATTGCAGGGGAGAGAAGTTTCGAAGATTTGTCCTTTTTCCAGGCGTTTGCCATGGAAAAGGAAAGAGAAACAAATCAAAGCTTGACTCAGATAGATTGCCAAAATTTAGGGGAAAGGTAGGAATTTCTGGGAAATTCTGGGATTCCGATCAGTGATGATATGAATATAAACAACATAAAATCTAAAACACTCTAGGTAAATACTACTAATAAGTTTTTAAGTTTCTAATTCTACATAATAAAAATATAAAATATTCATAAACTCTCCTAAATGATAATAATCTTGTTCTCCATTATTCACCTTTTCTTGGAAAAAACTCCACCTCTGAGTTTTATAGCGAGGAGAGATAAAAGATAACAAAATCAATATGCTTGATATCTAGAATATAGATAATCTCAACAATCTCATCTTAAATTGCATCTACTTGCTTGGAATGTCAGCTGTCTCAATCATTGCTGCAACTATATCCTCAGAATCTGTCGCAAGTAGCTCTGGAATGTCAACTAGCATAACCATATCTACAATTGTAACCTCATCATCCAAAGCGAGTGGCTCATGAACATCATCAGATTCATGGTCTTGACTCTCAACCTTCAGTAGTGAAGTAGTAAGCTCAAATGGTTGGTCCTAGGTAGCATCAACTGCATGTGTTTAATGGTCATCCTTTGGTGCAAGCGGCTTAGGAGCATCTTCGACTTCACAATCATGAGTACTATCGTCAGGTGCTAGTGAAGTAAAGCTTAACTCTGAAGTCATTAATTTCTTACAAGTTTTCTTGTACTTGAATATTATCTCAACCATAACTAATTCATGTTCATCATGGTCTAAACCCAACATTGCAAGCACCTCACCCATTATCGCATTAACTCATCGAGTTTTTTGTTAGTGTTTTCCATATAAGTGTTTATAGGTTTAGATTTATAATTTTGGGATAACATTGAGGTTTGATGAGATTGGGTGTACTAGGGTGTATTGCTCGGTTGGTCATAACTAAGATAATTTATCAATTCAAATACAAACATGACCAAACAATAATCATATCCCCATTTTTGTAAATAAGGAATATAACAAAACCTGATGTTGACAAATAAAGATTTTAGTGAGAAAAGCACATAGGATCAGCAAAGACATCGGGTTGACGCTCAGGATACAACTCAAATAATTCTATGACAATCAAAATCCTAAAGGTGTAATCAAGAAATTGTATAGTGATATCTAAATGAATCTCAATACGCTTAATTATAGTACCATCCTTATATTTTATGGCTTCAGGTTATCAAGACAAAGTACAATCAAGATGCTCTCTAATGATATATTTAAAAAATGAGGAACAAAAACATAACAAATAAATAATTTTTTTTTTTTTATTCTTGAAAGTAAATTCAGCACCTAGCATTAGATTCCCAACAACTTAAGTAATTGAAAAAAAAAAAAAAACTAAAATAAATTAAACAACTTAAGCTTGGTTTAGTCAACCTGTGACTAGAGCATGGCTTTGGGTTAAAAATTAATTAGGTAGTGTATTGGGTTAAAATTCAACTTAATGCTAAATAGAACAACCTTATACTAAATAGAACAACCTTGAAGTGAAGATCAGAAGATGTGCTTGGACATAATATGTTAGACAAAATTTGATGTAGGACAATTTCACATAAGATGCTCATACATGATTTAAGCGCTTACGTCGTCTAATGGAGAAAAATTACATAGAATGACTCCACCACGTCACTCTTACAGTAATTCAATAAATGACTGCCATATGGTTAAGTAATCCACATCAGCAATATAATTAATAACAAATTAACCAAACTCTAAAATTAACTAACCTAAATGACTAAACCAACCTTACTTTCTCCATCCCCTTTCTCTCTTCCCTTTGCTAGCCATCGTCTCTTTCTAAAACTCCATCCTTTTTTTTATCTTAAGGAATAATGTTATCTTCTTTTCCTTCTCCTTCATCATCGAAGACCTCATACTTATACCTCTCATGTACTACTGCCTCGGCTTAAATGCCGCTTGCATTTGGGACTCTAGAGCCCTAAAACTATGATTCATCACTGAAATCTGAAGGACACGACCCCAAATACAATTACAGATTAAACAAAGAGAATGAAGAAAACCCCCAAAGCCCCAATAAAAAACCTAACTTAGGTACTTAGCTTTTCATTTAAGTCTCCAACCACTAACAACAATTTGTACACTAAATGCACACAGTCACCAATCTCAATAAACTTTTTTAAAATAACAACTATATCTGAAGCCAAGTTGCTAGGATACCATGAATTTCTAAGCATGGGCTAGCAAATAAAGAACTGACATTTCGTGCTACTAAGTTCAAATTCGAACCTTCCCCTCTACCGTCTCTGACTTTCCATCCCGAAATCTTACATTATGCCCATATGATTTTTTGTCACAGTTTTTTCATGGTTTAATTTTGCTTTGCGATTGTTAATATTTTAAATTTATTTATGTTAATATGATAACTCTCACATTGTTAAGGCTAGAATGTTTCACACTACTAAGCAAATGAGTCTCTCATCTTGTAACCAATTGAATAGTTTTCAAGAGTCAGACTCCAAGATGATGATATTAAAGCTAAGTCCATGATTGCTGGGTTCCACCTCACATTAAAGGGGGTGTCAATGTGGTAACTCCTACATTACTAATGCTAGAGGGCTTCACACTACTTATAAGCAAATGACCCCAATAATTTCCTTAAAATATAATCATACTGGGTGGAGAGACACATAGGACAGTAGAGGATGGAGTTTTAGAGAGAGAGTTGGCAAGGGGAGAGAGAAAGGGGATGGTGGGGGGTAGGGTTGAGTTAGTCAATTTTAGAGTTAGATTGTATATTATTGACTGTATTGCTGACATGAATTACTTAACCATATGGCAGTCATTTATTGACTTACCACAAGAGTGATGTGGTGGATTCACTCTATGTAAGTTTTTCTCCCTCTAATGATATGGCACTAGAAAGCACTTACTGATGCACTGGTGTTTGAAGCGTGGATGAGTAGGGCGCTAAGCGCCTATCTCAGGCAGTGCATGGATGCGCAAGAACGGATGTGGAGTCGGTTAACTACATTTTTTTGTAAGTCATAGCTCGAAAACTTCCAATCTCAGTGGTGATGTCGGACAAAGAAAAATATTGCTAATGGCGGTGGTTTTGTGGTTTTAGGCTTTGAAATCAGGGTTTTTGATGGGTTCAGGTGGTCCTCTTAGACAATGGAAAGGATTTAAGTACTGTGGCGGTGTAAGGTGGTAGATGGTATAGGAGCAGTAAACAAGATAATTTGCAACAGATTTCGGTGTTTACAAGTGTTGAAAGTCAAAAATTCTGGCACTGATACCAAATTTTTTGCTGGACATGTGAAGAAATAGAGATTTTAGTGGAAATTGTTAGAAAAAGATGGAGAAATGAGGGAAATAGGTAAAGGAACAAGAAAATAGAGAGAGTTGAACGAAATTAGGGTTTGAGAAACTTACAAACATACAATTTAATTTTAATTTGTCAAAAGATTCTTAAATAATACATAACATGCCAATATATAAGATACAATAAAACCATAAGATATAAATATAAATACAATAAAATCTAAATGCATACTAGTAAATACTACAAAATAATTTCTTAAATATTAATTTCACCTTATAAAAATATAAAATAATACATAATCATAAACACCCAAATGATAATAATATATATATATATATATATATATATATATATATTATTGTTTTTGCGAAAAAATTCTACATACTTATGAAATAAACTATCAAATGGAAAGTCTAATTTAACTACAATTTTTAAATTTTGATATTATCAATGTTTTGGTAACATTTTAAGGCAGAAAAATTAATGAAGATTGTATTGTTATTTTTTGATTGAAGGGAAAGAAAAGACAACAACAAGAAAACTAAGAAACGTTTATGACAATTCTATGTTGCTAAGCTACCTATACAAAATCAGAATAACAGAGGAACTTATGCCCAATCCATCTCAAAATCACCATTATCCAGAGTAAAATTGGCTAGGGCATCAGTTACTCGATTGACCTCGAGATAAATGTGGGACAAATGAACTTCACAATCCATGCTCAAAATTCTATGAATGTCACAAATCAAGGGCTTAAGCTCATTGAGGCTGCAATCCATCTTGTTAATAAGCTGTAAAACTATTTGCGAATCCACTTCAACTAGGGGTGAGCATCATACCTGAAAAATTGAAAATATGACTCGTACCCGACCTAAAATAACCCAATCCAACTTAAATCGAAAAAGATGGATGAGTAGTAGGTTGAAAATTTTACATTATTTACTGAGTGAGTTGGTTTTATAGGTCGTGCAATTTTTGCTAATTAGATAATTGACCCAACCGAATTATTTAACATAGGAGTCCAAAGTTTTAGATTTAGACCACTATCTTGTCTAATTCAAGCCTATAAAAATAAAAATAAAAAGTAACAAGTCTTAGCCCATAAAACTAAGAAGTCTCGGCCCAAGTCATATGTGAAAACAAAACCTAAATTGTAACTTATGTTTCTTTCTTTTCTACTCAGCCGCCAGGCAAAGAGAGTGAAAAGAGAGCAGAGAGTGAAGAGAGAACAGAGCTTTATCTCTTGCTTTTTTTTTCTTTTCTACTTCTTCAAAGCTTCAATGTTTTCTCTGCTTCTTCTCTCTCTTCACCTGCTTGAAGGATTTCGGTGGATGATTTATAAGAAGTCTAATTGGATGGTGAATCATTCGATCTCTTTCTCTAAGCATCGAAGTTGAACAGAATTTTGTTCTTAAAAAAAAAGGAGCATCCGATTTTCTGCTTCATTTTTCACTTCATGTTTGATTCTTCTTTTACCTATAATCCAATTATTATTTATAGAAATGATTATATTTCTTTAGATCTTTTTTTTTTCCTTCCATTTTTGACTTCTTTTATTGTTTTTTAAAATTTGAGTTTGACCATTTTTAATATGTAATCATTTTTCGAATCAAAGTCAATAATTTTATTCTCAGTACTGATTTTGTGTCTTTAGCGTCTAAATTTGAGATTTCAATGCTATATTATTTTGGTGATAAAGACCAAAACTGACTGAAAATTAATCAATATTATTACGGTTGGAAAAATTTAGAAACTAATATATTCGGTTGTTTAGTTGGTGCTAAATTTTGACAAACTGAAAAAGGTGGGTTAGTAGGAAAAAGGCTCAAAACCAAGCCGAACCAACCTCTTGCTCACCCCTAACTTCAACCAAGATCCTCTTGAATCTTCTATTCCAAGCAGCCAATAGACATAGCCTCAAAGCTCACAACTCGGTTCTAACAGAACAACACCAACCTATTTTCTGGCCAAAACTATACTCCCAGTAGCCTTGACTTTTTCAAATTATACCTGTTATACTAGCTAGTCCTGTATTCCCTCTTGAAGCACCATCCATATTGAGCTTCACCTAGGTGTTTGAGGCACAAACCACTTGATCCAAGACAAAAAAGTGTCGCGTAGGAGGCAAAAGCCTATTGGCTTCGTTCCCACCTTCAATTTCCTTTAGAAAGTTAAAAATTATACCTTCTGGAGCATGTGGCCATCGAAAATTATTGTTTAAACTTTGGGTGTTTATGATTATTATTATTTATTATTTTATATTTTTATAGTGTTATATCTCTTGGTTACTAAAATTTGTAGTGTTTATATCTTTGGATAGTGACAAACTATTTTTATTGTTATGAATGTCATATCATATTATCTATATCTATAATATACCCTTATGAGTTTTTATTACTACATAGTTACTTTGTTATTTTGCTTCAAATCTATTATTTTTATTATTATTTTTTAATATTTTTTTAATTTTCTCTATTTTAATATCAATAGGATTGTAATTATTTTATAACTATTACTTCTCTTTTTACTAATTCTTCTCAATATGAATAAATTTATAATTTTTTTAATAATTTTATATCAATAGTAAATAAGAATGAATTTCTCAATTTTTTTGATTAATAAGTTTCTAATAATTAAAATATATTTTTTGTTCTTCTCATATTTATGAATTAATTTCTTTTAAATACTATGAATTAAAAAATATTAAGAGTATAATTTTCATGATTATAATATTATTGTTTTAACTTTTAATTCTTCATTCAATCTTAAGAATTAAAAAAGAAATATTATAAATATGAATTTAACATTTTTTAATTAAATTTACCTATTTGTTTATAAATATAAAAGTGGTTTAGTAGAATAAAATTTATTTTCTTATACCCTTATGAGTTTTTATTATTATAAAAATACTTTTTAGTTGTCATTTTGCTTCAAATAGAATCTTTATTTTATTTTAGATTTTACTTATTTCCTAATTCTTCATCATTTTAATCTATATCTATACTTCTATACTATATATAAAAGTGGTATAATGGTGGAAATTTTTAATATATTAAATACATTTATGAGTTTTTGTTATTGCATATTTTCCTTTAGTTGTTATTTCGCTTCAAATAAATTACTTTTTTTTAAAAAAAACTTCTCCATTTTAATATCAATAGCATTATAATTATTTTAGAACTACTGATTTCTTATTTACTAATTCTTCTCAATATTAATAAATCTATATATTTTTTTAAATAATTATATGTCAATAGTAATTAAAATTGAATTTCTTAAATTTATTTTGTTTAATAGTTCCTAATAATCACAAGTTTTTAAGTTCTTCTAATACAAATTTAATTTAAAAAATTACTATGAATTAAAAGAAATATTAAGAATATAGTTTTCTTGATTATAATATTATTGTTTTAACTTTTAATTCACAAAAAGAAAAAAAAAATCAATAACTATATATAATTTGTAGTTAAGATTGAATTTCTCAATTTTTATTTTGTGTATTAAGTTCTTAATAACTATAATGTTTTTAGTTCTTCTTAAATTTATGAATTAATTTTTTAAGAAAATATTATGAATTAATAAATATTAAGAGTACTATTTTTTTTTTTTAGAAACCCAAACTTAAGTAAGACTTAGGTCAATCCTTAAAATTTTATTAATGAAAACAAAATACAGAATACATAAACTTGGCCAGAGTTGAGTCATAACCAAGGAACAACAGAAAGCTTACAAAACTAAACTTGGGGTACTATCCTATTACAGGAATTAAAAAAACTGAGAAAAAACCAACTACTTTTTACAATTCTAAGATAAAAGACTTACTGTTTATCTAACTCAAGAAGGTCTCGAACTTTGGTCGAGAGTAAGGATGTTGAATCCCAAAAGAAAACAACTTTAAAATCGCAAGCCAAATTAGCGAAATAATCTACAACTAATTTGCTCTCCCGAAAACAATGAGAAATGGATACATGAAGAGTTTGCATCAGACGAAACAAATCCTTAATTTACGATGAAGTTTCCATAAAGGATTTTTAGAAGATAACACACAAAGCACTAGTGTAAGAGAATTAGAGTTAACAATAATAGAAGAAATACTTGCAGCCTCACACTTCAAACCTTCTAAGAGAGCTTCAAATTAAGCCTCCATATTAGATTTAAAATCCAGATAAGAAGCATAAGCAAAAATTAAATTACCATCATCATCAAGAATGTAATAACTCGATAGTTTAATATATGTGTTAGAATTTTCGTACGTAATTGTTATATATACATTATCATTAGTTGATTTAATTATAATAAAAAAATAAAAAAATTATATGTGAATTTAATTTAAGTACAACCTAATTAATATGTATAATTATAAAATTAATAATCACATCTTGATGGGTGATTAGAACTTAAATTTTATGTTAAAAGAGAGATATTTTAAGGAAACTTTAAATTGATATATATATAAATATAATAAAAGGAAGTGGGAGACAAAGACTTGACATGTATATATATATAAATTAGAAGACTTGATATACACTTATATAGTTGTGGGCACGAGGTACTTATTAGTATATTACGTAGGTAGCTTTCTTTCCAATATTTTATTACTTCAGATTTTTTTCCTTTCCTCCCTATGATTGGCCGATCTTCATTCATCAAGTTCCATGACCGCCATAGTGAAGATCAACCAAGCTTCTGCCTATTTTTTTTTCACTTGCAACTGAGAACGTTGGTCACAAATGAAAGGGTTGAAGGCCTAGGGGTGAGTAGCAGCTCCTTCCTATTTCTTCTCTTGTTGTAGGTAGGATAGCTATCCTGATTTCTGATTTTTTCTGTTGTGGTGTTGAATGTGTAGATTTTGTTTAAACCCTTGCGTGGACTTTCTTTTCCTTTCATGTGTGAGTGATGATTAATTGGTTTAGTTGGAACAAGGAAGGTATATGGCTGGTTGAGGGGACGGTATAAGGTAGTTTTACTGCCATGCTTTTACCTCCCCTGTTTTGTGTTGCTATCCAAGGGCTGGTACAGCCAAGGAATATACAGGGGAAGGCATGGAAAATTAAAATTTCAGGGGTAGTGATTTCTTCCTTGGCGCATGGTTTGATGGTGGTTGTTCTTTGGTGTTGCATAGGCTGCCTGGGAGCTACTGCCAGTGCAAGCCGTGAGTGTAATTGGGGGCACAAACAGAGGGTTAAAGAGATGAACAGTAGAGGTGGAAAATATAAGTGGATTGGCTTGTCTAGTGATGGAATTTTGGAGAGAAAGATCACGGCAGGGAAGGGGAAAATCAGGCCGTGAGCTTGGTTTAATATATATATATATATATAAAATACTAACAATGATAATAATATTAAATAAATAAAATTTGACTAGATTAACATAAGTTATAGAATTTTAATTAGTGAATAAATTGAAGTAATTAACCTAGGTTTAAGAAGTATATTAGACATAATCACGTACGATTAAGAGATCGTAAAATTAATTTTTGAATGATTAATTAGTAACCAATGAACTTATGATTTTTAGCTTCAGCTTCAGAGCGTGTCAAGAATATTTCGACACCATCACAGCCTAGACGGACTGCCGAACCACGTATTTGTGCTGTGAGTGAATTACGTACTCTTTGGTTTCTAGATTCTTATATGCAATTATATGTTTATTTGAATATGTGTGATATATGGAAAGTAAACTAGTGGAGTATTTCAGTAATTTGCTTAAATAATGTTTTCTTGATATTGGTTACTGTGATTGACATTGATTGTGTTTGATAAGGGCCAACTCGTGAACATTTTCTGAAAAATGATTTTCATTTCTGAAATTAAAAGTCCAGGTGCACCTAGGATACCCTGATTTAAAATCATGAGAAATTCTGATTCTGATAAATGTTTTCTTTTAAATTGAGTGCTCAGCCCCGGTGGGATGGATTGTGTACGAAGATTAATTTGTTGTGCGGGCGCGTAAATGCCCGGTAGGGGGTGATACTGTTGTGCGGGGCTGGGTTACTCGTTGGCCCATTGCTTGCTTGTGTGCTTTGATTGTTTTGCGTCAATTGGTTATATTGAAAAATGTGAAATATATGAATAGTTGTTGTATGATAAGTATAAGTAAATACAAGTGAAATAAGTTTAGACATGAGATTAATTAGTGATATATGTGTTGGGTGATGCTGGTACTCTCTGGGTACGTGATTTACTCACTGAGTCTTTGTGACTCATTCCTTCTTCTGTGATTGTTTTTTTAGTATCAGGAAAAATCCAGTTCGCTGTGTCAAGATTTGTTACCTACTGATACTAATGCGGTAAGGTACATCCCGAAGTCACATGCTTGAAGCTGATAGGGCGACACTTGCAGTCATTTTAGGTGTTATGTTTTGTTGTGTATATTGAATTAACTATGGTAATTCAAAGTGTGGTTAGGAGCAGAGCTCCTATGAGTATTTTGATATTATGGTTTAATCGTGAATTATACCAGGTTATTGGTGTATATGCTGTTGGGCAGGAACTACTTTATTGGGAATCTCTGCCGAACTAAAAGTAAATATTTATGTCTCATAGCCTGATTATGTCTGTATTTTGATTCAGATAGGTTTTCTTGGTCTTAATTATAAATTGTATAAGAGTCAGTTGTGTTTGGTCATTGTGGATTCAGGGTCACGAAAGTTTGGGTATCTATTCTTCCGGCCAGTCATACCTTTACATGGGGGTGTGACAACAAAGTGGCCGCCTCTCCCAGGTTACCTCGAGCATAACCATCACAATTTAGCTTTAAGTGAGATAAAGGAGGGGCCTCCCAATGTACAATCCTCACCTTGTTCAGGTACAGACACTCAGGGAGTTGAATTTAATTTTTTTTTGTTAAATTTATTATTTTTATGAATATAAAAATGGTTTAGTGAAAGAAATTTTATTTTCTTAAATACCTTATAATTTTTTACTATGACATAAATATTTTTTAGTTGTTATTTTGTTTCAAATAAACTATTTATTTTTACTTATTTCTTAATTTTGTTTCATTTTCATATTAATAGGCTTTTAATTTTTTTTATGACTATTGATTTTTTTTTTCCTAATTTTTTTCTATATTAATAAACTTACAATTTGTCATTTCTGATCATATTATTGTTGTGTTAATTTTTCTTTCATCTTTAGAATTTTTTTTCAAAAATATATGTTTATATAATGAATTAAATTTATCTATTTGTTAAATATCATTAACATGGAGTATTATTTTTTATTGACTATAATTTCTTGATATATATATCAATTGTTGATGTGCATATATTTATAAATCATAAACACAATTCATGCGCAACACGCGTACCACGAAAGCTAGTAAGTAATAAATATACAAGTAAATTTTTATAAACGACATTATTATATATTTTCTTAATATAAATATATAAAGCAATTTTTTTCTTTATTATATTTTAAAAAATTTGGCATTTTTTACGAACCCCAAATTAGAGAAGATGAGGCCCAGCAAATAATATTTGTTATTTATTAAAAGTAAAGTGCAACATTTAGGGTTGGCATCCGAACCGAATAATTTAGATTTGGACTCGAATATGAATTAAAAAATTCGAATCCAAATTTTACTTAATATTAGAATAGTACATAATTTGATTCAATATTTAACAAATAATTTAAATTAATATACGAATTTGAAGGAGTTGTGTTATAACCGATGCCGCCACGATTGAGTTATATATATATATATAATATAAACTTTAGTTACAAAAAAAAAAAATAAATAAATAAATAAATATATATATATATATATATATATATATATATATATATATATACCCACCATGTTTTTTTTTTATTGGCTTGACCTTGACTTTACTTTCCTATTACTTTTCTTTCTTTCACGTTTTCTTCTCCATTTTTGCACGATTTCTTCTTCTCCCACTTTTGGCTATTCTAGAGTCTTCTGTTTTGCCTCCTTCTTTTGCTTGTCCAAAATTGTTGCCTTTCCTCATGAAGAGTGTGAAGCTCGGCCATGGATATCATCTTCCTTGCTGTAAAAAACCCTCCCTCCAGCTATGGTTTAGCTTGTGTTTCAGCCTTGTTCCGCCTCTTGTCATTTAGAGTCTTCTTCTGTTTTGCTTGCCTTAAGTCCCTATCCATACAGCAGCTTTGTCTAGCCTACTAGAAGTTGTCAACCGAGTTAGATGGCCATGGAACCTTAACCACCCTCCGCTGCCATGGAATTCAACCGATGATGGAAGATGTGGGTAGCATGGTATGCAGCAGGGGACGTTCCTGCTAGAGGTGTTTTGGCTAGATTTTGTCTTCTTTCCTCACTTGGCTGTAACTCACGTTGAAGGAGATGTTCAGCTGCTGGTTGGGGCAGCAACACCCCTGTGCTTTGGCAGCTTGGTGTATGGTAAATGGTAAACTATTCCATTGTTTTCTTCTGGTTTACTTGTTGTATTTTTCTTAATGTTGATTAAGAGGTTAGACTATATGTTGGGTAAGTTGTGAGTGATAAGAACTTAAAGCTAGGATTTCTTTTTGAATGTGTTAATTAAAGATTAGAAATTTATGAAGTTGGGATGAAAGAATTAATTATGGGCTAAGGTTGAACCATGAAGGTTGATGTGGGTTATTGTGAAATCTTTGTGACCTAAGTATTGTTAGTACATTGATTAATTGGAATTGTCTACATTGATTAACATTAGAATTGTTAGTATTGTTGAGTTGATATAGTATATTGATTAATTGGGATAGGTATATAAAGGTAGATATATATATACATAGAAATGAGAGTTAAGTGGTTGTGATGGGTGCAGAGGGCAGATTCCATAGGTAACAGAAATTCGGTATTTCGAGTGTTTTCGGGGCAGAATTAAGTTAAGGGTTTAAAATATAAAATGTAGCTCAAGGTCCTGATATATTTTTTGCAAAATTTCGTAGCTTGGTTCTAAATATGTTGTGAGTTATAGTTGTTACACTCTTACTAGGTCAGGCAGGAGTAGTAGTGCCCTGTTTTTTGTTCATGTAAGAAATTGAGTGCGTTAATGATAGATTTTTGGAAAAGTTTCTAAATAATAAAGATAGATATACTTTTCTATTAATAAATCCCAATAAACGGAATTGGATTTCGTTATTCCTAGAGAAAGTTATGTTCAACTAAGGTAAGGTCAAAGCTGTCAAAAATCATGCGTGTTGTACAATTTGATGCAACTTCAAACAATAAACTGTATTGATATATAAATCTAAAATTAAAAATGATATACCATTATAAATTTACATGTGTCTAGTATTTTATAAATTTTACGAAATTGGATTTGGAAATTTCTAAAGAAAGATATAACCGTTAAAGTGGAGACTGGTCCAAACCCAAGTTTGGACGGTTTCAACAATTATACCTCACTAAGTGCTTTCTATTCTTTTTAATGATTTCTTCTATCCTATGCTTTGTCAAGGCCTTTAAAATGTTTCATCATTATTAACTCTATCACATAAAGTCCAATTCATATTAATTGGCATATAATATCTTGATAGAAAACTTTCATAAAAGAACCTATACAAGATGAGATATAAGCTCAGTAACTAAAAGTTTATAGCAATAACGTTTATGAACTAAATATTATTTGGGTATATGATTTTCAGTTCCGGATTCTAATGTGGACCTGATAAGACGCGTGGACGCAAGTATGAGTGACGAATAGAATCAGTTTCAGGTGAGTGGTTAATTGCTGCTTTTAGAGGCTAGATTAGTATGTGTGATTATATGTTTATTTGAATATACGTGGTATATGGAAAGTAAGCAAGTAAAGTACTTCAGTAATTTATTTGAATTATGTTTGTTTGAGATTGATGGTCGTGTTTGACATTGGTTGTGGTTGATAAGGGCCAACTCGTGAACATTTTCTGGAAAATGATTTTTATCTCTAAAATGAAAATCCAGGTGCACCTAGGATATCCTGATTTAAAATCATGAGAAATTCTGATTCTGATAAATGTTTTTTTTTCTAAATTGAGTGCTCAGCCCCGGTGGGATGGATTGTGTACGAAGATTAATTTGTTGTGGGGGCGCGTCAATGCCTGGTAGGGGGTGATAATATTGTGCGAGGTTGGGTCACTCGTTGGCCCTTTGGTTGCTTTGTTTGATATCATTGCTCTGATAAATTTGTGATCTTGTGTATCATGTAAATTGTGAATTTATGACCGTTACAATGTATACGTGCAATGTGAATTAAGACATGAATAATGTTATGCAATGTTATTATGTATGTTATATGCTTGTGTTGTGAGATGCTAGTACCCTTTGGGTACGATTTTTCACTCACTGAGTCCGTATGACTCACCCATTTCCTGTGGTTAATTTTTTTAGTAGCAGGACCTCAAAAGAAGTTAACCGCTAATGTGAAGTTTTGCTAAGGATTTGATGACAAGATATGTCTCGGAATCTCATACTTGGAGTCAATGATGAAAGTTTGCAGTCACATTAGAACTGTGGGTGTCAAATGTGGTATGATGTAATATTCTAGTACTTGTTTTATTGATGACGTGAACGGAGCAGAGCTCCTTATGGTCTTTGTATTATGTTGAGTAATAAAAAGAGTTTACAGGACTGTATTTTAAGGCATGTTCCATATTGTAAGGGACCTCTGCCAAAATTTCAGTAAGTGTGATTTGTTGTAATCAACCGACTTTTAATATTAACTTTTGTCTTTATAATTTCTTGGTTTTATTCATTTGTGAGTCAAGAGGCATGGTCGTTCCGTTATTTGAGTCAGGGTTACGGAGGTTTGGTTACAATTCCTCCGGCCAGTCATGCCTCCATGAGGGGTGTGACAAGTTGAACCCAGAATACATGTTATGTTGAATTTATCAGTAGAGCTACTAAGAAAGAAGATACTAGTTGTTGTTACAGAGCTTGTGTGATAAGTTGTGAGCCCAATAGAAGCCCACTGAATCACAATTAAGGGAGGAGAATTATTTGACATCAAAGCTCAAAAGAAATAATTTTTTGGATATTAAAAATATAAAATAGAAGAAGAAAAGTGACACTTTGTAATAGTTTTAGCCTTTAAGGGCTATTTGAGAGTTTGATTGGAAAGGATAGGAGAGTAAATGTAAAATAAATAATAAATAAATAAATAAAAAGAGAATGATACTTATCATTTGTCTTATTTAGGAGTTTCAAACAAAATATTGGGAGATAATATGAAATGATAATATTCATTTCTTTGTTTGGGAGTTAAGGGAGAAATGAGATTAGATGACAGAATATTCATACTTTTATAATTTTACCTTTAAAATATTTTAATTGAGTATCAATAAATATTTAATAAAAATGATATGAATATATTTAAAGATTATGAAGTACTTATCATCTTCTAGAAATTTGTATTATTGACTACTTAGCAATAATTTTTTTTTCTACAAGCTATTATATGTAGCGGCAAATAACTAAAATTTCAAAATTGGGGGAGAAATGAGATTCAAGGATAGAAATATTCATACTTTTATGATTATGTCATTAAAATATTTTAATTGAGTATTAATAAATATTTAATAAAAATAATATAAATATATTCAACGATTATGAAATACTTGTCGTCTTCTATAAATTTATTTGTATTATTGAGTACTTAGCAATAACTTTTCTTTGCACAAGCTATTGTAGAGCCAAATAACTAAATGTTGGAAGTTAATGGCAAAGGGAAATTTCTAATGCATTTCCTTTTAGTACATTTCATTAATATAAATATAAAACGTAGATTTTCTATAAATGACATAAGTATATATTTCCTCAATATATTTATATATAAATAGGAATTTTTTTCTTTTATTATATCTTAAAAAGTGGGGCATTTCTTACGGGCCCCCAATTAGAGATGAGGCCCAGCAAATAATATTTTTCCTTTATAATAAATAATGAGCAGTTACTAGCATCTCTTCCGCGGTAGCTCTCCTGGTAAATTCTACTTGACATGAATTCCGGGTTCGACTCCCGGCTGCGGTATATTTTATTTTTCGATTTTAAAATGATTTTTCCATATGAACTTGTTATTACTGAGCTGGTGTGCTGAAATAATTAAGGGAAGAAGATTATTTGACATCAAAACTCAAAGGAAGAATTTTCCCGATATTAATTTTTTTTTAATTATTTCAAGAAAAAATAAAATCATAATTTGTTTTATCACATACTATTTAAAGATATTTATACTTAATTGTTTCAATTACAAACGTTAATTTGTTTTGAATTAGCTATGAAAAGTTATTGTATCAATAATAATAACAAATACTATTTATTTTATTTACATTTTTTGGGAGTTAGTATTGAGTGGAATATAATAAAGGTGGAAGACAAGACGTGATGGAGTGGGATAATGCATTATATTGTACTTTGTCAATAATTAGCATATAATCCGTGTAAATATTTTATTTAATATTCTTAAATTTATTTTACAATATTTAGTATTCTAAATACCTAAATTTATCTTTCTACAAATAAAAGATTAAATATTAACATAATTGAAAATGTCAATTATTTCAATGGGTAAACCCACTTGATCTTGATACTAATAATTTGGAATCAATTTCCATATTCACATGAGATGAGGAATTTATGATGTGGGAGAGAGCTATTTCTTGTTGTGTAGTTCATAAATCCAATGAGTTTCTTGGGTTGATCGAGCTTAATTCAACCGAGAGACCTTATCTCCTTGAGTGCAGAAAGTTTCTTTGTTCTTGGCATCTTTGAAGCTCAATAATCTAGAATTTCCTCTGAGGTTTTTTGAGGACCGACCATCAGTGTTTTATTTTTATTTTTTCCACTTTATCAAATTTTGAGATACTGGGTAACAATATCTCTTTCTTTTCAATTTTTTTTGCCGTCATGCTTCAGAGAGTGTTAATCACTTGTATCATTCCTATGTGCCGGTGAATAATTTAGGGCAACAAAAGTACATTAAGAAGACAAGTGAAGAGCAAAAACATGCGTGAAAAAGTTCATTCTATCTCTTTCTCAATATGTATTTTTATTTAGTCCTCCCTGGAAGTCGACTTTGCTTTTGAGAATTTTCTGCAGCAATCGATCAATCTAATAGTAGTCTATCTACTAAAATCATATACTTTTTTGATATTGGGTGCCCGTTGTACTTGTTTTGTAGAGCAAGCTCCTTTGTTTCTAATCCCATAGTACAGTAAATGAAAAATGTTGGTGGTAACCATGAATATGAGGTATTTTCAGTCTCTGTGTGTGTGTGTTGAGGGGAGGGGGACAAGGGGTCCCACAATATTCCTTTTGATAAATTTTCCATATGTTTTTTCTTTGTTGTTTTTTTACAAAATATTATTTTGATAAATTTTCTACAATGTCAATCTAATTAAGTTACTCTTGCTATAAAGCTAGTATTCACTTAAGTCTTGGTGTACAAACTTCAATGGTAATATGATACTTATTAAGAATAATTTGTTTTTGTTTCACTATTACTATTATTTTGGTTTATTCAATCTTTTGTTATTTTGCTCATCTTCTTAATTTCTCAATCTCTCTAAACAAACACATTTAACACTCGGTCAAAGTCCTACTCAATTTAGCAATTTGATCTGGATAATTTAGACTAGCCTAGTCATTAGTTTTTTCAGAAAAGGCATGCCCAGCCCAAGTTTCTCTGATCACATGTTGCCCAACGTGACTTCATTAGTTTCCTTTCTATTATACCTAATGTAATTGAATAACAGGATTGCGTGCTCGTCTCAAACTTTTCAAAATCAAGAGAAATTACCAATAAAATATGACACATAAAAGTTAACATTGGTGTTTGAAGGAAAGTTAGAACAATACAATAATCTTCCAACCATTAGCATTTATTATGCATATGATTTAAATACTCTTGATGTTGACTTAACTTCTTATTCAGGTATGATATTAGCTCGATAAAATAATTTTAGTTGTGTTATATTTAATTCGTTGAAGTTTTTAATGTAACATGATATATTATGTGTGATAATGATTCTATACAAATTTTGTGGCTTATGAATGGTGAAATGAAAATGGGTGAAAATGGGTGAAAATAGGGTTGAATTATGATGGTCTCCTCGTTAAGTTTTTGAGGGTACGACTCGAGATAAGTTATTAACGGTTTCATGGCTGCTTGTGTGAAGCTTTACATTTGATTTCACAATAGAATGCTTGGAGATTATTTGTCAATATGGGAATGTCATGCACAATGCAATCCATTACTACTCAGTTAATGTAAATGATGATGATGATTTGGAGAATATGCTACAATTTGCCCTTGAGTAAAGTGGATCATATGCTCTCTAGTTGTTTTTGAAAATAAAATCTCTTCTAGAAGTTCCACCGACTTTACTTATTGAATTGAACCCTTCTTCTCAATTAGTTAATAAGGCTATGATAGAAGATATGATTTTTTAGACTCAATCAATAACAATTGAAAGTCCATCTTAACTGATGCATCAAGTGGATATTCAACATCACCTAATTGCAATCTTGTACTGACTAATCTTCGACTTTTTCACCAAAGTCAACATTAACAGAGCAATTGTGACAGACGATGATCATGTGGCAAGAACGGAGTGGTATTGCACGAGAATTTTTACAAGGGACAACTATTTGGCACAAAAGCTTATGTGAAAAAAATAGTCAAGTATTGACTTAGGAAGCATGTGGTTTTTATAGTGGTTGAGTCGTGTAAGTAGATATGGGATATCAAATGCAAGCTTCATGAACAAGGATGCAAATGGAGGTTGCCAGCAATTTATAGTAAAAGGAAAGGAAAGTCCATGATAACCCAACTAACTAATCCGCATACATGTGTTTCTTGTTGTTTATCACAAGATCATTATAATATGGACTGGTGCAATTGCTGATTTTATTAAAAATACAATTAGAGAATAGCCTCAGACGCTTGGATCAGTGTTGCGTGGTAATGTGAAAGACAAATATGGTTATAAGGTACATATGAAGAAGATATGGGATACAAAAAGAAGGCAATAGAGCAAATTTATGGCTGCTGGGAGATATCTTACAACTAGTTGCCTAAATTTTTTAATGCAATACGAGCTACCAATTTGGGAACTATTAAGTGGAAGACATTCCAAACCAATAATTCTGGTGAGATTATCTTCCATCAAGTCTTCTAGGCATTTGGTTCGTCCATTAAGGCATTCAAACATTGCAGACCAATTATTCAAATTGATGGTACTTTTCTATATGGAAAGTATAAAGGGAAGTTATTGATAAAATGTGAAGCTAATGGTGCCAATCATGTTATGCCACTTGCATTTGCCATTATGAAGGAAGAGAAAAAAGATAGCTGGTAATGGTTTCTCTTATGTTTGTGAGTGCATATAACTCAATGAATATATGCTTGGCTTTTAATCATCACCTCTACATAATAGCCGCCATTAATGATCCTAGTGTTAGTTAGACATAACCAAATGCTTGTCATCGTTTTTGCTCAAGACATGTAGCGAGTAATTCTTATACAACTAAGAAAAAAGTGGTGAGGAAAGCCAGTTACCAAATACAACTTGACAAGTTTAACAGGTGTATGATAGAGCTGAACAACTTGATGTCAGATTTCGTTACATGGTTTTCAACTTGTCCACAAAAACAATAGACATTGGCACATGACGGTTGGAGGAGTTTTGGGTTGATGCCCACTAACTTGGCCAAATGTTTTAATAATGTATTAAAAGGAGCTCGACAAATTCTGATTACTACTATAGTAAGCTTGACATTCTATTGATGTGTTAGCTATTTTGTCAAAATTCGCACAGAGACTATTGCTGCAATATAAGAAGGACATTTGTACATTGAAAAAGGTAAACAAGAGATTAGAAGAATGGTAAAGAGGGAAACCAATCATAATGTTATATCATTTAATCCAATTAAGGGAACATTCGAAGTTGAAACACAATATATCGGTTAGGAATATGGAAAAGGTGGCAACTAGCATACAGTGGAATTGGCTAATTGTTCTTGTAGTTATCTCAAGTTTCAATATTATCAAATATCTTGCTCTCATGTCATAGAAGGTTGTGCAAAACATCATGTTGATTACAACCAGTTTGTGGGTCATTGGTATACATGGGAACACCAAGAACTTGTGTGTAGCCTATAATTTTTGCCTGTAATGAAAGATGTTAATTAGCCTTGATATAACTTTCCACATGTCCTTCCTGATATTAATAAATTGAGAACAAAGGTAGGCCACGATCGTCACGCTTGCTTAATAAGATGGATTTGTCTGAGAACCCTATAAAACTTAAATGTGGAATTAGTAGACAAGAAGGTCATAACAGAAAAAGATGTCATAATCATGCACAAGGACAATCTTCAAATGTTTAATATTAATCATGTTGGTAATGAGATATACTTTATTTTATTATGTGTATTTTGTATCCAAAATTTGTTATAAGTATTTACTCACTGCATGTTTTCATATAGTTAATGGATCCATTACCATCTGATCACCTAGTGTTTATATTTTCATGATAATCTTCATTTTATTCACATATAGGATTCAGAGGTATTATATATATATATATATATCTTTAACATGCCGTCGTAGAGAGGCAGTGTTACATCGTGGAGATTCTATCGATATACGTATTATTTCATATGTATGTGCAGCGGGTTTTACTTGTTGAGATTGTGATTCATATAGTTAGACTGGTATCTTATTACTGCATTAGTTGAAAGATTAAGGCAAGAGACACATACATTTCACTTCCCTTATGGCTAGTGCACATTAACATTGCACGATGTATCCAGCTTATTAGGCTTACTAATTAATTGACAGTGATGTAATGTCTGGTAACAGTTCAAATCAATCTTGGCCAACTCTTTGTGGGTGATTACAAGGAATTATTCCACCTTCTACAGCCATTATTGGCTCTTATCACAGTCGTCATTGGCTCAAGACTGCTTTTAAAGTGTTGCTTCAAGATGCTAATGATATTACTATTCAATTTTATGCACGTTCATTTATCTTGCAACTTATTAGGGGATTTTTATTTGTTGATAAATCCTAATCACATGTGCATATGATGTTTTTACCACTGCTTGATAATTTAGATATGTCTAGTCATTATAGTTTGGGTAGTACATGTCTTGCATGGTTGTATAGAGAGTTATGTCATGCCTCACTCCACATCACACGATATTGTCGAGGCCTTAATTTTACTTTAGTTATGGGCATGGAATAGACTTCCATATATTGCACCTGAACAATTGCTTACTATGCACAACGATTGAGATCTCATTGATACGACATATAGTCCACAATTACCATGTGGGCCTTTGGGTGTGAGGTGTGTAGATTTTGTTATTTTACTAAATAATTATTATTAAAAGTTATTTAATGATTTTTTGTCTAATTAATTTGAGATGGAGAGCTCATTTTCGTGTTATTGAGGTGCCCACATATTATTTCATGGTATAAAATTAAGTTAGATCGAATATCAACAGACCATGTTACTAACTACTATCTATTTATATATTATTCATATTTCTTATTATTATACTATCTATCTTAATATTTATATTTATATGGTTTCAAATTATTTGGATCCCATACAATGCTTCCATATTATGAAGTGGCATAGGCCTAATAGAGTAATGCGTCAATTTGGAATACATCATAATATACCACCTAATTTTGAGAGTGATGTTCATGGGATTGATCTAAGGGGTAGAGGAAATGTCAAATGGGTTATCAGACATAGAGCATTTGTCGACATATGAGATATAAGAGACGAGCATGTTGTGTCTAAAAATCCATTTGATAGGGGATTAGATTCAATATCTTCATATATGAAATGGTATAGTCAGATAAGTAGGAGATATTTAACTTGAAGAGGCAATTTACATGTAAGTAACAAATTTTAATTGTTATGTGTGATAACTAGTAGATGCTATCACTCAAGTTGTTATTTAAATTGATATTGATAATTTTTTTTTTTTATATCATAGATTGAAGGTACACGAAGATATCAAACATTGTTTGGACCATGCGCAAATCTATCTATTTTTCCAACTATTCATACCACGCGCACATCTTTATTACAGATTATTGGCCAATATGGATGTTTGGCACCTCTAAACTCTTTAACAGCTCATGTACCATCATGTAAGTACTTTCCAAGTTTGAGCAGATGCTACAACTAGCACTTCACAGGTTGACTTAGATGTTGAAGTCGGACTCTCAACTCCTACTTCATGTACTCTAATGCACATTCACACTACGACTTCTAGTCATGTACATTCCACACCTACTACTTTAAGTTTAGGACAACTTATTTATTGTCACACCCCACATGCAGGCATGACTGGTCAGAGGAATGGGTAATCAAACCTCCGTCACCCTGACTTCATAACAAAGAAACATAGATGACTCTTAACTAAACCAAAGCATAAGAGTCATTTTTTATTTTTTTTTTGAAAACACAAGTTAACTACAAATGTTTATTTACTGAAGTATATAACAATTTACTAAAAATTTCGGCAAAGCTTCCCTGTAAACTGGAACATACCCAAAATACAAACATATAATTCATGGTTACATTCAACCAGTTTACATAACCACAATATATACAAGGAGCTCCACTCAATTGCTCACCATAACAACAAATAACTGAACTAATATACAATACAAAATCTGACACTAAAGCCCTAATATGACTACAAGATTTCATCATTTGGCTTCAAGGATGTGATCTCGAATATGTACCTTGCCGCAACACAATCAGTAAATCAGGTGTCTATCGAAGATGTCTGATGAGATCCTGATACTAAAAAAAGTATATCAACAAACGAGGAGTGAGTCACAAGGGCTCAGTAAGTGAAGAACATACCTAAAGGGTACTAGCATCACTCAAAACATGAATAATATATATAAATCAACTAATTTTAAAATAACATGAGTTCTAAAACAATTAAATTCTACACATACATAATATAAAACACGTAAAATTAATCAAACACATTTCATGTAATACATTATACAACAAAGCAATCAAACGATCAAAGCACACAAAGGGCCAAATAAAATAATTCAGCACCTGCACACCAAACACATATTCTCCCATCTGGGCAATTTTTGCGCCCACACACCAAACACAAATATAAACACATATTTATAATGAGTTACTGAAATATTCATAGCTCCTTACAAATTCATCACCAGGTTGAATTACTTGAATATTTTTAATCAATGTCAAATAATCAAATCAGAGTATCCTAGGTGTATCCGGATTCTATTTCGAAAGTAAAAATAATTTTAAAGAAAAATTCACTTTATTGGCCCTTATCAAACACAAATAATTTTACATATCAAACATGATTCAAACAACTCAAATTAAACACTCCATATTCCAATGTACCGCTTAATATAAACAACTTTACTTAAATACACATAAACAATTGCACATATTTATCTAGCAACTAAGGAGCATGTAATCCACTCACCTTTTATCGATCTTGCTCGTTACTTCCTCTTATGTTCAAGCGTGTCATTAGCTCAACCAACACTTTCTTGAATTGTAATTAAAATTTTCAAGTATTACTTAGTTTATTAATTTTATAGATTATAAATTTTTACTTACAAAAATCTATAGATACTAAGTTTATTGCATTTATTAAAAGTTAACCTCTCACAACTATCTTGGAAATATGCTTGGTTCCAATTTATATACTTAACCAAATTCAACAAAACGAAGTCCAAAAATTATCTCCATGAAGTTAGCTATCTTTCTTATTAAGAAGTTTATTCTAAAACCAGCCTTAAACCCACTTAAATCCCCACATGGACACAAACAAGGCACACACAATTTATAGTTATCATAACCATATTCTAGTGATTATAGAATTTTCATATATGGGAATTAAATTTTGAAACTTTCCATTATAGTTTATCAATATGTTAAGAACAATTAATCTTTAGCATCCTACTCCTAAATCATTCTTTAAAACCCTCCAAAATACATTATACCAAAACAGGTACAACTAGGACCCAAAAATTCCAATAATAACTTCCAACACCTCCAAAATACACATAACATAAAATTAAAACCTTCAAAGCTCCAAAATTGTTCCTTAATATGTTACGAACAACTCTTATTTAGAGGACCTAAGCTAATTCAAAACATAACCCCCGACAAAGTCCTCTGCACTAACTAAAGCTCATCTAAAATCTTTCACAAACCCAACTGTAGTCCAACGACTATAACGATAAATTTACCACGACTTATGTTACAAAACTTTTTAGATATTATCTCAAGACTATAAAATACATTTTTTCTTGAGAATTCATAAACTAATTCTGTCCCGAAAACACCCAAAATCCTAGATTTCTCTAACCTATGAAATCTGAACCCTGCTTCCCTTCTTGTCATTTTTACAAACATCTAGTAAGCATTTTTTTTTTTTATATTCTAATTTAGGTTTATGTATACATAAATACATATCCCACAAGAATTAACATAATTCCTAAAACACCAATTGATTACCCCAACTAAATTATTTTACTTTCCTAGTTAAACTTAAAGGACTTACAACTAACTTACCTAAACAAGAATTTAACAACACTTAAACTAACATCACCAATTTTATTTTATTCATATTCCAACCATTGAATTCAAATGAAACTGGTTGTTTAAATTGAATTAAAAACTTAAACTATACATTTACACCACGAACACAATTAATTTCAAATTTCATATTAAATTCTTTAACTAGCTAAAACTTATATAGGCCAATTACTATTACAATCCTCATAACCTGGTACCGAAAAATCAATTTTTTAGACACAATGTCTAAATTTTTTGTTATAAAATAATAAATATGTAAACAAATTAAATAAATAGCAATGTAATTAATATATTATAACCCAATATTAAAATATGAATTAGAATAAATTGGAGTAATGTTAGGAGTATTTGATGTAATAACGTTAAGTTTGGGATAGCATAAAATTTTAGTTATAATGATAATTAAATATTGAGGTGTACATTGAGAAGTGGTGGTAAATAGCATTAGTATAAAAAAGAAATTAAATAGATAAATATTTAGTATATATATATATATAAATGCACATATCTATGACAAGAACAAATGTAAACCACAAATTTAAATCAATTGTTATAATCTGATACCATAAAAATTAAATTTTAGATATAATGCAATTAAACATGTGTATATAATTGGGTGAATGATTTACTCCCTATATTCTAATGTTTGACTCATTGACTTGATGCTTTCTTTATTTGTTTTCTTTACTTTTTTTTCTCTTTTTCCATTTGATCCACCGATTTTTTTTTTTCCTACCTTCATTTTTCGATTGCCACAAGCTTTCTTTTTCTTCCCCTATTATGTTTTGCTAGGAGTGGAGAAACTTCCATTTCTTTCATTCTAATTTATGGAAGAGTCTCCTTCTTACGTTCCCTTGTTTTGCTTTCCTCATTGTTTCTCCTGGTTGCATGTGGCCTTGAAGTCTTGGCTAGCCAAGAAGTTGGGCCTCACCAAGAACCATAGTAGCAAGCTTGAGGTTCATGGTGGCCACTCTATTTTTTTTAACTGGTCCATGAAATTTCATGTTGGCCGAGGAAGGTGAGTCTTCCTCTTTGCTGATTTTGCTTTGATTTTCTTTCTTGTGTCATGTTTATATGTTAGCTTTGGAAAGCCAATTAGATCTATTTCTCAATTTGTGTGAACCATATGACTAATATGGTATCCAATAACAAGAAATAGGCATGAGAAATGGGTGTGAGGTCCACCAGTTCTGTTCTTTGATAATCTACTTGAAACTGTGGTTGTAGATACTTCACCTATCTGCTTGTTGATGACTAGCAAATTGAGGGGAAGAATATAAATGATTGAGCTTAGGGTGGCTGTAGGTTGTAGTGCCTTTTCTAATATTTGTTTTCGTTTTTCAATGTCCTTGTTAACTCATTTTTGCTATCTCTCATTCATTAAAGTATTGGTAGATGACACAAGAAATGTATATGCAAAACTTTTGAACAAAACTTTTATCATTCATATTCTTGTATTTCGTTTAAGAGTCCAAGAGTCATTATTAGGATTTAAGAATATTGATAAACTATAATCCAAAATTTTGCAAGTCGTTGTCCTAATAGGAAAAGGGAATATTAAAGCCTGATACATATATGAAATCATATTAACAAATAACCAACTTTTGAAAAACTTAAATTAACTAATGGAATTTCAAGTGAGTTTTCTGCAAGATGACTAATTTTTCATCTCTGTCATGTTTACTCTCCTTAATACTATTATGAATCACAGGTGGAAGACTACACAAAAGAATCTAAATATTTATAAACTATGTGTTTGCCTTTAAGAAACAATCATTTTTTTGTTTAACCCAAAAACCCAAAAATTCATTTTCCAGAAAAATCAATCATCAAGCTATTTTGTCCTCTTTTGCCAGAATAATTTCAAAGATCAATTTCTTGGACTATATCTTACATTTCCTTTCTTGAAAACACTCTTAAACAATTTTTGTTTAAGTGCAATAATAACTATCCAAGTAATGACCCTTGTGAGGCTGTCCAAACTTTTAAATGGTTATCTAATAATTCCACTTAGAATATAAGTACAATCAACCCGTGCTAAGTACTTAATAGATAAACAAGATAGAAAGACAAAGACAATAACTGCCAAATACTAGTAATATTCACATTCCTGGGTGATGTCCGGGGGTGCAATAAAGATAATGTTTGAATTTAGTCTTATTAAATTTGATTAAGTATGTCAGTAAATAATAATAATAATAAATAAATATATATATATATATATATATATATATATATATATATATATATATATATATATCCAAGATGTTTGTGAAAGTGCCAATAAGAAAAGTAGGGTTAGATTTCGTAGGTCTGAGAAATCAAGTATTTTGGGAGTTTTTGGGACTAAATTAAATTAAGAGTTCAAAAGATAAATTGTAGCTTATGGTCTTCAAATATTGTCTGCAAAATTTCGTAGCTTTGTTTCAAGTGGGTTGTGAGTTAGAGCTGTTAGACTCCGCCTAGTTCATGCAAGATTTTTAGTGCCCTGTTTTTGGTTCATATGAGGAATTAAGTGGGTTCAAGAATAATTTTTAAAAAGTTTATAAATAAGAATGATATATATACTTATTTATTAATAAACTCGATAAACAGAATTGGATTTTGTTTTTCCTAGAGAAAATTATGTTCAATTAACTGAGGTAAGATCAAAGCTGTCAAAATCCAGCATTTTGCAGAATTTGATGCATCTTCAAAGAATAAACTGTATTGATATATAAATCTAAAAGTTACAAATGATATACCATTATAAATCTACATGTTTCTAGTATTTTATAAATTTTACGAAATTAGATTCGGAATTTCCTAGAGAAAGATATGACTATTAAAGTGAATATGGGTCCAAACCCCAAGTTTGGACAGTTTCAACATCTCTAACTCACTAAGTGCTTTTTATCTTTTCTAATGATTTCTTCAACCCTATGCATTTTCAAGACATTTAAAATGTCTCTTCATTATTAACCCTACCATATAAAGTCCAATTCATATTAATTGATATATAATAACTTGATGGAAAACTTTCATAAAGAAACCGATACAAATTAAGATATAAGCTTAGTAATTAAAATATTATAACAATAATGTTTATGAACTAAGTATTATTTGGGAATATGAATTTCAATTCTAGATTCTAATGTGGACCTGATGAGACACGTGGATGCAAGTGTGAGTGACAAATGGAATCGGTTACGGGTGAGTGGCTAATTGCTGCCTTTAAGGGCTAGATTATTATGTGTAATTATATGTGCATTTGAATATATGTGATATATGGGAAATGAGCAATTACAGTATTTCAGTGATTTATTTGAATTATATTGTTTGATATTGGTTGTAGTTGATAAGGGCCAACAAAGTGAGATTTTTTGTTATGAAAAATAGTATTTATCTCTAAAATTAAAAATTCAAGTGCACCTAGGAGATTTTAATTTGAAATCTTGAAATGTTCTGTTTTTGATAAATATTTTTATTTTTTTATTTTTTATTTTTTATTTTTATTTATGTGAGTGCTCAACCCCAGTGGGATGAATTATGTACAGGGATTAAATTGTTGTGCAGGAGTGTTAATGCCCGGTAGAGGGTGAAACTATTGTGCGGGGATGAGTTACTTGTTGGCCCTTTGTTTGCTTTGTATGTTATAATTACTTTGATTAATTTGTGAGCCTATAAATCATGTGAGTTATGAACTTATGAAAAATGCTAACGTGTACGTATAACTTTGAATGGAGACATGAACATTGTCAGGTGATGCTAAGTGACTATATATGTTGTTTGAATGATGCTAATATCCTTTGGGAACGATTTTTCACTCATAGAGTCTGTAGGACTCACCCCTCCTCTATGATTTTTATTTTTATTTTCTAGTAGAAGGATCTTGAGAATAGATGTTACTGATAATGGGCTTTCCCGAGAGTGTAAAAGCAAGGTAATTCTTCAAAATCTCAATCTTGATGTAAAAAGAATGAAAGTTTGCAATCACACTACAGCTATGGGTGTTTGGTCTTATGTTGTATTATAGTTTAGCTAATTGTTACTATAATAGGAAATGGAACGGGGCTCTTTGACTATATTGTTTATGTGCAATTTTGTAGTTATTGTGCTTTAGCTTGTATACAAATAGGGATATGTATTGTGTATATTTTGGGCATATTCCACATTGTATAAAACCTGCCTAAATTTTCAAAAAATAATATATATTCAGTAACAAGTTTTTCTTCTAAATTTAAGTAAGTAAAGATTTTTATTGATTTTAAATATAATTATTTCGAGAGTCATGAATATTTAGTAATGGTAAAGTCAGGGTTATGGAGGTTTGGTTATCTAATTTTCCTGCTAGTCATGCCTCATGAGAGGTGTGACAATTACTATATTTTATTGTTATACTTCCTTTAAACCTTTTTTTAGCCAACTAGAGAATATAACAAATTCCATACATTCTTTCAAAATTAATTTCTTTTTGGCAATTTTACAAATATCCTAAAGGCCTTAATTAGTTTCATTAATGTGTACGCATTTATGTATACATACACCAAGAAATTTAACATAATAATTCAATTCCATATTATTCCCATTCCTAAAATAAACTTCAAGTTCAAGTAATTATTTACCAAAAACTTGAAATTTACAATTCCAATATCCATACCCTTGAATTTCAAGAAATCTTTTTCCAATGATTATATGATTATCCTAAAAATTCTTTGATCCTAAACTTTTACTCATAACTTTTCTTAGTTCTAACTCATCAACTATCAAGATATAAAGAAATCAAACAAAACTACAAACTAATTAACTACTAAACAAGCTCACTAACTACTAATTAAGTTCATGGCAAATAGAAAGAAAATCATGTACCTAGTGGCTGCCGTGGAGATGTGGTAATGTCAAGAAAAAAAAAACAACTTGCAGCATACTCCCAAGTTGGCTGCCTTGCTGCACCAAAGAGTACCCACAAACCCTCCAATAAGACAAATGAAAAGGAAAGAAAGACAGCTTTGTTGCCAACTAAAATAGGGAAAACTGTGGCAGAAAACAAGAACAAGATGACTGCTTCTTATGGTGTCTGCAACTTCACCTAAACACGGTACACACACTAAAGAGAACAATCTCAACTAACAAGAACTAAAGAGGAGCTCAATTGGTTCATCAAAGGGACCTCACGACAAGGAAAAACAGAGAACTTACAGCCCACATACAAAGCTGTCCAACAGTCTTTTTACTCAATCCCTCGACTACACTTCGAAGGAGTTGTAAACAACACCTCAATGATAACATAAAGCAAAGCAAGTGGACAACTTCTTAACAAATAAGAGGCAAGGAAGGTTCATGAAAGAAAAGAAAAAAAATAGAGAACAAGAAAGTGTGAGGCGGTGGAAAAAAATAAGATAGTATTCAACCAAAGTGAAAGGATAAAAGAAAAACAAAGGAAATAAAAATAAAACAAGGTCAAGGCCCACTATTGAAATTTGTGGTATACAATTTTTCTTGATTTATATGTATGTGTAGATATATATATATATAAATGTTTGTTTAATCTAATTTCCTTAATTATACATATGTTTCACTAAAACAAATTCACACAAAGTATAGTCAAGCTCCAAGTCAACCATTAGGGTGGTGGAAATTAACATATATATATATATATATATATATATATATTTACATATGTACAAATACTCTTTTATTTTAATTTATTTTGTGTAAAATTATATATTATTTACTTAGTCATGACAATTTACGCACAACATGCTAAAACATAAGTTAAATTATCGAGTTATAACATTTATACTCCTTATACATCAGATGTTATGATAAGCAGTACTTCACATGTTGACTTAGATGCTGGGGTCAAAATCTCATATCCTACTGCATGTGATATAATGCACCTTCCCGCTACGACTTCTATTCATGTGCATTCCACGCTTACTACTTCACGTTCAAGACTGTCTCTTTATGCTCCTCAGACGTCAAGTGTTGTGACAGTCTCGGTGCTACCAACCATAATAGATCCGTATGTTTCCTCTATTCCACGTACAACTCTATTTTAATTGACTAATACACCACCTTTATTTGCAGCTAATGTTCTTCCTAATGAAGTTGACATAGGTGGTGAGAGCATCATACAGCTTGAGACTAGTCCACATATTGATACTAAATCACTTCTCCATGTTGATGATGTTGAGGAACACGAAGATGATGGTACAGAGCATGATGAGGATAACACTCAGCACCATGAGAATATATCACATGTTACACAAGTTCAGAGGGCACTACCAGAAAAAAGATCATTACTGACCAACTAAGTTGGTTGGTAAAAGTGTTCCGACTAACATTTGGTTGGTAAAAGGTGGTAGGCAAAATCATGGTCAGTAATATCGACCAAGCTTGAGGTTGGTCTTTAATTATAGATTGAAGTTGGTCGGTGAAGTTAGTCGGCAAAGTTGTTTGAGTAGTCAAGAGAAGTTGGCCAATAATTATTGACTAATTGTAAGGTTAGTCGGTAATTACCAACCAACTAATTTGAAGTCTGTCGTTAATGTTCTTTTGTTAAAAAAGTACCGACAAATTATATGATTAGTTAGTAATGCTTCATATTTAAAAAAAAAAAAAAAAAAAAACTCAAATATTAATCTTCTAATTATGGTAATCTAAGTTTAAGCAGCATTTTCTCCAACCCACCTAGAAACTAAATTATCATATCATTCTTCACATTTAGGAAAGGAAAAAAAGAAAAGAAAGAGACCCTACTTTACACCAGAAACCAACCCTAGCATCTGGACTACTACAAAAATCAGAACAATTACTTAATCCTCAGTTGTTGGTGAATTTTGACCTACCAATTTAGCAAGAATCAAATGGTTAGTGAATCAGATAACAATAATAAAGACATATAATTTTTTATATAGTTTCAAATCATTCAACATAATATGATCCATACCATAAAAATTTCTAATAATTGTTTAATGTTATTTGATTGTATTATAAAGGAAGATATTTAATAGAAACACACAAATATAAGGGGCATCTGCAGGCTGCTATTAAACCCCTGGACATATTCTCCCAACAAGTCCATATTTATTCCTTGTACCCCCTACTAAATGCATGAGTTATGGCTGGATTGCTAGTAGCTTAGTAAGTTTATCAAAATATGTTAGAGTGATTTGAAAAATTCAAAAACCATTGCTAGTAACAAGTATTACATACAATCTCAGTCCTTATAGCCTTACCTTCTCCTTCATAACTTGTTTCAGAATAGATATGACAATAGTCTCAACTTCTTGAAGAGTTAACTCCTGCAAAAAGCATAATATCAATCCTCAGTTTTTTCATGCTGGCTAGAAGCAAGTAGTAGAAAATAGAAACTTTGAAAGCTACACGTGAAAGTTAAGATTCAAACAAAGGAGACAACTTTGCCAATTATTAATACTAAACTCTATTATCACAAAAATAAACTGTTTAGCATATTATGGTCCAAAAACAGAAAGTTAGTGACTGATAATTAAGAATCATAGCAGGGCTACATTTAACAGTTTATAGATTCCAGAAAAGATACATGCACCTCACATAGAGGAGAGTAGAACTACCTTGTTGTACTGTTCTTACAAAGAGCTATCTGCATCTTCTAACCCCGAACCAATAGCCTTTACATTGCATTGCCAAAATGTGCCATATGGATCAGCATAGTACCTGCACATATAGTTTTTTAATTCAACTAAAAAAACTTTGAAAGACAAAACAAGAAAATATACACAGCATGAGAGCTAAGGACAAGAGCAGGATTGAAGAAAAAAAGAGTGGGGTTATAGCAGTGTCAAGAGTAGGATTGAAGACAAAAAGACCACATATGCAAAACAAACTTTCTCAAGCTAGTCACTGAGTAGTTATCAAGATTGTGTAATAAATTGTGTTGGGTTAAGAGACTCAAGTATGAAAAGGTGTGTAAAAGAAAAATGTGCTTTTTGTATGCCACATGCTATTTAGCCTAGAAGCATAAGCACTTAGATAAATGATTAGCATAAACAAACCAGAAACTAAAAAAGCTAAAGCTCCATCAATGTCCACTCCCTTAGCAGAAACTTGAACATTGTAGTGATTGGTGGAGCAAGAACACGAACTAAAGCTTTCAGACTAGGAGCATTATATCTTGCAGGTTTACCAAACTGATTCAAGTCAATATCTAAGAAGTGTTAATCTGTAAAATGAAGAAGGAAAAACTAGAAAAAGTCCAACCTTTCACTTACATGCAACTGCTATAGAAAAACTCATATGCTCCCCAAGGAAGGAAAGCAATTATTAGTAAATGTCATATGAAACATTCATATAATGGCAGTTTTATCATTATTCACAGCACTTACACAACTACCTATAGAATTAATCACTGTCAGAAAAAGTATATATGCATAAAAAGTTTTAAAAGAACTAGTAGTTTGATACAAACATTACCTTGGTTAACATTATTACAACGAAACTATTTCTATCAACTTTATTTTCCTCCAAAGAAAGAAGGAAGAACAATTGAAAGATTTTCAAACATTGTAACTTATCCAAGTACATTATCCCATAAAAAGGCACATCATCTAGTTTAAAATTTCCATGAATCAAATCTTCCAATGAAGTTGAACTATTCATTATTCTCAATGAATTCTATGAAGATTGGTACATGACAGTCATGCAGCAATTATTTTGTTTCTATACTATAAAGCTGTGTACTATATGTGTAAGCATGTAGCATCTATAGTTGATGACCAGTTGACTAGTACTAACATTCCTAAGGAGGTAAATAATGCACTAGGGAGCCTTATTTGTATTTTTAACAGCATTAATAAGAATGCTCACATTCAATCACCTCTGGGACAAGGTTATGCTTCTTCCAAAGACGTAAGCCATCATAAAGGACATAAGCTTCGGCAAAGTTATTTCCACTTGTAGCATAGTTGCTAGACAAAGAAAGTTGATATTAGATATTTAGATGCTCTTTTCCATTAACATCTAGTTCACCTATCTTAATTGCTTATTTATAATCTAATTCCCACATTGTAGCTATGCTAAAAAATAAGCTTCTCCTCCCATCCTGAGAGAGAGAAAAACAGGAATTAGAGAAGCTAAACACAGTTGCAGCACCAATTAGAATGTCTTAGGAGTAATATAGGAATTGAAAAGAATTAACAAAAAGAAACTAAGAGGAGGTTTCTTTAATGTATATTGAATTTTTTTAACGTATCAGTCCTAATAGAAAAGATATGTAAAGGCTTTAGTCTATAAAGTCTATTCTTTTTCCTATATTTATCTTTGCAGATTCAAGTTCTGAAGTATCTCTATAAGATATTTATCTTTGCTGTTATAAAAAGAAAAAATGTAAATAAAATATTAAACTAATATAACAAAGCAAATTGAAATAAGAATAAGAAAGTACCAAATAGGGAATGAGAATGTAAATAAAAAAAGAAAATGACATTGTTTACTTTTCCTCTTTCATTCCTTTTCGTAAGTTGTCTCCTTTTTCTTGACGTATATAGTTTTTCTATCCCACTTTCCTCCAATTTCTCATACCAATAAGATAAATATTCACTAAAAAATTTTCAATGAGAAAACTTCAAAGAGAAAAATCATTAGTAGTAAGAAGTAGAACACAATCAAGAGAGCACCATCGTAATAACTAAAATCCTATCAAATTTTAGAATGACAAATTGATACTTATTACTTCTTTTTTACTAGACCACATACTTTCAGTTAAAAGTATGCTTGTGATCAGTTGATATATTCAAATCCAATAGGCAAATTTTTTAATCTTAATAGTAAATGATAACTTATTTTGCTTGCAGTCAGAGAAAAGTATACATTGAAAACAATATATAGCTGAAAAATAATAGCTCTAGTTGTTAAAGGAAAAAATTACCTAATTTACATTGAAAACCTTTATAGAAAAAAATTCTTTCACAGAGCCTTAACTTGGCATAGTCACTCTAACACACTTGTATAAGAACTTCATTGAGGCTTAGCTTCAAGACTTCAACTACAACAAAATATACAATTTATCCTAATAAATTTTCATTGTAAAGGGTTTAATTTTGTTCAACACATTAACTCCTATGGGAACTTAGAAGCCGGTACAACTGTCCCTATACTAAGTAATGTTCCTAATAAAATAATTTCATGCAAACAGATAATAAGAGAAACCCATTAACCAAGATAATCCCAATTTTAAGAATTGAATAGTTACATTATTGTCACCATTTGAGCAAGATCTACTATGAATGTTTTGATACATGACGAAATTCTTCAGGTAAATTAAAGGCCATGGAAACCCTAGAATTGCTTGTTTGTAAGAACACGTTGAAACCCTGAGACCCAAATTGCAAAACAAAAAAAACAAAAAAGTGAAGGAAAAAAAAAAAAGCATTACGAATAATGCAAAAATTAAAGAAAATGGTTTCGAGAATTTATAAATAACGAGTGAAATTAGGGATAGTAGGAGCTTAATCAATCTGGGTGAAAGCATTGTGAATCTATCTTTGGTTAGGAGAAGAAAAAAGAAAAAGAAAATTAGAAATGAGAATTCAAATATAGGATTCAAGGAAAAAAAATACAAGTTAAAATCTTAATTGAAACAATGCGAATCTTTAAGAATGATATGTCGAATTTGCTTCGTCTTTGCTACGCTTCTAACTTGGTGGAAAGCTCGCGATTGTGCTTTACTCTTCTCAATGAAGAGCTGGCGATTGAGCAAAATATTGTTAAGGAGTTGGGTGTTTATGGTGGATTGAAGACGGGAATAGAAGTGTAGATTTTTTGACTCGATCCTCGTTGTTGAGAAAACTTAGTCGGTAATATATATATATATATACTTACTATACTATATACTATACTATTATACTTTATATAATACTATACTAAAAGCCAGAATACCCTTGTGGTGTTCTCTAACTTTTTAATATAATTTTTAATTTAAATAATATACTAAAAGGGATAATAGTGTTGTTTTAAATTTTGACATCTTTTTAAACTAAAATACCATAATTTATCAGAAATTACTTACTTTCTCCTATAATTAAGGAAAAAATTAACAAGAAATAAAAAAAACTCACGTGTTGTTAACTTCTATTAATCAATTTTTTTTTTTTTTGTTTTGTTTTTTTTTTTTTAAAAATAACCCCTTCTAGAAGTTATCGCATTCACTCCATTTTATACAACAATTATAATATTTTTTTATATTATTTCTTAAAAATGAAATTTTTAAAAAAAAAATCTTGAATATGTGCTTGATATATATATTAAATATTCATTAAAAATAATTATTTATATCAATCATATTTCAAACACTTTTGAATCTATAATTCTTAATTAAAATATAATTATTTATATCGATCTTATTCCAACTTAATTAGGCTCGGCCTAATTAATACACCAATGCTTTCACTTTATCTGTTTAAAAAATTTAAGATTATTCTTAGTAACTAGCTAGCTACTAGCTAGAAGTTGTTTAAAATTTATTACTGGCATAATTAATATACATTAATGGGCATGCATGAACCTATAATGGAATTTCAACAAATTGATTTGCTTGCTCTCATTACATCTTCTTTGAAAAATTTCAAAGGAAAACCTCAACGTCCATGAGATGCCCAAACAACAAAACGTAACCAAAGAAATTAATACAAATTTAGTTAACAATAAATCATCGACATGTCTAATCCACTAGTTAGACAACTACTATGCATCTTAATTACTATATAGTCGCCTCTTCTCCTCCCCCGTGCACTAACCGTTTGCCCTGATCGGTAAACTCTATATAAACCTAGCTTACTGCCTCAAACTCTCAACTCAAGCACCCATCTCTCATTAAAATGGCTTCCACATCTCACAAGTTTTTCATGAGTCTCGTTTTTCTTTTTGCCTCGACCAAGGAATCAATGACGGATGCCCGATTAGTGACCTCAAACCCGGCATTGAGCCTCGCAGTTCGGTTGAAGATGGATGTCGAATCATCATCAAATCCATACTGTTGGGATTCATTGTTTCAACTCCAAGCATGCACTGGTGAAGCTATAATATTTTTCCTCAATGGGGAGACTTACTTGGGACCTAGTTGTTGCCAAGCCATAAGGGTTATTGAACATGACTGTTGGCCCGAAATGCTTGGATCGTTAGGGTTTACAACTGAAGAAGGGGATATATTAAAAGGTTTTTGTGATGCAAAAGCTCATTCCTCTCCTCCAACACTGCCATCTATTAAGCCAAATAAATTGATTCCTTGATTTGTAGTGAATTGGTGGATTGAAAAATAAATTTTAATGATTAGTGGGGTTCATTGCAAATTGGTTAAATTGGGTGATCATGAACTCATGATTTTGTTTTCGGTATACCACAATATGTACATTGAACACCAATGAAGAAGCTCATTGAATAAGATCATAATGAACAATGAGAATCAGTGTTTGAATTTGTTTTTATATGATTGTGATGATTATTAGTTTTCAATGCAATTTATGAATAATGCAATTTTGTAATGGATATTAAGATTATGATCCGTAAATCAGTTATGGTTTTTTGATAACTGTTTTTACATAGTTGAAATTGTCACAACAAGTTTTTGAAAACCACAGCACTACCAAACACTATAAATTATGAGCAATTTTTATATGATCACTGATTATCACTTGAGTTGTGATCATGCACGCCAATTAAAATTATATTTCTTTGCTTATTTTGGCGATGTCCTCCATATATATACTGCATCACCTTCTTTATCATTAAATCATATGTTATGGTACAGTGCTGTAATCTTGTTGCAACAAAAAAGAAAAGTGTTTTAATGTTTCATCTTTGGTTAATTCTTTCCTATTCTGCATAACATGCTCTCTGGTTTACTTCCAAGGAAATAGAATGGATTGCTAAAATGAAAGAAGAAAATGAATAGGAGAAGACCATTAAAATCAAAGAAGATTGTTGAACTAATTAGTGGTTTCAACTGTCAGTGAATATAGAATAAAAAATTGTTAAAAAAAGCCACATCACAAAGGGATTGTCCATATGCCCTAAATATTCTTTTTTTATTTAGCAAAAAGGTAATTCTTTGTTTCATTTAAAATAGATATATACTATCAAAGTAGAGCAACATTTTTTGACATTTTAATTTATTCACATGTAGACAAATCAATCAGATTCATATATATTCGGCAACAAATTTAATGGATCATCATATATATATTTATGGCCTGCAAATTCATAAATAGCATTATGTTTACGGCCTCAAAACATTAGTTTTAATGAGTGAGATTATTTTACGATTGATTTACAAGGCAAGTCCTGGTGCATTTGGATGGTTATGCAACCTATCAATTTATTAAGAAGAATATTATTACCATGAAAAGTATTTCAAGAACAAGGTTGAAATTTCATATTTGATATTCGAATATTGATAATTAATTTGCAAAATAAGTTATTCCTCCTAATCTTTGTTTCAATAACTAATGAGATTAACCTCAAGCACGTCATCAGCTTAATAGCTAGATATGTGCGTTTTATTTATTGATTTCACAAGTTCTAATATATTTGAAAAGATTGTGTACAGTAAAATAGTCATAAATTCTCTCACAAATTAACCTATTCTCCCTTTACATGTGGTAGCATGAAATATAACAATCTTCATATAGCATAAATTGTATGAAGCTAAAGGTTCCTCGAGAGTGATTCACGAGTGATTCATGTATGGGAATGTAGACTTACGCCTAACGAGAACTTGTTAAGGAGACTCGAACTCTCGTTCTTTTTGAGAGAATACTTCTTGAGTACTGTCTTAACAGATAAACTAATCACTTGTTGGTTCACAATATTTCTTAACCAACTCTTATGAACAATGTTTTTTCTTAACTTTCTCAAAGCTTGAGTATTAAGTAGTAATAGAATTTCTTTCATTGAGATCTATTTGACCTATATGCCATATAATGGGGTGGTTTTTAAGATATACATAAATCTCTCCTAAAATTTAAAAAAGTCACTACAACTTAATCAGAACTCCAAATAAAATTATTAAAATATTAAATTACTCATAGTTACTTAATAAAAGACATATATGATTTTAATATTATTAAACTAATTTAATAATGAGATAATATTACTTAACTTAAAGTAAGACATAAATACAAATTAGAATAACAACTACTTTTAAAATTATATATAAAACTTCTAAAATAATAAAAGTTAAAGTAAAAATTATTCACAAAAACTTAAATTTTTAAATTACTATAATTTTTGAAAATATTAATTTGTTTTTGGTCAAGTATATACTAGTATAAATTGGAGGTTGGAGCAAAATATGGTGATTTGTTTTGTCTTGGCTTACATGTAATTGACTAAGATTTGGAAGTTTGATCCTTCCTAGTTTTTGTAGTCAAAACTTTGGCATGAATGTAAGATTCCAAAGTGGGCAAAGGGCATCCATCATGAATATGTTTTTTGGCCATTTGCATGAACCCACGATGAGGAAACAAGCCTTAAATTCTAACCCTTAAGTCAACCATCCCATGTGAATTCAAGTCATTAACCCTTCAATTACGCTATACAACACGGTTACAAACAGCCCACCTTAGTCTTTGTCTCTTTGCCATCCATTTCTAAATTAGAATTGATTTTAAGTTTAAATATTATTTGGTCAATGGAAATTACATATTTATATTTTTTTCTAATATAAGTTCAAAGGTTCAAATATTTTTCATAAAATTTTTAATCTAACAAAATTAATTTATTTGGTTAAAAATATTTGCAGAACTTCAATGATATGATAATATTTGGAGCATATTCACATTATGAGAGTGAATATTTTTATTTTTTTTAAATGAAGAATTAGGATTGTAAATTCTCTACTAATCAGTGAATTGAATATTAATTCTTATAACTTTATGAGATTTATTATTAGGTCAAAGGATATTGTTCGCATTTATGACTGTTTCCATATAAAATTGGCGGTGGGTTACAACTTCGTACATATTTTGCAGGCATCATTCTCATCTCTTTGTTAGTCAAAAAAAAGAAAAGAATTTCTAAAAAAATTTACATATTAATTACATATATTGTAATTGGGCAAAAGGCAAACAAAAAGAAAGATGTCACTATCTTTGACCAAAAAAAAGAAAAGAAAATCAGAAGATATTCCTTCTCAGCTTGGCATTTGGTTCATCATTTATTTTGTTGTTTTTTAAATGTGGTCTCACAAACTAGTCATCACTAATTTGAGAAAATAAAAAGGGAAAAACAAAGTTAAAATGGAAAAATAGTAAATTTTTTTTTTCAATAATAAAAATAAATATTATAAATAAGAGAATGTTTTTCAAGAACTAAGAACATTGCTTTATTATTTTATAAAATATAAATTTAAAAAAAAAAGAAAAAAAAAAGTGACAAACAAACAAGTCTTGAAGATAAATAAATTCCCATCAAAACTCTACTTAAACTGAAACTCCTATTCCTCCTCTGATTCCCAACTCAGTTCCCATCTTCTTCTCAATCTCTTCTTCTAACCCCAAAATACCTTAAAATTCTCTGAATTTCTCTCCTCGAGACCTAGGGTTAAGGTTGGAGTTGTGAACAGAAGAACAACAAAAATGGCTGTCTCCGAAGGGGTTGTGAAGAAAGTCCTCCTTTCCTATACATACGTCGCCATATGGATCTTCCTCAGTTTCTCTGTCATCGTCTACAACAAGTACATCCTCGATCGGAAAATGTACAATTGGCCATACCCGATCTCTCTCACCATGATCCACATGGGTTTTTGCTCCTCCCTTGCATATCTCCTTGTTCGTGTTTTCAAAGTAGTCGAGCCCGTATCAATGTCTCGCGAACTCTACCTCAAGTCCGTTGTACCCATTGGTGCACTCTATGCTCTTTCCCTCTGGTTTTCTAATTCCGCGTATATATTCCTCTCTGTTTCATTCATTCAAATGCTCAAAGCCCTTATGCCCGTTGCTGTTTATTCAATTGGGGTCCTGTTTAAGAAGGATAATTTCAAGTCTGAAACCATGGCTAACATGCTTTCTATTTCTCTTGGGGTTGCCATCGCTGCTTATGGTGAAGCAAAATTCAATTCCTGGGGTGTGATGTTGCAGCTTTTGGCGGTTGCATTTGAAGCCACCCGATTGGTTTTGATCCAGATTTTACTCAACTCAAAAGGGATTATTTTGAATCCAATTACCTCGTTGTACTACATAGCCCCCTGTTGTCTGGTTTTCTTGTTCGTTCCGTGGGTGATCATGGAGTTCCCATCTTTGAGGGACACTTCAAGTTTCCATTTGGATTTCGCCATTTTTGGGACCAATTCAATTTGCGCATTTGCTTTGAATCTTGCTGTCTTTTTGCTTGTTGGAAAGACGTCAGCTTTGACGATGAATGTTGCTGGAGTGGTAAAGGATTGGTTGTTGATCGCGTTCTCATGGTCGGTGATAAAGGATACGGTGACACCCATCAATTTGATTGGTTATGGGCTTGCATTTTTGGGAGTTGCATACTATAACCATGCCAAGTTACAGGCTCTCAAATCAGCAGAGGCTCAGAAGAAGGCTCAACAGGATGATGAGGAGGCTGGGAAGTTGTTGGAAGAGAGACAAGAGGATGCAACAGTAAAGAAGAACGAGACCGATGATTGAGTCAATGGCTGATCTCAAGATTTTTCAATACAAAGAATAGAGATCTGAGAATGAGCGATTAGCATTAGATGAGGTCAAGTTTTTTATTTTGTTCTATGGTGTGCCAGCGCTAGGTATTTATTTTTGTGTTGTCTCCCTTTCTTTTCCTTTTCATTGTTCATCATGTTGGCCCCTTATATCGCCTGTTTAATGATTCTGGCTAGAAAATGAATTAATTATTAAGAATGTTTCTGGAACTCTTCTTTCTGGAGGAAAAGCTTGAATGCTTGGCAAGTAATGTTTGGTTGGTGTACTATATTTGTGCTTTCCTTATCTGTTCCTTTGTTAGGAATATGCATCTATGCATTAGGATTTTCTTTCTTTCTTTTTTAAGGGGGTGGAGGGTGGAATTGACCCTATCATTCAAATATTATTTGATAAAAATGTTTTTATTTTTTGGATGCCAGTACATATTTTCCTAAAGAAAAAGAACTTGCTTGTTATCTGGGAAGCTTGCAAAGTTGGAATTGTAACTCGTAATTTACTTCCTCAAATATAATTATCCAATCAGAACTAATCTCTTCTGTAGTTTGATGATGAATTCAGCACACATATGTCTGAGTCCTACCAGAATCCACCCCATAGCTTTGATGAAGCGGAAACATAGTCAAACTCTCTGTAGCTGTTTTCTGTTCTTTGTATGATAAAACTTAAAAGCTTCAGCTTGATGATCAATAATGCAATACATCTTGTGATAAGATGATTAATATTAGATGAGGGCAAGTAATTTATTTGTGCATGTGGTGTACCCGCAGTAGGTATTTATTTTTGTTGTCTCCCTTTCAATCACATCAGGTTGGACGTTGATATTTATGCTTTATATTGCATGTTCATGATTCAGAATTTGATGCCTGATTCCAAACAGAAATCACCCCATACCTTTCATGCACTATTACTGCACTTATCTTTTAGAACTACTAACTATGTTCTAGATTGCCTGCTATTTTAAGGATTTGATGTGTGTCAAAAAAAAATTATTTCTTGTTCATCGATGTTAATATGTTATACAGTGGGGTTTGCCAACCTCAATTGTTCTTTACTATTCTCCAAGGCGCAAGTTTTTGTTTCTGACTACATGGTTAGAATCGTATGATCATTTGGCATGTAATGAGAATATGGTTATTCCATCAAACTACTGGGTTAAATATTTGGGTGACTTGAGCACTTATTATGTTTTTACTTATAAGCAACAGTTTGCTTTCTCTTTTTCTAAGTTCTTTATCTAATTTTATTTCTTCTTTTGAACTATAGTTCTGGTTGTTCCTTTACGATCATATTATCTTAAATTTTTCCTTCACTTATATCTAGCTTGCTTTATTGGGAAATTAACGGACTGTATGAATTTGAGAGTTCACGTTTTTTCCATTAGACTGTCTTAGACTTTAATGTGAGGCTTGATTTGCCAGTGTTTTAGTATGGTAAGCACAGGTTATTTTCTGTTATGTGGTTTGTTCTGAAGCTTTTTTCCTTTTGGACACTTTCTGCTCTTACAATTTTTCCTAGTCATGCTATTCGTCAATCTTTTGACATTTGTGTGCTTGAATTTTCGATACATCTGAAAGGTTATTGAATGGAAGTTTTTTTCTCTCATTATTGGAGGTATTCATTGTGTTATCTTGAAAATTTATTGAATGGACTTTTTTTTATTGTTAATATATTATAAGAAACTTAATTTGTGCCTCAACAGAAACTAGATCTTTTATGTTTTGTTGGTTGAAATAGCTGAAGTCTTCAGGTAATCAGTGTTTTCCAATTTCCTATTCAAAACACTTATTATGCGAAAGAATTATAAACATAGGAAAGGGAATGAGATAAATGAGATGGAAGGGCAAGTCGCAGCTACCCTGTTTTTCCATGTAATAGGGTGCTGGTAATGGAAGCAATTATATTTCACCTTGTCTCTAGGAACAAGGGACTGCCAATAAAATTACGTCAAAGCTTATCTTTGTCAATTATAAATCAACACAAAATTGGAAAGAACAAGGCAAAATAACCAAAATGAAGGAAAGAGGAAAGGAAATAGTCCAATTACTATTGCCTGCCACCAGCTAATATTAAATTTGTGGCGCTTGATACAGTGCGATGTGAACTGATCCGAAATGGTTCAACCGCATTCCGAAATGGTCCAAGCAATGGGTTTGGTGGTTATAGTGGAGGGATTGCCAAGCCAAAGAAAGAAAGGGAAAAAGAAAAATATCACTTGAGCATTAATATAGCATTCACTAATAATTTTTAAAGTAACCTGAAACTTACATTCTCAACCGGTTCCAGACACATTTAATAATGCTATATTTAATAGCTTAGCATCATCCGTTCTCATATGCTATGTGTGATAGCTCAATCATCATCCCTTTTCATGTGAGTTTGGACCCCATGGGAGATAGATGATGACTAAGTTGTCATATATAGCATTATTAACTGTGACTGGAATTTCAGGTTGTTTTGAAAATTATTGCTATGTATGATATCTTAGTCATCATCCATTCTCATGGGAGATGGATGATGACTAAGTTGTCATATATACCATAACTAAATATGTCTGGAAACGATTTAGAATATGAATTTAGGTTATTTTGAAAATTATTGATAAATGTTACATTATTGTACACATAATATTTTCGTCTTTGCTTTTATTTTCATGGCTTGGTAATTAATATCTCTCCACTTAACTACTTAACCCATTGCTTGGACCATTTTCAACAAATTCACGAGTTATGTATCAACAAGACTGGTCGCACCGTAGCAAGGGCCGAAATTTGTAACAAGGACAGAGCTTAAAGGCACCTTACCAAACCAGAGGAAATGCCATATATCCAGCCCTATCTTACTGTCTAGCACAAGCAAACACTGTAACAGCCAAGAGAGTTCCACTGGTCTGTTCCGACTTCCGAGTTTTGGGACACTTGATTTTATTCCTGCAACTCCCATAGAAAATGGCTATTGGAAGTGCTATTGCCTCTTTACAATTGTTAGATGGTACTTGGTTGCAAGGAGGGGACTGAAGTTGTAGTAATCACATCCTTTTGGTTTTAGCAGTAAGATGATATTCAAAACAACTTATCTACATCTTGATTAATATATTTTTCTAATCTAATTTAATAATTACTCGAGCAGCAAGTTTGACTAAGCATTAAAATTTTAATTTAATTAATGTAATATAAAATTGTCACTCCATTCATTTTGTTTTGAAATTGTTGCATGTTCACTATATTTTCTGTCATGTATTTTATCTATACTATATTTAAAAGTGACTTAATGACAAAAAATTTTATTTTCTTAAATCTCTTTATGTGTGTTTATTAAAACATAGTTATGTTTAGTTATTATTTTGTTTCAAAGAGACTACTATTATTATTTTTTTATAAATTAATTAATTCGTTTCTATTTTAATATCAATAGGATTATAATTATAGTAGGAATATTAATTTATTACTTACTAATTCTTCTCAATACTAATAAATTTATAATTTTTTTGATAATTATATGTCAATAGTAATTAAAAATAAATTTCTAATTTTTTTTTTTTAATAAGTACCTAAGAATTATAATTTTCTTAGTTCTTCTCAAATTTATGAATTAAAATTGACAAAAATTATTATGAATATTAAAAGTATAGTTTTCATAATTGTAATATTGTTATTGTAACTTTTAATTCATAAAAAAATTTACCTTTTTTAATAATTATATGTCATTGTAGTTAATATTGAATTTCTTTTCTTTTCTTTTTTGTTTAATATCTAATAATTATAATATTTTTAGATCTTCTCAAATTTTTTAAAAAAAAAATTTTCAAATCGTATGAATTAAAAAATATTGAAAGTATAATTTTTATGATTATATATTGTTGTTTTAATTTTAGTGGAATAAATTTTATTTTCTTAAATACCCTATGAGTTTTTACTATTACATAAATATTTTTAGTTTAAAATAGGCTAATTATTTTATTTTATTGTTTACTTCTTTCATAATTCTTTTTTATTTTAATATTAATATAATTGTAATTATTTTATGACTAATTTGAGTTTTCTCTATCAATGAAAAGGAATCAGATGGTGGATTTTGTTGCTATGGTGTTACCTAATCACACCAGATCAGAATTATTAAAATTTGTTTCATTCATGATTACATGCACAAAATCAACCTGCCATTCCGTTTTCTGTGTATAGTAGATTGATACGTTTCGTGTTGTTTCTATTCATTTGGATGTGGAAACACATTTCGTTCCAGGAAATAAAATGGACGTAGGGAGAGAGAATGAGAAATGAGGTCAGATTTGGGAAGTGCAGCAGATTGTGGGAAGGGCCGGAGAGAAAATTAAAGAAAGATGATATGAGAAGAGAGAAAATTACATTGGGAATCTAATATCTGAAATCTGTAAATTTATAAATTAAATTACTATAATTTTCTTTTTTTGTAATTTTAAATAAAATGGTAAAGCTGAGTTTTTTATCTAATTGAAAGAATAGATATTGATAACATACACTTACATAGGTTTATGTTAGGATTTCATTTTATTTATTTTTTTATCTTAATTCTTTTTTTATTAGTAATTCTATAATTTGTCAATAACTGTATATCAATAATAATTAATATTGAATTTCTTAATTTTTGTAATTTAATAAGTTACAAATAATTATAGTATTATAAATTAATTTTTTTTTTAAATTTATGAATGAAAATAAATATTAAGATTATAGTTTTTAGTATTATAATTTTATTGTATTAATTTTTCTTCCATCTATATAATTTTTAGAATTTTTTTTAAAAAAATTATATGTTTATATTATGAATTAATTTTTTTTATTGAATTTATCTATTTTTTATTGTCAATAACATGATGTATTATTTTTATTAATTATAATTTCTTATATGTATATCTTTATTGATAAACATAAATATATATATCATAAATATGATTCACATGTAACGAGTGTGTCACGATAGTTAATAAATTTATAAATATAAAACTTTATGAAAATCAAGATATGAAAGGAAAACAAAAATGTAAAAAAGCAGCTTCAATTAAGGTCTATTATCATTAAAATAAATCTAGTCTTAAGAGAGTATTATATACTAATTTAATAAAATTACACATTTAAAAACTAAATAAATAACATTATTATCTATCAAGAACAAAATAGTAATTTTTTCATAATTTCAGTTTTGGAATGTTCCTCAAAAGAGATTTTCATTCGGAGAACCATACATAGCATTAAGAGTCCATACTCAAGTTACCCCAACTAATCCTTTCTAATGTACTTCAAATATTAGAACTCATGTTCTGTCATGTTCTATTGATAAAGTCTTAGTTATACTCAATTCAATTAAGCCTTAAATCTTAAACTAGTTGAGGTTGACTATATGAATCATTTTTATCCATTCACATCAATCTAATGCATCATTTTCAGTAATGCATAAAGCTTTAATATCCTTTGCAATGACTATCCTGTGTAAGTTTCATTCTCCCTTTACCACGTCTAACACCTATCACCTGTACCAAGTCATTTTTTCTGACTATGGTATTTATTGGCCGACATTAGATATGTCCAAACCAACGTAAGCGATTCTCTCTCATTTTCTCTTCAATGGGTGCTACCTCAACCTTCCTACGAATCTCTTCATTTCGTATTCTATCTTTTCTTGTATGTCTAGTCATCCATTTCAATATTCGTATTTCAGCTACTCCCATTTTATAGAAGTGTTGTTTCTTAAATGCTCAATATTCGGAACCATACAATATAGTCGGTCTTACTGTTGTTCTATAAAAATTTTAATTTTCTTTCAACCTATTCAATATTTTAGTGTTGCATAAAACTCTCAACATTTCGCCACTTTATCCACCCTATCTTCATATCATGCTCAATTGTGTCTTCTTTTTTTTGTATAAATGAACATAAATACTTGAATACAATTTTCGTAACGATTACCTGATCATCCAAAGTTATTTTAGTCGAGCTTCTTTTAGTGTGACTAAAATCGCACTTCATATACTCACTTTTAGACCAACTCAACTAACACTTTTAGATTTTAGCACGTTCCTCCATAATTCTAGTTTAGAATTTAAACCTCTCTAGTTTTGTCTACCAACACAATACTGTCAGCAACAACATACACCACAGAGCCATATCCTAAATAGCATAAATAAGTTCATCCATGACTAAAACAAATAGGTAGAGACTTAAGGTTGAACCTTGGTGAACACCTATTATAATTGGAAACTCTTTAGTCATACCGTCTACTATTCGCACCCTAGTCATTACTCTCTCATACATATCCTTTATAACTTCTACATATTTAGTTCGAACTTTCTTTTCTAAAAAACCTACCACAAACTTGTCTTGGCACCCTATCATATGCTTTTTTGAATCAATAAAGGCCATGTGAAGATATTTTTTCTTTTCTCTGTATTTCTCTATTAATCTCCTAAATAAGAAAATAACCTTTATTGTAAATCTTCACGTCATAAATCTAAATTAATTCTCAGAAACTAAAGTCTTATTTTTAAATCTATGCTCAATCACTCATTCCCTCAACTTCATTGTATAACTATTAAATTTTATTTCGTGATAAATCGTACAACTTTATATATCTCTTTTATTCTTATAAATAAGAATCTAATATACTCTTTTTTCATTCATCAAACATTTTCTTGATCACTAAGATCTTATTAAAAAAATTTGTAAGCCAGGTTATGCCAACATTGCCTTACCATTTTCATCTTATGAATAAGAGACCATTGCCTTACCATTTACCATTTTTCATCATATGAATAATTTCTTTAATTTCCTATGCTCTAATCCAACAAACAAATCTACAATTCATAACATCAAAAGTGTCATGTGTCAATGAAGTCTTAATCATGGTTAAAACAAAAATATTGAGACCAAAAGATGCTTTGTTTAACATCGAGGTAAGTTTATTTTTTCAAGTTAATTATAACTTTGTATGAAGATTTTTTTTTTTTTTAAAAAACACTGAAATTCAAACCAATAAGATCTCTATGAACACACTATTTGCCATTAAATAAATCTGCTTAAAGCATCCTTACCATACCAAACTCCAATCTGGTTAATAGTAAAATATATTACACTGCTTGACAAACAAATTACACTAGAACCAAGAGTTTCAGAGGTACAATGCAGAAGTACCAAATTACGCTTATGTCAAAATTTTCAGCAATTTTTTAATAGCAATCTAACAATAAGATAAATCACAATGAAAATGTCATAGCACTGGTTCTGGTTTAAAGTATCACTCATCCTGACTACAAGCAAATACCACTCTATTAATAATCTCCCACATTCCATGAAGATAAATATTAAATTTAACTCAACAATTAAAACATTTTCCCTTGCAACAAAACAGAAAATTTAGTCAAAGCCTCTTGAAGCAGCACGATCGAAGAAGCTCGTCATACCGAATGCATTACATAACTCAGATTAACAGCTTTTCAATTGCATCCTGCATTCCAGTCAAAAATTCAGAATGAGCACTTAAACAACAGAAATGAATACAGAAGACACAACATGCAAGTAATTATGCATTCCAAGTCAAAGTGATGGGTACCTTAAGCTGTTGTATTTGGGATTTCAATTGGCTTCCCTCATTTGTTGTCACAGAACAAGCAATTACCGGCCGTGTGACACCGCATGCTCGCCCAAGAGCTTGTTTTGACGGGACAAATACATAGGGCACATTCTGAGAAATTCAAGAGATGCAGTGCATTGTTATGAACTGTGTAGCAAGGAATGTCAAAGAGCCCATCAACAATTCCCAATATACAGTATAGTCAGAGAAGCAATCATGTATAAAACTACATGACAAAATCACAAAGATGGCTCCAGAATATGTGCAGCAATGCTCAATGTAAGGGCAAGACTTTAAGCTGAAGACAACTAGCAAAGCCATCTATGTCACTGACAAATTACGTTCATGGAAACTACACCAACTTACAGCACATGATACAAGAAAAATAAGAAAGTTTGGTTTCATAACCAAGAAAACAGTGAAGTCCTAAATTAGCACTTTAATATATGCTCGTAAAACAAACCATCTCATATTAATTGTCTTCCTAATCCATTAGTATTATCTTTGGCAGGTATAATCTTTTTCACCTTGGAAAATATGTATATCTTCCCTTGTTCCTATGGGATAGCTTAGAACATGTTTCATATCATAAAAAATCTATTACATAAAATAAGTAGATAAGAAACTTCAAGTGTACAAGTACCAACCAAGCAACAAAATATAGGCAGCTAATTCAAACTAGAATGGTAGAGCACATAAGGGACAAATCTAATAGGGCCTGTATATCTCTCAAGAACCATTTCTATGGGCATAAGAAGTATGCATTTCATTAATTCTTCCAAAGACAACTGTCCCAGGGATTTTTGTTAGAGAGAAGACAACTCTTACTTCGAAGATAAAAACCACACATCATTTTTGAATGGATCCCTGAAAATCAAGGTGGATATCAAATTCCTACCATTCAGCATTAAAGGAGGGATTAAAGATTCCAAAAGAGATATCTAAACTAAATAAAGGTGCATATCAAATCCCAGTTCCAAAATCTAGAACACATGTATCCCGTGAAGTGCTAACATGATGTAATGATAAATCATGCCAATGCTTTGAATTAATTATCATCGTCACACCGAAATGAATAACTGAACATCATCTAAGATAAATATTTTGGCAAGAAACAACAAATGTAATGGGGAAGAACGAAAACTATTCAGAATACAATCCACAGAGAACTGCCAGAAAAAATAAGCATACCCACTATCCGTGAGTGAGAAAACCAATTCCATTTCCTGGAATTGAAATAGCATGCTACTAATCATCAAAGCACAACTCATGGCCAAAAGTCAAAAAGGAAACAAAGAATGAAGTTCACCTTATCCTCAGCCAGCAAAGGTAGATGGAGAAGAATCTCAAGCGGCTCAGTATCTGCTGCCATTACTACAAACTCGGAAATACCCCTGTTTAGGGTCTTGGTTGCTGAAACAAGTTAACAAACACACATTAAACTAAGTAAAAGAAACACCCACATTAGGAGAATCAAAAAAATGAATGTATACAAATATTGATTTTGTTTTGCAAAGAAAAAACAAATTTTCATTAATACCCAGAAACTAAAATGTAATTGGGTAGGGTGACTCGGGCTGAAAAATCTAACCTTCATTGGCCCCCTTTTTTAGCTGCTTGTAGTTAGCAGCTTGTTGAACAAGATCCATAATAGTTATGGTGAGCTGGGAATCGGCCAGCGGGTACGCTTTTGGATTGACTGCCTCTCCTGTCTGCACATACACACCATGAAGAAATTATTAAGCATTCATGCAACCAAATAAGAAACAAAGAGAATAGAGATAGGGCGAAGGAGAAGGAGGGTTACCATCTTGGCGTCGCTGGTTGGAGGGAGAAGAGAGGCTAGGGTTTTTGGACGAGAAGGAACGACAATATGAAAACAGGGTTTAAGCCTACGGGAGCTCTAACATTATATAGACACCCCGTATGACAGGCCCTCCACGTTGAATGGTCTATAACTGATTTGAAGGTTATTTCAGGGCTCGTAACTTATGGGGCTTATAATTCAATTACTAACTTATTGGGCCAACTTACATCTTCCCATTTGCACAAGTAAACTTTTATTTGTTATTTTTAAATTTATTTAGTCAAGATATAAATTTTGATTACTATATTTTTTTTTTTAAATACATTATTCGTTGAAATTGAAATGTATTAGGAATATGAGAAAATGACGAATTATTAAAAATCATAATTATATAATATGATAATATGTTAAATTAATTTGATTAGAATGTGTTATAATGTAGTCATAGGTATAGTTACACATGTTTAGAATATGAATTTTATTAAAATTAATTTAAAATTTAAAATATTATAAATTAAATTAAATTAAATTGATAAAATAAGTGAATTTGATATTGTATTTATCTAATATATTGAATTTTTTAAAAAGTTTAATTAATAATCAATAGAAAAATGAAGATATATCATTTTATTCATTTTCTGACTTATTTATCCACTGGTCATGATGAATATAACAACCTTTAGGATTTTCATCTTTTTTCTTCTAATTATGCTACTGCCACATTATTTTCCGTGACTTTTTCATTTCAGCATAAGGAGGTAAACCCGGCTTCTCTGGAGGTGTATAAGTATGCTCATACAATGTGTCTTTAAAAATGTTTAGAGTTTTAAAGGTTTTTCGGCCATAACGGTAGTAGAACACCTTCGGGATTAAACGGTACCATGTATCAGCCTCACCAGATCTTGCTAATAATGTTTGCCCCTGATAATAATACTACCCATCGCGTGAGAATTCCCAATACGGTATTATTAAGTAAGGGCCTCACACATCCATGTCCTCGCGTCCTCCTTGTGACATTGGTGCCCTGGTGTCATGAACATAGTCTAAATAAGAATAAATGAACCACGTTAGGATCAACCATAACTCACTCTTGTTTATTTTTCTTGACAATATAGCCATGATATGCTTTACTGAAATTACCGTCATAATCAACATGTAACCTTGTCTGAATATCTCGTTGACAGTGTGCATTAGGGCTACACATGGGTTGGTAAAAACTGATAAGCCTAATCGGCTCGACTCGTCAGTTCTTTTGGTACCATAAAGCTCTCGGTTTTCATACAGTATTGAAATTCTTAGAACCGCCCTCTCGGTTTTAGTATTGTGAAAGTGTCGGTTGTATCGATACCGATACCGACTTAACTATATGTAGCTGCCAAGCAATATATTTTCAGCCCAGCCCTTCACAAGTTCATCCGATTCCTCCACAGCGCAGCCTAAAGCCTGGCCTTTTATTCCAGTTTTCCATATTGAACTCACGACCAAACGTTCTAGAGTTCAAGTTTCTATCTTTTCATCTTTTCATCTAGTATATTCTGAACTCTAGTCTCCACAGACTGCCACCCACCCTTCAATTGTCATCTCATCCAGCCACCTACCCTTCGACCTTCGTCTCATCCACTCTTTTCATCTTTCCTCAACACTCAACTAGGAAGCAGTTTTGAGCCTTGGACAAAAAAGTTCTTACTTATGTTTTGATTTTTTACTTTGAAATTCTGAATTTTTGATTTTCGATTTCTGATTTTTGAGGTCTACAAAGTTCAATGTCTGGTTTGAAAGCTTGATTTTGTGATTTTGGTATGGGGATTTAACTCTTATGAACTTGATTCTGGGGCAAGGATCTTCAATGCCTGGCATGGAAGCATGATTTCAGTGATTTTGTAGAAGAAATCAGCTTCAAATTTCACACTTCAGAGCAATTTTATAGGTTAGTATTTTTCTTTTTGACTTCTTCTCAACTTCTCGGTTTTTATTTATTTATTATTATTTTGTTTAATGGAGCATGGCTTTAGAGTTTGCAGTTGCCCACATTGAAAGAGTTGTTTATTTAATTTAGTTCCAAGTTTTAATTTTGCTATGATAATTCAAATATTGTACCATTCTTGTTTATTGGTCTCTGGATCCCATTATGTACTTTAGATTGGTGATTGGTTATTACTTTTTTCTTTCGTTAATGGGAATTATTAGTGGTCTATGGAAAACTTTTGATGCTAATTAGGATAGATTTTCCCCATCCAACTGTTAAAGGCTTGAGTCTCATTCTTCTTATACATTAAATAAAGCATAGTTGTGGTATTATGCCCTGCTTCTCTCCCTTTTGAATGGAACCTAGAAATATGGATGATAATTGGGAATGTTGATGGTATAATATATTTTGTTTGGAAGCACAACATAAACATTGTTAAAAAACAAATACAAACTAGGTTCTTGTTTTCTCTATTTCAATATTAACTCATTCCCTGTTCATAAGTACTGTAATTTACTATTATTTGGTTTTGTTTTTGTTTTAAGGTTTATAATTGTGTGTTATCTTTATTTTTTATATAATGCAGCTTTAATATGGAAGCACTAGAGGAAATTGAAGAAGATGCAAATGAGTGTCCTGCTGGATTAGATCAAACAGATAGAAGAGCTGCAAAGGTTAAAGCTTTCCTGAAGACGGAAGAAATATGTGATATGGGAAAAGTTTGATTTTGTTCCTGCGTTATTAGAAGGTGTGAAACCTACTCCTAAAGCTGTAAGTAAGCATTGTGGAGTTACTGTTAAATGTCATAGTAAATCAATGGTACTGTCATGAAAAATCATCTACCTACCTGTCAATAGTATTTGAAAAATGTTAAAGAAGAAAGACAACTAGGTGAAAAAATGCTTAAGAAGAAAATGACTGATAATGCTAATGAGAAGGACAAAAGCCAAGTACTGGTGCTAATGATATTACGAAAGCAATAGTTGAGTCATTGTACTTAGTGAACTATCATTCAAACATGTGGATTCATTTGCATTCCGTAGGTTATTATTTGTTCTAGTTCCATGGTTTAAATGTCCATCTAGAATGACAATTACTAGGGTTATTTGAACATGTTATATTGATGAGAAGAAAAAGTTGAGAAACTTGTTGATTAAATCAAAGCAAAGGGTTTGTTTAACTACCGATACATGGACATCTAATCAAAACCAAAACTGCATGGCATTAACTGCGCATTTTATTAATAAGGAGTGGAATTTGCATAAAAGAATTCTGAACTTTTACAAGATTGGTAGTCACACAGGATTGGAGATAGGTAAGAGAATTAAGAAATGCCTTTTAGATTGGGAGATTGAGATGGTGTTCACTGTGACACTGGATAATGCTAGTGCCAATGGGGGTAGCAATCAAATACTTGAAGAGGAAGGTTTCTAGATGGGGGTGCAATAGTAGATGGCGAGTTCATGCACATAAGATATTGTGAACATATCTTGAACTTAGTTGTTTCGGATCGATTGAAAGAATTACAGCCTTCAATTGATGCAATTCAAAATGCCATAACTTTTGTGAGGTATTCTCCCTTTAGGAATGCAATATTTGCTAAGTTTGTGGAGAGTGAGAAAATACGAAGCAAAGGGTCAGTGTGCCTTGATGTTCAAACGAGATAGAACTCTTCTTACTTGATGCTTGATAGTGCCAATAATTTCCTTAAAGTTTTTGATTCAATGAAAGAGGAAGATGCCAAGTATAACAAATGGTTTAAGCCAAAGGGTAAGGAAGAAGGTGGGGTTGAAGATGAGGTAGTGGTGAAGAAGAAGAAGAAGAAGAAGAAGAATTGAAAAAATCAAAGGGTAAGGAACAACCACCTACTGGTCAAGATTGGGATAATGTTAAGGTTTTTGTTAAATTTCTCAAAGTCTTTCATGATATTACTTTGAGTTTTGAAGGAATTTTGCATGTAACATCGAATGTTTGTGATAATAGGATTGGGGTGGTGGAAATGGAATTGGTTAGGTGGTGTAACAACATGGATGATGTTGTCTTGAGAAAGATGGCTAAAAGTATGAAGATTAAATTTTACAAGTATTGGGGTAGTGTTGAGAAAATCAACCCTTCGATGTTGATTTTTGTTATACTCGATCCTCTCCATAAGCTTGGATACTTATGTTTTATTTTTAACATTGCATACCCTTTTGAAACAGCAATGGACATGGAATTTAAAGTTAAGGATCAGTTGGCAAAAGCTCGTAGTGCTGGAATTTCAGTTGGCACTATTGAAACTAGTGGTGAATCTAGTATTTTTGTTGTTGACGACTCTTATGAAGTAGATATTTTTTCAAGTGCAATAGATGCATGGATGAGTCAAGCTAACAAAAAGTATAAAGTTGATTCAGAGTCTAAATCAAAGCTTGACATGTATTTGGATGAGGAAATTATTAAAGAAGGGGTTGGTTTTGATATTCTTTTATGGTAGAAGGCGAATGCAAGCAAGTTTAATGTTCTTTCAATGATTGCTCTTGATGTACTAGCAATCCCAGTTTCTATTGCAGCTTCTGAATCTGTTTTTAGTATTGGAAGCCGTATTTTTTCAGATTTTCAGAGTTCATTTCATTTGGAGACTGCGGAAGGGCTTATATGCTTGTAGAATTGGCTATGCCCCACTACTAATACCATCGAAAGTAGAGAAATTTTGGAAGAACATATATAGTCAAAGGAGATTGCAGGTACTTAAATTCAGTTATGTAATTTTCTTGTGCGTTTAATACTTATGATATTGTTATTAATGTTTCTTTTATTTTTTTTCTCCTTCTAGAATCAACTTCAGCTTGAAACAAGAAGCAGAAGGCTCCTATGATAATTGACGAGTAAATGTAAGCTTTCTCGTAACTCTCTTAATACTTGATGAATTCCCTTTTTCTTACTGGATTTATTGTTATTTGCTGAAAAAGTTAACTACTGAATCTTTCCCTTTCTTTTCTTTATTTGCATGCTCAAGATTGTTTGTTCATTGTTGGCTGTTTGAAGCTTGTTTGCAGCAGTGGCTGAATTTGCATTTTCTATACAAGTGGAATTGTACTAATATATAAATTCTCAAGTTTAGTTTCATGGTCACACCAATGTGGAATAAGTTTAACCAGAATGTTATTTTGTTTATGGAAAACAAAGTTGTCAATTTCTTTTTCCATTTTCATCGATAAGCTTTTCTTCTGAAATACAGTATGATGTCTTGATTATAAATATCTATTACTGAGTTATCTTTTGTGTCTTTGTATAAGTTATAAGGCTTCATAGTAAAGGCCAATTAAGGATGGTTGTGGGGTAGTGGTCTGCTTTGGAGTTGTTCAGTTGGCCCTTTGAGGCCTTAGAACTTACATTAGCTTCCTGGACTTATTTACTTGTAAGGTTATATCTTGGCTACTGGTTCTGTTGCATGTAGCTGAACTGCCAGTTTAGATTTTTTTTTTTTTTTTTTTTTCCCAAATAACTGGATTGATCTACTTTGGAATTGTTCAATTGGCCCTTGCTGAGGCCTCAGACTGTTGATAAGTTTAAATGGAGAATAAAGAAATAAGATAGCAAACTAAAGGATCTGACATAGATTGTGTCCTTATGTTTCGTTTTGTTTTTTGTTTTTTTTAAATTTTGGAATATTGGAGGTAGAGTGCCAACTGCTAAGTGCTAATGTTATATTTGGATTTTTGTTTTGTTTTATTTGAAGTTTAGACTTTGGCCATGTAATTAACTATTTGATAGGCTAGGTTAATCTAGTTCTTAGTGGTTTACTGCATTAATCTTTTTGATAGGCTCGCTAAGCCTAATATATATATTTTTAGTATGTTTTTCCTTTGATTTTATGAAACAAATGATGTTATAACGTTAGGACAAGTTTAAGGTTTTATGATTGTAAAAAAGTTATGGAGCTCATTTTCGTGGCCCATAAAATTTATTATTTATCAATAAAAAGTAGAAAAAAATATATTTTGAATCAATCTGTAGATTGTACTACGATTGTCAATCTGTAGAAAAAAAATAATAGTAACTTATGCAAATTGTCAATTTGATTTAGAATAGATTATATTACGATTGGCTCAATTTGTAGATTGGAAAACCTAAACGCACCCAATCCAATCAGAGTTCCCAAATTAGTACATAATGAGACTATTCTAATTAAGTCATACAACATACCAGTAGATAAAAAATGAAAAGAAGAAGCAATCGGCAAGGAAGAACCATGGTGAAGGAAACAAGATAGGAAGATTTGTGTTTAATATTTTAATTATGATGAAATTATATTTTAATTATTTAGTGATAGAAGTAGTTTAATACTTTGAATTTAAAATAATAATAGTTAGAACTTTAGTTTGATAGAGTTTTAAGTGTATTAGGGTTTTAAAACTTGCGATGTAAGTGTCTCTATTCTGTAGTTGTCAATTAATTTTGATAAATTGAATTGAAGAATATTATTTTTATTAGATTAATTTAAGTTTCTAACCCCTTTCCTCTAATTCTCCCTCTTCTCTTTTCCTATTTTTGGGTCTGAAATCACATAGCTATATAAGAGGATCATACCCAAGAAATTGTAGCCCTAACTAAAAGGAGTATTTTGTAATCAATTAAACTTTACTCAAAAGAACTTTGTAATCAATTAAACTTTACTCAAAAGAACAAAGAAAAAGAAATTATATTTTGTAATTTCATAAGCCAATTTTTCATCTTCTCCAAGAAAAAATAGATTAAATGAAAAAAGTATATAAATACTGATACTATCATGATTATAATACTGAGTATTTCTACAATTGATTTGCATTTCAACCTTGTAACCTTGATGAAATTATATTCACCCAGAGCAATTGTTAGTCTGTTACCTTGTATACTGTCTTAGAATAATGTTTTTATAGACATTTTTAAATAAACCTAAATATAATTCATTAGTACATCCAATTAACTCCAAAAGAGAAGACACTTTTGTAAATAATTAGATCTCAATTAAGTGGTTCAATTCTGATGATTACTTTAAGTACACTGAATTTCTATAAGCTAGCTCAACTAAAGGATAGCCAAACACTGACTTTGCTAGAGGACCTGAACCCAGTATAATCCATTACTTCAATTTCATTGATGCAAATGTTGCTGCAAGATTCATTGCCTCTTCTACCTGTGATGCATCTCTTCCCTGAAAATAGTTATACCATACATCAGACGAAGATATCAAAGAAAAGAAAATACCAGTCACAAGAAAACGTTATCAGCTTACGTCCAGCTCAATAGATAGAGATGTAAAACTTAAGTTCTAGGCATAACAAGAAGTCAATAAAGTTATCGTAGTGATTATAGTTAGCATCATCGAAGTGATCAGACTTCCTACTTTCTTGAAGCTATCAACTTATCTCCCAACCAGTAATCTTCGCCAGAGACTTTCGTAGTAAGAGTAAGACTGATGGAAGAACAGTACAAATAACAATATAATTCTATTAAAGCCATAAAATAAATTACTTAATAAGACCATATTCTTCATAAGTAGTCACGAATAATTAACAGACCCTTTCACCACAAATAGCATAGGCAGCAAACCACTATTGAAGACTCCGAAGTTTAAATATGCATGTCACTCATAACAAACGAAATGCATTAAGTGCATACAGTATTGATGATCCAGATTACAGAATATTCCTAGATGCTTAACAAATTGCTTTACAAATATGTAACCATGGTTTGCTTACTAACCTGTCCAGATGCAAGGCCACCTTTACCTTTACCACCCTTTCCTTTTAGAGGCCCCAAAGCTGCAGACAACCACTCCGAAACCTCCAAGTGTTTTCCCTTGTCTCCATTCTCAGGTACTCCAGCACAAACCACAGCCTTATTTTCGGTTTCATCAATGCTAAACACCATCACAGATAATTCCTGGAAGAAAGAGAAAGAGAACAAGACACAAGATGATTGATGGAATATACTCAAGCCTCTGATGTCAAACTACAAAAAATATAAATTGGTACTCCATTCTTCATTGAATTTAACGCAATTAAAGCATTGTGCTACTTAAGAAAACAATTCACAAAGCCCTAAATATAATAAGACAATTAAGACATTGGTAATGACCTTCTGCTCTCTAACTTTCAAAACTGCTTCACGAACTGCAACAGCATCAAGACCAACATTAACACGAGATATGCAGAAACCCTTCCCCTCTGAAACGGCATGTTCAGCCTTCTCTGTAGCTACCTCCACTGCTTTCCTTAAATTTTCTTCAGCAATCTTCTTTTGTGCCTTTCTTACTTGATCCTGGTACAAACAAGAAATTAGAAGATTAAGAGTTGGGACAACCATATGTAATTGAAATGAAGGGGTAACAGTAGTCAACAACGGAACAAGGATTAAAGCATGCATGATAACCCTGTAATTTACTTTGGTTTAGATGCAATACCTGAAGTCGGGCTATTTTGACTCGGATATCAGCTTTTTTCGCAGCTGGAATAGGTGTCGAGTCCACACGACTTTTCAAAGAAGAAACTTTCTGTAAATTGGAAACCAGAAATTCAACGGACTACAAACTTAGAGGGAAAATATACTCCTTCACTATATAGTTAACAGAAGCATGTTTACAAGTTCAAAAAGAAAAGAAATCTCTACAAGCAACATATCAGGAAAATTGGAAATAATTTCCACATCAAAGTGCAGCCAATAAATTAAAAGAAAATTGCAAAAAGAAACCTTCCCACTAGAGGGATCTCTATTTCAATAAAAGAAATCTTCCTTCCAGCAAGGTCTACGGTGTCAAAATAAAGTGGATAAAGTATTGATAAAAGTTGAATAAAAAAGAGTTACACTCATAATACGCTTGGTTCTAAGAACAGTGATAGCAGATCAATGTAACAATAGTTGCAAGTTGCAACTCATAAATGCTCTACTCTATCACACAAATTATACTGCCCCCGAAGTGGAGAAAAGCAGCCACAGAAATATAGAGAGACAGACGCACAGACATGTATGTATTGGTCAAATATATCTGACAGGGAAGTTTAAATAGAAGATACAATTCTCTATAAATTCACAACTTAATCAAACCAAATAATCAGCGGCCTCACTAGAGTTTAATAGAAGTATATAAAAATTCTACATCATGCTATGTAAATTGTAAAATAATTTTAAAATCCCAAATCAAGTTTGCAATTTCAAGAAATTATAATGATATTACAAAAAATACACATGTAGGATCTCTTTTGTGCATTTCAGATCATCTATCAAGAAGCATATTAGCCAGTACATCAACAATTAAGATTGGAGGAGAAAGCGGATACAAAAATGCACAGAACTTGCCCATAAAGCTCGTGGAAGTAAGGAAGAACCACACTACAATAGAAATTTTCACTTACAATGACAAAGGTGCAGATGACTATTGACTAGTGTATATTGCTTTGGCAAGGAGAAAATGCATGTGGCTGAGGAGCCCACACAAGATATAAGACAAATGAAAACACATGCACCAACCAACCTTTTCCAATGAAGTTCCATCTATTTTGGCAGCTTCATCTACTTCCTCCTCAAGCAAGGTTGCCATTTCCAGAGCCTTGAAAGCACAATCAGTTGTAACAGCTGTTATCCTGCGGATCCCTTTCGCAATTCCCTCCTCGGATAGAAGGGCAAATGCTTTAGCTTCCCGAGTATTTGATATATGAGTCCCTGTCAATCCAAAATTAAAACTTTAAAAGAAGAAACTCCAGAATTGCTTCCAGTAGAGCAACTACTTATTTCAGGGTAACAACCTCCACACAATTCTGCAGAAATGGATAACCATTGTTCATTCTCGGGATTAGCCAGGAGGTCCTCAACTTTTTCTCCAATCGCTACAACTCTGACTGGGTCAGGATAAACCTGTATCCAGAACGGACAGTATTCAAGGAACAAACATTGAAACTTGCTTGATAAGAAAAATGTAAATAAAGTTAAATCACTGACCTCTCCAAAAACAGCTCGTAGACCATTAATACGCTTTGCTTCCCCAAGGGTTACTTCCTTAGAATATACGCCTAATTCTGCTTTTATTTGCCCATTCACAATGGATTCAATCTTTCTCAAATGCTCAGGATCAACCGGCTTGCCTAAACAAATTACAGAAACACTTATGGTAACTTTGTATATAAACTTTGAAACTTCAACTGATCAACAAGAAAATCCTTACCATGAGAAAAATCAAATCTTAATTTCTCGGGAAGAACAATAGAACCCTTCTGGTCAACATGATCACCAAGTACCTCCTACATATATAATAAGTGAGTGATTTCAACAATCACATCCACAATCTAATAAAGGAGAAAAGTAAGGCTTCCTGTTAATGGCATTTTGGACATACCCTAAGCGCAAAATTCAACATGTGTGTGCAAGTATGGTTTGGGGCTATGATAGTGCGCCTGTCATAATCAACCTGAAAAATTTAAGTTACAAATAAGGACATACAGCAAGAAAATAAATAAATAAATAGTAAAATCCAGAGTTTTACCTTGCACACTACTTTGTCATCCACAGAGGGGCCCCTAGTCCCTCCAAGAAAAGAACCAATATGAAGAACAAAACCTCCATAGACTTGAACATTACAAACTTGAAATGAGCCAAATGGGCCTTCTATATATCCAGTATCAAAAATCTATAAACACAAACTATATCAGATGCACATGAATAAAGTGTAAAGAAAAAACTAAAGACAGTGTACAGAAAAATAACAATAACGTTAGGAGCATCCCTGATCACACACATTACATAAGATATGGTAAACATGTTAGCAAACTGCATTGGAGAACGGCACACAAGAATATGGACACGTGTAAGGTAACAAGTATATGCAACAAATACCTATACCTCAGAGTCTAAGACCTTCTGCACAGTCTTTGGCTAAAACATCCCTTACGGCCTTACCAATTTTATTTTATTTTTTTAATTGGGTAGGGGGAAAGGGGGGAATAAACCTCCATGTAGGCTTCCAAGAGAGTCAACCTTAACAATATTCAACTTGACCAATTACAACACGACCAAAGTTGGAAGCAGCCATTATTACACCATTCCATATGAAGCATCATGGCCTTCCCGGTGTAACATTCGCTGTGTTTAGAGGAAAAACTAGTGTCTTGGAACCATCAAGCTAAATTCATGGGTCTTGCATCATGAAGAGACTCCTGTCTGAAGTAGGGGTCCTTATTATTCTACTAGGCCAGCAAACTATTTAACTTCTACTCTGGCTCAATGGTATTTTTCTGAATTGTGATTGAGGTTGACTCGAATTCCCAGTAATGTTTTTATTTCTTGGACACAGGAATGCTAACAGCAGCTTTCAAAGATTTCCAAGGACTCCTCCAAAGACAATTCACTGCCCAAGAAACAATTTGGCGTATTTATATGCTCTGCTAGCTCTATATTTTACTTTGAACCTAGTAACTACAGCTTGAAAGCAACAAGTTATTCCTCTTGGGATCAATGCCAAGCTTTCAGGAGATATTGATTGAGCATAAATAGATGTTTCAAGTTTTGAAGTCAAGGAGATGAAAAAATAGAGACTAAAATGTTATTAATTGTAATTGAGGTTTAAAGCCTCGGCAAGAATAGGATTTAGTGTAACAACCAAAGAGCCTAGCTGCTGACTAACACAAGTCTGCTTTACTGTGTGATCAGTGTGCTTGTTGTTGCTTAATTGTGTTTGCATGAAGCTTAGAATCTTAAAGGCATGCATTATGATAATTAAAGTGCATATATCTGAACTAAATGATGGATATGCATAAAAAATTGAGTATGCAATGCCTTAAGTGAATCAGCATGTATTTATAATGAAATCACAATGAATCAATCAAAATAGACTTGCCTGCAGGTTAAGACTTTGTGTCAAATTTACTTGATGTGCCTATGGGACCTCTATTGGATAAACGGTAGAAACCAGACAGATCGGATAACTTTTGTGTGAGCTATAACTTAGGGAAAGCAAGACTCACCTCGTTGAGTATAAACAAATCTAGGAGAACATTGAAAGGATATTAATCATGTTCTTGTGTAAGCAGAAATGCTGTACCACTCAAAAAATCCCTTGATGTAGAGCATAAGCTCTTGAAATTGATTAGTCCTTATTGAATCTACCTATTACTAGAAAGATTAAGAGCTCATTTGACGCATCATATGATATAGGATTATAAAATATATTAGGCTATATAATTATATTGTTGTTATACTGAAGTATTATCATTCTCCTCGCCACTGTATTGTTTTATTTTGTCATGCATAGTATAAGAAAGAGTCAATATTATAAGTCTATACTATCATGTTGCAGCCAAATGTTATATATGAACTAACTAGATAGTCTTATTCGATCATGTTACCCTTATACGATACGCCAAACGAGCCCTAAATGTGTAAGGTGTTACATTTAGTACTTTGCAAATTAGGCTTTTATTATGTAGGATCTAGGCTAATTATGAGTTTTTTCTATATTTAAGATTACTTAGGGATTATGCTAGGATTAATGAATTGATGATTGAATTATGTGTTTTTCCCCTTCTCTACCTGCTCTTGTCCTCTCTCTAGTTTCTCTCTCATCCCCTTCCAGTTATCCCTCTTCACTAAATCTTTGTGCATCAATTTGTAAAAGACCCCAACCTTGATCCACCATACATAGCTATCCCATCAACTCATACAATAAATTCCACAATGTTATCCCTCTATTGGCTCAAAGAATTTATCAAATGCACCTTAGTCAAAAGGAAAAACATAACTTACCATCAGACATCTCAGGTTACTTTTGAGTTCCAGTCCAAATTAGATCCTACACTTATTATTATTGATTACAATAATGATTATCTAAATGAAGCTATACAATTGTTGGTAAATTCCAGATTCAAACAAAGTCTTCTTGCAAGTGAAATATGCTTCAAAGAAACCAATCCTTATGAACCAATTGTATGTAATTCCCAATCACAATGAATCCATCTCGTCTCCTTATGTGGACACTTGGATAAATGTTTGGAAAGAGTTGACTCTTGCACTAATTATCTCAAAAAAGAGTACGATAAACAATTGAACAAGCAATTTGAAGATGAGACATGTTTACTGGCATTGTAAATTATTAAGTAGAATAAAATGCCACAACATCAGCAGTTGTTGAATCATACTTTCTATCATTATTCCAGTCATGTTAGACACACACAAAAGAAGTAGCGTTTTTAAAATTTAAACCTTGCAGTCACTTTCTAGATCAAACTAATACCTGACCACCTTGCTCAGCATAGAAGCTTGTAGATTTCAAAACTATGCCAACATCATCCGCAGTAGTAAAACTTTCTAAATACTCAGAACCAGTATAAATTGCTTTTATCTCGCTCTCGTGGTCCTAGAATAAGAAGGAACATAAATAAGTAGAAATATAATAGTTTGACACCGAGAGAAAGCCATAGCTTGATGAATGCAACATTCCCTTCAAATGGCTCAAACATCATACATAATACCAATTATAGATAAACAATTTCAATCATAACCTGTCCAAAGAAAATGTAAAGAAAAGCAGCATTATCAAACATAGCTAATGGCCTTGAGATAATAAAAGGGGTTGAAGTTTCCCTTCTAGAAGTCCTTCTAATATCCAGAACTGTCAATTTTTTATGTCCTACGTAATCTAGGGTTTGATCAGTAACATGAGTCTCTACATGAGATTACATATTTACATGTGAGCTTATTAGAATGAATAAATCTAAAGTATAACATGAAACTACTGGAAATATATATATATATATATACAAGTCTATTACACAACTCTTCCTCCAGGCTCAAACTCATAATCATTGTACACTGCCATGCCCAATGCAATTCCATCCCTAGAGAATAGTTAATGGCTCATCAAGGAGAGAGTACAAATAACCTAGTATGCATATATTGTTGCCAGTTTAACTACACGATAAGGTATAAGAATTATAATTACTAACCATCTGAAATTCTACAATCAGCATTTTAGACAGAAAAAAGCATGAAAATAACTTGTATCCTAGAACACTTTCCTTTTTAAAAGGCAGGGTAATGTAAGAAGACTTGCAAGAAATTTCAAGAAAATTTAAATAAATTCCTTTGGAATTCTGTAACAAGCTTAGTGTGTTTATTGCAAGCTATGCAATGAATTGAAATAAGTAAACTTTCTGCAGCCTTTGGCATAATCTTGAATAAATTTTCTTTCATACTAAAAGAGGCAGGAAAACAAGATTCTCACCTTAAACCAAACAAACTTGAAACTATCATCCGTCGCAGCAACCCCCTTTTTGTGCAATACTGAGGTAGCATCAGCATCCAAGACAATAGCTCCACCAGCTTGCTACAATGATCAGAAAAAAAAAAAAAGAAAAAAAAAAGACGAAATGTCACCATACTATCTACAATTAGTTCACATTAAGATCAATTAAACTATTGCACCTTTAGTGCTATTTGTTTCTTAAACCATCCGTAGTTATTTTTTAGTCTTCTCAAAAGAAAACGAAGACTTTGGCCAAACTCAGTGGATAAAAAATGCAAGCGCTCTAATTGAAAAAGAGAATTTTATGGACAAAGAATGTAGATGCAGAAGAGATATACGAAGAATAGGCACCTTAGTCTGAGCATTTCTAGATCTCTCCCTTGCTGCATCCATGGCACTATTAAAACCATTGACATCAACTAGTAATCCCCTTTCTTCTGCCATCAACTGATAAGGAACATTGAGATGTTGAGTTACATAAGACAACAAGCAGAATATAGCAATAACTTTGCTATGTCAGAACAACAAACAACTCCCACTTACCTGAGTCAGATCTAACGGGAAACCATATGTGTCCCACAATACAAAAGCTTCCTGCAGCTCAATGGAATAAGACTAAGCCATAAGTAATTAAGAATGAAAGCATCCAAACATATGACATACTCAAGCTCCACAAAAAGGACTACAACATTTTGACTGGCATGGCAAGGATTGAATAAAAGACTTGGTGAATTACTAAGTCTAACAAGAAAGTAGATAACAAATTTTGAAGAGAAGACTACTATTCTGATTGAAAATGATTGAACTTCTTGACCATTGGCCTACAACTCCTTTAAATAAAAAGAATTACAAACAATGTAACACAGGACAGAAGTGGAAAACACAAGAGTATCACGCAACACCCTTAAAACATCCTTGCATACAAGGAAAATAAGATTTGGCACACCATTAATATAAAATAAACGTAGAATTTATTGATAAAAGTAGAGATCATTGATTTTATAACTCAATAGGAAGCCTGAAACCTATATATAGGTTCCACTTCTAACTCAAATCTAAGTGACGTAAACAACTATTTATACTACTACAAATAGGTAGTTAACACTTTTACTTCCTATGTGGAACCAAAACAAAATATGAAATAAAAATAAAACTAAAGAATCACATCAAAATATCAAAATACAAAAAGCTAGAATATTTTGCGCAGCATTCTTGTCCTACATCACATGACATGAATGATTATTAAAGACTAATAAATTTAGATGGCTAGAACTAATAGAACTTAACACTAATTAAAGTGACGCGGCGACACTTAATTAGAAAGACACAAAAGTGAAAAAATAAACAGCCGCTTATTGTGGGTTCGACTAATTAAGTTGGGTTGAAAATTTGATCAAACCCCCTGGATTAAAAGGTACGGGCTTTTTGAAGTTGGGTTGGGCTATTATTCTTGTCATCGTTGACAGAAGCTATAAACCCATAAAATTAACAACAACATACATAAATTTTTATAATTTTATCCAAGGAAGTGGAGTGAGCTTTGCCGAAAAAAGAAGTTGAAGACTCTTGACTGTAGTGGCAAAACGTGTACAGGAAAGTTGCTACATATATGTTGGAATAGTTGGACTAGTTTCCTTATTTCAAGCTTCCTTATTCTTAGCCTTGATTTAGGTTGTAATACTGTTGATTTAGCTTGTACAACACTCATTCATATAGTATAAATATAACATCATTGTAAAGGCAATACTCACTGATTTTCACCCTCAATACCTGAGTTTTGCTCTTTCTCTAATTTTCACATGGTATCAGTGCTTAGAGAGAGAAAACCCTAATTTTCATTTTTATTCCGTTGTGCCTCTTTCTAGTGTGTCTTCCTACTGTTGTATCTCTTTCCAATAGTACAATCGATTGTCAATATCCGATCATTTCATTATGACACTATTCATTGGTACTGTTCACCATACTATTCATCTCTATTGTTCACTGCCACAGTTCATCAATATATCCACCTCCGAAAAATCTTAAATCGGTTTGTCAAACCCTAGTACTTTTATCTCTGTGTTTTTTGGATCCCCTGTTATTACTACTAAGAAATTAAATAAATTTAATTATCTATCATGGGCTGCTTCAGTTGAATTATAGTTTATGGGTCAAGGTCATGAAGATCATTTATTTAAACCCCTATCTGAAATTCCTGAAAAGGATCAACTTATATGTAAGAAAGTTAATGCTCAGTTATGTAATTTGTTATGGCCATCCCTTTCATCTTCACTTTTGCAGATTTTTGTTTTTTATAGAACTAGATCAAAATTGTGAAAACGGGCCAAAGCATTATATACCAATGATATTCAACGTTACTATGGTTACTAATATGATGAATTTGAGACAGCTTGATCAGGATATGCCTACTTATTTAGGTAAAGTTCAGAATGTAGGGCACCTGTGACCACTAGTGTTACTACTTAGGAGGAACACCAGGATAAACTCTTTATGATTCTAACTCTCTTTGGCTTCCGAGCCGATCTTGACTCAGTTTGTCACCAGGTTTTGGCTGGTTCATCTGTTCTCTCTATGGATGATGTTTTTGCTCGGTTGTTACAGACATCCTCTTCGATTGTACCACCAGTTAAGACTCTGCTCCCTAATTCCTCTATCCTGGTCTCCTAGTTTTCACATCATGGAGGACGAGGGGATCGAAAGAATTGAGGAGGTGATGGACAACGTCTTAGTGTTTATTTTGCAACAAGATGGATCATAATAAAGAGCATTGTTTTAAGTTGCATGGTCGACCATCCTTTGCACCTACCATAGTTGAAATTGAGAATTTGACACCTCCTGAGGATCAATCTTTGAATGTCTCTCTGTTAGTAGCCGATTATGATGAATTTTTACAGTACCAGGCTACCAAACAATCTTTCTCAGTTCCTCATGGTAATTATGTCGCCTGTCTCTCTCAGCACACATCATCTGGAAATTAGATACTTGATTCTAGTGCATCTGATCATATCTCTGGTAACCCTAACTTTTTCTCTCATATTTCTAATTCTTCATCATTATCCATTGTTAATTTAGCTAATGAGTCTAAAGCAATTTCCAGAGGCATCAATCAAGCCCGTATTCATTTTCCTTATTCTATTTTATTCAACAATATACATATTACATGGTACTTGACAAAGACAAAAGTTAAAGATTTATTCATAACTCAACTACCACTGCTTTCCTATATATATGTGTATACACATATTACATATATATATATATATATATATATATATACAAATAATTGGGCAAGATAATTTAGTGTAAAAAAAAAAAAAAAAATTGCCTAGGTAGAGAAGTGGTTATGGCAATGTACCTTAGAGTCTAATTCTCTTTGGCATGAGGTAGTCAAGTAAATCAGTCTCCAACATAATGATTTATTATATGTTGGGTCAAATGTCCCACATGCAAGCCCCTAAGAACTCGCCACTCATGCATACCCTCAATTTTCTTCATCCTCTAAATTTAGATGAGGGTGGTAACCCATGTCCACTAGTTTGAGATGATGTAAGGGGGCAGGATGATCCCCCTTTTTGTTGCTTTCTCCTCCTCTTCATCATCTCTACAATGACCAATTTTAAGGTTTTATTTGGTTGCCCTTGGTTTCATGGAACTTTCTTTTTTAGGAAATATTAACGATAGGTAGGAATCAAAAACTTTGTTGCTAAACGTTCTTTCCCTGTGGTCTTCCCTAATAAACCCTATGGAAGGCTTTGGGCCTTGGACAGTCATAGTTCCCTTTCATGCAAATCATTGCTTACCCTGTTCATTCTCACACTTCTAATATATTCTTGCTTGCTAGCTGCCTTAGTAAAATTATGGTCCCTCAAACTAAGACTTTAATTTGGTAGGCATTTCTTGATAGAATCAATGCACATAACTTGCTGCTTGCGGGTCTAGATGCCTAGGAAGGCAATTTCTCTTGATGTTTGTGTTTCATGACAAACAGTGAAATAAATGGTCACTTTGTTTTGACAATGCTCTTTTGTTCGAGTTATAATGCATAGGCTCTTTGGTCTTTTTGAAGAACAAAGGGCTTGTCCTCAAAGTTTAAAGTGTATGCTGTTGATTAAGTTTAGGGATTCCAAAAAAGGGTATGATAGTGTAAGATACCCTTAGTTTACAAGTATCTGGTACATGTGGTAACATAAGGCAAGAATTTCTAGGCCCAATTAATATCTTCAAATGATCCTTGGGATGGTATTGTCTTATTTGGCTTCTTCTTGTTGTCACCATTCCAGGTTCTTGAAGGCTTTCATGCTAGTGGCCGTAGCTATATGTCCCATGTTGTTATTTTTTGCTTTCTATTTAAAAAGAAATCCTAATACTCCACTTTGTACTTTGTACCCTTAGTTTACGAGTATCAGGTACATGTGGTTGAAACATAAGGCAAGAATTTCTAGGCCCAATTAATGTCTTCAGATGATCCTTGGAATAGTATTGTCTTATTTGGCTTCTTATTGGTGTCACCATTCCAGGTTCTTAAAGGCTTTCATACTAATGGTTGTAGCTAGATGTCCTTCTATTTTGTTATTTTTTGATTTCTAATTATAAAGAAATCCCAATCCTCCAATTTAAAACTTTGTAATACCAACAACTTATTGGCTCTTGACATGAAGAACTTTCGTAGTTTCAACATGTCGACAAATAATTCAAATCTTTCAGCTTAGAATCTTACATGAACAGCTTTTTGTTTTTATTTTGTTTCATCTTACAATAAAATGTGCACAAAGATGATTGTTCATGCAAAGGAATGGAGAGACAAATTTTAGGTTAAGTCGTAGTTCATATGTATGCAACATATCGATTGCAAGTGCCAACAATGTTGAAAGATAGTACCACGAAAAGAATACAAGGCTTAAGAAAACAATAGAATAATGTGGCTTGAGAGATAGACCGGAAGAATAATTTACTTGCCTCTCCACTCAATATCTTCCCCTGAACATGCCGAACAGCTGTCTCAAATTTCTCGATCCCCTTGAGAAAAGTAACAACCAATCAGGTTCTCTATTATACAAGTTAAGTTAGAGAAAAGCCTAATCTATCTTCATATATATTTAATAAAGGAGAAAATATCATGTAATGAAAGAGAAGCCACCTCAATTAATTAAAGTAATATAACTATGAAGAATCTGGTACTGTCAAGATGTACATGTAGATAGAAACACGTGCTTATCTTATCTGTATTACAAATCTAAGCCTATGTTTTATATACAAAAGTACATGTACGAAATAAGCATTCACAAGAAACAAAGGTCGTTTGTATTTCATCACAAAACAAAAGCCCAGAGGAAGTATTCACTCGAGAGGAGCAACTTTCTACAGTTCCAAAAACATAGATGTACGTCAAATTTTGCTAAACGAGGAAAGGAAAAAATAAAAAACAACCTTTCCGAATAATCAAATTATTTAAACAAGTCTTATCCTACATCAAGGTTCCACATGGTGACAATGTTTCTAGTACTCTGTTTCATTTGTGCCTTAATAAAAATAATATTTTTGTTGTTATTATCGACATAACAAAATAATATTCCAGTGTGAATCATAAATCATTGTTTTTTTTTTTTTCCTTTTTTTTTGATAGAAAAAGAAATTTCATAAAGAAAGAAGGGAATAGTGGAGAGGACAAGAAGTCCTCTTCAACAAAACAGAAATGATTATTATACAATAATATCAAATTGACCAATTTTTAAACTAAAGTAATACATGTATTTAATGGGATTTTAGCTGTCCACATAACTCTATAGAAACTAGAACTTTATTCAAAAAGTTTAACTACTTAATGATAAAATCAATAACTACTTCCATCTTAATTTGTTGTCCACTTGCTGTACTGTGTTGTCCTAAAATAATTTCTAATATTGAACAATTAACGGAAACAATTTTACTTCTTCCCGACTCCGCTCCTTAATAACAAAAGGTGATGAATGACATTAACAAAAGTATTCAATACAAAAGGCCAACAAGCAGTAATTTATGGAAGATGTAATACTTTAATTTTACTTTCTTCAGTTTATTTATAATAAGCAGAACAGATTATGCATGAAATGCTATACAAAATGCATATTACAAGCAGTAATGTCATTCTATAGGTCATGAGATATACGCCTATACATCATGTGAGATCGTGTTGAAATGCTAATACATACATGAAACCCACATTTCTTAATATCTTTAGGTTGATGTACATATTACAGACGATGTTATTTATTTAGTATTTGTGCAAATATATTAATAAGGTAAATTATATAATTTAGCATAGTTGGCATAAAAGCGAGCTAAATATGTGATATGGGCAAGGTTGAATGGCCCAAATTATGAGCTAGAAAAGAAATAGAAGGTATTGAAGGTTTTAACCATAGTTACCAGGATCGCAGTACGTTCTGGGACGTGGTACGAGAACGGGTACGGGGTATGCTACCTAGCTACAATCATGGTACGATGAGGATAGGCTTAGTTAGTTCGCTATTTTGGGACGTGGTGTACTTGAAGTACTTATTTGGGTCATTTTACCATATTTTGGTGGTGTACATCATATTAAATATCACCAAATGAATAGAACATATAATATTTAATTTATGATACAAGAAAGATAATAGCCTACTAATTATATAATTACATACATATATAAAGGAAAAAAAAATAATTGATATAGGTTGAAATTGTGATCATAATTTCTTCTTTTCTAGATAAAAAATCTTAAAATTTTGGGTCTCTAGTTTTAATGACTGAGATCGCGAATAACAATGATCCCAGTATACAAAAGAACCACGATCCCGGAACAAAATTCCATAACGCGGAACGCAGGGGTCAAGAGATCCCAGTAACTATGGTTTTAACAACAGGACACCATTTTTCTTGAACCATTCTTTTCAAGTTGTTATGTATATTACTTTTGTGTACAAGGTCAATGAATTAAAGTTGAATAATTAAAGATATTGAGTCGATGCTTGTCATATCAAGATTCAGCTGAATCAGAGATTAATTCTATAATCATGAATCATAAGATCAAAGAACAAGAGTCCAGAATGGCAAAAAGTGATGGGTATCATACCAAGAAAAAAAAACGAATCGTACATTTAAGAAACAGAAAAATAAGAGCAAAGACCTTTAACAACTTTTGATTATCAATGCTAAACACACATGGAAGGTGAAAGACATTTAAACTCTAAATTATAAGCGAACTCGAAAAAGAGGGAGGAAAAAAATAGAAAAAGGTTTTGGCTCCAATACTACACTTTCAGCCAGGGAACCCAGCAATGAAAACAATTATAATATGTTGCAAAGATGGGTGAGTTGAGTATGGTACTGTAAGTCTAACCTTTGAAGACAAAGAAAAAGAAGAACAGCCATGGCTCCTCCTGTGCTGTTCTCTGCAGACATGGGTTGGTTGGGTTGGGTTTTGTCACAGAGATGGGTAAATTATTTCCACATACCTTAACTTTCCGTATTTTATGTAACTTTCATACAGCAATTCACTGTGGCATTTACTATAATACGTAACAAAACCAAATGAATTTCAATATATAGAACTCTAACACATAACAAGTACTATGAACAGGATGTTTAAAAACTACCAAGAAATTCATTTAAGCCAGTACGAATTATTATTGTTTATTGTGTGTGTATATATAACTATATAAGTACGTGAGTATGTATACATACATCTGTATAATATATATACATATAGACACACGTGCATATGTGTTATGTATGCTAAAACGGTTAAATCTTTAAAAGTATCTTTCAATCATTATAAGGTGATTACATCTTTAAAAGTATCTTTCCATCATTATAAGGTGATAAGAAAGTAAAGTTTAATATACTATAATTCTTATAATGAACAGTTTACTCAATAAACAAATAAAATTTACAGCAATTAAGGATTCGTTTAGGTAAGGAATGCAAACAAATTATGAGCGGTAAGGTAGTGGAAAAACTATGGCACTCGGACCCAAATACACATGCACATATATGTAATATAAATTGACTTCACTCAAGATAAGAATAGCCAAATGATGACGACAGTACAGACCAGTAAACTCTTCAGAGGTCTCCAAATGCATATGATTCACTCTTACCTTAATTAGCGTTTTTCCAAAACTTTCCTCCTCCTCTTTTATGATATCCCTAATACGCCCTTCGTGTTGCTTTAGCTCTGGGAAAATATCACCCATCACTTTCACCACAACATTCACCAGCCTGGATTCATATATATATATATAAACAGAATATTTTCTTATTAAGTACTGTTTTTAATCTATATATCAAAAAAGTATTGTAACAGCATCAACATATCTATCTAGAAAATGGTAATGAACTGAAGAGAGTAAAATTTACTTGGGGGCATCGCAACAAAGAGAAAACAAATTTAAGGTCCCATCCCATGTCCACAAAAAATAAAAATAAAAGGTTCAATTATGAAAACAAATCAAAATTATAAATCCATAGCACCATAGAAGCTTTTTTGTATTCATACCCATTGAAAAATCCTTCTTTCGCTTTCAGAACCTCACGCCCATACCGAACAGCTCGACGGAGTATACGCCTCAAAACATACTCACGGCCCTCATTGCCTTCAGACAAAGTAAATATGACACATGTAAGCAACAAAATCTAAAAAAAGAAATAAATTAAAATGAAAAATATCTAATTAAAAGGAAAGCTTAGTTATCAAAATAATTCAAAGACCACAAAAAAGAAATATAAACCTGATTTTTGTCAAATATCTAACAGCACAAAAAGTATCATTCCATCTTTTTTCAGATGGAAATCACATTATAAATGAAGTATATTTAGGTGGAGTTTGAAAACTTTTAGAAGGGTAAGAGTACGAAGTAGGAATTTGGTGACCTGTCAAAAGGGTAAGTGTAGATGGGATAGAACTAGTCATTCTGAAGTAACTTTGTCTTGGAAAATAAATTATGTTGGGTGCTTTTACCATAATAGCATAGTTACGTTGTTTCATAAGTGTTTGTTTGAACTGTGTAGCATTTGAAGACACCAACAGATGATAACTTCAAAAATTGTATGTTCCACATGTTAAACATCTAAAACTATCCTCCAATAAGAGAATTTCAATGCAACTACAAGCTATAGAATGTATTAGAAATGACAATAAAATGAGAATCAAATATACTCTCTCTTTTTTCAAAAAATATAACTTTACAATGATAATATCACAAGCGCTTAGGTAATACAAGTTATGAAGCCATTAGTCATTAATATATTTCAACATATTTCCATCTCATATTAACCCCATCCAACAAGCGACTACCGTGATTGCTAGATCATTATGGGAGTTGGTGCTTGGGCTCTTTGGGTTGTTTGGGTAGAAGAATTAGTAGGCTAGCTTAGGCAGCTGCTCCTCTTGGTTTAAAGTGGGTGATTTAGCTTGATAGAAACAAGTGTATCTTCAATAATGAAGAGGTACCACTAGGTAAATTGAAAAGGACACTTTTACATTTGTGGTACCATTGGATGTGTCCATCCATCCCTTATTTCATTCTAGTTGGTCTTTTATAGAATTTTTTGATGGTCTAAAATACTATTTTCAGTCGTTGGATTTCAAAATTCCTATAAGAACATAGGGTTTGCATTACTTTCATACCAAAGAGCCTTTCCTTTGTTTCTGTTAGAGTAGCTTAGTTAGTGGGTCAAATAGCTTAGTTAATGGATCAATTTCCTTATTTATAGTTTTCTTATTTATGTATAATTGACTTACTTGTACTCTATACAAACTCGTACTGCACACAATCTCGTAGTATAAATATATTATCTTGGTATGAGAAATCCTCATCCAATTCATCAAAACTCTTTGGGTATCTCTCTTTTAGGTCTTAGTTTTGGCCTTCAGAGGTGTACTGTTGATTACTCGGTTTTCTATAAACATACATCTTAATGGCAGAATTCTTTTGATTATATTTGTGGATGATATTGTGATTACAAGTGATAATAACCATGGAATTTAGCAATTGAAATCATTCCTATAGTCTAAGTTTCAAACTAAAAATTTACGACAGGTAAAATACTTCTTAGGCATTAAGGTTGTGAGATCACAATTGGGGATTTGTCTTTCTCAAAGAAAGTATTGTCTGGATGTCTTAAGTGATACATGTATGTTGGATTCAAAACCTGTAGACACTCCTATGGATCCAACACTAAACTTGTACCGGATGAAGGGGAGCTACTGATAAATCCAAAGCAATACAAATGTCTTGTTGGTAAGCTAAATTATCTCACAATCACTAAACTAGATATTGCTTTTGCAATTAGTGTGGTTAGCCAATTTCTTTCTCAGCCTGAAACATCTCATTGGAATGCTGTTATTTGTATCTTAAGATACCTTAAACTGCACCCGGAAAGGGATTACTATATAAAAATTATGGGCACACTCTAGTTTGAGGACATGATCGTGGTCATACATTAGTTCAGAAACATGATTATACTCCAGTTCAAGGTTATAGCGATGCTGATTGGGCAAGCTCTCCATTTGATAGAAGATCTATTACAGGATACTGTATATTTTTGGATGGAAATCTTGTTCATGGAAAAGCAAAAAACAAACTGTTATTGCAAGATCCAGTGTTGAATCTGAAAACAGGGTCATGACTCATACCACTGCTGAGTTAGTTGGGCTGAAAAATCTATTAGACGAACTTAGATTTTAGCACTCACAACCTATGGAGTTAGTACGTGATAATCAAGCTACATTACATATTGCCTCAAATCCAGTCTTTCCTGAACGAACAAAACATATAGAGGTTGACTGTCATTTCATTGGTGAGAAACTTATGGATAATACAATCAAGACAACATATGCAAAATCTGAAGATCAGTTAGCAGACTTATTCACAAAATCTTTGGCAGGAAACCGGCTGCAATATCTATGCAACAAGCTTGGAACATATAACTTTTATGCTTCAGCTTGAAGGGGAGTGTTAGAGTGTAAATATAGATAGCTTAGTTAGTGGGTCAAATAGCTTAGTTAATGGATCAATTTCCTTATTTATAGTTTTCTTATTTATGTATAGTTGACTTACTTGTACTCTACACAAACTTGTACTCCACACAATTTCGTAGTATAAATATATTATCTTGATATGAGGAATTCTCATCCAATTCATCAAAACTCTTTGGGTATCTCTCTTTTAGGTTTTACAGTTTCCTCTAAGAAACTTGGACTTTCCATGGAAATTCGTCCAATGACTTTTTATTGATACGGAAGTACAAATTTTACTAGATGATGAAGGCTATCTATTGATGAACTTCGAGCACATTCAGAATTTGATTGTCATAAGAATATCAAAGATTTTTATGTCCTAGGCTGATTCCTTTTTTGTGACCTAGGATTGAACCTCGGGTTCTGGTGAGATGGATGACCTCTCATTGGCATTCCTTCCTCTAGTAGTGGCACCCTTTCCCACCCTCCAAAGGTAGTCATGCCTTTAATATCTTAAGGAGGTAGGAAGGGTGATCAGGATATTGGAAGTCTTTTGGGTTCTTTAGTCCTGTAATTAGCGAGTCTTAATGGACATGAAGCTAAAGTTAATGTCTTTTCAAATTCCCTAAATAGAAAGAGTACAAGCATGAGAGAGAAAATGCAGAAGTTAATTATGGAGAGACTAAGCAGCAAAGGTAAGCTAATATATCTTCGTGATATTTGACTTTGGTTGGAGGTAGGAAAGCATGCTTTTTTGGCAAATACATTTTTCAGTAAAATATTTTGAAAACATTGTAGGATTTCACTCTTAAAAGATGTAGGGTTTGTTTGGTTAAGCTGTGTGTAAAAGTATGGCAAGTAAAAATACTTTTTAAGTATAGCTATTTAAACAAATATAGTGTAAAAGGCTGAAAAAACATTTGGATGATTAACGTAAAAACGTTGTGAGATATAAACAATTGTTTGATGTGTTGTTTTAAAAGAGATATTGAGTATTGAAATTACTAAAAAAGGGGTTTGAAACATTTTTGCAACAAGTTATTTTGAGAATATTTTATATAAATACTTTTGATATCTAAATGATGATAATATATGTTTTACTTTATTTCTTTTCTAAAGAATGATCACATGTATTTCTTTTTGTTAAATTAAGAGATTTTTATTCTATACATAAATTAGATTAAAGGTATATGTTGAAATGGAACAAATATTATAAGTGTATTTGTTTAAATCAAAAAATCATTTGAGCTTCCCTTATTTTCTATTTGAAAAAACTTTTTTTTCTAGCTTTCGGATTTTAGGACTCTTAAAAGTCCCAAAAACACTTTATCGGACTTTTCAATTAAGTTCAAAAATTAAAATATCTATTACCGAACAATTTTGGATAAAAGCTTAAGATTAAAAGTTGTTCTAAAAGCTAAACCAAACAAGGACATTATCTACAGAAGGTAATAAGTGCTTAGTTAGCACCTCTTTGATTTGTCATTTTCCTTTCTGAGGATTCTAAATCATAGGGAAACAAAAAGAACCCTAAAGACTAAATCAACACAGAGCAAAAGATGAAAAATAAAGATTCTCTAGAATCCTACCAGGACAAGAACCATCAGCAATGGCAAATGAGAGAGTTCTAACATGATCTGCAACAACTCTGTATGCCATATCAACTTTGTCTACATCATCCGATCCAACTTTCCCAGAGTATGGTGGAGCTCCAGTTGCCTGCATACAACCATAGCAAGATTACATATAAGCAACATAGTCAAATACTTAAATTGAAATAAAATAGCAATCTTCAACACCATCACCACAATCATGATATGTGGGATGTGCCAAAGAATGATTAAGAAAATACTCTTAGTAAATTGGGATATGCATCAAAAACATTGAAGAGCAATGAGATTATAATTCATAGTTATTGAAGCAGCATAACATTCAATATCAAGCAAAATTCATTATTTGTGTAACTGGCCTTTCTTGCATCATTTTTAATATTTCTGAATATGAAAGAAGTGAAATACAATTGAAAAAACAATGTCAATCTAGAATTTCTGGTCTACTCTAATGCTCTAGAATAAACTACCAATATCATTATAAGATTATGCTGCATGAACATTTTACAAGAACTTCAGTATAGAAAATGTTAACTTCTGGTAACAATCATGGAAGTTCTCCATCTTCTCCCTGCTCCCTTCCAGGGATTGAGAACTCCCTTTATGAAGGAGATTATGTACCCCGAGACTATGAAGATAAGAATCAAAATCCAATACAGCTACCAGAACACATACTATTAGGAACCCATAAATTAAAAAATTCAAAGAAGAAAAAGAAGATTTACTCATCTCACCTGCTGAATAGCACCAAATATAGGCAAGAATACATCAGTATCATAATTGCTCATCTTATTTTGGAGAACAGAAGTCAATCTTTCAAAACCCATGCCAGTATCAACATGCTTTGCAGGAAGCAGTTTTAGAGAGCCATCAGGATCCCTATTGAACTAGTAATGACATACAAACAAGCCAAAAGTTAGCCTCAAATTTTCCAGAACAATGACAGACCAAAAAGCAAATGATACATATATTGCTCATGAAAAATAGTACAACCTTATCCAAACATTTTGAGATCAATGTCCAGAACGAATTGAAGATGCTAATCATAGCCATAGGGCATACTATAAATGACATACCTGGATAAAGACAAGGTTCCATATCTCAATGCATGTCGGATCATCATTATTAACCAATGATGCAGCATCACGGTTGCCAATTCTGTCATAATGTATTTCAGTGCAAGGTCCACATGGACCAGTATCACCCATCTCCCAGAAATTATCCTATTCCAAGATGCAAAAGACCAATAGATATGAAGAACTAAACCCAAAATAACATCAAAATAAATAAGTAGGCATTATATTGGAGAAATTAACACAAGCAAGTCAATGTTTGAGCTTTAATCTCTGCACCACCTCTGCAACATCAATAGAAAATCACATAATAGAAAATCACATAATAGAAAATATGGTATGTTTGTCGTATCAATGGGGAAAAAAAAAACATTTGTCACTGTCTAGGCAGGGGGTGATTTCAACTTTCAGTGGGGGGTTTGTGGCCAGAAACCCATTATCAAAAGTTCATGAGTTCTTGAATATTGTTCACATGAGATGAAGAACTAAAATGTGATCAAGGACCTATAAGACACGATATCCATCAACAGAAAAAGTACATATATATGAACTCATCAACTACATTGATTACTAACTTAAGAAATAATTATTCGTTGATAAGAAATAAATTTTTTTTTAGCAAAAAAGAATGAGTATGTGAGGAGAACAAGAAGTATTCCTACTCAAAGCAGGAAAAAAGAAAAAGAAGAGGCATGAGCTAAACTAAAGTTCTCATCAATCAAAGAAAGCCCCTTAAAAGCACCAAGAGAACACCAAAGAGTAATATAACTAACCAAAATAATCTTTACAACAGTAACTGATTCTATTTTAACATCTTCAGTTCTTTACCAGCAGCAGTGACATTGCTAAACTTTCACTGATGTGGATAAAGAGACCTGTCATTGACATAAAAAACTAACTATCGCTTTTTTTTCCTTTACTTATTCTCAATTTAAAGCCAGTCAAGTAACAATATTTTCAGCCAATGAGATCAGAACTGAGCTCTAGGTTCTGTTAACAACTTCAGTAGTTATTTAGCAATTGTTTTCAGAAGCTATAGAACAATTTGAGTAAAAACAGAATTCACACAGTATACAATGCAATAAAATTACAACAAAATTGAAAGACTTGGTCCAGATAAAACACAAATTTGATACATACTTTACATCCAAAAGGCAGCACTCGTCCAGGAGGTAAAAACTTGAGCCATATATCTCTAGCTTCAGTATCAGAAGCAAGACCAGCCTTCTCATCACCACCAAAATAGGTAGCATAAAAGCGATCTGTAGGTAATTTATAAACCTGCAGGACAGAAAACCGAAAACAGGTTTAAATATCAGTAGAGACACATATCATGAATTATATAGATTAAGGAACTCAAATGACGAAAAATTTCCAACCAGGGACAGAACAGGTTGCAAAAGATGATGCCAGTTTCCATTATAAAGCATTATAGGCAATTCAGTAACTACCAAAAAGCAGCTGTGACTATTAGCGGAACAAATGTTGCACCCGAAATTAAATTTCATGGTCATGAATTTTCTTTTTGCTTCGGACAAATCCAGCATTAAAATATGAACAATAACATAGTTCTCATGGTGTCTTAGTTTGGGTAGCAATCAGAAAGGGTTAGGACATGTTTAAACAGTTTATTCGATTTAAAATATGAACAATAACATAGTTCTCATGGCGTCTTAGTTTGGGTAGCAATCAGAAAGGGTTAGGACATGTTTAAACAGTTCATTGGCTTTAAGGTGGGTAATGGGAAGCATGCCTTCTCAATATGCTCTACAAAAAGTTAACACGAATAGGGAAAGGGAAGATTTCATGTGTTGGACACAAAGTAGTTCTGATTCCTTTTCTGTTAAAAGCTTTTTAATCCAGCTATATACAGGCAGCATAGCTTCTTTTCATTGTAAATATGATTGGCATGCTAAGGTCCTCCTAAAGTCATGTTCTTTGTCTGGACAGCCTCCCTTAATTGAATATTGACAGCAGACAATCTGACGGAGAGAGGTATATGCGTTGTTAGGTGTTTCTAGTGCAAAAAAAAAATTGGTGAATCTATGGACCACTTGTTTATTCACTGTCCGATTTCTAGAACCCTGCATGAGTTCGTGTTTGGGCTATTAGGGATTGTTTGGGTAATGCCCGGTACTGTTATGGATCTCTTGTTTTGTTGGCACAAGAATGAAGGTAAAAGATGTAGCAGGCCAGCTTGACAGGCAGCCCCTCTTGGTTTGATCATTGATGTGGGTGATTTGGTGTGTACCTTTTTGTTTATGTGGTTTCAATGGATGTCTATTCAGACTTCTTTTCACACCATTGGGTCTTTATAGAATTCTTAGATAGAATGAATTGTAATTACTAGTTTTGCTTTTTGCCTCCAGTGGGTTGTGTATGTACCCACCTTGTGTACAATGATATGACCCTTTTTCATTAATAAAATCATTACTTATCAAAATATATATATATATATATGAACAACACCTTGACCTAACATAATATGGTACTAGCACTGATGCCACTGCACACTAATCAAACTTCTTTGAACATGTACTCTTGTACAAATTAAATTGGAATCACAGGAATCCCAAGGACAAGATGTCAAGAACCAAAGTTATAGCTGAAAAGTGGTAAGACAGCCTTTATACAATAGCCCAATAATAAGGGAAGCAACAGAATTACGATTTGTGATGTTAGAACCCAGAATGCAACAATAGAAATAAGGCATTTCCACCAGTACAACAAATAACACATCCATAATTTGCAAACATATGAAAATAGTATCAACACTATCACACAATAATAATCATATCTATCTTGAGGCAGCTGCAGGCTTTCATAAGATTGATAATAGGAAATGAAAAGACAAATAATGGATAACTGCAAAATTATATCAATCTGAAAATAATCAAACAAGACATAAGTTATCCATGACCATACCTATAGAAGCCAATTAGAGTAACCACTTTCAGTAACATTCTAGACAATCCTTTATATATAATTAAAACAACCAAACACAAGGGAGGATAAATCCTCAACTATGTACTGCTTGTCCTAGATTTATGAATTAGAATATCTCATAGCTTTAACAGGCAAAAGGAGAATTAAGGCTATAGTTCAATCCAGGCCTAGGCAAGGGGCGTTATGGCAAGGCATGCCCCTGAGCTAAGAGAGGCACCAATTTTATAATATTCAGAAATAAGTTTATTGAACTGAAAGTTCTTCCAATAATAAAATGAGAAAATCAACTAAACATCAAATCAAGCCTAATTCACAATAACTAACTGTCAAGAACATGTGATAATATCATAATAAGTTAATAATAAAACATTGTTATAGGCTCTTTCATGAATTATTCATTCCTCCCACTTCTAATTAATGTATTCTTCCCACAATTTCTTTTTTTAATAGATTTTATTTCCTATCAAAAGCATCCATGTATTAAAAAATAATACTTAACAGAACCAGGAAAAAGAGGGAAAAAAAAAAAAAAAAAGACGATTGACAGAACGAGGCAATATAATTATAGAAGAACAGTTATTCACATTATAACAGTGTGAAGAATTAGAACAGAAACACAAAAAAAAAAAAAAGATAGGAAAGAAGAGGGGCAGATGACATAAATAAGAAGCAGGAGGAAGAGTGGAAGACCATAGACTAACCTAAGCAGTAGAGAAAGAGATAAAGAGAGAAGGAATTCATGGAGGGAGAGAATGAATCCCCAGGGTGGAAGAGACAATACATCATAATTTGGCAGGTACTTCTCTCCTCTTTTTTTTTTTTTTCCAGTGTTTTTTAAACACAACTTATACAGAAGCCCCAACTGCATACAGGTGGCACCTGCTGAAAAGCATGGCAGAGGAGCATATTGGCAGCGCCTGCTGCATCTTGCTGGCTAGGGGCAACAGGTTTCCTGCAATACCTCTCGCCTAGTCATGCCTTTTGAACTATCAATAACCAAAAATCTTATTTTCACTCTCCGACCAACCATAGAGAGCTATAGCAATGACAGGTATAATAAAACGGAAAGAAATCATCTAGTCCTGAAAAAATTCAATATAATCACCAACATATTAAATATAAGCTAAATCTTGAATCCTTTAAAAAACATGTACTAATAAAGACACCGGAATTCAGATATAGCTATTAGCTTCACCATTAGCCCTTAAAGTTCTGATTTTTGACATAGACTTAATGAAACATAAAATTAGTTTTACAATTATATTTCATTTACAACTTAATTGGCACATGAAACAAAGAAAAAGATTAGAGAACAATGGAAAGAAATAATAAACCACAAATTATAAGCAGACCTTCGTAAGAAGTTCCCATGCCCATTCAATGGCTTCCTTTTTAAAGTAGTCCCCAAATGACCAATTGCCAAGCATCTCAAAGAAGGTGTGGTGGTAGGTGTCCTTCCCTACATCATCGAGATCATTGTGTTTTCCACCAGCCCTAATGCACTTTTGGGTATTACAAGCACGAGTGATTTTGCTTAAGGGAGTATTAGGATCAATGTTCCCCAAGAAAATTGGCTTGAACTGGTTCATACCTGTTAACTCAAAGTCAATTTCACTAGTTAATGATATAAGAGAAAAGAAAAATAAGAGAAGAACATTATTGAAGTCAAACAATTATTAACAAAGAAAAAACAATGTGTACAACTAGAGAACTAAGGCATGTTGAAGAAGAAATTGCATTGTCCAAAGTCATGATCATCCACAAGACAAATGTCAATTTTCTGTCCGTACCAGTAACAGTTAACTCAACTCAAGATGAAGACCACCTATAGTTGCAACTGGGAAAGGAAGGACAGCTCTCTAAGGTTGCTGAGGAAAAGCACAAGCAAAACAAAAATTTTGTTGCCACTGATACAAATAAATAAACAAGCCCCCAATCGAGTTAGCAAGGCACATGATACTTTTATTTGATATATCTTTTATGTGTTTATGAAAAGAAAAAACGTAGAACACAAACTAAATTCTTGTTGCCAGAGTCACTGACCAATTAGGAAAAAGGCTAGGAACAGAAGGCTTCATTTTGATTATTTAGAATGGAATTATAAACATAATATTTTGGAGAAAGTTCCTGATTGAAGGAAAAGAACTTTATGAGATGGCATCCCCTTCTAGTTGTATGTAACCATTGCCGCCAGGAAGCTTAATGTTAGGATAGAAAATAACATATCTTTTCCTACAGTCTAAATGATTTGTTTCTCAACTGTTCGGCATAAACCATGATTGATGGTTGAAAGTAACCAAGGATTGAAGTATGTTTCTTTATTTTAGTATAACTAGTTGCCAGTTCTTGTTTCTATGAATAAAATTAATTCAGAGAAAGAATGAAGTCCTGAGTATAATAGCAAAGTGAAAAACCTTGAACTTTAAATTCATGCAATAGAAAACCACAAAGATTACAGAATTACCGAGTCTCTGTTGACCCAATAATCAAAACAGGGATGAAAAAAAAGGTGAACATGCGGAGAACAAGATCAATACCAGCATTAGCAAAGAGAAGTGTTGGATCATTATGCGGCACAACAGGGCTAGATTTCCAGTAGACATGGTTCTTCTCCTTGAAAAAATTGAAGAAAATGTCTCTCACAAGGTTCGCCGGCCACTCCAACTCCAAGGACTCAGCGTCGGGCATGGCAACAGATGAAATGGAGAAGCTCTGTGAAGTGAAGAACGAGAAAAGCGATCTGAATGAGTTCCCGACTATCGGCGCTGAAAGTGCTGGAGTACTGAGGCAAACGCGCAGAGAAAAGGAGCTTCTCATTCAGTCATATATTCGTTTGTGCAAATATTCGTTTTGTTTGGCTGCAATATTGACAAATTCACAGCTTCATTTGTGCAAATATTCGTTTTGTTTGGTTACACAGCTTCATTTGTGCAAATATTCGCTTTGTTTGGCTGCAGTATGGAGCATGCGAGTAACAGATAGGGATTTTAAGATGAAATTTTTAGACAAAAAAGGGCAAGGTGGCCTTCACATTTTGTGTCTAATCTCTTATAATTACATCAATTTTTAATTTAATTCTTTTCTTAATCATTTCAATCTTTAAAATTATTTTTAATCAAATTAAATTCTCTTATTATCATCATATTATATATAAACAAAATAATTCTATATAATTTAATTTTAATAAAAAAATTTACAAATCTTTTAAGATGATATTTTTAGGGCAAGGTGGCCTTCACATTTTGTGTCTAGTCTCATATAATTGCATCAATTTTTAATATAATTCCTTTTTTAGTCATTCAAATCTTTAAAGTTATTTTTAATCAAGTTATATTCTCTTATTATCATCATATTATAAATAAATAAAATAATTCTACATAATTTAATTTTAATAAAAAAATTTACAAAACCTAAAAATAATTTAATTTTTCTTAGATTTATATTTTAAGATTTTGGTTTTTTTTTTTTTTATTGAATTTAAAGAGGATTTTTTTTTTTTTTTTTTTTTTTACTTGAATTAACTAAAGTAAATAGAAAATAATTATTTCAGGATAACAACCTCCACACAATTCTGCAGAAATGGATAACCATTGTTCATTCCGGGATTAGCCAGGAGGTCCTCAACTTTTTCTCCAATCGCTACAACTCTGACTGGGTCAGGATAAACCTGTATCCAGAATGGACAGTATTCAAGGAACAAATATTGAAACTTGCTTGATAAGAAAAATGTAAATAAAGATAAATCACTGACCTCTCCAAAAACAGCTCGTAGACCATTAATACGCTTTCCTTCCCCATGGGTTACTTCCTTAGAATATACGCCTAATTCTGCTTTTACTTGCCTATTCACAATGGATTCAATCTTCCTCAAATGCTCAGGATCAACCGGCTTGCCTAAACAAATTATAGAAACACTTATGGTAACTTTGTATATAAACATTGAAACTTCAATTGACTAACAAGAAAACCTAACCATGAGAAAAATTAAATCTTAATTTCTCAGGAAGAACAATAGGACCTTTCTGGTCAACATGATCACCAAGTACCTCCTGCATATATAATAAGTGATTTCAACAATCACATCCACAATCTAATAAAGGAGAAAAGAAAGGCTTCCTGTTAATGGCCTTTTGGACATACCCTAAGAGCAAAATTCAACATGTGTGTGCATGTATGGTTTGGGGCTATAAAAGTGCGCCTGTCATAATCAACCAGCAAAATTTAAATTACAAATAAGGACACACAGCAAGAAAAAAGAAGAAGTAAAATCCAGAGTTTTACCTTGCACACTACTTTGTCATCCACAGAGGGGCCCCTAGTCCCTCCAAGAAAAGAACCAATATGAAGAACAAAACCTCCACAGACTTGAACGTTACAAACTTGAAATGAGCCAAATGGGCCTTCTATAGATCCAGTATCAAAAATCTATAAACATAAACTATATCAGATGCACATGAATCAATTGTAAAGAAAAAAATTAACGACGGTGTACAGAAAAATAACAATAACGTTAGGAGCATCCCTGATCACACATATTACATAAGATATGGGTAAACATGTTAGCAAACTGCATCGGAGAACGGCACACAAGAATATGGACATGCGTATGGTAACAATGATATGCAACAAATACCTATACCTCAGAGTCTAAGACCTCCTGCACAGTCTTTGGCTGAAAATATCCCTTACGGCCTTACCAATATATTTTATTTTTATATTTTTGAAGAGGAGGATCCCATGTAAGCTTCCAAGAGAGTCGACCCTTAACAATATTCAACTTGACCAATTACAAGACGATCATATTTGGAAGCAGCCATTATTACACCATTCCATATGAAGCATCATGGCCTTCCCGGCGTAACATTCACTGCGTTTAGAGGAAAAACTAGTGTCCTGGAACCCTCAAGCTAAATTCATGGGTCCTGCATCATGAAGAGACTTCTGTCTGAAGTAGGGGTCCTTATTATTCTACAAGGCCTCTAACATTCTATTCAGCAAACTATTTAACTTCCACTCTGGCTCAATGGTATTTTTCTGAATTGTGATTGACGTTGACTCGAATTCCCAATAATGGTTTTATTACTTGGACGCAGGAATGCTAACAGCAGCATTCAAAGATTTCCAAGGGGTCATCAATTCAATGCCCAAGACACAATTTGGCGTATTTATATGCTCTCCTAGCTCTATATTTTACTTTTTTGAACCTAGTAACTACAACTTGAAAGCAACAAGTCTTTCTTCTTGGGATCAATGCTAAGCTTTAGGAGATTTTGGTTGAGCTTAAATAGATGTTTCAAGTCTTGAAGTCAAGGAGATGGAAAAAAGAGAAAAAAATGTTATAAATTGTAATTGAGGTTTAAAGCTCGTCAAGAATAGGATTTAGTGTAACAACCAGCCTAGCTGCTGACTAACACAAGTCTGCTTTACTGTGTCATTAGTGTGCTTGTTGTTGCTTAATTGTGTTTGCATGACACTTAGAATCTTAAAGGTCTGCTTTACTATGTGATAATGAAAGTGCATATAGCTGAACTAGATGTTGGATATGCATAAAAAAACTGAGTATGCAATGCCTTATGTGAATCAGCATGTATGTATAATGAAATTACAGCGAATCAATCAAAATAGACTTGCCTGCTGGCTAAGTCTTTGTGTCAAATTTACTTGATGTGCCTATGGAACCTCTATTGGATAAATGGTAGAAACCAGGCAGATCAGATAACTTTTGTGTGAGATATAACTTAGGGAAGGCAAGACTCACCTCATTGAGTATAAACAAAACTAGAAGAACATTGAAAGCATATTAATCATGTTTTTGTGTAAGCAGAAATGCTGTACCACTCAAAAATAGCCTTGATGTAGAGCATAAGCTCTTGAAATTGATTAGTCTTTAGTGACTAATTTGGACCGGATTATCTCAAGTTGGTAATCCCATTGAATCTACATGTTACTAGAAAGATTAAGAGCTCATTTGATGCATCATATGGTATAGGATTATACAATATATTAGGTTATATGGTTATATTGTTGTTATACTTAAGTCTTATCATTCTCCTTCTGACTGTAAAACTTTATTATGTCATGAATAGTATAAGAGAGGATCAATAATATAAGTCTATACCATCATGTTAAAGCTAAATGTTGTATAAGAACTAACTATATAGTCTTATTCTATCATGTTATCCTTATACGATATACCAAACAAATCCTAAATGTGTAAGGTGTTACATTTAGCATGTTGCAAATTAGGCTTTAGGCTAATTATGAGTTTTTTCTATATTTAAGATTACTTAGGAATTATGCTAGGATTAAGAATTGATGATTGAGTTATGTGTTTTTCCATGGTGGTCATTATCCCTTTCCCCTTCCCTACTTGCTCTCGTCCTCTCTCTAGTTTCTCTCTCATCCCTATCCAATTATCCCTCTTCACTAAATCTTCGTGCATCAATTTTTTATAGAGCCCCCTCCAGTTCTCCCTCTTCACTAAATCTTTGTGCATCAATTTGTAAAAGAGCCCAGCCTTGTTGTAAGGGGATAGGATGATCCCCTTTTTGTTGCTTTCTCCTCCTCTTTATCATCTCTACAATGACCAATTTTAAGATTTTATTTGGTTACCCTTGGTTTCATGGAACTTTCTTTTTTTGAAAATATTAACGATAGGAAGGGATCAGAAACTTTGTTGCTAAAAGTTATTTCCTTGTGGTCTTCCCTGGGAAACCCTATGGAAGGCTTTGGGCCTTGGACAGTCATAGTTCCCTTTCATGCAAATGATTGCTTACCCTGTTCATTCTCACACTTCTAATATATTCCTGCTTGCTAGCTGCCTTAGGAAAGTTTTGGTCCCTCAAACTAAGACTTTAATTTGGTAGGCGGTTCTTGATAGAATTAATGCACATAACTTGCTGCTTGCAGGTCTGGATGCCTAGGAAGGCAATTTCTCTTGATGTTTGTGTTTCATGACACACAGTGAAATAAATGGTCACTTTGTTTTGACAATGCTCTTTTGTTCGAGTTATAATGCATAGGCTCTATGTTCTTTTTGAAGAATAAAGGGCTTGTCCTCAATGTCTGAAGTATATGCTGTTGAATAAGTTTAGGGACTTCAAAATAAGGTATGATAGTGTAAGATGCCCTTAGTTTACGAGTATCTGGTACATGTGGTAATGTAAGGCAAGAATTTCTAGGCCCAATTAATATCTTCAAATGATCCTTGGGATGGTATTATCTCACTTGGCTTCTTCTTCTTGTCACCATTCCAGGTTCTTGAAGGCTTTCATACTAGTGGCGGTAGCTAGGGCTGTGCAAGGAACCCGGAAAAACCGAATATCCGAACCGAACCGGTAATTCGATTCGGTTAAATTCAGATATTTTTCTTATTCGGTTCGGTTCAGGGTAGTTAAATTTAATACCCGCTATTTTCGGTTCGGTTACGGGTAGTGGAGTATAATGCAAACAGGTACCCGTGGTTACCCGAAAATCAAAATATATAATTTTTTTTGTTATTTTTAATGTATTGTTGTATTAATTTATAATTTTATATTTTTATTTGTGTTGAATATGTTAATATATTATGTTTTTTGTATTTTTCTTTTATAATAACTAATGAATTTAAAAAGTATAAGGTTCAAAAATAAAAAATATATAATTTTTAAATTAATTTTAGTAAAATATTGATAAATTTCGGGTAACCGAATACCCGAACCGAACTAGTCATATTTTTTCGGTTCGGGTAAATTAGGGTAATAACTATTTTCGGTTCGGTTCGGTTCATAAATTTTATTACCCGAAAATTTTGGTTCGGTTCAAAAATTTATCATTATCTGAACCGAACCGACCCGTGCACACCCCTAGCGGTAGCTAGATGTCCTATGTTGTTATTTTTTCGCTTTCTATTTAAAAATAAATCATAATCCTCCACTTTGTACTTTGTACCCTTAGTTTACGAGTATCAGGTACGTGTGGGTGAAACATAAGGCAAGAATTTCTTGGCCCAAATTAATGTCTTCAGATGATCCTTGGGATAGCATTGTCTTATTTGGCTTCTCATTAGTGTCACCATTCCAGGTTCTTAAGGGTTTTCATACTAATGGCTGTAGCTAGACGTCCTTCTATGTTGTTATTTTTTGCTTTCTATTTATAAAGAAATCCCAATCCTCCAATTTAAACCTTTGTAATACCAACAACTTATTGACTCTTGACATGAAGAACTTTCATAGTTTCAACATGTCAACAAATAATTCAAATTATTGCAAAATTTTCATCTTAGTATCTTACATGAACAGCTTTTTGTTTTTATTTTGTTTCATCTTACAATAAAATATGCACAAAGATGATTGTTAGAGCAAAGGAATGAAAAGACAAATTTTGGGTTAAGTCGTAGTTCATATATTGCGCAACTTATCGATTGCAAGTGCCAACAATGTTGAAAGATAGTCCACGAAAAGAATACAAGGCTTAAAAACAATAGAGTAATGTGGCTTCTCCACTCAATATCTTCTCTTGAACGTGCCGAACAGCTGTCTCAAATTTCTCGATTCCCTTGAGAAAAGTAACAACCAATCATTGCACCTTACTTTGTATTTCACAGTTCATTTTAAACTTTCTATGTCACCATCCTTATGGGTGACTACTGTGGGTAAAGCAGAAGTTGCTGAAAATCGCACATTCGCACTTACACCATGGGATTCCCAGCATTTATCCTTTCACATTTGGAATAATGGTGGTATCCAAATGATAAACATGGATTAACCAACTGGACTCGAGCACTAAAAAAGAACTTACAGAGAATGTATATCATTTCCTAATATATTCAATGTTGAACTTGAAATAACATACCTCTGCACTTTCTATAACCTGAACAATTTGAACTTTCAAATTAGTATAGTCCTGTATCATGAAAAAGAATGCATACATAGCAAGTGTAAAGGCCACAAAATTAAAAAAAAATGTTAGATATACAATCAATTAATTCTTAGAACAAAATTGTCCATCACACATAAAACTTGATACAAGCAAGAGACAGGAATATCATTAATTACAAGACTTCGCAATCCTCTTCCAGGTAAAAAGAATTCTGCTCTAATGATTCAGTTTCTGGTTGGAGCTCATCAGAAGTCAGTTTTGACAGAGCTTGAATCTGCAACCACATATAAAAATAAATAATTTCCGCCACCATAAAATTTATAACCTCTAGATTTTTACATGAAGCAAGCTCTGGAAAGGACATCTCAGTTGATCATCATTGCAATCCTGCTCTTCCGCTTACTGCTAATTTGTTTTTCCATAAACAACTGTAAGAATTATAATGCCTTCCATAAAACATTTTGTATGTATTCGAAGAAGATGTTAGAGTAAATAAGTAAGTTATTACCTGGAAGAATAGTATAGATGAAATAGAGGATGAATCTATAAGAAATTCTCCCTTGAGAAATGACCAAAATCCAAGCTTGGCCAAAATAAGTATACTACAATGGTTTGCACCTTCAATCTTCACCCAAACTGCAAGCCAAAATAAATTCTAGTCTAATAAAAGACCCACAGTAAAAATCTCGGACATTCTTAAATTGATAGTTAAAGGCCCACAAGAAAATAAGTTGATAATTTTAGACAATATATGACAAAGTCACCTTAAGTAAATCTAGAAATTCATCTCATTATACCACATGTAGCTCTTGTAATTATCTAAACATCAATCTGTGCACAGACAAATGAGAAATCATATGTCAGTCTTCTCACTGATGTATTACTCTCAAAATAATACTACAAAAAACCAAGGAAAAGAATAGTGATGCTTTCATGCAGATTTAACTCATTAATTAAAGATAAATAAAATTGAAAATCTAATTATATTTGATTTGAAAGATAATTGTGCGTCAATACTATTTACACATACAGAACTATCAAAATCAATGCAGTAGTTTTTGTCTGGGAGCATAGATTCAGCCATTATGCTAATTTTTACACCACGTTACATATATACATTATGAGAGTAAAAAGCAATTGAGACATACCAAACATGAATCAGTAACGGAAATCATCAAGCATTAATGTGTCATAAACCAAACTGCATATTTAAATACTTCTGATCACCTCAGACAAAAGCTGATGAAGGCTTTGATAGTCCAGTCAACAAACCAAATCATTTGAACATCTCTGAAGCTAGAAGCTGATTGCTACGGTAAGATGTTGGACCTTATTGGCATTCAACAATTGTTGATTACTATCTGTCATAAAGAAGCAAAATCAATTGTGAATGGTATAACTGTGTGTATAACTTGTATGAAAAGGAAATATCATTGTATAGTTAGGAAAATAAATATAAAGTAGACATTTGAAACTATGATTCGATATTAACCTAACTAAAACCCATCTAGCATGTTAGAGTTGAAAGAAAAAAACATAAATGGACAATAGTTGTGTCTTTCTGTATGGTTCAAAAGAATTACCCAAATGATAGGTTTTTTCTCCAGTTAAGTATGTGTTCCATAAGCTGAGAGAAGTGGCATCTTTAGGCTTCATAGTGAACTGAAAAAAAAAAAAAAAAAAAAAGAAAAGAAAAGAAAAGAAAGGGTAAGAGCTGCCTTATTTTCCTAGACCTGCAACGACTGAAAACAAAATACAAAATTAACATTGATATCCATCTCAATCACTCAGCAATTCAGGACAACAAAAAAAGAAACCAATGGAACATGAGTTTTTTTTTTTTTTTTTTTCACCAATTAAAGCAAATAAGATTTATTAACTTAATCTAATCTTAAAAATCGAATATAATTCATATGAAACCCTGAAAAAGAGAAATTTTTAGTAAACTAACCAATAACAATAATTAGGATTAAAAAATATATATAATTACCTAAATTCGTTATCATAAACTTCAGAAAAGGGACATAAATTATTAAAAATTAGGTGAATTCTTTGGTTCATTGAGTAACTTAATCAACAGGATGGCACAAGATAATAAGAAATATTTCAACAAACAGACAAATGTTGATAAAGACTTACTTTGAACTCAATCCATCGACCACGGTTGTAGTAGAATTGGAGGTCGTCTAAGCGGAAGCAAACTGAGGCATAGTTTTTTCCACAACCTTAGAGCACCGGTTGTCCTGAAGCTTCAACAGAGTTGGTCTTTAAGTTTCCAAAGCTTCTGGTATGGAAGATGTTTTCAGAGAACCAAGACCGAAGAAAGGTTTAGGAGTGGGGAGGAATGAGAGGAATGTGTATCAGCCGAAAGCAAAAAGCACCATAGGAAGAGAGGTCAAATGGAATCAACGGTCAGCATATGCAAAAAGTTCAATCATGTCCTCTCCTTTCCTTAATTTGAGGTTAGCAGAGTGAAGAGAGGATTGAATAAAAAAAGACTGAATTTGGAGGGGATGGAATGAGAGAAGGAAATGATGGAGTAAGTGTATTACCTGCTCTCTTTGCACATCTCCCCTGGTACAAAGGGTGTAATTGCGTTTAGCTAAATTTGAGGAAAGCAAATCTCTTGTACGTACAAAGGGTTTCAGCTAAATTTGAGGAAAGCAATTAAATAAAGAAGTGATGAGTGGAAAGTAAAGCATTAAATTGATTGATGAGGAGACAATCTCCCTTTTTTTTTTTCTGGAATCCAAATGCAGAAGTGTAGACCGAAGAGGCTAGCAAGGAGATGAAAAACAAAGAGAAGCTAAATGAATAGTTGGCTTTTAGAGATAATTGGGACTGTAATGTATAGTGAGGGAGGCTCTCAGACAAGCTTAGTATATTGGGTAGATGTAGGTATCTAGTCTCTTACAATTGTCTCAATTTTTAATTTAACTTAATTTTAATAAATTTAATTTCTAAAATTATTTTTAATCAAGTTGAAAATTATTTTTAATTATAATTTAATTGTAATTAAAAATTTACAAAACCTAAAAATAATTTAATCATATTATTAGTATTTATTTTGTAAATTCATAATATATAAACATAAATATGAAATTTAATTTAAAAATTTAAATCTTAAAGAATAAAATTAACTAAATAAAGTTAATGATTTTAACTTTTCTTAAACAAAAGTTTAGTAAAAAATATTAAAAAAATGTATAAAAAATTGAAGGATCTAATAAAAATAAATAAAAATAGAGTTAATTACATTTTATCCCTATGAACTATTATCTATTTTGTGATAATCTCATAAAATATTAAATTAGACATATAATCTCCTTATTTGAGTCATAATTAGCAAATAATTATCTCTCTTCTAAATTAGCCATTAGTGATAGCATATAAAAGTGACTCCAAGAGGAAGCAATTGCTTGCATGTACATGAGTATATATTTATATTTTTGACTCATTGGTGGATTCCTAAAAACAATAGTTGGGATGTGGGACAATATTTTGTTTAGCTCCAGAAAGCGGGCCAATGTCTTGAATTTTGAGTTAAAATGCCTGTTTTTTGCGGAAAGAGCTGATTGCTGACTACTGACTACTTAGTAAAGGGCAGCAAAAGCTTTATAGTAAAATTTCATGGTCATGCAAATGCTGCAATTCATTTGTCAATTATCATTTGATTTAGAAACACATATGGGGAACGTGGGGGGTTCTTCTATAGTCTTCTTTGATTGTTTACTTTCTCTGTTAGATTTTCCTTTTGTAGTTCTTTAATGCATACCACAAACTCCTCAAGTGTCAATAAAATTCTGTTGTGCTTTCAGCTGCCAAAGCCTAAACCTCCTACGAAATGGGAATTGTTTGCACAAAAGAAAGGTCAGTTAACTATGATTATATGCAGCCTTTAATTCAATGTCTGCTTTTAAAAAGAACTTCAGTATATGTTTATTAGATGTCATCTTTTCTGCACTCATTTCAGGTCAATGATCTCAATTTTAGATTTTGGATTGAATTCAGATTTTCTAGCTGAATTGAGATTGAATGTATTATTGTTTTGAGATATTTTTCAGGCATAAAGAATCGTAAGAAAGACAAGATTGCCTATGACGAAAGATCTGGCTCTTGGAAACGTAGTATGGATATGACCGTGCAAATGATGAAGCATATATTCCAATTATTGAGGCAAAGATGACTGATGGTAAGTTCTACTACATTTTTCCTATGGTAAACAATGGATCAATGAAAAAATGAATCCTAGTGCAAATCTATATAAATTAAACCATTATGCAGTAAATTGAAAGTTATGAAGATATCACATTACATTATTGTCCTGGTTTGGATGACATTAACTCGTAATTGTCACATCTTGTAGAGCCTGGAGAGGATCCATTTGCCAAAAGAAGAGAAAATAAGAAGAAAAAATTAGAAAAGCAGGAGAAAAATCGCCTAGGGAACTTGAAAGAAGCTGCAAAAGTTGGTGGTTTACCAAGGTTTTGTCCATTGTACCACCTTTTCTGGGTTCTTGGAGTGTCGATTGTTTTCTTAATGATACTATTTGTCACAAATAAAAGAAATGTAGCCATGCATGGTGACAATTATTCCATTTCTACTTACAGCTATTTTGAATTCAAAACAACATCTAGGACGTGTGATATCTTCAATTTGTCTCCATTACCCCTCCCTCTCTCTGCCTCCCCCCACTCCCCACTCCCCACTCCCCACTCCCCACCACCCTCCAACTCCAATGATATACTTGGTTGCTTTGGACATTAGACGTGATGTTCCTCCTTGATAGATGAATTAAGGTTTCTTCTGCATGATATGTAAAAGCCTTAGTGAAATACTGTACCATGGACTTCAACTCTCCGTACTTTTGTAAATACACAGTTTGTTGATTATTATCTGCATAAAAAGTGTCACCCATGCTTGCTGACGGCCTAGTCTTCTCAACTTGACATTTATCATGTTTATTTTATTTTATTAAGGGTGTTATCATTTTCTGCATGCACATAGCCACTCTGGAACTGCTCTTGACGAATTACAACATAGAAACACGCCTGCGCACACGTACATCATTTGGGGTTGGGAGGGGGGGCGGGGGGGGAGAGGGTGGTTGGGAGTTTCTTTTTTGCTTTGGGAAAATTCGATAAGAAGTTGCTTGGAGAAAAGCCCCCGAAACATGAGGGGAAGTATCGCAAGGTTGTGCACTTTACCCCCTGCAATATTTCTATCTGATGCATACTAACTTTTCAAAGCAGTGTTATTGTGTGTCACTGCAAAATGTTTAACTAGCTCCCTTTGTTTTCAATCAGTTCCTGCCAGTTGCGGAAGGAAAAGCCCTATAGGTTATAGGTTCACAGGAGAAGGAGCAAACTCAGAGTTTTGAATAAGCTCATCTCGGAGAATTCTCATGAAATACTCAATGTCAACAAGGTAGACTTGTGTTGTTTGGTAACCATAATTCAATCTTTACTCAAACTCAAAAGTTTGCTTACTCTTACAACTTTAACTGTGTGGAAACTAGGCTGTCACAATGTACAATGTGAAGAAAGAGAAGAAACGAAACAATCAGAAAGGGAAGGCTTCACCAAACCCCAGCAAGTTGAAACCACAAAAAAAAAAAAAAACAAAAAAAATCCCTGAAGAAGTCATCAAAAAAGGAAAGTTCAAACAAGGGCAAGGCAAAATGAAACTAATGTTCAGTTATAACTATGACATGCTTTACAACTTTGCACTAGGTATTTAAAGTTTATTTATATTGAAGAAATGTTTTATAGAAAACCTTTCCTCTTTCTCTCTCTCTCATACATGGACACATCCTCGCATGCAACGTCTATTGGAGGTTTATATTGGGTTGTGGCTATAATTCTTAAGATCTCTAAACGTCAAAACTATTCCATCAATCATCTGGTGATATGTCCCTAGAATTTTTTTTTTTTTTCTTATGCCCTGCTCGTGGACAAACTGTACTGATTTGGATTATCTTACAGCAAAATATCAATTGTATCTGATTCATGTGGCCAACATTAACGGTGTCTCAATTTTCACTTAAAGAGAGCACGTAGCGTACCAATGCCTACAAATGGATAATTTGGTTTGTCTTTTTTTTTTTTTTTTGGTACAGTTGTCTTTTTCTTTTTTAAATATGTGTTATGTAAATTTTTTTGCATTGTGATATAAAACAGCAACTTTTAAGATTTTATTCGTGTTTAGATTTATTTTTAAAAAAAATTATTACCAAATGGTCCTTCCATCAGCATAGCTTGTGGTAGAATTGGCCATATTTGTATGTGATTTCACTAAAATTACTTTTAATAACCGTGTAATAGAATTAACATGTGATGAAATTCATGTAACTGACATGGTCAGTTTTAATTAGAGTATTATAAGTCAAGTTTATTTTTTAAAGTCATTCCATCAAACCTACTAATGATTTCTCGTTGAACAGCCTCTAAAAATAATAATAAATAAACATTCAAAGTATGACTAGCAAGGCGGTAATCAACTTAGAGAATTTATTAATATTCAAATTACGATTTAGATTTTCATTCAAGTGGAAGAAAATCACTAGTAAATTAATCATTGAACTAACTAAAATGTTTTTTTTTTTTTTTTTGCATAAATATTTCAAATGTGAATTGACACCCATATCAAATGTTTCCCTCTATTAGCCTTTGTCCAAAACTTCAAATGGAAAAAAAAAATAAAAATAGCAAAATAATTTTATAAGTAAATATCGTAAATGTGGTGTTAATATTTGTCATGCTTGACATATATTAAAGTTGCTAAATTTTGACTTAGGAATGAAGAGAGAAAGAAAAGGCCAGGTAGGTTCTTGAAAATATTTTGTTACTATTTGGGTCAAATTTGTCCAATTCAAAGTCCAATGGGACTTCTCTTTTATGAAGAGAAAAATGAAAGGCAAATTACACCGTCTCTTCCGCTCTTCCTCCACTGCTTCTTTGTTTGAGGCAGAGAGAGAGAGAGAGAGAGAGAGAGAGTGGACGTGTTTCTGGTTTGTGCTCTCCGTTAATAGGTGCTGGTAATCGAATATCTCAATCTCCTTTATTCCTCAATTTGATTTGTTTTATTGGGTAATTTGCTTATATTCCTGAGATATTCGTTTTTACCCAAGTTAGATGATATCAACTCTTCAAAGTTGCTAATCCTGAATACCCATTTGCCTGAAATCATCTATTTCCTTCCTCAAGTCTCAAAGTTAGAATATTTCATCTAAAAAAAGGTGGTTCTTTGTAATATTGGGGACCTGAAGGGAGTAGCTTTTAATAGGATATTGGGATTGATGGGTAGAGGAAGGCTGCAAGTAGTGAAACACAGGAACCCAGATGTGGTAGTCATTAATTCTGGAATTAAGTTTCTATGGAGTCCTGATGAGGGTAGTTTTCATCCCGGTGGCTTATTTGCAAGCGTTGGTCAGGCAGGAAGAGGGTTAGGGATTCCACCAAATCCTTCAAATGCTCGAGATAGTGGAACAAAGCTTCTGTTTTCTAATTCATATGTGAAATATCTGTCAACACCCGAAACTGTTTTTGGGGGTTTTCAAGAACTGGTGAGTGGTGGTGAGGTGTTAGAGGTTGGAGATGAAGGTTTTGTGGTAAAGAAGAAGAGAAAAAGGAATGGTCTTAAATTGAAATTTAAGATTGGGAATCCATCATTAAGGAGGTTGATCAGTGGGGCAATTGCTGGTGCAGTATCTCGAACTGTTGTTGCACCTCTGGAGACAATAAGGACTCATTTGATGGTTGGTAGCTGCGGACACTCTACAACTGAAGTGTTTCAATCTATCATGGAAACTGATGGATGGATGGGTTTATTTAGAGGCAATTTTGTAAATGTCATACGGGTTGCACCAAGCAAGGCCATCGAGGTATATAGTTGATATTCTTGACATAATCTTCTCCGAACGTAACAAGTTTAAATAGCTTAGTGCTAGATTTCAATATATATTCATTTTAACTTTTTCTTTCAAGTCATACTTGCAGTTTTTGGTTTACCCGCGTTCTTGGTGTACTCTAATTACTGCTTTGTTCATTCGCTTGTTTCTTCCTAATGTTTTTAATGCTTTATTGTTTATGAACCAAAATATATCAGGCTGTATACCTCTGTTTTACTCATTAAGGGGGAAGGTGGGAGTATGCTATACAGAGAAATGCTTTGACTTTCTGTAAGAACTTAGACTATTACATGGTTTAATAATAGCTCCTCCACATTTGAAACAATCAGTTTTTATCTTAACTCACGGTTCTGTTATTTTTTTCTTTTTGCTGACTATTGATGGAAGGACTTTGCTGAAGTCGGTCATCTTTCTTGTTCTTTTTAGTGTTCTGGCGATGCATTCTGCCTGCTAAATTAACTTATTTTGAGAAAGTTGTATTGTCCTGCCAATTTTTCGAAGTTGTGTTATATCAATTTTCTCAATTTACTTAGCATAAATCATAAGCTGTTTTTAATGAGGTGTTCAACCCATGAAAATTGAGCACTATACCATGCAATCCGAATGTTGGGTGCAGCAAACTTTTCTACTAAAAGATATAACTACTATTTATTATTGACATTCAAAAAGAACATCTTGGATCAACAAGAGTCCCCTCCTTCTGTAAGCTAAATTACTTTACTTCCTCATTCATATTTAATATATTAATGCACTTTTATGTTGTGTTCTGGAACATTTTCTGCAGTTATTTGCTTACGATACAGTGAACAAACATTTATCTCCTAAACCTGGGGAACAGTCCAGAATACCCATTCCTGCCTCGTCAATTGCAGGTGCTGTTGCTGGAGTTAGCTCTACCTTATGCACATACCCTCTTGAGTTACTCAAAACTCGTCTAACTGTTCAGGTAAACTGATATATCAAGACAGTGTTAATTAACTCCTTAATGTAATGTATTTAGCTATGGTATTTTCATGATACTGAAATGGTATCGATTGCAGAGAGGGGTGTACAAGAACTTACTAGACGCATTTGTAAAAATTGTGCGAGAGGAAGGTCCCACAGAACTCTATAGAGGTCTCACCCCAAGTCTAATTGGAGTAGTTCCTTATGCTGCCACAAATTATTTTGCCTTATGATACACTACGAAAAGCTTACAGGAAGGCTTTCAAGAAGGAGGAAATTGGAAATGTCATGACTTTGTTAATTGGATCAGCAGCAGGTGCAATTTCAAGTAGTGCAACATTTCCACTTGAGGTCGCTCGGAAGCACATGCAAGCTGGGGCTCTGAATGGAAGACAGTACCATAACATGCTCCATGCTCTCATGAGCATTTTTGAAAAGGAAGGTCTCCCAGGTTTGTACAGAGGGTTGGGACCAAGCTGCATAAAATTGGTTCCTGCTGCTGGGATATCTTTCATGTGCTATGAGGCATGCAAGAGAATTCTTATTGAGAAGGAAGAAGAAAATTAACACCTTAGAGGAAGCAGAATTATTAGTCTGTTTGTTAAGAACAAGTTCAATGTTTTCGAGTTAGAGAGAGAGATTTGGTCTGGGATACTCACACTGACTCAGAATACAGCAATACTGTTGTTTTGGCTTTCTTTTGCTTTGAATTTTACATGAGGATGTATCATTGTTTTGGTGATGCTAGCAGTGTCAGTGGTAAGCTATCAAAGTTTTCATTGTGTTATTAGGCAGGGGAATCAAGGTTCATCCATCATGCACTTCTTTCACATTAAAATGTAGTTCCCACAAGTACATCAATATTACTTTTTGTTTTTGCTAAGTTGGTCTTTGGAGAGGAGAATGGGATCACTTTTGCACCTTAAGAAATATGATAGGAGCCTCCAAGGCCAATGGTGATAGCAAATGAAATCCACTTGACCTATAATTGGAAGATGAAAACATCCTGTAACCTACGCAATTATCTTAAATTGAAAAAGTTGTCTAAAACTAAAATTAGACAATTGAGAATTGACTAAAAGAAAAAGATGATTTCTACTAACACCAACACCATGCCGCAAACGAGAGATTCAGCCATCTCATCTCATCTCAAATAATATAAATCTAAGCATTTGTGTTTAACTATGCTTACAGATTACATTGTTTCCAATGCAGCTTAGACCACAATGCCATTATCTTCCCCAATAAATTACAAAACTTTACTATTAGGTTTAAATTGTGTTAAGCATTCTCAACTTCATATCAAAACATTTATCTTTTCCAAAGAAGCTAATTTCAGAATTTCAGACACATTATGAGCTTCACTCAATTGACCTGGATGTTGAAAGTTTAAAAATTAAAATCTAATGAAAAATAAAGGTGATACATTTAGATTAAGATACTTCACACTAATATTATGCCTTTCATGGAGATAAATAGAAAACATGTGGCAATCCCGATGACAATGTATGGTGATCTGTCAAGCAACAATATAAAACTAGCAATATTGCATAAGCCCTTTCACAAGGGACGGAGAGGAGTCCAATGTTACAACTTACACTATCCACTACCTAATATATCATGATTTTGATGGTAATGATATATGTAGTCTTATAATTACACTCACCATGAAAAAAACGAGATTCTGATATCAACTAGAGTATTAACTTCAGAGATGTCACAGAGAAATCAGTTCAATAATTTTTCAATGCTTATCTAACAAACCAAAGAACACAAAAGATAAATTTTATAGAATATGCTGTCCTTTATGACTGCAGATGCTTTCCAATAAAACATTGAGTCAATCTAACAGACTAGAAGTTAAAAGACCAGATAACAATAATAGAATTGAACTTTCGAGCATCAACCAATTTGTTTCTAAGCAACTAAGTTACTACTGCTACCAAATTCCTCAGGATCACAATGCACAAGATGCCTAAAATACTATGATCAATTAGATAAACTAAGTGCATCCAACATCATGATTTCAAAACAACCCAAACAGTAGAGAAAGAACAGTTCCTTTTTAGCTCTTCTCTTCATCTTCAACATTTTTTTCCTCTGCATCAGCCACCATTAATTCATCAAAATTTTCTGTCTTGCCCAGCTGTATTTCAATCTGAGGTTAAAGCAAATTACCATCAACTGTTATCAACAAGGTGATACTTAATTAGGACTTACAAATGCACGAATAGAGAAAATATGTAAAGCAGATAATGGGTAAACTGACACTCCAGGAGCTATGTAATTCGTCAAATGGTCCTTGATGCATGAAAAACATTGTAAAAGTGTATGAGGAAAAGGAAGGACTTCACCACTGACCCACAAAGAAAATCACATCCAATACTGAAGTATGTAAAAGTGTCTATTGAGCTATGTAACATGGAGCACTTGCACCAACAATTCCTATTGTGTCCAACGCATGCTATTATAAACTAAAGGCTCTGTGAGCTTCACATGACTTGGCAGAGAATTTTAGAATTTTCCTCTTTTTTTTTTTTTTTTTTTTTTTTGGGAGTATAATCACCATTGCACACCATCGATATCTATAATGAGAGTCAGACACTAGACCATCACTTAAGAGCTCCCAAATGGAGGCCACTACATGACTACACAGGCGACTACTACCAAAATAGATAGATACTAAAATATCAAATTGGATATGTAATGGCAGTGGAAGAGATTAATATTCTGGAAAAAAAATAAAAATTAAAGCAAGACTGTACTAATATACTATTTTCGTTCATTTATTTTTTGATAGAAAAAGAAATTATATCAAGACAGAAGCTGTTTTCCTTCATGAAATTGCTCTGTTCCAGATATTACACTATTTAGATAGACATTTCCGAACTTAAGATGAAAATCCCAATTGGGATGGAACTAGAATGCCCTTCAGCAATGGATATTGAACAGAATTTTGGAGAGTGATATAAACTGACTCCGAGTCCCAGATGATTTCACTTAATTGTGAGCTTCACATCACTTGAATTTTAGATTTTCTTTCGTTCTTCTTTTCTTCCTTGAGTATAATCACCATTGTATGCCATCAATAGTGAAAGTCATGAGATGACCATCTCTTAAGAACTTTCACACTATTAATAGTGGCAGCTACATGAAATGACTACTGTCTATATAGATAGATCATAGATACTAGAATATCTGGTTGGATGTTTAATCGAAGTGGCAGAGAACATTCTGGAATTCCAAGATCTTATAGATATACTGTACTAATCCACTATTTTTCCTTCATGAAATTGGTCTCTTTCAAAGGATGAAAGTTAAAAGTCCCAAATGAGTTGGAATTATAATGTCCTTCAGAAATGGATCTTGTAAGGAATTTTGAAAAGTGAAACAAACCACTCGGATAAAATAGTAATTTCCAGTATAGAATAAAACTACAATAATCCAAACCAAAGCTACTGACCAGCTTGTATGTTTGTGTTTCCTGGGCCTTTGATTTTTTTGACATTCACCTTTCAAATTTAATCAAAATAACTAAAAGATATGACAAACAAAACATGGACACAACCCCCTGCAAACCCACATCATTTTGCCTATGCGTATGTTTTTCTACTTAAACCCTCCATCATAATCCCACATGCCATCACCACCAAGCACTGCCGCAAACAGGCCAACACTTTTTTTCATTGAGATCATTGATTCTTTCATGATCACCAATGAAAGTACTTCCTAGCCAACCCCTTGATATTATAAATGAGGTCTACTCATGAATTCCACCACCAATCTGCCCAGAATTTGTTATCCAAAAGTGGCTGAGCAATAATTTTTAACATTGCCATTAATGATAAAAAGAAAATAGTATGTTTTTATTCATTTATAACTATAAGAAATGATTTTATTAAAGAAATTGAGGATAAAATCTTTGTACATAAGGCAGGTACAAAAACCCACCACCAAAAGCCAAAGCATAAGAAAACTACAAACTACAAACTACAATGTAAACCATCTAAGAAATCTAAGAGCAGAATACAATGATGGAAGGATAGACATCCATTGGTACCACATAACCAAAAATGTCCTATTAAACTTAACCTAAAATACAATTATGTTTTATTAAAAAATGATAATAAAAGCAAATAAAGTTCTGTTATTATCTGCTAATGGGCATCCCTCAAGGGACGAAGCGTCAATTTTTTTATATTCTATGGATTTGTGTTCTTTTGAGAAACCTCGGAAGAGATCGTTGTAGTTTCCTCTAATCAATTTCTGTCACCAGAACATATGAATCGCACAACACCTTTATGTACCATTATGGAAAGAACAATAGCATCAATGGGAGCCTCAACTACAGAACTATAATACATATTGCATCAACTAAGTAGGAAGTACTAACCTTGGCTTTTTGGATAGGTCGCCCTCTTGAATCATCCTTTATGTCAACAGTTGAGGTCATGATCTCTTCAAAGATTATAGAATAAATTTAAATGACAACAAGAATTGATGGACTCGTTTAAAGTTTGAGGAATCAATGGGAAAAAAAACTCTTACTCTTCTCAATAGCCAATCCATTGTTTTTCAAAATTTCAACAACAGTTACTACTGTGGCGATAGCCGTAGAAAAGAAAATGCAAAATTTTTTACTTACATTTTGTAATCCAGGAAAACCATGACAAAAGAACAAGGTTAAGTCATGCCAAGAGTGCATCGATGTGTAACCCTTGCTTACTGATGATATTTGAATGCATATTATATACAGGTGACAAGCATTTAACCACTCAATCAAAGACAACCATCGGTCAGCATTTCTTTTGTATTCAGCATCAATTATAACTAAATACCCACACAGAACCCTTGTGGTCCAGCGGCATTTCCCCCTCCCCTAAGTGCAGGTTCAGGGTTCGAGTCTGGCCTACCCCTCATAAAAAAGAAACAGAAATGATACCCATATAACCTAAGAATCCCTTAAAACGTCTAAGGAAATTGAGTAGTTCAACCTATAGCCAACAATTATGAAACTTACAAAATCTTATAATCAATGAAATCACAATTATTTAGTAAATCTAGCTAAGCAGTAAAGTGCATGTTAAATCATAATCCAAGATTAATGCAAAATGGCAAAAAGTAAAATGAAGGCAGTGAACATAATAACAACTAAAAAGAAACAAACAATAAAGCACACAAACAATAACTATCAAAATAAAAAGATACTGAACATGCGGTTATCACAAATCATATTTTGACAACGAATTTGAACCTCAACTTTCCCAACAACATGACTCAAATTCCAGGGTTTCTGCCCAATATAAATATTGACAGTAAGAATCTAGCAAACTGCAAACCATTTTGAAAGGAATTTACCCATTCCAAGGGCAGATAGCTCAACTTCGTTGTGCTGTTGCATATACCTCTGTGAAGACATTTTACCAATCTCATCAATAACTAATTGAAAAGAAGATCTTACTTACATTTCACCACTCATATCAAATAGCTAAACCCTAGATTAATTGAGGGAGAGGAAGTTGAAACCTTTGCAAGATTGACGTAGAAGAATAAGGGTCTCTTGGTATTAGAGACTTGAATTCGATTCTTCTTTTGAGAATCTCCACCCAAGTTCATGGAGTTCACTCCCTCACTAATCTCTTCCATTTAGCTTAACAAGTACCCTAAAACCCCCCCAAACCCAACGCGTCTCTCCCTGATGAGAGTTATAGTCCAGGAAAACCACAGCAGAGAAACAGAGTCTTTAAGATAAACGAAGAAGCAGAGTTATCATTCAATTCAGCAAATCATTCAGCTCATACATACATTAACTATCAACAAAAATGTATGTGTTAAATTTTAATTATAATATAGAATTTATTATAGCAATCCAAACTAAATAAATATACATATATTTTAAAAAATATAACTATGTATTAAATCTTAGTTGAAATATTTTTTTTAATCAAAATTTAAAATAAGTAAATAATTTGAAGTATCAATTTCTATCGAATCCAATCAAAATAAAATATATATGACTTATACAATACAAAAAGATATAAAATCAAATAATAAAAATAAAAGAAACAATATTTTTAATAATTTATAGTTCTCATAAATTCAAAGGAATTTTTTTATAATTTTTAAAAATTTAATGTAATGATCTAATATAAAATTAAAATAAAATAAAATAATTTGTGTATTTAAGCAGGCCGAAAACGTTTATTGTGTGTATCTTTATATTAATATATTATATATAAATGGACTTAATGTCAGAAATTTTCTATTTTCTTAAATACCTTAATAAATTTGTATTACATAGCTACTATTGACTTGTTATTTATAGTTTTAAAATATTATGTTTAAAATAGACTATTAATTTTTTTTCCTAATTATTATCTCTTTTAATGCTAATACGATTATAACTCATTTATACTATTAATTTTGTTTTACTAATTCTTCTTAATTTCATGAATTAATTTTTTTAAAAAAATTATGAATTTAATAAATTATTAAGGGTATAGATTTTATTTTATTATAATATTATTTTTTAATTCTTCTTTTATAATAAGAATTAAAAGAAAAAAATTACAAATTTATATTATGAATTTCATTTGTGATTATATTTGTTTAGTTATATTAACAGTAAGTGACTTTTATTATTTTATATTATTAAAATATTGTGCTTTAAATATATTATTAATTTTTTTTTCTAACTCTTCCCATTTTAAGACTAACATGATTGTAATTCTTTTTTATTACTAATTTCTTTTCCTAATGATTCCCAATTTCTTGAATTAAAAAATAATTAAAAGAAATATTAGGAGTATGGTTTTTATTTTCTTAATTATTTTTATATCTTAAGATTTACAAAAGAAAAAAATTATAAATTTATGTTGTGAATTTATGTTATAATCCAATATTGAAAAATCGAGTTTTAAATATAATGTGTAAAATTTTAGTTATAAAATAATAAATACGTAAACGAATTAATTAATAGCGATATAATTTAACATCTTATAATATGTTATCCTAGTATATGTTTTAAAAATTTTTGTATATGAAAATTTAATAAATCCTTTTATATATATATATATATATATATATATATATATATATATACTTAATATATATATATATATACTTAAAACTATGATAAAATTGTAGACACAAATTTGAAAAGCTTGACTTTTGGACTTACTTTTCTAATTTTGTCCTATTTGTTTTAGTCATTAGATTCCTTTCAATTTTTTATGGTTGTCGTTTTGTCTTTGTTTTCTACTTTCTTCCACGGACTCAGTCTCTTTCTTTTCTCCCATTCTGCCCGTACCTTGTTCTTCATTGAGTCCCTAGTTTCCTTTCCTTGCCTTAGCCTTGAGTCCGTCATCTGGGGTTAGACAATTTCAAGTGGTTGGTAAGTTATCCATTCCATTCTTCTTCTTGTAGATGATAGGAGTCTTTTAGTAGGAGTTTAAGAGCTGAAAATTTGTTCAAGGAAGGACTGTAAGGCTGCTTCTGTTCCGTTTCCTTTTCTTTGCCCCTTACTCCTTTGGCCGTTTTTTTTTCCTTTGCCATATAAAGTTCTTGTGCTTTACCAGCGTGTGTGTGTGGTAGGTTGTGGTAGGCAGCGTGGGTGTTGAGTTTGGCAGCAATTGACATGTCTCAGCTGTAGGTGTAGGGGGTGTTTACATATGACTTGTGGGTTGTTTTAAAGGGTATGTGGTGAGTTAAGTAAGTGGCTATTTGTTATAGTGGTATGAAGCTTGGAGTATCCTTTTTGTTTCCTCACCTGTTTTTCTGCAGTTTTGTGAGTTGTGATCTCTTGGCTAGTAGCTTGCTCTACTTCCCTTCTTAGTCCAGGCAGCTTGCTCCTTCATGTATGGCCTCTTGTGCGGGTGGGTGAACTGAAAACTCAGCCAAGGGAGATGGCAGCAGTAGTTACAGCCGTTGGAGGATCTTTAGCTGCCTTTGCTACCTCCTATTGGACATGGTTTTGGTTGGGAATTGTGTTATTGAGCTTCTTCAAATGGACTTTCCTACTACATATTAACATGCTTTTGTTTTCATCCATCTATTGGCTATGATTTTACGAGAGGCACTTAATACCATCTAGTAGGTGGACAATAATTTGATTGGATTTAAATTTATCATAAAGTGTTCACTTACAAATTTTGAGCATTCACAAGATTTAGTTATTGACATTTCTATTAGGATGGAGTTTCATTTTAATAATTGGAGCCTTAGTGGAAGTTCATGGTGACGTTTTGCCCATTTTGTTTTCCTTTCTTCCTTTTCTCCGTTAAAGCAACTCAGTAAAACTATTTCCTCTGTACTTTGATGCAACCATATTGAGCAAATGAAAGAATAAAAACATATATATATATATATATTTATGAAAAAGGGGCTGATCTTGGCTCACGGCTTGGAGTGTCTGCTTGCCTCCAATTGGCAGCCACAATCCCTTCTCATGGTAGCCACCATATTTGTAATCTTCCATTTCCTTTGTGGGTATTTTTATGTTTCTTATCTAATTAAAGTGATGTTGTTCTCTGTTGAATTAAAAGTCTTATTAATTAATACTTGATTGAGAGTTGAATTTATAGACTTTAGGAGGATAACTTAAAACTTGAAAGTATTAGAAAGAGTAAGGTTGAATTGTTGAAATGGTGTTGATTAAATTGGGATATGTGTATATCTGCATAAACATACTCATGAACTAGAATAAATCATGCCCTTAATGTAGTTATTTTTTTAGTTTTTAGTTGTGTATGAGGTTGCATGAAGGAGTTTAAGTAGGGGTTGAATAATGTAATGATTTTAGTGATAATTATTGAAGAAATTAGTGTTGGTATGTTGTTAAACCTTTATAGTTCAAGTTTGTAGTAGTCTTGAATAATTAATTTGACCTTGATGTTAGAATTTAAGGTAATGTTGAAAAAGGAGGGAAAATAGGGCTAGATTTTATAAGCTAGGGAAATTGGGTATTTCAAGTACTTTACTGAATTAAATTAAGAGTTCTAAAGAGAAAATGTATCTTAAGGTCTTGAGAGGTTGTTTAAAAAATTTCGTAATATGGTTCCAAGTATATAGATAGTTAGAGCTATTGGATTGAGGCTAGGTCCATAGTGAGCTTCAATTCAATCAGTTCGTAGTAAACTTTAATAGTAACTTTAAATAATTAACTGTACTAATATACACATTCAAATTATACATATGATACTTATGAAGAAAGATATACTTGTCTATTAATAAATCCAATAAATGGAATTTGATTTCCTTTTTCCTAGAGAAAGTTATGTTCAAATAACTAAGGTAAGGTTAGAGTTGCCAAAATCCTATGTTTTGCAGAATTTGATACAAATTCAAAGAATAAACTGTATTGATATATAAATCTAAAAATTACAAATGATATACTATTATAAAGCTAAATGTGTCTAGTAATTAATAAATTTTACGAAACTGGATTTGAAATTTCCTAGAGGAAGATATGACTGTTAGAGTGAATACTGGTCCAAACTTCAAGTTTGGACAATTTCAACATCTCTAGCTTACCAGTGTTTTTCTATCTTTTCTAGTTGTTTTCTTCTACCTTATCCATTGTCAAGATATTTAAAATGTCTCTTCATTATCAACCTTACTATATAAAGTACAATTCATATTATTTGACATGTAATAGCTTAATAGAAAACTTTCATAAAGAAACCTATATAAGTTGATATATAAACTTAGTAATTAAAAAAAAAATTATAACAATAACGTTTATGAAGATCCTAATGTGGACCTGATGAGATGCGTGAATTCAAGTCTAAGTAACGAATGAAATCAGTAAGGTTAAAGGTGAGTAGTTAACTGTTTACCTTTGGGGGTTAGATTATTATGTGTAACTATATGCGTATTTGAATAGATGTGATATATGAAAAATAAGCAAGTACAATATTTCAATGATTTATTTGAATTATGTTTGTTTGATATTGGTTGTGCTTGATAATGGCCAACAAAGTGAGATTTTTCTAAGAAATAATTTTTATTTCTGAAATTGAAATCCAGGTGCACCTAGGATATTTTGATTTGATATTCTGATATGAGATACTATGATTATGACAATTATTTTAAAAGAATTGAGTGCTCAGCCCTAGGGCTGAGTTACTCGTTGACCTTTTGCTTGCTTTATATGATGTGATTACTCTGATTGTTTTGCTATCTTGTGAATCATGTGACTTGTGAAATCATGATGATTTCAAAATGTGTATGTGTATTATGAATTAAGAAGTGAACATTGTTACATGATATTAATTGATTGTATATATTATATACTTGTGTTGAGTGATACTAGTACCATTTGGGTACATTTTTTCACTAATGGAGTCTATAGGGCTCACTCTTCTTTTATAGATTTTTTTTTTTAGTAACAGGATCTTAATGGATAGAAAATACTAATTTTGGGCTTGGCGAGTATTTGGCGGCAAGATATATTGGGAATCTTATACTTGAAGTAAAGGATGACAGTTTGCAGTCACACTAGAGCTGTGGGGTGTATAGGTCTTATGTTATGTAATAGTTTAGTTATTTGTTATTGTGATGAGAAATAGAGTGGAGCTCTTTGTTGTTGTTATTTGTTTTAGTAACCAAACTTTTACAGTTAACTTCTATTTTATAAAAAATTTCAATTTTGTATTGGTTTAGTCAAAAGTCGTATATATTCAGTTATGGTAAAGTCAGGGTTACAAAGGGTTGGTTATTCCAATCCTCCTTGCCAGTCATGCCTCTGTAAAGAGTGTGATAATTTAATTTTTATTTTGATTTACTTATTTGTTTAATTACAATAACATATTGTAATATTTTTTAATATATAAGTCAATTCTATCTGAAAGCGTATATACTATAAACACGATTCACATATAATGCATGTGCCACATAGGCTAATTAAGATTCCCCATGTAAGGGGATCCTAACATACATGAGTATATGTTATCAAATCTACTATTTCAAGTGGACAAAAAATCTAGTTATTTTATTTTATTAAAAATTTAAAGTAAAAGATATATTAGTAATTTAAATAAAAAAGTTAAAGAATCTCATATTTCTAATTCCAATACAACTTTCTCTTTATTTTCCCTCTCCTTAAGACCAAGACCCCTCTTCTATAATTTCTCTACTTCATTTTGGTTCTTTCTAACACATGCTCTCTTTCCCTTCCTCAAATCAATCCTATTGTCCCTTTGTATATTCATTTGTTTGATTTTAGACTATTGACTCCTTTCAAGATTTCACTTTCACCGTTAATCTTAATTGAGAAAGCTATTGTCTATTGGTTGCTTCAGTTTTGCAGAAGGAATAAAGAGGAATTGTTAGATGCTCATGTTGAATTGCTTGCTGTTTGCTATTTGATAATACTACATATTACACCACATAATCACATGGTAACACGTGACACTCTAAGTCAAATAACTGAATGTACAGTTAGCTAGACATGTGACACTCTGTCACTGGACACAATACACTATATATATTATTGTACAATTCCCAAAAGGTAGTTTTGGAAAAGTTACTATTGTTAGACTTTGACAAATATATTCTCTTAATTAGAATTTGGCATAAATATCGGAGTACTTTACTTCCGGGTATTACTCAATTACATTATTTTCTGTTTTACAGACTTATAAGATCGGGGAGTTAACATATGTGGTGCCACATTAGTAGGAAAGAATTAATTATTTTTTTTTAAGATTTTAAGAATTTTAGACCGATCTATCAAACATGATGGAACCGAAGTTAGGACACACGAATTAAACAGTGGGGATGGGATGACTAGAATACTGGAGGAGGATGGGAAGGGGTGAAGTAGTAAGGACTCTCGCTCTTTAGGAGATAGACAAGACCCTAAGGACCTCAGATGCTGATATCATGCAAAGCCAATTTGAAAAGTTAATGGGGGTTATGGTAGCATTATCGGAGATGGTGGATAGTATCACCTTATAGGGTGGAAAAAGGTTTCGGGTGGATAAACCAAGCACTGAAACATTAACTTGCTTGGGGAGGGAATTGTTTAGAGAGATAGATGGACTGGGAGAATATTCAAAGGCTAAGAAGGAGAATTCAGTTTTGGTTTCACCCTTAAGTCTCCACAAACCGGCCAGGAGGAATCAGAGAAGCACGATAAGGAATTATCCTCAATATGGAGTCACCATTCACGTACGAGGTTCTAAGTTGTCCCTATCACTTATGGTGTGTGGATGCCCACATTGGTATTGTACCACAGGTTGACAGACCCAGATGATTTCATTACTAGTTTCACATCCCTCATGCTCCTTCATGAGATGCCTGAACCAAGTGATGTGTAGAGCATTCTCTTCGGCCGTGAAGGATACATCTCGGAGATGGTTTGCTCGACTCCTAGTTCAATCAATCTCCAATTTAGACCAATTGGTGTCGTCCTTTAAGAGGCATTTCATGACTAACAAGAAGCAACAAAAAGATGCCTCGAAACTTGTTAACAATTAAGCAAGACGAGTTTGATATTGAAAATATTCAGGAATGGCTTTACAAGGTAGAGCATTTCTTTAAGGTTGATAGAACTCTTGAAATGGTCAAGGTCAGATTGACATCTATCGACATGGAAGGTAAGGCCTTTCAATGGCATAAGGCCTACACGACTGTAATACCTAGTAGAAGAGTTTTATGGAGACATTACATGGTAGATATGACTTTGAAGCTTAGGAGATCTCTTGAAGGAAACTCGTTAGCTAAGTTGAAAAAAGTGGGGACAGTACATCAATATCAGGAACAATTTAAGACTTTGCTAAATAACACTGCAAGAAATTCAATTTGTTAGTCTATTTTTGAGTGGGTTGAATGAAGAAATTGAGAATGTTGTGAAGTGTTTTGAACCCAATACTTTGATTAAGGCTATGAATTTGGCTAAGTCAGATGAGAAACACCTTTAATGCCTTTAACTAGAAGAACATATATTAATGTTAGACAATATTCTTTATTTCCTGCTTCTAAATTACCTCTCTTGTTACCATCACCTAGACAATTTAACTTGAGTAGTAATCTAAACCAAACACATCACACTAGATCACCTTTACCTAACACGAATGGACCAAATATTACTGTAAAACCTATTAAGAGTTTGACTCAGAAGGAATGGGAAGAGAAAAGGGCCAAAGGGCTATGTTATAAGTGTGATGAAAGATACACACCAAGTTATAGATGAAAGAGTGACCAACTGTTTCAAGTCTTTAGAGATTTTTACACTGTGGAGGGTGAAGGGAGTATGAAGAATATTGATTTAATTAGTTGGGAGGAGACTTCAGAAGAAAATAATAGGGAGGACAATGGTAAAATAGCGGAAGTGGAGAGGGTAAAATAGTGGAAATGGAGGAACTGTGTTATATCATTACATGCTATATTTAGGGAGGAGAAGTTTAAAACCTTAAAACTATAAGGGCTCATTAAGAAACAATGGATGATTTTAGTGTTAGACATTGGGAGCACACAATTTTATAAATGCAAACACAACTAAGAGACTGGGATGTAGGCTATAACCTATGCCACAAGAGAGTCATAAGTGGCTAATGGAGAGATAGTCAATACTCAGACTGAGTGCTTGGGCCTTGGAATGGCAAGTGTAGACAAAAGAATTCAAGGATGACTTCATTGTCTTTCCTTTAAAATGGTGTGATGCAGTCCTAGGTATCCAATGGTTTGCTTCAAAAAAGAAAATACTATACGATTATAATAAGTTGCAATTAGGAGTTTCAAAGAAATGGGAGAAAAGTAATATTGCAGGCTTTACAAGATTATTTGGGGACCCTGGTAGAAGGAAAGCATCTTTCTAAATTACTAGGTAGAAGCAACCCAAAAGTATGTCGCTCAAGTCTTACATGTTGTAAATTCAGACAACATTGGTACTGTTGTTTCATATCTACCAAGCTGTTTAAGCATAGAGGTGCAAGGGCTAGGAAGGAAAAAGAAATTTCAATTGGAAGACTTGCTTGAAGAATTTTATATGGTCATGGAAGAACCAAGGGGATTACCTGATTACCTTATATTAGGTTACATGATCACATAATTTTACTACAAGATGAAAATCAAACTATTAAAATCAGGCCTTACAGGTATCCTGTTATACAGAAGGATGAGACTGAGAAGCATATCAATGAAATGCTATAATCTGGAGTAATAAAGAACAGCAACAGCTCTTTTTCGTCACCCATTGTCATGGTAAAGAAGAAAGATGGAACTTAGAGATTTTGTGTGGACTATAGGCAACTCAACCAATTGACCATCAAGGACAGATTCCCTATGCCTTTGGTAGATGAGCTAATAGATGAGTTATAATGAATTGCACTGCTCACTAAGTTGGATCTAAGGTCAAAGTACCATCAAATTATGATGCACCATGTTGATATCCATAAGATTGCCTTCAGAACTCCCAATGGTTATTATGAGTTTTTAGTAATGTCATTTGGGCTTACTAATGCCCCATCCACATTCCAAAGTCTAATGAATGAGATCTTTAGACCATTTCTTAAAAAAATTGTACTAGTTTTCTTTCATGAAAAATTGGTATATAACTATAATTGGGATCATCATTTGCTGAACCTAAGAAAGACCCTGCAACTACTTAAGGAAAACCAACTGTTTGTGAAGAGGAGTAGAGGTTCTTTTAGAGAAAAGTGGAATACTTGAGCCATGTCATTTCATTTAATAAGGTGGAGATGGATAGTAGAAAGGTGAAGTGCATACAGACTTGGCCAGTACCTAAATTTGTCAAGGAACTCAGGGGATTCTTAAGCCTAACTAGGTACTATAAAAGATTTATCAAAGACTATAGGGAAGGTGGCTAAACCATTAACTGAATTGCTAGGTAAAGAAAAGTTTGAGTGGACTACTAGAGCTCAAAATGCCTTTGATCAGCTTAAGACTATCATATGTACTGCTCTAGTGTTAGCTATGCCTAATTTCACTTAATCATTTATTATAGATACAGATGCATCAGGGCATGGATTAGGGGTTGTACTAATACAAAATGGCTAACCCTTGACCTTTATTAGCAAGGCTCTATCTCCTAAACACCTCACTCTATCAGTTTATGAGAAGGAAATGATGGCAATTGTTTTTACAGTAAAGAAATCGAGCTCTTACCTGGTTAGAAGGCACTTTATCATCAAAATATACCATCAAAGTCTCAAATATATATTGGAGTAGAAGATTACTACTTCTGCACAACAAGATTGGTTGGCCAAAATAATAAGGTATAATTATGAGCTAAGGTAAAGAAAGAGGGCTACCAAGTAAGGCTACAAATGCATTATCCAAACAACCAGAAATAACTGAAACAGAAGAACAAGTGGTAATGGCTTTGAGTGGAATTTCCACTGATTTGGTAGAAAGAATTAAACAAACATGGCAGACTGATGCCTATTTACAAAGAGTGATTTAAGCTAAACGAAATGACCCTAATGTCTTTTCAAAGCTAGAATAAGAAAATGGTCAGCTGAGAAGGGTAGGAAAACTAGTTGTGGGGGCTAATTCTATTGTAAGGCTAGAACTGTTACAATACTTTTATGACAGTGCTTTAGAAGGTCATTCTGGTTATCAACCCACTATAAGTAGGATGAAGACTATATTCTATTAGAATGGGTAGGAGGAAGGACATTAAACAGTATATAAGAAAATGTGTAATCTGTCAGAAAACCAAATACATGCCTACTGCCTTACCTAGACTACTACAACCCCTACCAATTCCTACTAAGGTATGGACCAATATTGCAATGAACTTCATTGAAGGATTATCAAATCTAATGGAAAGGAAGTGATTCTTGTAGTAATAGATAGATTCAGTAAATATGGTCATTTTATTACTTTGGCACACTCATACACAGTAGCTCAGGCATTCGTGGATAATGTCTTTAAATTACATGAACTGCCTAAAGACATAGTTTCTGATAGGGTACAAGGTATTTGTCAGCAGATTTTGGGGTGAGCTGATGACCAAACTGGTGATCAAACTGAAGATTCTTCTGCTTACCATCCTCAGACTGATGGACAATCTGAGGTGCTACATAGGTGCATAGAAACATATCTCAAATGCATGACTGGATACAAGCCAAAGGATTAGGCAAACTGGCTTCCAATGGCTGAGTATTTGTATAATACTAACTTCCACTTTGCCACTCAAACCACTTATTTTGAGGTAGTATATGGTTAGGCTCCAACTTTGCATTTACCTTATATGTCTGGTGATTCACTCAATGATCATGTAGATAGATCAGTCATTGCCAGGGAGGCCACTCTAAGATTCTTGAGATATCATTTACTAAGGGCATATGACAGGATGAAGAACCAGGCTAACAAGAAGAGATTGACAAGGATTTTACTAAGAATTCTTGGGTTTACCTTAGGTTGAAGCCCTACAAGCAACTATCAGTGGCAAGAAGACCTTTTAACAAATTGCCATACAGGTATTTTAGACCATTTCAGGTGGTCAAAAGGGTAAGCAAAGTGGCTTATCAATTGGCTTTACTAGTAGATGCCATGATTCACTCAACTTTTCATATTTTACAGCTCAAGCAACATGTAAGAAGTGCACCAGTGGAGACTGAGCTACCTGCTTTCACTAAGGAAAGAATCATCATGCTACAGCCACAAGCCATTTTAGGAAGAAGATTTATCAAGAAGAATAATAGAGCTGTGACTCAAGTTTTGGTTCAATGGATACATGCTTTGCAGAGGATGCTATATGGATGGACCTAGCTCAATTCAAACTCCAGTTTCCAGAATTTGAAACTAATACTTGATGACCTGTGTTCTCTTACTGGGGGGGCATTTGTTAGCTTATTTTAATTATAAAATGGTAGAATTGTAATGGTCTAATTTTTGTTTGTATGTGCCTGCAATGGTCTAGTTTAGATTCTTGTCAAGATTTAGTGAAATTTCCTTTCTTACTTCTCTTTCTGCTTCATCTTCTTTCTCTTGAATTTCTTAATTGTCTCTGTGAATAGAAATGATCTACCAACTTTTTCACCTAAATTTTCTCTGCCTTCATTTAAAGGAAAATAAAGGTTTATAATTGAGGAGAAATTTGGTTTAGACTTTATTGGATAACACTACCGTGAGAAGATTTGGTCATGGCTGTTATTCTTTTGAAGAATGAAGAGTTATAATTAATGCGGAAGTCTTTTACTGAACAAGGTTTTCTCTCCCCTCTTCATAGCAATAGAATTTATTTATTTTTTTGCTAGGAAATAGTAGTAGAATTCTTAAACAAAAAGGTGGTTGAATGAAAAAATGAAACTCATACTAAAAATTCTATCAATTATGAAGCTTTGTTTAATAGGTTTTTTTTTTTCCTCTATGTTTTAAATCTTTCTTTCACAAGTTTTAATGTATAAAACTTCTAAAATAAAAATAAAAATGCTTATTGTATAAAATGGAGAATTCACATTAGGTTACCTATTTGTTATAATTGTTTGACTATTTGTTCTTAGGATGGTGGCTTGCCTTGTGCTACATTTCAGCAATAAATCATTTTTATTATTTTCATTTCTTGTTTGGCATTAAATCATTACATAAATTTTATATTAAAAATATATAAAAGAATTTTTATTAAAAAAATGATGGCATAACAAGTCAATCGGAGTAAACTTTGACAATTGAACTAATGACATGAACACATTTTTAGGTCACCCTCTAGACTAAATTTTATGACATTGTTTCGTAGTACATTTAAATAAAAAAAAATGTTTGTGCAACAATATAAATTATTAATTACTTAAATAACCAAACCTAAAAGAATTTTTTTCTTATTTGAATAACTAAACTTGGTGAGTTCCTTTTTTTTTTTTTTTTTTTTTTTTTTTTTTTTTTTCAATTAAAATTTAGTATATGGTAATAATTTGTTTGAATTAATATAATAAATATTTAAATTATTTATACTATAATTGAATTATTATTTTATTTGAAAGCTTCAAATCATAACAGAAGGCACTCAAGCCAGATAAAAGTGTATCTAATATAGGTTGGTTTGCTTCAATGGTCTCTGAACTGGAGTTTTTATTGTATAGCATTCATTCAGTGATCTGCATACGCTTCTCTTCCTCCTCTAGTCTTTGCAACCATTTCAAACCAAGATCGGATCCTGCTTTTGCCGCAATCTGGAATTGTTCTCTCGCTATCTCTACTGGGTTTATTATATGATTTTCTGTATTCTTTCTTGCTTTTTTGGCAGCCAACACTCTCTTCACACTGAATTTCGTCAATGATTCCAAGACTTGGACACCTGAATCATAATAGCATTTCGTTTATTAAAACTTAATGCAAGCCAATATCAACATTACGTCAAAATATCGTTCATGCCAACTTGAGTAATCATGCTGAGAATCCAAATTCTATGTAAAGTTCATGGACAACTTTCATAATGACTGCAGACTTTCTACTTATCTTTCCTATTATGTGTCAGACAGCATATAATTCTGCACATGTGATCTGTGTATTAAAAATGTCAATCGTGTGCCATTCTTAACTGTTTGTCAAGTGTTTATAATCTCCATAATCTTTTAAATGGGTAATCAACACCCATGCACCACCCTCCATCCTAGTTCTCAAAAGAGAATTTGTCACTAGATGTGAAACAAACAGTAAAATCGAATTTAAGCACGATAAGTCTACATAAAACTATTATGTACCTTAAAACTAAGAAAAAGTTTTTAGTTAATACATGACAAATTTGAGAAAAGGCCTAGCTAACCTTTAAGAAGAAGAGATCCATATGCTATAGCTGAACCAGCATGTCCCTGTAAATTTTAGTAGCAAAACATGAAACCTTTTAGGTTATATTCAATGTTAAAAGAAGCATCTGGCGTAAATAAGAATCAAATCAAGCAATTCTTTTTTAATTTTTTCAGCAAGCAACTAAAGCAATAACAAGTTCCATATAGGGTTAAAGCATTTTAGTTGCTTTACTAGGAAAAGAAATCCTTATTCAGATATAAAGACTTAAGCATCCCTAAATGACTAGATCAGATTGTAAGATCACTAATAGATTGTATTACAACTACACGAAAACATTTAAGCCAGATGCAAAATGTTAAAATTTTCAGCTAGGTGGATCAAGAAGACCTCAAGTTCATAAACAACCAAACCCAAATGATCAGTTGATCACTATAATATTCCTCTCCTCCAAAGAAAATGACAACACGGCCTCCATATGAACTTTGGCAGGTACATTTAATATTTATTTGTGACTATAACTTAGAATCTTCACTCATTTAATGGCACAACTATCATTGAGGAATAAAACTTATTAGCCATACAATGAAACTGTGAGAGAGAGAGTGATTGAGCGTAGGCTTAGGAATGAGACTTTAGTTTATGAGAATCAACTTAGTTTTATGCCAGGAAGATCTACAATGGAGGCTATTTTTTTATTTAGGAGATTAATGGAGAAATATAGAGAAAAGAAAAAGGATCTTCATATGATATTTATTGATTTAGAAAAAGCGTATGATAAAGTGCCAAGACAAGTCTTGTGGTGAGTACTCGAGAAGAAGAAGGTCCAAACTAAATATTTAGAAGTTATTAAAGATATGTATGAGGGAGTAATGACTAGGGTGCGGATCGTATATGGTATGACTGGAGAGTTCTCGATCATGATAGGTTTTCACCAAGGTTCATCCTTAAGTCTTTACCTATTTGCTTTAGTCATGGATGAACTTACCTATAATATTCAAGATAAGGCTCCATGGTGCATGTTGTTTGTCGATGATATCGTGTTAGTAGATGAAACTAGGGAAGGTTTAAATTCTAAATTAGAAATGTGGAGGAACGCATTAGAATCTAAAGGCCTTAGATTGAGTCGGACAAAAATTGAATATATGGGGTGTAATTTCAGTGAAACTAGAAGAGGCCCGAATGATATAATTTTAGACAGTCAGACAATCCCTACAAAGGATGTGTTTAAGTATTTAGGGTCATTTATACAAAAAGATTGTGCAATTAAGCATGATGTAAACCATAGGATCAAGGCAGGGTGGGTGAAGTGGCGGAGTGCTTCGGGAGTTTTCTGTGATCCTAAAATCCTGAATAGATTGAAAGAAAAATTTTATAAGTCGATAGTGAGACCAGCTATGCTGTATGGTACCGAATGTTGGGTAGTTAAGAAGCAACATTTGCATAAGATGGAAGTAGCCGAAATGAGAATGTTGAGATGGATGACAGGACATACAAGAAATGCATAGAATAAGGAATGAGGAGATTCGTAAAAAGGTGGAAGTAGTGCCTATTGAGGAGAAAATGAGGGAGAATCGTCTACGTTAGTTTGGACACATCCAACGTCGGCCAATGGACGCAGTAGTTAAGCAAGGTGACTTGGTTTAGGTGCCAGGTGTTAGACGGGGAAAGGGGAGACCAAAACTTCCACGGGGGGCAGTCATCGAGAAAGATATGACTGTGCTAGGAATTAATGAAAATGTTGTCTTGGATCGATGCGAATGGAGGAAAATGATAAATATAGCCGACCCCAACTAGTTTAGGATTTTAAGGCTTAGTTGAGTTGAGTACAATATTCAGGTTTAAATGCAGCTGAACCAAGTTCGAATCAACTCTCTTCACAGTGGACCATCTCATCTCAAGTCATATAAACTAATCTGACAGTTGAGAGTACCTTTGTTTGATCATGAATCTTTTTTCTTTTCCTTCTTTTCTGGTCTCTTCTAGTCTACAAATAGTCTATCTAGTACTACCCATGATATTGTAAAATATTGTAAAGTAGCACTCTAAGTGCAACTACATAATCCAGTTCAAATTGGAATCCAAATATACTTAACTGTTCAATGTAGCTCCTTTGAGAGCTCAATTAACAACACATAGGAAAAAATTGAAGGAAATTCAAAACTAAAGCTGAGAAAAATTATGAGAATGTACAACCATAAATACTTGGTTTGAACAAAATTAAGATCTCAAATTGATTATTAGTATGTTTCATCTTTTCTTACCTTCTCGGATGCCCTATGAAAACACCAAAGTGCTGATGCTATATCTTTCTTAAAACAATCCTTAGCCAAATATACAGCACCTAGAAGGTAAAGAGCCCCTGGATGCAACTAGTAAGATATCAAGATCCAGGAAGGATTAGATAGACATTTCCAAACATTGTTATTAGTATGCGCCTTTCACAGGAAAACTTACTTGGTCCACAACTTTTTCCAAATAATAGAAAGCTTGTTGATCTGATTGGACATATTCATTATGTCCATACACAGGAAAGAAACTTTATCATTATAACAATCTTGCAAAAGACAATATTAAAATGACCATTGAACTCTTAGCTTGCGATTGTAAATTCGGCTAAATATCCAATCCAAAAGAGAATAGGGATCAGACATGGAGAAGAAAATTAAAAACTAGTAGAATGGGTTTTAACTCTCCAAATGAAGTTCCCTGAAGAAGCCTAGTTACAAACATTGATGCACAATATCCAAATATCAGACAAGTCTACAAGTGAATAGTAGCCATCAACCAGTATCTGTGTAACAATTTATGTTATGGGGTTTACATATACTGATAATGGCTGTTATAATTAAAATTGCATTAGATAATTTCCAAATATAGTATCATTGTCTCACCTCAGAATGTTATACTGCTATAGATTAAGCCATTATTATTGCATTGATGTCAAGTTCAACTAGCTATTGGGTCAAAGTTTTACTTGGGCAATTTAAAGGTTTTGAAGGAAATATTATTTGTTCTTTAGAAAAATGTGACCTTCACTGTAGAGGAGACAACAGGCGATTATTGATATCTAACTAATATTGAGAGAACATGAGGTAGGAAGAATGTTTTGCACCCAAGCATCAATTCACCTATGAGTTAGTTAAATTGCCAAGAAGGGAGAAATGGGGCATAACTAGTGCTGCACGGGTCACTTGAAGTGAGCTGTAACTATCAACAACCTAATTGATATCACAACCAGTCATAACTCACAACAGACAGGGATTCTCACCTCAACTCAAAACACAACCCAACTCAGCAAGGAGGGAGGAAGAGGGCACAACTTCTGCCACACAAGGGTCAAATGAAATCAAATTAAAGTGAGCTTCAACTATCAACAACCTAACTGATGTTACAATCAATCACAAAAGATAGGGATTCTCACCTCAACTCTCAAACGACAACCCAACTCATACTATGCGTCTGGATCACCTATGTCCTGCTGCTTCTACCAATAATGCAGCTCCCCTGTTGTACTTTGAAAGGCAGAATAATCATGTTCCTCTAGATAGGCATAACATGAATATAATAATTGTTCTTCAAGTGGATAGATGGCCAACCCCAAAAGAAAACAACATGAAAGTACTCACTAGCCATGCAATCCATGTTAGCATAACAGTATAGAATTAAGAGAGAGAGAGAGAGATAGCATTATATGCTACAAGAACAAATTACCATTGAGTGATGGAAAAAAATAATTTTAATATCTATCTGTTTCAACGTACTCCTGTTACCCCTAATTAATACATAAACTTATTCAAGCATTCTCTAATTAAAAGTACAATCTCCAGTTAGCCCATACTTCTGTTTGATAAACATATATAGAAGGTTGTGGAATGCTAAAGAAGGGAGTCAACATAATTGAGCAATAAAATCAATTCAAATTCCCACAACACTATTTTCTTGGGGGCCTGGGTCCAGGAGGGGAAGGAAGCTACTATGATTTTAAAAGAGGAACAAATGCTAGATGGTACATGGCACATCATTGCATTGTTGTTCATTAAAGAAGGACTACGATAGAATCAAGAGCAATGCTGCATGATGGAATCATGGAGTCTCTCTGAGAGCAGAATGAATTCACTTACACAGCTTTATTTGCTCCTGGAACATGGTATTTCAGATGCAATTTGGACAACCAATATCTTGCATGTGTATTGGTGTTGTCGGCTTCCAAAGCCAATTTGAAATTCTCCTTTGCTGTCTAATTCAAAACACAATTTTTTAGCAAGATGAGTCAGAAAGTTATAAGACTGCAACAAGACCAGCATATATTATTATGCACTTCATTTGTCAGCTAGTAAGGGGAAAAAAGTCATGACAATGACCTTAAAGTCCAGCATAAGTTCATTCCTTTAAAGAAAAAGAATAGGAAGATCAGGGAACTGGAAGCCAGAGAATGCTTGTACTGCGACTTACAAATCAGAGAGGAAGAGAAGAAATAAATTGGCACGTCTCAGTTTTAAAGGAAAGCCAAATATAACTTTTTGTCTTAACAATGATAAGTTCTGATCCTAAAGAAAATAGCATATGTATAAAGAAATGACAAGCAACATAAGTATCCCATATCTCAAAACTCACATGATTCAAACCCTTCTACTACTTAAAGGGTGAGTGGTGCCATTAGGCCATAAGCCACTTGGCAATATTTGCATAATGAAAAGAAAAAAAGTAAATATCCCATATTCTTTATTCAATTCGAAATTGACTACATAAAAGAAAAATTGGAAACATGATATAGATTATCTAGTAGCGCACAATTAGATACATGTTTACATTTATTATCTTCCATAACCTTTTTCACCCTCCAAGAACATCAAAGAGAGAATGAATTAGCCCAAAAATCAAAATTTTATTTATTAAGTTGAGATGAGAGTGGCTGATATGTGAATGTAGAGATGAATGACATTGACGTACAAGAAAATATAGAATACAAAATGAGGAGATACATAAGAAGGTGTAGGTTGCACCTATTAAAGAGAAAATGACTGAGAGCGAACCACTTGCTAATTGCGACGGTTTGGACATCTCCAACATAGGCTGGTGGTTGCCGTAGTTAGGATAGGTGACTTGGTGTGAGTGGATAGGGTTAGACAGTGTAGAGAGAGACCAAGAATTACATGTATAAATTATTTTTGGGACCTTAACATTGACTATCCTTTCAGATCAGCCAATAGAAATTATATGCTGAATTTAATAAATCCTACATAGAATAACTCCCATTAACTGAATCCTCAATCTATGTTTACTTTTTATTTTTTTAGATAGAAGAAGAACTTTTATTAAGGAAGAAGTGTAGTATATAAGAAGGATAAGAAGCCCTCCTAAAAAAACATAAATAAAAACAGAAAATGAAAGGTTAAAACAAAAAGGCCCTTAGTCATGTTGCATAACAGATATTGACACAGTCAGAAAAGGTCCCAAAGCAAAACACCAAAGACAAGTGAAGAAAAAAAATCTTATCCCAAATAAGATGCCATGGATGATCACAAAAAATCCTTGCAATACGTTCCAACGAAACATTCTAAATCACTGAAATACAGCGCAATTCCATAAACACCTCCATCTTTATTCCCCCAAAACTCTAGTACAGTATTACCAAAAGACCATGCAAGGAGTCTGAAAAAACCCAAGAAAGACTGAAGATATAAAAAAGTCTATTAACCCCCCTATTTCACTCCATTGGGTCTCTTGTAGATTTTATAGATAGCTGAAATTGTAATTTGACGTTTTTGCTTTGTTGCCTTTGGTGGGGTGTGTCTATTATACCCACTATGTGTGAACAAAGATATTTTCATTTTTAATAAAATCATTACTAATAATAATTAAAAAAAAAATAAAAATCAAGGATAAGGGGTTATGGAGAAATATGCTCATTTGTTCATAACTCATTAATTCGTAACCACATCAAACAAATAAGAGGGGAAAGTACCTTTTAACTAATATTTGGGTAATATCTAAGACATAATTCAATAAAAGGAAATAGGAGTCTATGTCTCAATGATTGTTACACAGATCATACCCTAAGAAGAGGAATGAGACGGCGATTATTAAGCTCATATAATCAATGACTCTATCAACTTCCTGCAAAGCACTCTACCCTTTAGCTATGAGCTCCACAACTTTCTTGTTTCTAATGTGCAGCTCTCTCTGTAAAACCAACCCCAGAGAAATATAACTCCAGCGGTAAATACTAAAGGGAACTTAATGGCAAAGGTGAACCTAGGGAAACTCAAAAACTACCTGTTGATTGAATTGAAAAATAGTGGTGGGTTTCAGAGTGAGCTTTGTCAAAAAAGGTTTTAGCAGCATTTTCGATGAAGGATTGCTTCTTGCCTCCCAGTATCAGCTGAAATAGTATAAAGCTTGGAGAAAATCAGTTTCAGTCGTCCATAGTTGAAAGGTGAAACTACTGGAGACTTTGAAGAATATAAATTTGAAGAACTAAGAGAGCTGGTAGAGTAAGTTCCGTGAGAGCTAACCTGATTATGCAACCAAGAGAAGGGATGAGATGGAGGATGAAGGTGCACAAGTTGCCTGCGATTACTCAGTCGCCGCTCTCAAAGAGAGGGCACAGAACTACAGATGCAGAGGGTAGAGAGAAAAATTGGGCGCCATATGGAGGAAGAGAAAAATGAAAGTGAAAATCCTCCGATCCGGTTTCCAAAATGGCATTGTCCTTTTTAACTTTATTTGTATCATTTTTCCTTTTTGGGGGTCAGCTAACTTCTATTTCTATACTTTTTTAACCCTTAAATGCTGAAACATCGGCCCAAACTCAAAACAACAACTCAATGAAATGAATTGAATGGCCCAAAAAATACATTAAACTACTATTTTCAAATTTATCTCGTGTTGCCAAGGCAAACTTAGCTAAAAATGAAAAAAAAATTGTTTTCTTTTTAATAATAAATGACTATTGAAGCCAACAAGAATGTTATTTTATTTTTTGCAAAGGATGAAATATATTAATTAAACATAGGTGTTACAAACCAGTCTTGGGGTATAAAACCCCTACAAAACAGCATTAAATAAAAATTCCTGGAACATCATCATAGACAACAAAAGAATTTTGCTGGGAAGTTCTTCTCTTAGCCAAAATATCAGCATAAACATTTTCTTTTCTAAAGATGCGGTTTAGCTTCCATTTATGGATCAATTTCATCAAATCCCTGCATTGAGCAAAAAAGAGTACCTGTTAGACCATTGACACCTTGACATGCTGGCAGTATGACTTAGCCTTGTGCCATGCTAGACCAGACACAAAGATGTGGTGAAAGACATGTCCTAAACAAGGGCATAGGATACTTGACACATGCATAGCATCAAGACTTGACAACTATGACATGGCCAAGAATGTTATAACCCGATATCGAAAAATCGAATTTTAATGTAATGTGTAAATTGTAGTTATTAGATAACGAACATGTAAGCAAACAAATTAAATAGCAATATAATTAGATGTGTTGTATCCAATATTTTAGTGTATATTATAAAATAAACAAATTAAAGAAATAACAATATAATTGAATATGTGATAACCTGATATCCTAGTGTATGTACTTTGCCTTCCAAGTGTATAGTCTGCTTCTTTGCTTTCCATTTCCTTAAGAAAACTTTCTCCTTTATTGTTTGAGAGTTTGTATAAAAAATGCACATGGCTAAGGACATTAAGGTTGTTGGGCAGGGGTCATTTTCTGCCAAGGATTACTAAGCCCACTTCTAGAACCACTTATTGATGCTGAGGAGCTCATAAAGTGGTCCTTTTACAAAGTTTCGATAGCTGAGTTTATTGCTACTCTACTATTCCTTTACATTAGTATCCTTATTATGATTGGGTACAAGAGCCAAACTAATCCTAAAACAAATGCTGATCCTTGTGGAAGGGATGGGATTCTTGGTATCACCTGGGCCTTTGGTGGTATGATTTCTGTCCCTGTTTACTACATTGTTGGAATTTCAGGGGGTCACATCAACCCAGCAGTAACTTGCATGGCTCTTCTTGGCTTGCAAAGTGTCTTTGATCAGAGTCATAACGTACATGTTAAGGAATTTTAAGCAGCGTGAGGAGCAGTGATAATTTAACATTGCTTCTTACTTAATTCATTGTATAGTGTCTCCAAGAAATTCTGGTTAAGAAATAGGCATCTAGTTTCTTTTCTTGTCCCCCCCCAATTATGCATTCTTTCTCTCTTAGTGATGCATCCCAAGAATTCTTTTATAATACAAATTATATTACTCTATGGTAATATGGTAGTTTAAGGGTGTGGAAATAAGGGTGGATGGGTGGAATGATGGATTTTGGGTCTTGGACAAATCTAAATATTAGAATCTGAACCTAAGAATGAAGGCATAATCTTTTAAATTACAGAATCTCGCCAAAAATGATTAGGTAAATAAAACTCTTCATTACTTCCTTGATTCTTTAAATGACATTGAGTTTGATTGAATCTTTAATAATTTAAGTGACTTCTAGGTTACCAAAAAAAAAAAAAAAAAAAAAAAAATATCAACAGCAGTCTAATTGACTATTAGGGTTAACAATTTTGGATGACTAACCTACTAATAATAAAAGTATATTATGGAAATTTGAGGATAGTTAAAACTCTTGCTGCTTTTCTCTATTTCTGAGTAAAATTCATTTTCTTATAAAATTGTGGCAACTAGTTATTTAGTTAGTATGTTGATGAGTTATTTAGCAAATTGCTCATCTCCTTTTTCACTGTCTTGTAACTAGTGAGGTGTTACTGTCTCTCATCTTTCATTCTTTGAAGTCTTTTGGGTGATCAAGGGAAGAGTTATTGATGTTTTAAGGTGTTAGGGGATTAAGGTATGAGAGTAGGGTGTGTATCGTCTGAAATCTACTTCTATTTGCTTCATGTGGTTTCTTTGTATGGAAAGAAATCCCCTAGTGTTTGAAGGAAGGATAAGTAGTGGGTTTGAATCAAACATTCCTATTAACTCTTTTAGTTGGAGCTTGTCCCACCCCTCTTTTGGAGAGCCCCGTTCTTTTCATGATTTCATAAGCAATTGCAAGAGTTGATTTCTCTTGTAGTTCCATTTTTCTTATTTGGTAAAATATTCATGAGTATTAAGTCTATTAAATATCTTCTTTGGAGGAGTATACTTGTCTTAATTAAAGAACATATGTTTTTTTAGCTAGCAGTGGGTCCAAGTACTTAATTCATGGGGGAAGCCACCTTATCACTTTATCCTCTAGAACATAATGTTGAGCCAATGATACACATGAATTCAAGAAGGAGTGACGAGTGGGATGCGGTATCACTGTGAGTGAATAAATGCTACCTTTTGGTTGCTAGATTAATATGTGTATTTGTTATGTATATTTGAATAAATATGTTTATATGGAAGCATAAGGATGTGTAATGTTTAATTGAGTTATTTGAATTGTGCTTAACATGTGACTTTGTTCGTGCTTGATAAGGGCCAATAAAAATGTTTTTCTTTCTAAAATGATTTTTACTTACGAAATGACTTTTACTTCTGAAATAGAATCCGGGTGCGCCTAAGATATTTTGAGATATTCTAATTTAATAAGTGTTTTGAAATGATTGAGTGCCCAGTCTCGGTGTGATGGATATTTATGAAGGATATATTTATTACGCAGGTGTAAAAACTGCCAGGTAGGAGAATATTTGTTGTGTGGGACTGAGTTACTATATTGGCCCTTTATGTGCTTGTGTGTTTTGATTTCTTTGTTTGAATTGTGATTTCTGAACATTCCGATTGATTTATTCATCTTGTGTATTATGTAGATTATGATTAATTGATTCTACGATAACTATGTGTATGTACTTGTACCATTAAATTAAGAAATGAAACATTATGCTTAGGTTGATGCTAGTACCCTTTGGGTCCGTTTTACCACTCATTGAGTTTATGGGACTCACTACTCTATTGTTGATTTTTTTTAGTAACAAGATTTCGGTATACATCATTGACAAGCTCGTGACTTCTTGATAACATACTGGTAAGGTATTTCTTTAGGATCTTATACTTGAAAACAAAAGATGGAAGTTTGTAGTCACATTAGGGTTTTGGGTTATTATGATTTGTATATATAAGAGTCAAATTGTTATTGTTTATGATATGAACAGATCAGAGTTCCTTGTATATATTGTTACCACTATTACCTAGTTGAATATGACTAGGTTATATGTGGTTATATTTTGGGCATGTTCCAGGTTATAGGGACCATCTACCAAATTTTTTAGCAAGTTGTTATATATTTCTGTAAATAAATAATTGTAGTTAACTTATGCTTTTTTTTTTTTTTTAAAATTTACTTTTATTCCTTGGTTTGGTCAAGAGTCTAACTTGTTTTTTTGCTTTGAAGTTAGGGTTATGGAGGTTTGGTTACCCATCCTTCTTGCCAGTCATGCCTTCATGTAGGGTGTGACAAGGAAGCTATATCTTGTTATGCATAGGTGTATTATTGATCTTGAACATTGGCAGGTTGTAGTGCCTTGACTTAGGCAGACTCAGGCTTGACACTGGCAGACTGCTACTATCACACCTTTCATGGAGGCATAACTAGCCTGGAGGATTGGGTAACTAATCCATCATAACCCTGACTCGAAACAAAGTAACAAACCTGACTTATGACCCAACTAAAGAATAAAAATAGCTTTTCTAAAACTGAAGTTCACTGTAAAAGTTTACTTCCTGTAATAATTAACAAGTTACTGAAAATTTTGGCAGAGGTTCCATGCAATACGGAACATGCCTCAAAATACAAATACATATGCTCATGATTTCACACAACAATAATATAAGATAGCAAGGAGCTCCGCTCCATCCACATTATAAACAAGACAAATAACTAGACGCTTACATCATTCAAAATTAGATACTCCCACTAGTTCTAGTATGACTGCAAACTTTCATCCTTTAACTTCAAGTTTGAGATCTTGGAATTACCTTGCCATACTCAATCGGCAAGTCACAAGCTCGGCGATGCCGTGTATCGAACTCCTATTACTAAAAAAATTCACAAGAGAGGGGTTAGTCCTATAGACTCCGTGAGTGAAAAATCGTACCCAGAGAGTACTGGCATCACTCAACACAAACGTATAACATATATAATAACCTCGTGTAACATTGATCATACCTTAATTCCCATTACACGTATACATTACAATTGTCATAAATTCACAATTTACATGAAACATAAGATCACAAATTAATCATAACAATAATATCAAACAAAGCAACCAAAGGGCCAACGAGTGATCCAGCCCTGCACAACTTTATCACCACCTACCAGGTATTTACATGCTTGCACAACAAATTGACCTTTGTACACAATCTATCCCACTGGGGCTAAGCACTTAATTTTAAAAAAAAACATTTATCAGAACCAAAATTTCTCATGATTTTAAATCAAAATATCCTAGGTGCACCTGGATTATAATTTCGAAGATAAAAATCATTTAAAAAAAATAATTTTCATGTGTTGGCCCTTATCAACCACATACAATTTCAAACATGAATGATTCAACTAACTTACTAAAATATTGCACTAGCACTTTTATTTAAATACACATATAATTGAACATAATAATCTAGCTCCTAAAGGCAACGATTAACCACTCACCCGTAACCGATTCCATTCGTCACTCACACTTGCATCCACGCATCTCATTAGGTCTACCTTAGAATCCGGAACTGAAATTCATATTCCCAAATAATACTTAATCCATAAACGTTATTGTTATAATCTTTTAATTATTAAGCTTATATCTCAACTTGTATAGGTTTTTTTTGAAAGTTTTTCATTAAGTTATTACATGTTAATTAATATGAATTGGACTTTATGTGATAGGGTTAATAATGAAGAGATATTTTAAATGTCTTGACAATGCATAAGGTAGAAGAAACCATTAGAAAAGATAGAAAGCACTCAATGAGTTAAAGATGTTGAAACTATCCAAACTTGAGGTTTGGACTAGTGTCCACTTTAATGGTCATATCTTTCTCTAATGAAATATCCAATTTCGTAAAATTTATAAAATACTAGACACATGTAGCTTTATAATGGTATATCATTTATAATTTTTAGATTTGTATATCAATATAATTTATTCTTTGAAGTTACATCAAATTATTCAAAATACAGGATTTTGACTAGCTCTGACCTTACCTTAGTTAATTGAACATAACTTTCTTTAGAAATAATGAAATCCAATTCCATTTATCGGGTTTATTAATAGACAAGTATATCTATCTTTCTTATTTAGAAACTTTTCCTAAAATTAGTCTTGAACCCACTCAATTCCTTACATGAACCAAAAACAGGGCACTAAAATCCTGTATGACCTAACTGGAGTTTAACAGCTCTAACTCACAAGATACTTGGAACTAAGCTACGAAATTTTGTAGACAACATCCAAGATCCTAAGATACACTTTCTCTTTTGAACCCTTAATTTAATTCATCTCCAAAAGCACCTGAAACCCATGATTTCTTTCATCCACGAATTTTCCCCTGCACTCCCTTCAAAACCCACTTAACTCTCATTTTCCACCACTTTCAAGCTCCAATTCATACTCCTCACTTCAACACTAATTCATTAACATTACTCCTAATCCAATTAAATTCAAGATTGTATCAGTGATTTAGAATTAATCAAGAACTTAAGTTGTCACTTTCCAATATCAATCCAATCAATTTTTACTCAGTAAACTACCATTATTTTCTTGTAGACATTTTATCAACTACCTTATATGCATTTTTTTTTCTAGCTTATGAGAAAGTATATATATATATATATATATATATATACTCACCATGAGGCTTACATAAGTCCATCAAGTTACATGTTATTCATATTCCACATTTGTTTTAAGGTTAACCTAATCTTTTAAAAGCTACTAATCCTTTATATCATTTTGATTTACCAATAACTCACAGCCAGCAAAGTTAACCAAGTTGAAATTTACAAAATGGATGAAGGCAAATCGAGCTACAAGGAAGGAAAAAGAGCTAACTGCTATGGGAGGAGGTAGCTTGGCTAAAAGTGAAGATAACTAGAAATTTTTAAGCAACTAAAACAGGGGAAATATTGGCTGCCCAAGCAAGAGTGAAACAGTAACACTTTGTGGCTTCCTAAAGCTCCCCTACCAGCTTGATACAAGAAAGGAAACAAAACGAAATCAACAAGAGAAAGACTCACCTTCCTCAGCCAGCAGGAATTTCATGGACCAAACACCATAAACGAAGACTTTAGGGACCAAGGTTACTGCTCCAATTAGGTTCCATGGCACTAAGGTGAAGAAAGGAGCTAAACTAGGACAGATCAAGCACCTACAAGAACGAAAACAACAACGTATTCTTGGCTGAAGCAAGGAAAGCACCAAAATTTTTAGAATAAGGAGTAAAGGTCGGTGGATGAAGAATTTTAGAGGAAATTCGACCAACTAAAAGGAAATAAGAGAGAGAGAGAGAAAAAAATGGAATAGAACACAAGGTAAAACTAAATTAATTCTTGGTCAAAGTCATATAAATTTAACATTGATTATATTTTATTTCACTTATTAAGAAAATTTAAACCAAATAAAATCAAGTTCCAAGTTACTCAAATTTTAATTAATGGTACACAATTATATAATTTATTTACGATCAAGAAGTTATTTCAATTTTTGTTCTAATTCATATTTTAATATTAGTTTATAATATGCTAATTACACTGTTACTTATTTAATTGGTTTACGTATTTATTATTTTATATAAAAAATTTACACATTGTGTCTAAAAATTTGATTTTTCCGTATCAGGTTATGAGGGTTATAACAGCTACCTTAACACTGTCAAAGTGTTGGCTTAACACTAAGGCACGACATGGGCTGATATTATGCTCTATTGTATATGCTAGCAATGACGCACCACATAGTCAATTTGTGTAGCATGCAGGCAAGGTATACTGGCAGTATCTGGGTTAGTGTTAATTTGATGGTGCATAGGCTGGTTAGGTGTGATAGGGCTATGTTTGAGCTTGGACATAGTTCTAGGATAGTTTGCAGGCTTATGGTTCTATGGAAGTCCACTTTGGTGCAAAATGGTTCATTTTAACTAAGTTGGCTCACAATTTAGATGGTGCATGGCTTATAGGGTGACACTAGCTAGGACCAGGTGCCCTAAGATTCACGTTAACAAGTCTATGTTAGGCTTTTAGCCAGTTAGCAAGCATTAGGAGCAAGCTGGAGTGCTGACAGCACAATAGCAAGCCACCTGGCAGCAGTTACTGGATGTATACTTGTTGGTGGTAAGTTGCGGCAATTTAAAACAATTGCTTGACAAACTTTTGCTGGAGTCAGAAATTTCAGTGGAGCACTTGCAAAGCTTTGTGAAACTACTTAGCAGTTTAGGTATCTTCCACTGGTTAGGTGGCAGCAACCTAAGCAATAGGGTTGTCACTCTCAAACTATCTATGTGTAGTGTATATATATTTGTCTATTGTAAACTCTGAGTAGGTTTGGCCATTATTGGTTTCTAACTAGAACCTTAAAACCACAGTGTGTTGTAAATAGTAAATGTATGAGACTATAATTATTCCTTTATTAATAAAATTTGGGAGTGGAATTCTTATAAACAGTGGTTCGGTTTTTGTTTTACATTTCATTTGTTGTTGTTTTCTAGTTAAGTGTGTGGAGTTGGCTGAGATTTGGTAAGAGTGTTAAGTTCCATCACAAGGCTTTCCATAAGCAGAAAATAACTTTTACATAAACACCCTGTGACAACTACCATAATGGTTAAAATCATGATTTATTTTCTTATACAAGAAGGCAACAAGGACTTTAGGATCTACCTCCACCTCAAGAAAATTGATCCTATGGTAATTGCAAGGTGAAAACCATTTTTAAGGTCCCACAATTTAGCAAGAATAGCTTAACCATACCCTACTTTCTTGGAGAACCTATTGTGCATCATCCCAACTCAATTCTAATAACCCCTCTTGCTCCAATGAAATCTAGGTTAGTTATGACAATCCCTTCATCTTTGTTACAATATGATATTTTAACGTATGTCTTAGAATGTTTGTATGTAATTTGTCATTGTTTAGATAGAAAAAAAAAATAAGTAAACGAACATTTGTATATATATGCATAGGTATGAATACATGTAATGCAAGAATCAATTTTCCACTGTACTATCAGTTGATTTGGAATTTGCAATTAACTTTGTAATTTTTTCTTACGAGGTGTGCAACAAGTGTATTATATATATAATTATGTAGCAAGATAATTTAAGCACCACATGTTTACAAACTAGAAGTATATATATATATATATATATATATATATATTGGACCACACATTCAAAACTTTTGACTTTGGACTAAATCATTCTTTTGTACCTAAGTTACATTTACATTTTTGTCTTATTCTCTTTCTCTTTTACCTCACCCAACTGACCTTGCTTTTTATTTTTCTTCCTGAATTTTGCTTCTTGGTTAGTCTATTCTAGCTCCCTGTTTTGGCCAATTTCTTATGGCTTTGTTTGATGTCAACTGTTTCTGTTTTCTTGCATCCCCTATTCTAGCCGAGCTTGCAACCATTTGGTCTTTGTCTAGTTATGGTTTGTCCTTGCTTTCAGCCATGTATATGGTTCTGCAGTCATCATAACACTTGCAGTGGCTTTGAATTATCTCCTCCCTTGCCGTGTAAGTGGTTGTGTCCTTGGTGTGTTGGGTATGAGTGAGAGCTTAAATGGATAGGCTTGAACTTCAGCTGTAGGTGTAGAACTTGTTGGTTGGCAGCTTGCTCCTTCTTGTGGTAGTTCTCTTGGAGTGGTTATAGATCGAAAATCAGGCAAGGAGGTGAAGCACACCAGCTTTGTTTGTTTGTTTGTTTTTTTTTTCACTTTTTCCTTGCTGTATAGGTTGTGGGTGTCAATGACAACAAAATAAAAATTGTCCAGCAGTGAGTTTTTGCCTTCTTTTCTAGGCATAAAATCTATTTTCTTTACAGTTGAGTTTATCAATTTTGGGAACCACTTTTGTTCTCTTGGGTTGCAGACTTTGGGAGCTTAAATTTGGTGGATTTTGGAGCAGCCAAACAGCTCAGCTTGCAGTAGTCAACAACCCTCCTGCCGTCCTTCTTTGTTCTGCCTTCAATTGACAACTCTTTCCTTTTTCCAAGGAAGCTGAGGTGCACAGCTGCCCTGTCCCGTTCCTTATAGCAATCTTGGAGACCTTGGTAAATGTAACTCCTTCTTGACTGAATCAGTTAAAGGGTTACACGGTCATGAATGGTAAAGGCAGCAGCCTTACCTTGTATCCCTGTCATCACCGTAGGATAAGCAGCCCCTAACCTCAAGCATTTAAATTTTATTCTTATTGTTTAATGGTAGTTAGTTATAGGGTTATTTAAGTTTGAATAGAGTGGGAAACTAGGAATTTTGAAGTATATAGCATGAAGCTTAGGGTGAATTAATATTAAACTTTGTAATTTAAGCTCTTGGTTATTATGATTAAGTAAACTAAGTTCAAGGTGGTGAATAATGTAAGGGTTAATGACATTGCTCCACCGTGTACTACCTTTGGAGGAACAACAAGCTGGCTGAGTATTCACTAACACCAAACCGTGGTAGTCTGACAAGTAGGTAGCAATTGAAAACTTGATTATGTCATGCTTGGAAAACTTGAATTATGTCTTGTTTGAGGGCAGCTGTGGGAGCTTATAAGGGTGAAACTAGTCCTATTTTAAGCTTGATATCCTTGCTTTAATTTTATGTTTCTTGGTCAGCTAGTGTTAAGGTTGTAAGGTTAAGAAATTACAATAAGATAACTTGGGTATATACTTAATTTAATTAGTTGAGTATAGCACTTAATGTTGTAATAGTTTAATTATTACATATGTATTAGATTTTTGACAGTTAATGAGTTAAGGATTAGATATTAAGTAAAACAAGGAATGAAAATGATGATCATATGAATTAGGAAAGGGTAATTTAGTAACTCAAATTATATACATGATGGGAATGTATAGTTTAGACTTTTGATTAACCTTAGGTACTTAAATTAAGTTTAATCCAATAAGTGGAACATGTATAATATAAAGACTTATGAGATTATGTTGATTATATTGGAAGATATATATGTGTATGAACTCATATATGTGAACTAGGATTAACTATGCATGCTAGAAAATTTATAAAATGCTTAAGAAGACTTGAATGTTAAAAATATCCATAGGAATTAATTTATATAAGTTTAATTTTGCAAATAGCTACTTGGGAAACATAAAATGTAACTATGTTAATGTTAAATTATAAAATTGAATTATTGAATAAATTGAACTAATTAACTTTACTTTAAGATATTCGGAAAGAGGGCTAAGAGGACTTAAATTCTCATGAAATGTGTTAGGTGCAATTACGTATGAAGTCAAAAGTGATTATTATAAGTTACATATGAATTCATGATTTTTCAGCTTTGGATTATGTCGAGGACATACCGACACCTCTGTGTTCTAGACGGGATGATGAACTTAATCTGTAAATTTTGTGAGTGGTTAACTACTACCCTTTGGTTACTAGATTAATGTGTTTGATTATTTTGACTGTATTCATGTGTGTGTGTGTATATATATATGTGTGTGTGTGTTATGTAGTGGTAAATAAGAATTATATTGCTATGATTGACTTAAGTGAATTATGTTGATGTGTAATTTTGTTGGTGTTTGATAAGGCCAATAAAAAAATGTTTTTCTTTTTGAATGATTTTTACCTTCGAAATAGAATCCTAGGTCACCTAGAATGTTTTGAGATATTCTGATTCTGATAAGTGTTTTATAAGATATTCAAGTAACTTAGCCCTGGTGAGTGGATTTGGAAGAGATAAAAAGATTTCAGTGATTCTGTGTTTTAGTGGGATTTGGAAGAGATAAAATGATTTCAGTGATTCTGTGTTTTAGTGATTCTAATTTCAAGTGATTCCGTTATAATTTTGTTTGATGTGTAGGAGCAAAATTGCTAGTGGGAGATATTGGCATTTCAGGGTTGAGTTACTCTATTAGCCCTTTATGTGCTTTGATTGCTTTGATTGTTTTGATTAGATTATACAAAGTACTACTTGAACTGTGCTTGTTAAACTTTATATTTTCTTTAATTGTGTACGTGTAACTTAGTTATCTTGAAATTGATGATATCTTCATATTAATTGACTATATATTATATACATGTGTTAAGTGATGCTATTACAGGTTTGGGTATGTTTTTTCACTCACTGAGTCCATAGGACTCAACACTCTTTTCTTGATGTTTTTAGTAAACAGGATTTTGGTATATGTCTTAGAAGAGTTCATGACTTGTCGATAGCATACGACAAAATATTCTTTGGAAATCTCATACTAGAAGCTAAAGGATGGAAGTTGAGTCACATTAGAGTTTGAATGTCGTGTCTGGTTAGGGTTAGGGTTAGGTTTAGTTAGTTGTTGTTGTGGTGAAAATTGGAGCAGAGCTCCCCTGTGTATATTGTTGTCATTATATACTGGTAGTATATAACTAGGTATTTCATGTTTGTATCTTTTAGGCATGTTTCACATTGTAAGGAATCTTTACCGAAATTTTTAGTAAAATGTTATGTATTTTCATAAATGAACAATTATAGTTAAAATTGTGTTTTCTAAATTCTACATATATGCATTGGTTTAGTCAGGAGTCGTATTTGTTTCTTTGTTGTGAAGCTAGGGTTAAGGAGGTTTGGTTACCCATTTCTTCGGCCAGTCTTGTCTTTGTGAGAGGTGTGACATGTGAGCCCTGCAAAGCCTCCTTAAAAGAATACTTCTTTTGCTCCTAAAGCCGATCCATTTCCTCTAGGTATTGGATTCTAAAGGTGCTCACCTAATCTAGTCTTCCCATCTCTGTGTTTTTGCCCTCCTCCTCTACACTACCTTCTCCCTCTGTGCTGCCTATTCTTTCCCCCTTTTACTAGTTAAAACACCAAGAAATGTGTCAAAATTGAACATAAAAAATATTTGGAGACAAAATCAAAATATTGATTAAAGTTTTATGGGATAAAAATATTTTAGCAGTTTTTCTTTTTTGTATATATAGAAGAATAGTCAAACAACATTCCAATAAATTAGCAACCAATTCCAAATTTGAAGGCATTTGGCTTGCAATTAGGAAAATCACACATGAAAACCATTCTATGATTATAATGCTTTAGAAACCTAACTTCATAATTTGGGACTTTCGAAGTTTTGCAAACCATTTCCACAATTAACGTAGACTTAATTTAATTTTTTTTTGTAAAAAATAAAGTGTATGTTTTGCCAAAATGTTATAAGGTAAAATGTGATGCTCCTCATGTATTCATTTGAGTGTTCGATAATAAACACTTTTAGCATAAAATGAATATCAATTATGTAATATCAAAATGTACTACTAATAGTTGGTTGGCTATTTGTTCCCCACCTTAGTGCTTGAGTTCGAGACTTCCAATGTACTAAATATATATATATATATATATATCATATGATGTTATTAATGAAAATATATGCATGTAATATATTAGCTATTAATTTATGTCTTCAATCTAGTCAAGGATAGATAATTTATATTAAAAAATTACTCTAGGTGACCTCCTTAAATTTTTTTAATTCAATAAGTCAATGAAGGGAGAATATCTCTTTTACCCTCTGGCGCATAACATTGAAAATAACTTAACAAAGAAAAGCCAAAGTTACATCATTAAATTACTCGTACAACATTTGTAAGAAAATTAGTTTTAAGAATAAGAGCTTAAAAGGAGTGAAAATAAAAAGAAAAACAAGCATACCTCATGGACCGGATGAACAAGTGTTTTCTTTATTTGAATACAAATTACAAAAACAAAAATTGATTAGAAACTTTCTTTCTTAATGTTTAGATAGAAAAAAAAAAAATGAAAAATAAAACTGTAATTAATTAACAAAATTATCTAGTATTGTCATTTGATCTACTTATCCTAACATTATATATTTTTCTCCTAAAATCGTTCAAGTCCATTTTTTTTTTAAAAATTCTAAAGAAAGTAGAATGAATTACTCAAATCACCACTGGGTTATGTTGATATTATATGAATCTATGCTCTAATTTTAAAGCTTACACAAATCTTTCCGAAGTTTAAAAAAACACTACAACTTAACCCAAATTCTAAAAAAAAAAAAAACCCCTCAAAAAATGCTCTTATTGTCTTATTAGATATTGAGAGATTCATTTCATTTTAGTATCACTTAAATTACTTAATTTGATGATTATATAAATATTTTCAACTTAATAATTATTTCTAAAACTGTGATGATTTTTTTTATTTAAAAAAAGCTATAATTTTTGAAGAATTCATGTTCTTGTCAAATATCTAGAAAAATTGTTTTCTTTGATTTTTTAATTGGATTAATATTTTAAAATAATTATTAATTTAATGTTTATTTAGGACTCGTTGGATGTGTCTAATTAAACAAAAGCATATACTAATAATTAAAGAAGTAAAGACATTGTCTCCCATTAAGAAATAAATAATAGTTGGAAATACTAAATTTAACTCAAGTAAATTAAATTTTAAATGTCAAATTAGTTAGGATTAATTACATGAATCATTTTTTGTTATTAGCATTGATCCAATATATCGTTTTCAGTGATGCATAAAGCAATCATATTATTTCTCAATGATTGCTCCACATGTAATTCTCGGTCTCCTTCTACCCTTTCTAATGCCTTCCACATGCACCAAGCCATCTCTCCTTACTACGGCATCCACTAGCCAACGTTGAATATGTCCAAACCATCGTAGGCGATTCTCTCTTATTTTCTCTTCAATGGGTGCTACCTTAATCTTTCTACATATCTGCTCTTTTCTGTCATACCTCTCATAGAAGCATGACTGGCCGAAAGATTGGGTAACCAACCCTCCGAAACCCTAGCTCTACTATAAGGAAACAAATAAAACTCTTAACTAAACTAATGTATAGAAACAAAAATTTATAAAACAAAAGTTAACTGTAAAAGTTTGTTTACCTAAATAAATAACAATTTACAGAAACTTTCGGCAGAGATTCTCCCGCAATATAGAACATGCTACAAAATATCAACACATGTTCCTGTTTTTACATAACAACAACACAAAGATAACTAGGAGCTCCACTCCGTCCACATCGTAACAAGACAATTAACAAGACTATTACATCATATCAAAATTAAACACCCGACATTTCTAGTGTGACTACAAACTATTATCCTTGACTTCAAGTCTAGATCCTAGAAAATAACTTTCCGTATTCTGTCAACTAGGTCACGAGCTCAGCGACGCCATATATTAAACTCTTGTTACTAAAAAAAAATCCACAAAAGAGGAGTGGGTCTTATGGACTTCGTAGGTAGAAAATTATACCCAAATGGTACTAGCATCACTTAACACACGTATATAATATATATAGTCAATTAATATCAAGTAACAATGTCCATATTTTAATTCAAAATACATATGCACATTTTTAATTATCATAAAATCACAACTTAAATGATTCATAGGATAACAAATTAATCAAACCAATCGATATATACAAAGCAAACAAAGGGCCAATGAGTAACTCAGCTCTGCACAATAGTATCACCCCCCACCAGACATTTACGCGCCTGCAAAACAGATTAACCGTTATACATAATCCATCCCACCGAGATTGAGCACTCAAATTTTTTTTTAAAAATATTTATTAGAATTAGAATATTCTAGGTGTACCTTGGATTTCACTTTCGGAAATAAAAAAATCATTTCGTAAAATTTTTTATTTTGTTGGCCCTTATTAATCATAAGCAATATCAAATAAACATAATTCAAATAAATCATTGAAATATTGCACTTGCTTATTTTTCATATATCACATCTATTCAAATATGCATAATAATCTAGCCCCCAAAGGTAACAGTTAACCACTCACAAAGGTCAAGAATGTGGATTGTCAATTTGTCTAGTCTGCAAAGGTAGCAGAATGTTCTCGACATGATTTGAAGCTGGAAATTATAAATTCATATGTTATTTACAATCATCCCTTCAAAGTTAATTTCACAATTTCTTAATCGTACATAAATATACCTAATATGTTTTCTTGAGAATTAAGTTCTCTTAATTCCTTTTACCGAATATCCCATGATAAAATTCATTGATTCAACTTAGTTAATACTCCCAATTCTATAATTTAACATTACCTTAATTAAATTTCATGTTTCTTTCTTAGCTACATAACTAATGAAATCTACACAAATTAATTCCAATGCATATGTTAACATTTCATTTCTATTAATCATCTTGCTAAACACCTAAAAGTAAATTACTTCCAAGTGTGTATTATATACATACTACTAATTCAATACAAATCAATAGTTTTCCATTCATTCATGTTCTTTTTTTCTTTTTCTTTTTTAATTTAAATTAAACTAACTATCCACTTTTCATAGTAGTTATATTCCACTCCTTAAATTTAAACTAAAATAATATTTAACTTACTTTATAAGTTTAAACCAAATCTTCAAATAGTAACATGCTCCTAATTGGAACTCTTAATTGGTGTATTTAATCTTTCCAAGTTAATATGTTAATCCTAAATCCCCTATTTCAATTATTCACTTTGTTCTACAAGTCACTACTTATGATTTTTTAGAAAACAAAAGTATATATTGCATGGCAAAACCAATTTAAACAAAGCAGAAACTAGCTGCTTCTATTAACCACCAATGACGAAACCTAACTAAGAAAAACATTCCACTACTCTAAGGTTTGGCAAGGTTGGCCACACGACAAGCTAAGGAGCTGCACACTCACACACTCGGCTATGGGATGGGGTTAATTCCTTACTCACAGGGGCAAACCCACGGCTAAACTATTGAAATAAATGAGGATGAAGTATGAAGCAAAGAAGAGAAAAGGAATAGCTGCTATGGGAAAGCACACGACATAGTCAAAAGAAAATCAAAACAAGATGGTTAACAAGGAGTTACCACTAGTTGCTACCCAGCTGACTTGGATAAGAGGATGCTACCTTGTTGATCTAAGGTTGTAGCCCACACAATTCCAGACTCAAATCAAGCATGGTCATGCCACAAAGAGGAAAGATACTGCCAAGCACGCCTAAAACCAGCTTTGCACTTATTATTATTATTATTATTTTCTGCAACAACAGCCACCCCTCTGCAAGACTAAGTCTTGATTCATACACACCCTAACAATCAATGGACATTGAAAGAACAAATTATATGAGTAAGAAAAATGAGTGGATCTTGCTGCCAGCTCAAGAATTCGATCACAAGGCAGAGGAAAAGAAAACAGGGCTCGAATTTTTTTTTTTTTTTGGTGCAAGGAAGAGGAGTGAAACTGGTGGCAAAGAAGAATGAAAGATAAAGAAAAGGTAAATCAACATTTTGAGTCAAAGTCATGACTTCAATGTATGGTCCCTATAAAGTCTTACAAAATATCTACAAATGTATAATCTTTCCTAATTCCTTCTTGTTTTAACCCGATATCGTAAAGCAGAGTTTTAGATATAATATGAAAATTTCAGTTATAAAATAACAACCACATAAATGAATTAAATAAATAACAATAAAATTAAACATGTCATAACCCCGTATCGTAGTAATGCTTAAATAAGTTTTAACTACACAGAGAAATTGTGATAACCTGATATGTCCTTATTTTGCTATCGATATTTTAATATATGCTTTGGAGTGTTGTACATAATTTATTAGGCATTTGGAAAAAAAAATTAATAATAATAATAATATATTATACATAGTAGTATTAAAAATTAAAGAATATTTGTGTATACATATACATGTAGTACAAGTATTAATTTCTATCATACTATTGACTTATTTGGGAATCAAATTTAATTTATACAAAAATTAAATTGTGTAATGAGTCAAGTATTTAGACGAAATTTATTAGTAATTATATATATAGATATACATATATATGTGTGTGTAATTCAAGAGATGGATTTGCACCACAAATATAAAGGGAAGTTTGATTTTTTTAAAATCTTTATCTATTGTTAAGTGTTGATTTAATCTTATTGGTTCACTCCCACCATCGACTTACTGATGTGCCTTCTTACTATCATTAATTCCGTGCTTTGCTTTGGGTTTTCTTTGTGTTGCCGTGATAGCTCAAAATGTAACGTGTATTTTAGGATATTATTGTAAATTATTGGGATTACGTAAATAATATATTAGCATGTGTATTTTTTTTATGTGTACAATTGCATAAATTACAAAATAGGATAGGAAGTCATTATAATATATATAAATTTGGTCCTAGGATAAAACATTTACCACACATTTTAAAACTTAAAATAAGCCATGAATTTATATTAATATCTTCTCTCCTTGCTGACTTTTCTGCTTCCTTCTTCAAACCGACTTGGCTATTTGTTTCTTTCTATTTTATTCTTACCGTCCCCTATTTTGGTGAGAACTTGGGGGCTGCTTGTTGCTGGTGGAGATTCTTTTAATTTGGTAGTAGAAACTCAACCTTTTGTGACTGAATTAAAGGGAAAGCAATCCCTTTTTCTAGTCGAGACGTGTATAGGAGGGGTACTGGCGTTTTCTTTGAGTTTAGCTTCCTCTTGTTTGATTGATTGTGGTATTCTGTTGGCTGGTTGCTTGGATTAAAGAAAGGTATGGTTTGATTTATGTTTTAATGCGAAGTAGTAGATCTATGGTTGGGTGGGAGGAAATGTGTATTTATGAATTGAAAGTAATTTATTAAGTGAAGCCTCTATTTTGAAGAACAGCTTGGCTGCCTATTAGTTCTTTATTACCACCTGTAAGTGAGAAAGAAAAGAAGAGGTTTATACCTTTTTAGTGTCATGGCAACAAGGAAAGGGGTTGAAGGGCAGAAATTCCCCTTATGCCGTGAGCTTTATATAAGTTGGTTGTGATGGATTTAGTTTGAGTAATTAATTAAACTTTAGTTATATTAGTTGTATACTTGTAATTATTTAATAGTTTAATTATGGGATACTAGAGCGAAGGTTTCTAACCAAATAGTTTATGCATTTAGAGAGTTAAGATGGTCAAATTTGACTTTGGAGTGTTATTATTACAAGAGGAAATGTGCAAAAAATTTAGTCTCTTGGAACCTTAGTTTAGTTAAGTTACTTATATTAAATTAAGAGTTGTAATCTTTTTAGTTAAGTGAAGTGTAATCTTTTTAGTTAAGTGAAGTGTTGGGAATTCTTTTTAGTTAATGAAGAGAATGAAACTAGTAGATAATTAGGAAACATGGAATTTCTCATATTAGGGTTAATATTTGTTAAGTTAACAAAAGCTTAAACATAAGGAATCAAGGTAATCTAAATTACTAAATTACTAATTTACTTTAAATTTTGGTGAATTCTAATAAGAAAGATAGTTAACTTCCAAAAATTAATGTTTCAACTTTGTTTTATTAAATTTGATTAAGTATGTAAGAAAAAATTTAAACATATATTTAATGGAGTTGTGAAATACTTAAAAGGAGTAAATTTTAAATAATTAACTGTACTAATATAAACATCCAAATAAGACATATGATACCTATCTAGAAAGATATACTTGTTTATTAATAAATCCAACAAACGGAATTGGATTTCCTTTTTGCTAGAGAAAGTTATGTTCAAATAACTAAGATAAGGTCAGAGCTGCCACAATCCTGCGTTTTGCAGAATTTGATACAACTTCAAAGAATAAAATGTATTGATATATAAATCTAAAATTTCAAATTATATACCATTATAAAGCTAAATGTGTCTAGTATTTAAAAAAATTTACAAAACTGGATTTGGAATTTCTTAGAAGAAGATATGACTGTTAGAGTGAACACTGGTCCAAATCTCAAGTTTGGATAGTTTCAACATCTCTAACTCACTAGAGTTTTTTATCTTTTCTAATTATTTTCTTCTATCTTATGCATTTTCAAGACATCTAAAATGTCTCATTATTATCAACCTTACCATCTAAAGTAACTTTCATACTACTTGACATATAATAGCTTAATAGAAAATTTTCATAAAGAAACCTATGTAAGTTAATATATAAGCTTAGTAATTAAAAGGTTATAACAATAACATTTAGGAATTAAGTATTATTTGGAAATATGAATTTCAGTTACAGACCCTAATATAGGACCTGATGAGGGGCGCGAACGTAAGTGCAAGTGACGAATGGAATCAGTTAAAGGTGAGTGGAATATTGTTGCCTTCAGGGGCTAGATTATTATGTGTATTTAAATAAATGTGCAAGTGTAAAGTTTTAATGAGTTATTCGAATTAAGATTGTTTGAAATTGTTTGTGGTTGATAAAGGCTAACAATTTGAGATTTTTCTGAGAAATGATTTTTATTTCTGAAATTGAAAGCCAAGTGCACCTAGGATATTTTGACGTGAGATACTCTGATTCTGATAATTGGTTTTTTTTAAAAATGAGTGCTTAGCCCAGGAGGGATGGATTGTGTACAGAAAATTAATCTGTTATGCAGGCACGTAAATGCCCGGTGGGGGGAGAATTATTGTGCGGGGTTGAGTTACTCTATTGGCCCTTTGCTTGTTTACGTGGTTTGATTGCCTTTATTATTTTAAGTGGATTATATAGTGCATTAATTAAACTGTGTTTGCTACGTTACAGTGTATTAATTAAACTGTGTTTGCTAAGTTTTATTTTTCGTATTTGTATACATGTAATCTTAGTAGTTTTCAAATATATGATATGTTGATATTAATTGATAATATATTCTCTACATGTGATGAGTGATGCTAGTACCCTTTGGGTACGATTTTTCACTCACGGAGTCTGTAGGACTCACCCTACCTTTGCGAATTTTTTTATAATAGAAAATCTATATATGACGTCACCAAGATGATGACCTGCCAACAGAGTATAGCAAGGTATTTTTTCAGGACCTCAGAATTGAAATCAAGGGCGAAAGTTTGCAGTCACATTAGAATAATAAGGTGTCTAATTTCGCATGATGTAAGAGTCTAGTTATTTATCTTTTTATGATATGGATGGGGCGAGGCTCCTTGTTGTCTTTGCATTATTGTTGGGTGAAATCATGAACCTATATGTTTTTATTTTGAGGCATGTTTTATATTGCGGGGAACCTTTGCCAATATTTTAGTAAATTGGTAATTATTTCAGAAAATAAACTTTTTCAATGAACTTCTGTTTTATAAAAATTACTTTTATTATTAGTTGGGTCGAGAGTCATGATTGTTACTTTGTTTTGAAGTAAGGGTTAAGGAGGTTTGGTTATCCAATTTTCAGCCAGTCATGCCTCCGTGAAGGGCATGGCACTTCTTTTATTTCCTTAGTTATCATACTAATTAATCAAATTACATATATTGTTTCTTAATTCCAGGTGAACCTACAGCTCGTCTCATTTTAGGTGGGCTCGAGCTCGGCTCGAGCTCGTCTTAGGCTCGCGAGCCTAAGCTCGTTAAGGGCTCGCGAGCAAATATTCAAGCTCGGCTCGGCTCGTTAAGGGCTCGTGAAATTTTTTGAAAATTCTAAAAATGTTTTGTTGGCAAAGAGAGTCGAACCCAAGACCTCTTAGTGAAAATTTGTGCAGTTTACCACTAAACCAAGTAACAATTTGTGTTAGTTTTGTTGTATATAAATATATTTATTATAAATGTATATATAAATAATAAAAAAAATTATTAAATAATATTAAACGAGCTAGCTCACGAGCTCACGAGCCGAGCTTTGGAAAGATTGAGCTCGGCTCGTTTTACTAAACGAGCTTAAAATAAAGCTCAAGATCGGCTCGTTTAGAAAACGAGCCGAGCTTGATCCGAGCTCTTAACGAGTAGCTCACGAGCTGTTCACGAGGTAGCTCGGCTCATTGCCACCCCTACCTACAGGATGGTGTTAAATTAAAATTCCAATATATATATATATATATATATATATATATATATATTTTATGCATATATTCTTTTAGTTTAATTACTTTATATAATTATTATTTACCTAACTATGAACACGTCACATACCACATCTTGGCTGGTACCTTAAACTATCGGGTTATCATAATTATCAATAAAATTACATAAAATGAAATCAAAGTCAAAGTCATTGAAGTTTTAATTTGATTGTATACATACATAATTATGTATCTATGTATCATATATATATATATTGTCATAACCCGATATCGTAAAATCAAGTTTTAGGACATAATATTTAAATCCTAGTTATAAAAATAAACAAATTAAATAAGTAACAATGTAATTGAATATGTTATGACCTGATAGTTGAACATACATTTTAGAATATTTGTATGTAACTTGTCGTGACTAGGTGAATAAAATTTTTAGTTTATTTTATGTGTAGATCTCTAGTGTAATACTGTTGGTTGTTTGAATTGAGAGAGATATGATATAATATTGTAACTTATTGATGTAAATAATTTCTCTAATAAAAAAAGATCATATCATATCATATCTTATTATATTGTATTATGTTTAATACAATAGCACATTTGTAATTAAAATATTTGTAACTTACACTAACAAATACGATGGTATTAAGATAGAAATAATAACAACTTTGGTATTGATCAGTTACCATTTTTAAATGAGAATTATCGACACGTGTACTTGTTGTTAAGCTGATAAAATACATAATAAATTTCAATAGCATAATCTAACATAATTTGACAATACCAAGAAGCACAAACAATAGGCTTGAGAAGTAGCCAGGCAGGAACTTTCATAAATAATGCCAATGATTTTTTTGAATGATCTTTACCATTATTAAAACTAAACATTTTTAATCTAATATATATATATATATATATATAAACTAAACATGTTAAATAACTAATAATCAAAACAATAAATAGGGAAGCATCGTGTCTTTACAGATGATTACACGTGCAAATACATACCATATTTTTTACATGGAAACTCATAAAATATTAAAAACAAATGTAATTAATTTTGGAGGACCTATTACTATTAATAAATTTGCACCGAATTGTTAGTTGCTATTAAGGGTGGCATCAATTTTCTTGATGGTGTAGTTTTAAAATGACCTAATACCGCCAGCCAAGTGAATGCCACAAAGCATAAGATGGTCATCAACCATTAATTAGAGCAGTGTATCGCCATGTTTTCCTGTTATCTCCAACTATTGAGGGAGACACAGAGAGAGATGGATAGTTGGACACCAAGTATAATTACAAAAAGAAAATGGGAAAATTACAAAAATGTCCTAGCATGAATTATGGAGAAAAAGTCGGTTTGAAAAAAAAAAAAAAAAACTTGAACAATCCGACAAATCCACCATGTGGGCTTCTCATTCGCACTGCCTTTGTCTTTTGGCAACTTGTTTTCCCTTGTTTTCCTGATTGTTCTAGTCCTTCCTTCTCCATTCTGTTTTCTCTTATTTGGCCATGAAAGCTCCTTCCGTATCATGATATTTGTCTTCTTTTTCCTTTGCCGTTGGGTGGTCCTTTTCAAGCTCTAAAATTTCAGCTTGTTGTAGCCTTGGAACTACCTTGAATCCTTTGTTTTCAGTTCCCTTGCTGCCTTATTTTAGATCGTTTGCCCTATTTTAGATCGTTGTTGTGGGTTGAAATTGGTTTGGTTAGAGCTACAAGCAGCCTCCCTTTTTCCTCCCTCAAAACGGTGGTAGCTTTCCAAGTAGTTAGTAGCTGAGGACTTGATCTTGGCCTTGCTAGGAGTGTTAGCCGTGAGGGGTTATAGGGGTGTTGGCAGCTCTGTTTTGGGTTTAATCCTCTTGCTCGAGTTTTACATCTCTTGATCAATCACTAGTGAGATAATAAAGGTAAGAGAAATCTTATCAAAACAACTTGAAATTGGAAGGGGTTATGATAGCCGAATCGGGAGGTTTAGGTGTTTTATTTGTTTGGTTGATATATATATGTGTGTGTATGTGATTATTAATAACTAGTGAAATAAGTTAGAAACTAGATGAAGGTCAAAGTAATTTAAGTGAATTAGTTATGGTTCCTTTGAATTTAATCAGAAGTATGAAACAAATAAATTGGAATTAAAATCATTTTAACATTGAAAAGTTTAATTTAAGCTTATAATGTAAGTTAGGTAATTATTTAATTGGAGTGTAAGAGAGTGGCATATAAATCCTAGGAAGAGTGAATAGTTAGTTGAAGTTAATTGTGAACTGGAACATGAATAAATGGAAAACTAATGATTCATATTGAATTAGTAGTGTGTGTATATATATACACACAACCATGGAAATAACTTAATCTTTTAGATATTTTACAAAATGATTAGTAGTACATGCATAGAAGTTGTTTTACATAGGTTCATTGGCTCAAACAGTTAAGTAGGAAATAAATAAATTAACTAATGTTAAAAGTTAAAAAGTTGGAATTTGAATTCTTGAATGATTAAAAGTAATTAACTTAATTTTAAATCTTAATAATTAAAATATGATGAATGTTAAAGGATAAATAGGGTGGAATTTCTAGGTGTATATATATAGATCTACATATGTACCTATCCAAGAAAAAATAAAGCATCCTTTAAGATATTCAATAAATTTTAAAAGAAATTAACTTTCAATTAGTACGTTATATACATGTATATGTGTAAAATTAAGGACTCATGGTGTTAGTTATAAAGTGATTATTTTAAATAATATATGAATTTATGATTTCAGTTCCGGATCTTAATGTGGGCCTAATGAGATAGGTGAACGCATGTGAAAGTGATGAAATGAAATCTGTTAAAGGTGAGTGGTTAACTAGTTGCCTTTGGGGGCTAGATTATTATGTGTAATTGTATGTGTATTTAAATAAATGTACAAGTGTAATGTTTTAGTGAGTTATTTGAATCATGCTTGTGGTTAATAAGGGCCAACAAATTGAAATTTTCTGATAAATTATTTTTATTTCTGAAAGTGAAATCCAGGTGCACCTAGGATATTGTGATTTTATATTATGATATGAGATACTCTGATTCTGACAATTGTTTTAAAAGAAATGAGTGCTCAGCCCTGGTGGGATGGATTGTGTATGGAGAATTAACCAGTTGTGCGGCTACGTAAATGCTAGGTAGGGGGAGATACTATTGTGCGGGGCTGAGTTACTCTGTTGGCCCTTTGCTTGCTTTGTATGTTTTGATTGCCTTGATTATTTTAATTGAATTGTGTTTGTTAAGTGTTATGTTTCCAGTATTTATGTAAGTGTAACATTAGTGATTTTGTGATTTAGAATATGCTGATATATTAAATGATTACATATATATATATATTATACTACTTGTGTTGAATGATGCTAAGTACCTTTTAGGTATTATTTTCCACTCATTGAGTCTATAAGACTCACCACTCTTCTGTTGATATTTTTTTAGTAAGCAGGATCTCGAGGATAGCTATTACCGATAATGAACTTTGCTAAGTGTTTGGCGGCAAAGTAATTCTTCGAAATCTTAATCTTCAAGTCAAATGGTGAAAATTTACAATCATACTAGAGCTTGTGGGTTGTCTGGTCTTATATTGTGTAACAATCTAGTTAGTTGTTAATTATGATAAGAATTGGAGCGGAGCTCCTTATTGTTTTTGTTGTTGTAGTTATTATTGTATAACAATAGGAATGTTCCACTTTATGAAGAATTTCTGCTAAAATTTTCAGTAAATTGTTATTTATTTCAGTAAACAAACTCTTATAGTTAACTTTTGTTTTATAAGTTTTTTACTTTTATTTATTAGTTTGGTCAAGAGTCATAGTTGTTATTTTATTTTTTTAATCAGGATTACAGAGGTTTGAGTTATCCATTCCTCCGGTGGTCATACCTCCTAGAGGGGTGTGACATATATGTATATATTGCTATAATATTTATTTACTTCAAATACTTGTATTTATTATTATTATTATTTATTATTTTATTTTTATAATCAAAAGTTACAACAAATTGTTCAAATTCCAATATTTAATATCAGATTGTAACATGTTCAATTGTATTATTATTATTTAATTTGTTTATTTTATAACTAAAATCTACACATTACGTTTAAAATTTGAATTTACGGTATTGAATGTTATAACAATCTTCCCCATTAAAAGAAATTCATCCCAAATTTCATTAAAATAGCTAATTAATTTAAATAAATACATATAATATTGTTTTATCCTTTTCTAAGATTCTCAAGTAGCTTCTTATTTATCATACTGTTTCCAGGTAATGTTTGTAAGTAGAGTACTTTTTAGTTAAACTATCTATAAGTGTCACGTATGCTTAATATAAATCAAGTTCTTATCCCGAACTTGTAAAATGTAAGTTCTTATAAAACTGAATGTACCTTATCAAAATCTGATGATAAAAACTCATTACTTTAGTGTCATAAGCCTAAATTAAAAATCAAAACCTTTCCATAATGTTTTCTGTGTGGAATAGAGGTAATATAGATTAAATTGATATTCCTTATTTAAAAGTTAGATTGATGAACTAAATCAGATATTTACGTAAGTGAAATAAAATAGCTTCTATTTATGTAAATTGAAAAGTTATACAAGCTTTTCTTATTCAAGTTAACTATTTTCCTCGGTTAACAATAATTGTAGTTTTACCCATATAATTAGGTTCCCTCCCTATTCAAAAAGAATATTGGTACTATATACATATTCTAAAAATTAAATTGATTAAAAGTCTCAAAAGTCTAATATAAGGGAATTGAAGGGTGAGAATATATTTATCTTATATCCACTACATATAGTGTTTGACTCCCTTATTATTATTTTTTAAATTTTATTTCATATTCAACTTATTAATTTCCTTATGTAACTTTTTAAGGATCATCTACTTGACATTGATATACATGGCACATAGTTTTCAACATGCAGAACATTTTATGCAAATAAGTGAAATAAATATTTTAACTACAATTTCCTTGTATAAGAATACGTGGAGTTAGGTATATTTAGCAGTACAAGAGAATATTCTTTTGCTACTATTATTATTGACATTTGATGCAGATTTATTCATAGCACTACTATACTCTCTTTATTTATTGCATATTGATTATTATTAATATAAATTTAACTTATGATATATTTGAAAGTGCTTGCCCAAACAAGTAATTTTCAGACAGCCAATAACGAATTTTATTAAACTAATTGTTTTAATCCTCTAAATCAACTCAATGAATTACCCCATTGACTATAAATAGAACATGTCCAAGTTTATATAATAATTACTGGTTCACTAACTAAAGCAATATTAGTAGTGTAGTTCATTCAACAATAAATCTAATCCCAATTATAGAGTTATACAACACAATTACACCCAAACAAACCAAGGTTGAATTTAAACTTATCAACCCTTATTAGGGTTTATTACCAATATTATTTTCAAATTTATTCTTTGATTAAGAAATGAAAAAGAACACTAATTATATATATAATCAAATTTTTGTATCCTATTTAAAAGAATATAATTTCATAATTATCTATGACTGTTTATATTCCTAGCATGATTACTTAATAAAATGTGGAGGGAAGTGGAGTAAATGGTTAATACTACTGGAAAGATTCCTCTTTGGATAATAAATACTGCAACTGATATTATTATGATCAGTTTAATTGGTATTTTCATTTATTGTTCATATTTCGGATTATGTTTACCCTTGTAATGCTCGGATGAATTGAATTTTTAAATTTGAAATTGTAAATGAAAACGAAAAACTCAACGGGATACCTCGAATCCAATAAAGGAGTTCTATAAATCTTGAACTTAACTTTTCAATTCGTATCAAAACACACCCACTATATCCAATAATACATTTCAAACTTCAAATGCGCTTTATAAGAATTCATACTTGAAAGATTTAACACAGAGCTTATTTTATTTCAAACAATAGCAAAAATTACTTCACATGTTACTCCTTATTTCTTGCTCTTAAAATTAATGAAATTAGCGAAACATTAGAAAATTCAAAAGATATAACTAAGAACTTATTATGCTTCATTGAATATGGAAAACAGTTTTCAGAACATTATTCCTTCTTGATTTGAAGTTGGTGATATCCCGAACGTAAATTGATTTTGGTAAAGTTTTGAACCCCTTGAACTAATTAAATAAATCATTAATACTAGGGACAAAACTTTTATTCTTCACTATAAACTCATTCACTACACCCAATACTACTCATACATCACGTTATATAACTAATAACTAGCTAACTCCTTTGCCTAGACAGGATCATATTCTAAAACTAGCCATAATCAATCAAATTCCTATAAGAAAATATATGAGTCTTAAATAAAGTCTATACTCTAAAACCTAAACAGTTACGTTTTCTTGAAATCATACAGTAACAAATATCAAAGTGTTCTTACCCTATTATTTTGATAAGGAGTGCATATAAATAGTGGGTGAAGTGTTATAAATCAATATTTTAATGGGTAACTTAAAATGGTGTACATAAATTATAGTGACGATTTAAGTAATAAGATATATATATATGCATAGATTAGAAGATTTGAAATACAATCATATAATTTTTGAAACATGTTGTATTTATTATTATATTACATTATGTAGCTTTCTTTCCATTATTTTATTGCTTCATATTTTTGTTTTCCTTCTTTCTTTCCTATAATTGGCCGCTCTTTATTGACCAAGCTCCATCACCGCCATAGAAGAATTCAGCCAAGTTTCAGGCTATTTTGCACCTTAAGCTGAGAACGTGTTGGTTGTGAATCAAAGAGGTGAAGAGTAGCAGCTCCTTCCTATTTCTTCTCTTGTTGTAGGTGTGATAGCTATCCTGATTTCTGATTTTTGCTGTGAGGAATAGGTTGATTTTACTTGAACCCTTGTGTGGGCTTGGTTTCCCTTTCATGTGTGATTGGTAATTATTTGGTTTATCTTGAACAAGGAGGGCATATGGCTGGTTGAGTAACGATTTAAGGCAGCTTTACTGCCATATTCTTACCTTCCTTGTTTTGTGTTTCCATCCAAGGGCTGATAAAGCCAAGTGATTTATGAGGGAAGGCATGGAAATTCCAATTTGCAGGGGTTTTATGCTCTGATGCATCGTTTGAGTGTGTTTGCCCTTGGTGTGGCATCGGCTAGCTGGAAGCTACTACTAGCGTTAGCCGTTAGGGTATTTGGGACGCAAACAAAGGTGTGAAGAGGGCGGACAGTAGAGATTGAAGATATGGGTTAGTTGGCTTGATTAGTGATGGAGTTTTGGTGGAATAAGGTCACAGCAGAGAGGGGGGGTGGGGGGTTGGGGTCGAGCCGTGAGCTTGGTTTAGGAAAAAAACATAATAATAATAATAAAAATAAAAATAAATAAAATTTCCTAAAAGTATGTGGGTTAGATTAGTTAAAGTGAATTGTACAAAGAATTAAAATTAGGAATCAAGAAATTTTGATAATGAGCCTAAATATATATGTGTACTAGTAACATGTAAGTAATAAAGTAGAAATTAATGTTCAACAAGTAATGGGTATACATATACCCACAACTATGAAAATAACTTATCTTTAGGTATTTGACAAAATAACTAGTTAAAATTAAATTTTAATATATATATATTTGGGAATTAAATTATGTAGGGGTCTATTGTTAAATAACTAATTAGGAAAAATAAAATTGGATTGTGTTAATGTTAAGTTATAGAATTTTAATTAGAAAGAATTAATTAATTAAGCCTTGTTTTAAGAAACATGTTAGACATAATTACGTACAATTAAGAAATTGTGGAATTAACTTTGAAGGGATTATTATTAGTAACATATAAATTTATGATTTCAACTCCAGAGCGTGTCGATGATATTTCAACACCATCACAGACTAGATGGACTGACGAACCACATCCTTGAGCCTGTGAGTGAATTATGTGCTTTATGGTTTTCAAATTTTTGTATGCAACTATAAGTATATTTGAATTATTGTGTTATAAGGCAAAATAAACAAATAAGTTATTTCAGTGATTTAATTGAATGATATGTGATTGATATTGAATACGATTGATAAGGGCCAATAATGTGAAGTTTTATAAGAAATGGTTTTCATCTTCGAAATAAAAGTCCAAGTGCACCTAGGCTATTTGAATTTGAAAGTTGATATGAGTTGTTCTGATTTGACAATTGTTTTGAAAACAATTGGAGTGCTCAGCCATGGTGGGGATAGATTTGTGTATAGAGAATCACTTGTTGTGTCGGCGCGTAAATGCTCGGTGGGGGGAAATATTATTGTGCGGGGTTGAGTTATGCATTGGCCCTTTGATTGTTTAATTGGTTATTTAATTTTTGGTTGCTTGTATGATTTATTTGCTATTATGAAATTGTGAACTAAGTGAATTGTGATCGTATGACCATGATAACCATGTACGTGCATAAATAAATTTAAATGAGTTTTAAACTATAATATATGTGTTGTATGATGCTAGTATCCGTAGGGTATATGATTTGCTAACTGAGTTCTTATGACCCACTCTTTCCATTGTGGTTGTTTTTTTTTTAGTTTCCAAGAAACCGCTGTTAATCGTGATAGAGTTGCTACCTGCCAACTCTGCTGCGACAAGGTACATCTCGGATATCGTATACTTAGAGCGTAAAGGATGATACTTGTAGTCACTCTAGGTGTTATGTATTATTGTTAGATATATATCGAGTTCAAGAGGATTACATGTTTTGTTAGGAGCGGAGCTCCTCTGTATATTTTGATATTATAATTTACTATTGGCTTTGTAACCAGGTTTATTGTTTATGTTATAGGTATGTTCCACCGTATGGAAAGCCTCTGCCAATATTTTCAATAATCATTTTTTTTTTTAATTATTGGTACCAAATTTTATTTTAACTCTATAATATTTTAGTAATATTAACTATAATGTGTTTCTAAGTTGTGATGCACATTGCTTGAATATTTAGAGTTACAGAAGTATGGATATCTATTCCTCCGGCTAGTCATACCTCTATTTGGGGGTGTCACAAGTTGGTATTAGAGCATGGTTAGAGGTCTGTTACTGCAAGTATGAAATGTTATTACTTTATTCGCGCACGTTACCCAGGACATATATGGATTTAGTGCTATGTTCTAAATCGTCCTGAAATTCCAAGTTATGATTATTTATAAGTACTACCTTTTATTTTATCTTATAAATATGTATTAAAGTTTTGTGTACTTGTTCTAGATATAATGTGAAGAAGTAATCGTGTTGCTAGCCGAGAGGAACAACAGGAAGCTGGCTCCGATCAGGGATCCACTGGTCTTCTAACATCGGCAATTAGAGGCAGGGGTCGACGGGGACTCGGTAGGGGCAGAGGTTAAGGCAGCAGCTCCTGATCTCGACATGGAGCGGGTTAAAGGAATAATTAGAATAAGAGTGATATACTGGTTTAAGAAATTTTGTTGGTTTTATTGGAAGGCATATATATACATATATGCACCTGCATACAAACTAGAGTAAATCTTTCATTCAAGATATTTGATAAAATGTCTACAAGAAAATAATTATAGATTAATGAGTAAAAATTGGTTTGATTGATATTAGAAAGTGACAACTTAAGTTCTTGATTGATTCTAACTCACTAATATAATCTTGAATTTAATTGGATTAGGAGTAATGTTAGTGAATAAGTGTTGAAGTGATGAGTATGAATTAAGCTTGAAAGTGGTGGAAAATGAGAGTTAAGCGGGTTTTGAAGGGGGTGCAAGGTAGATTTGTGGATGAAAGAAATCCTAGGTTTCAGGTACTTTTGGAGCTGAATTAAATTAAGATTTCAAAAGAAAAAGTGTAGCTTAAGATCTTTAGGTGATGTCTACAAAATTTTGTAATCTGATTCCAAGTATATTGATCGTTAAAGTTGCTAGTCTGAGGCTAGGTCCATGTAGGATTTTAGTGACCTTTAGTTATCTCGGGAGACTTTGTCGGGTTTGTGGGTGGAATTAGCATAGGACCTCTAAGTAAAATTTGTTCCTAGCATACTAAAGAGAAAATTTGGAGTTGCGTAGGTTTTAATTCCTTATTATGAGTACTTTGGAAGTGGTGGAAAGCAGGGTTATGATTTTCGGGTATTGATTGATGTTTTAGTGTAACTAATTTTAGAAGGTCTTATAAGATTTATTAGGAGAAGAGTGCTGAAAATTAAATATTCCTAACATCTTGAAATAATATACTGGAAAGTTTCATAATTTATTTTTAAGTATGAGAATTCTACAAGCATTAGAATCAGCGTCACGAAATCAGAATGTTAAGAGTACCCTGTTTTTGGTTCATGTGAGGAATTGAGTGGGTTCAGGACTAATTTTAGAAAAAGTCTCTTAATAAGAAAGATAGATATATTTGTCTATTAATAAACCTGATAAACTGAATTGGATTTTGTTTTTCCTAAAGAAAGTTAAGTTCAATTAACTAAGGTAAAGTTAGAGTTGTCAAAAATCCTGAGTTTTGTATAGACTATATTGATATACACACATAAAAATTAAAAATGATATACCATTATAAAGCTACATGTGTCTAGTATTTTATAAATTTTACAAAATTGGATTCAAAATTTCCTAGAGAATAATAGGACTGTTAAAGTGGACACTGGTCCAAACCCAAAGTTTGGATAGTTTCAACATCTCTAACTCACTAGTGCTTTCTATCTTTGCTAATAGTTTCCTTCTGCCCTATACATTGTCAAGACATTTAAAATTCTTTTCATTATTACCCTTATAACATAAAGTCCAATTCATATTAATTAACATGTAATAGCTTAATGGAAAACTTTCATAAAAAAACCTATACAAGTTGAGATGTAAGCTAAGTAATTAAAAGATTATAACAATAACGTTTATGAACTAAGTATTATTTGGGAATATAAATTTCAATTCTAGATTCTAATGTGGACCTGATAACACACATGAACGCAAGTATGAGTGACGAATGGAATCGGTTACGGGTAAGTGGTTAATTGTTGCCTTTAGGGACTAGATTATTATGTTCAATTGTATGTGTATTTAAATAAATATGCTAGTACAATATTTTAGTGAGTTAATTGAATCATGCTTGTTTTAAATTGTCTGTGGTTGATAAGGGCCAACACATAGAAAATTTTCTGAGAAATGATTTTTATCTTTGAAAATGAGATCCAGGTACACCTAGGATATTCTGACTTAAAATCATAATAAATTCTGATTTTGATAAATATTTTTTTCAATTGAGTGCCCAGCCCCGGTGGGATGAACTATGTACTGAGATTAATCTGTTGTACGGGGGCGTAAAAGCCCGACAAGGGATGATACTGTTGTGCGGGGCTGTGTTACTCGTTAGCCCTTTAGTTACTTTGTTTGATATCATTGCTCTAATAAATTTGTGATCCTGTGTGTCATGTAAATTGTGAACTTATGACGATTACTATGTATACGTGTAATGTGAATTAAGATATGAATAATGTTATATATGTTATACGCTTGTGTTGTGTGATGCTAGTGCCATTTAGGTATGATTTTCCACTAACTGAGTCCATAGGGCCCATCTTTCTTTTGTGGTTATATTTTTTTTAGTAGCAGGACCTCAAAGGAAGTTAACCACTAATACGAGATTTTTCTGAGGATTTAATGACAAGGTATTCCTCGGAATCTCATACTTGAAGTCAAGGATGAAAGTTTGCAGTCACATTAAAACTGTGGGTGTCCAATTTTGTATGATGTAATATTCCAGTATTTGTCTTGTTGATGATGTGAACATAATGGAGTTCCATATTGTCTTTGTATTGGTGCTATGTAAGAAAAAGAGTTTACAGGATTGTATTGTAAGGCATGTTCCATATTGCAAGGAACCTCTGCCAAAATTTTCAAAAAGTTGTGATTTGTTTCAATCAACAAACTTTTAATGTTAACTTTTGTGTTTATAAATTCTTGGCTTTATTTATTGGTTGGTCAAGAGTCATGGTCGTTCCTTTATTTGAGTTAGGGTTACGGAGGTTTGGTTACCATTCCACCTGCCTGTCATACCTCCATGTGGGTTGTGACAAGTGTGATAGAACTAATTAAATGTAAGGTGGCATGGTGGATCAAAGCTAAATGGCCTCAGGTAAGTGGTAAATGAAATCATAATGAACATTAACTTGGTAGAAGGGGAGGTAAAATGAAAAAAGAAATTAAATATTGAATAGGAACTTCCTGATGAGGGCTTCCTTAAATTTAATGTGGATGGTGCTACACGTTATAAACCTAGTCTAGCGGGCACTAGTGGTGTCCTTAGAAATAAAAGAGACAAAGTCATGGCTATATTTTAAGTAAATATTGGTGTTGCAGACTCAAATTTGGCGGAACTTCAAGCAATTTCTTTTGCAATAGCAATGGTGACAGAACAGGGGGAGAGTCAAAATATATGTTTGATTATGGAAAGCGATTCTGACATTGCTTTAAGTTGGGTAAATGAGACAAGCAATGGTCCTTGGATGTATGATCTAACTTCTTAAAGCATTTGAAAGTAAAGGTACTAAGTTAAAAAGGGTGGTGTTTAAGCATAACTTGAGAGACCAACCATTTGGTTGATGGTTTGGCCAAACAAGGGGTTGATAGGAAAGAAGAACTAGTTACATGGATTTAAGGTCGTCTCAAAGCAAGAACGAGAGAAGTCTTGCTCATGAATATAAGTTCAATATAGGGTATTTGCTTTTTGAAAGGGAAATAATGTTGGAATAGGGGTTCGATTTTGTATTCACTACAGACTTTGTTGTTCTATTATACCTTATCCTTCTATATTTAAATAAATATACCTTGCTGTTAAAAAAAAAAAGGAAACATAATTGGAACTTTTGAAGTTTTGCAATTATAGCAGTTTGGACAAAATCTAATATGATGAAACTATTTCCGTGATAAACATAGATTTAGTGAATTTGGATTTATTTATATTATAAATAAAAATAAATAAAGTGAAAGTAAAGAGTTTTTAATTTCTCATTGCAAATAGGTGAAAAGCAAACCATCATATATATATATATATATATATATATATATTGAACTAGAATATTTCTCTTTTGGTGTCACCAATTGTCACTTTAAAAAATGTCATGTAGTGCTGTTGAAGTTTTTTTTACCTGGTCGACTTATAAAATTTTATCATGTGTTATCAGTTTTGCCATGTCCTAATCATAAGTGCCACATGGTATATTTTAAATATTTATTGTCATAATAATTGATATATTTTATATTTGTAGAAAATCATTCATATTCTATTTTATGTATTTAAAAAAAAAAAAACATTTATGTACCTCATTATTATATTATATTAAATTTTTAATACTAAAACCTTTAAGAATATATTAATTATTAATTCATCTTTTATCAATTTGTGAGCTCTTCATATGCTTTAATATTAACTTTAATTATTCCTCACAATCTCTTTACTTTCTCATAATCTTCATACTTTAAATTTGTTAATGTCTTTTCACTTTCTCATTTAGTATCAATGTTTCTTCTATTAAGAAAAGAAATAATTTAAAACAAGTTTTTCCTTCTCAAAAAAGAAAAAAAAAAGTCAAACATTCTATATACCTCTTTATTTAGGTTTTTAAAATTAAAACATTTTAAAATCACTTAAAATATTTCTTAACATCTATTTATGATCCTTCATATTTCTATTTTAATTATTTCACACAATCTTTTTACATTATCGTAATTTTCCTACTGTAAATTGTGATCATAATGTCATAACCCGATATCCTAGTATGCGTTCTAAAATATTGTGTCCAACTTATTGTTGTAAATAAAATAAAAGTGTGAATAAAGTAAAGTAGAGTGAATGAAAAACTGAATTGATATATATATATATATATATGTTATAACCCTTATAACCAGGTACTGTAAAATTGAGTTTTAGATGCAAGGTGTTAATTTACGTTATAAAATAAATTAATTAATTTAAATAACATGTTATAATTTGATATCTTATTATACAATTTTAGAATGTTACGTAATTATTTCCGTAAATTAATTAGCATTGTAATCAAATAAATTCAAATGAGTGGATAATTAATGTATAAGACATATTTATATATATATATATATATATATTGATTTAAACACAACTTAAATCATGTTGACTTTGACCATGTCTTCTTTTCCTATTTTTTTTTTCTACATTCTCTTCCTCTTTCCTGAATGTTCCTCTTCCCCTGTTTCGCCTCTTGGAAACCCTTGGTCTCTTGGCGTCAACTGCTTGCTACACCAGCTGAAGCTGGTTTCCTTTTTCTCCTTCTTTGCTTTAGTATTGTTTGGAAAGGTTTGGACTGCATCGCCAGCCTTCTCCTTTGTCACCATGTTCAGCTTCCTTTCCGCTATTTTCATTTTTTTTGAGGTTCTTTTACAACTGAGTGTGGGTTTCGCCTAGCAGCCAAGAAACTACAGGCAGTTTCAACCACAACTTGTTGGCAACTTGAATGGTGCGTTTCAGGCAAGAAAATAGTGCTTGAATGTTTTGATTTTGGCACTGCCTTGAGAGGTTCAGCTGCATCATATCAGCCTCTTCTGGCTTGAGTTTAATCTCCTCCTATCTTGTACTTGCCAATTTCTTGCTTTGCCTAGCTGTTCATGATATCCAAGAATAATTCAAGGCAGCTAACACCTTACTCTGCTTTTAAAATACAGTAACCTAATTGAAGCCTTGCAGCAATCGTAGCTAACACCTTGTATTCCACTTGCAAGCTTAGTTTTTTGTTGTAATAGTGGAGGATGAAAAAGCTTTGAATGAGTGGATGAGGAAGCTTTGAACAAGTTGTATTTCAGTAGTAGCAAGGATTATTTATGGCTACTGAACGTACCTTGTTCTTCAACCCTTGTGACTGAATTATTGCAGACAATTGCTGCCTTTTGTTGGTCCAGCCGTGAGAGGATGGTGGGAGGGTAGCAAGATTCCTTGTGGTTTGCAACCAGCCCCTTGGTTGTGTGGTAGTTTTCTACCTTAATCTTTTAATTCCTTTAAGATTGTTGATAGTTTGATAATTTTGGAATTAAGAGTTGAGTATGAGTAAAATGGAAACTATAGGCTCATGTTGAACTAGTAATACATATATACACATATCCTCATGAAAATAAGTTACCTTTAGATATTTGATACGATAGCTAGTAGAAGTTAAATATTAATATGTATACATGGAAATTAACTTATGTAGGATTCCATTTTTGAATAAAGAACTAGGAAACATGAAATTGGACTAGGTTAATGTTAAGTTATAAAAATTTAAATTAATGAATAAAAAAGTTCATAAGTGAGAGAAAATAATGGTTGGTTAATATTATGGGTTGATGGGTATGATCAAAAAAGTGTTAGTTGTGGGTAAGTGTTAGAAAATGAAAATTGAATGGTTTTTGGAAGGATGCAGGGCAGACTTGTGGGTGAAAGAAATCTTGTATTTTGGATGCTTTCGGGGCTGAATTAAATTAAGATTTCAAAAGATAAAATGTAGTTTATGGTCTTGAAATGTTTTATACAAAATTTCATAGCTTGATTCCAAATATGTTGTGAGTTATAGCTATTAGACTCAGGCTAGGACAGGCAGGATTCGTAGTGCCCTATCATGATAGATTTCAGAAAAAGTTTCCAAATAATAATGATAGATATACTTGTCTATTAATAAACCAACAAACAGAATCAGATTTCATTTTTCCTAGAGGAAGTTATGTGCAATTAACTAAGGTAAGGTCCAAGTTGTCAAAATCCTGCGTTTTGTAAAATTTGATGTAATTTCAAAGAATAAACTGTATTGATATACAAATCCAAAAACTACAAATGATATACAAATATAAATCTACATGTGTCTAGTATTTTATAAATTTTACAAAACTGGATTTGGAATTTCCTGGAGAAAGATATGACCGTTAAAGTAGACACTAGTCCAAACCCCAAGTTTGGACAGTTTTAACATCTCTAACTCATTATGGGTTTTCATCTTTTCTAATGGTTTCTTCTACCCTATGCATTGTCAAGACATTTAAAATGTCTCTTTATTATTAACCTTATCACATAAATTATAATTCATATTACTTGACATGTAATAACTTAATAGAAAACCTTCATAAAGAAACCTATACAAGTTAAGATAGAAGCTTAATAATTAAAAGATTATAACAATCACATTTGTGAACTAAGTATTATTTGGGAATATGAATTTCAGTTCTTGATTCTAATGTGGACCTGATAAGACGCGTGGATGCAAGGGTGAGTGATGAATGGAATCGGTTACGGGTGAGTGGTTAATTCCTGCCTTTAGGGGCTAGATTAGTGTGTGTAATTATATGTTTATTTGAATATACGTGATATATGGAAAATAAGCAAATAGAGTATTTCAGTAATTTATTTAAATTATGTTTGTTTGATACTGGTTGCTTTGTTTAACATTGGTTGTGGTTGGTAAGGGCTAACAAAGTGAGATTTTTATGAAAAATGATTTTTATCTCCGAAATTAAAAATCTAGGTGCACCTAGGATATTCTGATTTAAGATGTTGAGAAACTTTGATTATGACAAATGTTTTTTTTTAATTGAGTGCTCAGCCTCGGTGGGATAGATTGTGTACAGAGATCAATTTGTTGTGCGGGAGCATAAATGCCCAGTAAGGGGTGATAATGTTGTGCAGGGCTGGGTCACTCATTGGCCCTTTGATTGCATTGCATGATATTGTTGCTCTGATTTAAATTGTGATCCTCTATGTCATATAAATTGTGAAACTTACAACATATACATGTAATGTGAAATGTTATATGAACAATATTATATGATGCTACTATCTATGTGTTACACACTTGTATTGTGTGATGTTAGTATCTTTTGGGTACGATTTTCCACTCATAGAGTTCATAGAACTCACTCCTCTCCAGTGGATTTTTTTTTTTTAGTGACAGGAGTCTGGTACATGGCATTGCAGAGCTTTTAACTTCCTGAATGAATACGGTATGGTATTTCTAGGATCTCAGACTTGCAGTCACACTAGAACTGTGAGGTTTCTAATTTTGGTATGATGTAAGAGTTTAGTTATTCGTCTTGATTAGGATGTGGATGTAGTGAAGCTCCTTGTTGTCTTGGTGTTATTGTCATGTAAGCATAGGTGTTTGTATTTTGAGGCATGTTTCATATTGTTGGGGATCTCTGCCAAAATTTTTCAATAAATTATTAACTGTTTCAAAAAATAAAAGTTTACAATGAACTTTTGTTTTATAAATGTTACTTTTATCCTTTGGATGGGCTAAGAGTCACGTGTGTTACTTTGTTTTGAAGTCAGGGTCACGGAGATTTTGTTATCCAATCTTCCTGCCAGTCCTGCCTCTGTAAAGGGTGTGAAACATAACACTTCATTTTCTGATCTAGTATAGATTTTCTTCTATTTAAAGGGGAGATGGTAAACCCCCAACATCTTATGTCATGTGCATTAGCTATCGAGAAATGATCATCATAATTTTGTGATATCAATCTTCTTACTATGCAGTTTAAGTGTTTTTTCTTTCTCATTATGCTTTTCACCTCTAATAGTGCAACATTGAACAACTCATTAGTCTATAACATATGTAAGTGATGGTAGCATATTTCTTTCATCTATATATCTGATTTATAATATCTATAATATAAAAATTAAAATTTTATGATCTTTTATTTAGATTTTGATACGTGAATTGTTTAGATTTTGACTGGTAATATGTTAGTTTATATAATTAAATGATAAGATGTGATGCTTCATAGACATGATTTAACACTTTTTATAAACAATCGGATGACTATCTTACTAATATTTTTTATTTAAGACTTAAATTGGCAACTGGCAAGCAACTTTCGAAAATTTCATTTTGATGTTTTTTATCTTCCAACGAGGTTCACGTTTTCATGGGAATGAAATCCAAGTCCTAACGGGAAATTAATATTTTAGTTTCTCTCATCCATTTCACATGTTCTTAATTTATTGACTAAATCAACATCTTTTTAGGCATGCAATACAATATCTATAATAATCTCCTTTTTATGACTTTTTGGGTGTTGAACAATTCAAAGAGGAACTCATCGTAGCATTAGTCAATAAATTATAGTTACACATTTAAATATATTAGATTATTAGATTTTCATGTGATATACTAATTTTTTTAATTTTTAAAAATAATTAAATATTGTAAATTGTTAAAAGATTCTTTTATTTTGTCAAATTTATTATTAAGGATATTTTTAACTTATTTATAATTTTTATTTTAAATATATTATTTCAAAAAATAAAATTAACTAACGTGACATTAAAATATTAATTGATACGCTAACTTATCTTGTGTAACCGTGTTAGTATATTATTCTCCTAACAATTATATTAATATTATGAATATTTAACTTTTAAGAAAATATTTTGCTACATAGATTTTTGATTGTTATTTTGAATATGTATTATCTTTTCTATCCAGTAAAAAGAATAAAAAAAATTAAAATTTAGCATCATTACTAATTGATGATTTGATTTAAACATAAATTTGCTCTAGTATTTTCACAATTGATCAGCTCTAGTAAGTAGGGAAAAAATTATTCAAAATATTAGTCATTATATTAAACTTTTGATATTCTCTTTCTTGAAGTTAAGTCATATTTGTTGATGAATAAGGATACATCAAATTAAGTTTATTTATGTACCTGTAAAGAGAGTGAGAGCAAATTAAGAATTTTTTTGTTTAGGAATAAATCTATACATTATATAAAAGTGGCTTTCTAGCATTAAATTTTTTATTTTCTTAAATATTCTTATAAGTTTTTATTATTACATAGTTATTTAGTTGTTCTTTTGTTTCAAATAAATTATTAATTTCTTTTTTTTTTCTACTTTTTTTTTTTTTTTTTTAAATTCTTCTCTATTTTGATATAAATAAAATTGTAATTGCTTTAAGACTTTTTTTACAAATTTTTTGCAATATTAATACAACTATAATTTTTTAATAATTATATATCCATAGTAATTAAGATTTAATTTATTAATCTTTTTTTTGTTTTTTAATAAGTTCCTAATAATCAAATTTTTTTTAGTTTTCCTCAAATTTGTGAATTAAAATTTTAAAAAACTACTATGAATTAAAATAAATATTAAGAGTATACTTTTCATGATTATAATATTGTTGTTTTAATTTTTATTTCATCAAAAAAAATTTATTTTTTCAATAATTATATGTCAATAGTAGTTAAGATTGAATTTCTTATTATTTTTTTTTGTTTAATAAGTTTTTAATGATTATAATATTTTTCATTTATTTTCAAATTTATGAATTTTTTTTTTAATTATTATGAATTAAAAAAATATGAAGAGTATAGTTTTCACTATTATAATATTATTATTTTAATTTTTTATTCTCCTTTCATTTTAAGAATTAATTACTATTTATTTATTTATTTGTTTACAAATTTAAGCTTTTTTTAAAATCTATCTATTTGTTTATGACTATAAAAGTGGTTTAATGGACAATTTTATTTTTTTTAAATACCCTTATGAGTTTGTATTGTTACATAAATACATTTTGGTTGTTATTTTACTTTAAATAAACCATTTCTTTTACTTCTTTCCCTATTCTTCTCTATTTTAATATTAATAGGATTGAAATTATTTTATGACTATTGAAATTTAGTGTTTTGAAAAATACCAAACTAACTACATGCGAAGATAAGACTATAATAGGAATTAGGTTGAAAAAGTAGAAAACTTATATTTTGTATAATTAACTTATGAGATTTGTGAGATAATTAGCGGGTGATTTGGTAAAATGATATAATTTAAAAGAAATGAGATAAAATTAATGGATAATGTGATAAGATTATGTGTCAATACCATAGTCTTAATTCTCAAGTATCAATTATAGTCTAAATTCTCAAGTATCAATTATGTTATATCTTAAAGATTGATTTTTTTTTCTAAACAATATATATTGACTATAATACCCTATTATTGGATAAATGGATGTTGTAGTAAGATTACAAAAGTCAACCAAAACAAAACTCAAATTTCATAATGTGACTTTACCAAAAAAAAAAAAACCATGACGTGAAGGTTGTGGATGACTTAATTAAGGATGAAAAAAGAAAAAAAAAAAAACTAAGGGTTGTCTGAGTGGTTAAGAAAGTGTGCTCCATTCATTAATTTTTTAAGTTTGAATATTGTTGGTGGAAATCGTGGGGAGTAAAATCGGTTGATACTTATTCTGATTATACATATATAAAATCGTATATAAATATTATTTATTATAATTGACAGTATTTATCGATTCAATTTCTTTTGTACTCAAGTTATTTATTGTCACCTCTTAGTATAGACATTGATAATCATTCATCTTACTAATAAAAAATTTCACGCTATTTCAAACTTAACGTCTTTACAGTCAACTTTCCTAATGTTATCATACCGAATTATAATACTTTATTAACAAATAACTGATACTCCTAGAAGAATTTTCTCTTTGAATAATAAAAAATGTAACTGATGTTACCAAAATGGGTTAAATTGGTATAAACTTAATTGATGTTACGAAAATAGGTTAAATTGGTATAAACTAAGTTAAATGAAAACATAAGAACCTAAAGGAAAACCTTGAATCTGTTAGAGAAGTTCTATGAATCTCAGGTTTAATTTTCATTAAACTTCAAAACATATCCACTAAACCCAATGAATTTCAAACTTTAAACATACTTTATCAATACTTGAAGAATTTAGCACAACTTATTTTTCCTTCTTGATCTAAACTTATGATATTCGAAGTGTGAGAAGAGTTTGAGTCTCTACAATCGATCAAATAAATTGCTAATAGTGGGGAAAGGAGGATTAACTACTGTTAATCATTGCACAATCAGAACGATTTATTCTTTTCTTTTAATCTAGAATTGTATTAATTCTAAGATCCGATATTTAATATTGGAATTAGTCTACAAACCTGACGTAGAAAAGGAAACTTTTCATGCGTCTTAAGACGAAGATTTGAGAGAAAATAGATGGACTACACGTGTATATACTTTTCCACGATTCATTTCGTTGTAAAATAAATAGGTTTGAAGTAGATTTATGCAATAGCTCATATAATCTACCTAAGGTACATCTTTTATTGCTTTTGCTCCTCATTATTCTTATTTAAATCTTAAGTATAACAATTTTACAAACAACTGCTTGTTTAGTTAAACTAAACTAAAGGATTTGCCTCTTATGGAGACTATTATTGCAAAATTTAAGATTTCAACTAAATTATCCATAATTTTTAACAACTTAATTTCTCATTAAAGATGTCTAAAATCTGATTAACTCCTGATCAACACTAATATTCTAATATTTCACAAAACTAATAACACAATCATTATGTATTATCATATTCAAACAAACATAAACGACTTCCAAGCTCATTTATAGTGTATGTCCAAAGATGGTACATTAGATAATCACAACTTGAAGTTTTAAGATGAATTAGAACTTATCACTAAATTCACATACGACCTGAGTAACGTAAGCAAACAAAGCAAGAATGTCCCTTATTTGTAGTAACGAACCTCTAAACTCCCAAGCTCTGATACCAACTTGTCACACTCCTCACCGAAGCATGACTGGCCAGAGGAATGGTAATCAAACCTCCATAACCCTGACTCTAAAACAAAGAAACAACTATGACTCTTGACTAACCAAAAATAAAACTAAAAATTTATAAAACAAAAGTTAAAGGTAAAAGTTTATTGATTGAAACAAATCACAACATACTAAAAATTTTGGCAGAGGTTCTCTGCAATATAAAACATGCCTTAAAATGTAAACCTATAAATTCCTATTCTTTCCCAACAACAACACATAGAGAACAAGGAGTTCCACTCCGCCTATATCATAAACAAGACAAATACTAGACTATTACATTACACAAAATTAGACATTCCACAGTTTAAAGTGACTGCAAACTTTCATCCTTGACTTCAAGTATGAGATTCGGAAAAATATATTGTCATCAAATCCTCAGCAAACCCTGTCTGTATCAGTGCTTAACTTCCTTTAAGGTCCAGTTACTAAAAAAACTATCCATAAAAAAAAGGTGAGTCTTACAGACTCTGTGAATGGAAAACGTACCCAAAAGGTACCAGCATCACTTAAAGCACATAAGTCATCATTTAATTTTAAGTAACAATATTCATATTTTAAATTAATAGCACACTCATGTGATTGTAAGTCTCATAAAGCCACATTTCACAACATATATATATTGAGCCATATATCCAAAATTCACAATTCTAAGCAACGAAATCAGAACATACAAGCAAACAAAAGAAAAACGAGTAACTCAATCTACACAATAATATCTCCCCCTACCAAGCATTTGTGTGCCTGTACAACAGATTAATTCTCTGCCTGCACAACAGATTAATTCTCCCTGCACAATCCATCCCACCGAGGCTGAGCACTCAATTCTTTGAAAACAAGTATCAAAATCAGAGTATCTCATATTAGAATTTCAAATAAAAAATATCCTAGGTGCACCTGGATTTCAATTTCAGAAATAAAAATTATTTTGGAGAAAAATTCACTTTGTTGGCCTTTATCAATTACAAACAATTTTGATCATTAAACATAATTCAAATAACTCATTAAAACATTATTCATGTTTATTTTTTCATATAACACATCTATTCAAATACACATACACTTACACATAATAATCTAGTAACCAAAAGGTAACAGTTAACTATTCACCAGTTTACAATTCTTGTTCGTCACTTTCTCTTGTGCTCATGTATGTCATTAGGTCCATATTAGAGTCTGGAACTGAAATTCATGTATCCACTTAATACTTAGTCTGTTTAGTCTGCGTAGGTGTCAAAATATCCTCGACACGATCCGAAGATGATAATCACCAATTCATATATTAATTAAAGTAATCATTCATAATTGAAATTATGATTCCTTATTGATACATATTTATACTCTTATACACAATTTGGAAACTAATTTCTTACTTGATCATATAGTATTAAAATCTATATACATCTAGCTTACTTTCTACATTTCATTAACATTTTATAGTTATGTTTTATATTGTTTTCAATATATATATATTTCCTAACAAAATTCTTACCGTTCCCTTTACTCTTGTAATATTCATTTGACTTAGTTTAATTTAATTACAATTATCAAGAACCTACACTACCAAATTCCAATACTAGCTTACTACCAAGCTACATGTCATTAAATTTCCAATTCCTAAAATAATTCTATAATTAAGTAACATTAACTATTAATGATCATGCCATAGAAATGCTTTAAACGTTAAGAATTATATAATTCCTTTTTTCTTTTGGTTTGGCTTGTGGATTATGCAGCCCCTAGCCGCCTTGACCAAGAAGACTTATCTTCAAAGTTAGCAGGGGTGTTACATGCAGAACAAGGCAGCCTTTAGCTGCACCAAAGTTTGGCTGAAATAGAAAGAAAACCGTAAGGATGAAGGTAGAACTAAAAAGAAAAAAAAGGAAATGGCAAGGAGCTGTCGTCTATTATCAATCAACCTATTTTACAACTTCAAACTTCACCTAATTACACTCCTAAAGCCACCAAATTAAAAAGGACAAGATAATATCATAACTTGATTGAATTGACTATAAGAAACATATGGTTCATGGTCAAAAAAGAAAGGTAATCACTCACAGAATAGGTGCAGATTTTGCTTGCTATCATGGACAGCAGCACTTACGCGGTAAAGAAAAGAGAAAAAAACCAAGAAGGAGGTGAAAGGAAGGAAACCACTCACCAAAAGCTTAAATTTAGATGCCCACCAAATGGAAAACCATGATCAAGTTGAACAAAGCAAAGGAAGGAATAACAGAGCTTGTAGATGGAAAAATGGAGAAGGAAAAAGTAAATCGGTCTTCAACTTCCTTGTTAGATACAAAATCTCAAACACTTAGTTATTGCAGCGCGCAGGGTAGCCTGCAAAGTAGGACGTCTGAAACCGGCTTTTCAAAAGCCGGTTTCAGACTTATTTTTGCCCCCCACGGGGCCGACCAGCGGGCCCCGCGGGGGACAAATACTGGGCTGCACTCGCGCGTGACGTGTGAGTGCGTGACCTGTGCGATGGTCCGACCTGGCACGCCAGGTCGGACCCTGAAACCGTGTTTTCAAAACACGGTTTCATCATTTACCCCCTTTTGGCTATTATGGTAAAAAATTTACCATTTTGACCAAATTTTTTGGGACTTGGACCCTTTTGTCCAAAAGTCCTATTTATCAGCATCAATGAAGGGCATGTCACATTGACGACATCAATCACTTAGTTGTTGCTGATAATGCATATTCTTTTACTGGTTCGTATAGACTTACGTGCACCATGACTATTTTACTTCCCTATCAATCAAATGCCAACCATCAACGTCAAAATTGTTATTCTCATGACCTACAACAAAATGTCAAATTTTTTACTACCCTTACCTCAAAATTTCAAATCGAAGAAGTTAAAAGTAAAACATATCTCCTAATCCATCCAACCAAACATCAGTGGTCACTTTTTATTTTTACATTCGTACAAAGCATAGAAAAGAAACAAAAACAAACAAAAAATAGTGACCCCATAAAAGTTAACCCCCACGACATTTACAATCAAATATATTTTAAGAATAAGAGATTGGAATCTTAAGCAACAACATACATACCTCATGGATGAGGAGTGAAAATAAAAGGAAAAAAATTGTAACGAACAAAGTAACCTAATATCATCATTAGATCTACTTACCTAACATTAGAAATTTCTCCTAAAGTCATTCATTCAAAATTTTTTTCTCCTTCTTTTCAAAGAAAATAACTTGTGTTCAATTAAATTTATTTCATGATTTACTTTTTCCCAAATGAAGCATAATAATTCTATAAAAGAATATTTTGGAAGTGACTTTTGTGGAGTAAAATTGATTTGAAATTAAAAAATAAATGTAATTACACTCCTCAACCTTAAGATTTACTGAAATTATAATAAGGTCTAGAATTTGAAAAAATCGATACTCCTTCCTTGGGTGGAAAGTTAACGATATTACAAGATAATATGAAAAAAATATTTTAAAAAATCTTACTTTTATCTTAAAAGTATCAAGAAATCCTTTTTTTTCTTTTTTTCTTTTCAAATGAGTACTAAATACTTACATTTTTAAGTTTTCTTCTTAGTATTAATGCATTATGTTAGTCTCTTTTTTCTTTTCTTTTTTCAATTTTAACGTACTATTTTTAGTAAAATAAAAAAGAAAATATATGAGACATATATATAAGTAGAACTAAGTTTGAATACTATATAAAATAAAATTGATTTTTTTAAAAAAATTTATGAAGATGAAATATAAATCTAATTTAAAAGATAAATTCAAGCACTTGAAAAACAAAATAGGCATTTGATTAATATAAATCTACTTATTAGTTTGAATATTAAATAAGTTCCAACGTTAAATAAAATAAAGTTAAACTTTCCCTCTATGGTTGGTTTTCTTTTCTTCCTAATAGCAATATATTATTTTAGCCTTAATTGTTTTTTATTTTAATATATTTTTCTAATAAAGTGTGCAGCAGTATTTCTAACACATAGTTAAGTAAAATAGAACTTTTAAAGTAAATTTTCAAAGATAAAAACAAAATTTAAATAGTTCATACAAAATTTAATAATTTTTTTGATATAATTATTAATTAAATCATGCAAACTTTAAAAGTTAATAAAATATTTTTCATTTTTTTCTTTCATATTTTTTCTTCTAAAACCTAAATAATATTTTATTTATTTTATGAGTAAATTTATATAAATCAATTGCTTATTTTCTCTTCAAGTGCTTGAAGTTATTTTTTATATTCGTATAGATTTAATTTCTATATCCTTCATATCATAAAAGTTAAAGAAAAAGTTAACTTTCTTTTATGTAATATACATATCTATATCTACTTCTACTTATACATGTGTCAAATAATTTATTTTCTGTTATATTAAAATCAAAATGTTAAAATTAAAAAAAAAATTGAGATTAATATAATGTATTAATATTAACAAAAATAGCTTAAAAAGTACTGAAAAATTATTCAGAACTTATTTAAAAAAAGAAAAAGAAAAATAAGCTTTTTTGATCTTTTTATGATAAAAAAATAGGATTTTAAGTCTTTTTTTAAAAATTATCTTATAATATAGTTAGTTAACTTTTTATCTATGGGGGCATAGTATTGATATTATTAAATATTAAATTTTAATATCATTTTAATAAATCTTAAGAGTATGGGTGTAATGCTTTTTAAAAAATATCAGGGCTTTCTAGATAAAAAATAAATAAAAGAAAACACAAAAAATAGCACTAATTCAACTTTGCAATAAAAGATGGTTGTTTGTCTCTTTCTCAATCTCCGTAGATTTGACAAACAGAATCTTACATGTAATAAAGATGAATGCATATTATTTGGGTCCAAGGCAATAGAGAATTGCTTGTTAGAATTGTCAATGCCCATCATGACATTGACATATATTGTGTTATTAATATTTAATGTCTTGTATAACCAAACAATCCCTAGGCAGTTCCGCAACTGAGTGCGTTTGAATTTCCCAATAGAAAGGAGACGACCGATACGGTCAAAGAAAATGGGTGCAGTGAATATCTGGAATGCCATGGATGTAGCAGAGGAAGCTCGAGAATACCATAGCTCTCAGATTCTATCTTCATCTCTTACCGTCCCTACTTCGCTATCTATTCTTGATATGAAGCCCCGCGTCATGTTGGTTTCCATGTTCTCTATGTCATATGCATTTCAATGGCTTTGATGTTGTTTTCTTTGGGTTCCTGAGCTGACCCTTTTTGTTTCCTTGAGTGGGTTGTTGATTTTCCTTCTGTATTTTGTGAACGCGGAGTGATTTTGTATTTAGTTGCTTTGGAAATGTGGAAAAGGAAGAAGAATTTTTTATTACTGGATCTTAGCTAAGTAGGATTTGGGATTCAAATTTTGTAAATTTCGGTTTTCATTTCTCTCATTGAATCCCTGAAACCATTTACATGGCGCAACAATATGTATGATCCTGTTTTCAGAGAATAGTTTTGTTCTAACAATTTCTAAATAAGAACTCCACTACTCCCAATAATATTGGTGAAACAAACAACTGAGAATCTTTGTATTCTTTTGTCTGAGGAATTCCATTATTTATTCAAGTGCCCCTGCTCCCCCAATTTTTCTTATAATTCTGGTATTCCCTCAGTCTGATAGTAGTTTCGTTTGATTTCTATTGCAGAGAGTTGTGCAAGGATCTGTTCAAGAAATGGTCAAAATTGGATGATTCTTGCTTTTACGTTGATACTGTTTCTGGTGGAATTACAAATTTATGTGAGTCATTTTTCTTATGAGTAAGCTTATGAGTCATTTTTCTTTTCTTTTCTTTTTTTTTTTTTTTGGTAGAAAGAACAAAACAAGAAAACTAAATTAAAGAAGAAACAACATTACGGCTTCAGCATGAGCCCATAGCATCCGAGAGAAGTAACAGCTTTAACATGTCAGGGGGTGTATCCCACATCATATCTCCAATATCTGCATTTTTCTTATGAGTAAGCTTATGAGTCATTTTTATGTAGTTTATTGAACTTACTTATCAGCTGAATGGAACTATGATTATCTCATAATAACATGTTTTTCTTTGACTGCACATTAGCACATGGTATATGTTGATTATGTCTTGTATTATTTGGATCCAACCAGGGAATGTATCCGACCAGGTCCGACATACTTTTTGAGCGACCCGAAAAGAAAAAAAAGAGATTTATGTGTGACGCAGAGGATTGAGCCGATAGGCCCAATTCATAGCCTGTTAGGGTTTTGTAGGCTGATAGGGTTTTGTAACTTGTCCCATTCAAATTAGGACTTTTGTAGCATGGTCTATATAAAGGCACTTTTAGGGTTTTGTTTGTAACAATACCTTTGCAATTGTTCATCTTTTGACCGAACCACGTAAATCTTTTGTTGTTTATGTTTGCTATAACAGTATACTTAGGAAACTTTTTTTTTTTTTCCTTTCTGGGAGATGGTTGCTTGCTGACGTTCTTAACTCATATCATGATTAAGTACTGTCTGACTCACAATTTAAAACTTTCCCTCAGTACTGAAGGTTACTGTTAAGGAAGAAAATCATGATGTGTCTGTAACAGTCAGATTATATGGCCCCAACACTGAGTATGTCATCAATCGTGAACGGGAATTGCTGGTTAGTTACCCCTGCATCTAATTTGTATACAGCTAACCAAACGATGCCTGCAATGCTTTCTTTGAGTTTAAGTTATGTAGTTCATCTTGTAACAGATATGGAATGAGGTTGGTTTTTCATGTTTCTGGAAATGCGTATCCTTCAGATGAATAAATTATACAGAACTACATATGATCCGTAGTTGTAATGATTATTCTTCTGGATAATGACTTATAATATCCTCTCTTCAGTTGCATACATTGATCATGACCTTCAAATTATACATTCGTAGATCAATCTAATACTCTATTATGATTCAATCATTTTAGCCATAATAATGCTCTGTCATTCTTGTAAGAGCGTAAAATTATAAATCAAAGAACCTATATGTATTCTGAAGCTTTTGAAGATAACATGCTACTATTTCAAAAGAGCTAAAGTATAAGGAAATTCTTTTATCATGTAACTTTTGGGAGACAAAATTCCCTTCTTGTGAAGATTTTATAATAATAACTATGAGCATTCTGATATAAAATTCAACACCGTTTTCTTTGGATTCCTGTAAACAGAGAAAAGTAAATGTTAAGAATTATTAGACCAATGGACAACTGATGAAGAAAGATTTGAGTTTTTCTGTTTGAATCTTTTCCATTATTTAATTGTGAATTGAACATCTTATTCACATGTGTAGACTCCAGATTCTTATATGTAAGTGGAAACTTGATGCTTTTTAATAAAATAGTGTAGAAGAGGCAACTAGACCATAATAAGATATTAATTTCAAGTGCTGTTTGATATTTCAATGAAATCATTTGTCAAAATAAAAAAGGATGCACCTTGTATGTCCTTTTTTTTTTAAATTTGCTTTTTTTGTACCTAGCCATTGAGCTTTTAGTTGCATGATGCGTCCCTACTTTGTAATTGCTCTCCGAATTTTGTGTCAGGCCATAAAATACCTCTCAGCTGCAGGATTTGGAGCTAAGTTGCTTGGAGTTTTTGGAAATGGCATGGTGCAATCTTTTATCAATGCACGTACACTGATTCCATTAGGTATGTTATTGAGATTATGTTAAATTGGACAGTTGACTATATTGCATTGAAGATGGATTTGGTTGAAATCTTCTGCTTTTTAAGGCATACTAGACAGATTCTGGGAAATTACATCTAATAATATATAATTGTATCTAGTAATTATATCTGGAAAACTTATTCTTCATAGAGCTGCAGAACTTGATGGAAACAGTCGTAAGTAACTGTTTTTGTGTCGAATTCATGAAAACTATTGGTTTTGATTCCGCAACATTGGATTAGTTCCCAATGGTTGATCTTAAGTAGGCTCTCTAAGTGTAATTTTTTATTACCTTGTAACTTATCATGATATCAGTCAAGTCTCTCCATATGTTACTATAGACCTGTTTCAGACTTCCATGGCATCAGTTTAACAGATTATTTTTTTATAGATGTTAGCTGTTGTAGAGAACTTAGTTCTGAATATTGCTCTTACTCACATCAAGCACATGCATTTTATTGTCCTTGGTGATCTGCAACCTATTTATTGACAATATTACTTTGCCTCACCTTGGCAGACATGAGGAAGCCAGAGCTGGCTGCTGAAATTGCTAGGCAACTACGAAAGTTTCACCAAGTGGATGTCCCTGGTTCTAAGGAACCTCAGTTATGGATTGACATTCACAAGTTCTTTGACAAAGGTCCTTTATTTCTTTTTTTTCTGTTTGATGGTTGTGATCTACTTTTGTTCTTACCCTTCTGAGGTAATTCTATTCGAACTGTACTTGTCCCAGTCTTCCAAGTTTTAGTCTTTGACCAGTCCATATATTCTTTTTCTATAATTTCTATGGAAGGGTTACTGTTTGTTGCATTGCATCTCAGTATGACAAAATATTAGGTGCACAAACCTTAAGAGACTGTTGATAATCTTTTTTCAGCATCTTCTCTGAAATTTGATGATAGTGAGAAGCAGAAAACTTATGAGTCGATATCATTTAACGAAGTCCAAGATGAAATTGTTGCTCTCAAGGTACTGCCTGTTTCTTCTTGTAGATTGCTTGGAGTTGGTATCTTTGTTTTCGACTTTCATTAGCCCTCCTCAAAGGTGTCAAGTTTATAAAGCTACCTTTTCCTACCTATCATTAACCTGACACCTAGAGAGGCTTTGTTACTTACCATATAGGGCCAATGCTAACTCAATCACAAAAACATTAGGTCTTCTTGTTTCTACTAATTTATGGCAATACGGCAATACCTTATTCTATTTAATTGGATCCTCACTAGCTTGCATATAGTACATGAGATTGGACAGGCTAAAGCCCTATGATCCTACATGTCATCGTTTTTCGTTCTGATATCTGACCACCCTGCATTCCCACTATGTGGCTTTCGCTAGATTCCTATATGTAGTGCAAGATTTATGCCCCAGGAATCCTTGTCAGAACCCCTCTTCTTTTCTTTCTCATAAGTAGGATCCCTTGCGCTTTTCTTTACATTGATTCTTAACCTGAAAGCATAATATATTTGTCACTATTTGTTCTTCTTACTGAGTATGTCTCCTCATAATGTACCAGGAATTGACAGGCCTTCTGAATTCTCCTGTGGTTTTCTCTCACAATGACTTGCTTTCTGGAAATATAATGGTTAATGATGAAGAAGGTAGCTATGGACTTTGATCTCCAGCACGCCATATTTCCCCTTTTAATTTTCTGTAGATATTTATTTATGGTAGTACCAGAATATTTCTTTTTCTTGGTCACTTTGGTAAGAGTTTGTTTTCAAGTGCCCTTTTACGGGTAAAATTTTGACTGCTTTCATCCTGAGATCTGTTACAATCAAGAGTCCATCAACTGCTTGAACCTTTTGATTATCCTTTTTTTTTTTTTCTTTCTTTTAATTGTATATGCTGTCCAAACAATAAAAAGAAAACCATAACTACAAAGTATATAACTATATCAATACTTATAAAAAAAGATATATAACTATATATTGAGTGTGTTTCTAATGCAGCTAAATGACATTTTAAATACTTGCAGTTAGTATTTTTCTTGTTAATTGTGCGATATATTAAAGATTAAGGATATATTATGGACTCAGATATTCATACTAAAGCCTACTGGACTGAAGATTTGGCTTGGTTGATGCCATTCTTGTGGAGTTAAACCAGAACAAATTTTTCGTGTAGAATTTTAACGGGGTCAAACCATGAAAGAAGTTACTTGACTGTGTTTGACGGAAGGAATACTTCTGGTCCATTTGATGCTCTGCATCGTTTCTATTACCTTGACACAGATTACTGAGGATCATTGAATGCTTCTAACATTTGCATCTGCGATGGTATCCAAAATTGATGGAGTATCTAAAAGGGAGAAAAGAACAATATTATCAACTTCCTTGTTACCTGATATAGTTTTATCTCCCATATCACTAAACTTTGTTCTTTTTGATGAATGTCTAGAGAAACTTTACCTGATCGATTTTGAGTATGGGTCATACAACTACAGAGGCTATGACATTGGAAACCACTTTGCTGAATATGCAGGCTATGAGTGTGATTACAGCTTGTAAGTTTTATGTGTTGTATCCTAGGTCTATTTGCTTCTCTCCACATTTTAATAGTCGTAATGCAGAGAGATTGATTGTTGAGCATGTTGTTAATGTAGATTGCCAAATAAGGATGAACAATATCATTTCTTCAGGCATTATTTGCAACCTGACAGACCAAATGAGGTATCTCAGCATGTCGTGGAGTGAAAATTTTCATTACTGGTCGTCTTTGCTTATAAATTGTTTCTAATTCTAAATTGCTACTCCTCTCAAATGGGTTGTGCATAATTAAGGCCATTTCTTTAGACCATGAACGTCACAGCCATGCATGTCATTAACATCTTGATTTTGTTTATTCAAATTTGGATTAAAAAATCCAACTGTTTGGCGCTTAGCATCTCATTTGTAGTGAGCTTCATATTAAAGGTCAATTCCCTGTGATACTGTATCATTTTAAATTTGTCTCTCACTAGCCTGCATCTACACTAGTAGTCCCTGGAACTTCTATTTCACTACAAGCACTTATATCTTCATATAATGAATCATATAGTTGACCATTTGCACAAATGCTAGAACCACCCACCTATCAGCAACAGTTTTTCTTTCTAATGCAGTGAGGACGAAGATTATTGATAGAACTAGGTGAAGTAAATTAGATAATTGTAGTCATTACATTTTTCCCTGATATCTTCCATTGGAGTTATCCCATATTTTGCATTTATTTTGGTCAAATTTAGGCGTCATGATATACATTTGATCAGCTATTGTAATTTGAATTTTGGATCGCCAACTTCCATGACTGGTAACAGGACAGGGCCAGAATATGCAAGCTTCCTAATCTTTCATTGAGTTGTTATTAGCTAGTTCTTGATTCAACGTGAGTTGGACAAATTATATCACTAACTCATGTGCTTGCTTGTACATCCCAAATATAAAAACAAATATAAGTTGCATACACTTGTATTAGTTTGTAGTCTATAATTAAGTCCTTATTTTCCTCTGTTCCTTATTCTCTGATTTTACCACCCCCTCCATTTTTATATCACAGGTACCTGACAGAGATCTTGAAAATCTATTTGTTGAGGCAAATATATATTTGTTAGCTGCACACGTATTCTGGGCTTTGTGGGCACTAATTCAGGTATCATTTTTCCTCATTTTTTGCTTCCTAAATCTTTCAATTGACAACAATGACTGATTTACTTATTTTTCTTCACTCTAGGCGAAGGTATCTCCAATTGATTTTGATTATCTCAGTTATTTTTTCCTGCGATACAATGAGTATAAAAGGCAGAAGGAAAAGTATTTTTCACTAGCGCGATCTTACCTTTCAGAATCCAGCAGTCTGTAGATTTTGCTCTAATAATGAACAGGGTTTTGCATTTCATGGATTTGTAGTGTGGCTTCTTCATTTTCCTAGTTAGAAATTCATGTAAGGTTTATGGATCAGATATGCAGCTTAAAAAACAGCAGTGTTCCTCTTCTTACCCTTGTAATTTGCATTTTCAAATTGCCTTGTAGTTTCGACGTGGCAGTATATTAGTTAGAATATGTTAATCTGTTGCAAAACTGTTAGGTTGTTAGGGTTAAACTGGGTTATATACCAGATTACTGTGTAATAGATGTTATGAAAATTGTTAATCAGAAATTGGATTCTTTTTTCCTCTGTTTTCTGTTTTTGTTTCTTCCCCTCTTTTCCTGTCTTGGTCTGCCATTGCAGTAGACCTGTTGATCTCCAGAATTATTGTTTAACAGTGGTATTAAGAGCTCGATCTTGTCTCAATTATGTTGAATGTGAATTCCGCAATTCTTGACCAATGATTTTGGGCCTTGGATGCAAGGATTGATGGAATCGATGCAAGATTCTCTGAGATGGATGCAAGGTTTTTGAATCAAGGCTTCGTTTCAGGAGCACAAGATAAGCAAATTCGTAGGTATTGAAACCAAATTTGAAGCCTTGCTGGAAAAAGTTTTAAGCACAATGTGCCCTCCCATAGAAGGTTGTCTGAGACATCGCTGGCTCAACCAACAACTTATGATGTGCATGGCGAGGCCAATCCACCAATTTTCCCAAACCCACCACCTCATTCCACCCCGTTGCATTTCTTTCAGGCTACCAGAGCCACAAAGACAGTAAAAGTGGTGCAGGCTGCAGTGAAGGATTAGCAGTTGCTTAACAAAGTGTCACAAGTTGAATTTCCCAAGTTTGGTGGAGGAAATTTCTAGAGCTGGTTCCTCAATGCCAGCAGTTCTTCAAGGTTGATCATACTCCTGAGGAACTCAACATTGAGGTGGCTTTTATGCATTTTGGGGAGAAGGCCTCGGAATGGCACGAAAGCTTCTTGAATGAAAGAATTGGAGAAAACGTCACCTGGAAGAGTATGTCCAGGAAATGAGAGAGAAATTCCAAGGTGGAGTACTAACAACATCAAGAATCTAAGTCAAACTGGGACTGTTGAGGAGTACAAGTGATCATTACATTGGATGACTGCAGAAGAAATCTAGCATGGTATCTGCTTGGTGGAGCTAAAATCCAAGAAAGTCTCTTAAACTCCACCATCTAAGAAAGACATTATCTAACTTTCCAAAATCCTCACCCTACCCAAACACTGTACCAACCCCATCCTCCAAATTCTTACCATCTGTACCACCCAACCAAAAATACAACCAAACCCCATCTACAAGATTCCAGAATAAAACGAGCAAACCTTATACTCAGTCGAAACTAGACACTTACCCAACAAACCAAAAAGAAAATATCTAAAGGCTAGATTTCCAGATTTCGACCCTTGAGGAAAAGGCTTTTATCAAGGGGAATTGATAAGGATCAGATATGCAGCTTAAAAAACGACAGCGTTTCCTCTTGTTACCGTTGTAATTACATTTTCAAATTTGCGTAGCAGTTTGTTAGTTAAGAATTTGTTAATATGTTGAATAAGCTGTTGTAAAACTGTTATTGTTGGCGTTAAATTGGGTTATATACCAGATTACTGTGTAATGGATGCTATGAAAATTGTCAATCAGAATTGAATTCTCTCTCTGTTTTCTGTTTATGTTTCTCTTTTCCTCTCTCGGTCCGCCATTGCAGTAGACCTGTTGAGTTCCAGAATTGTTGTTTAACAGTAAAACATGTTCCTTTATCTCTTTTGTTGTAATTCTGAAACGTTTATATCTTTTTGTTATATATAACTTGCTTTCGAGTGATTACGCAAATTTACATTCTTCATCAAGTGATCAATGACAAATTAAGTGACTTGCTTTAGCATTTAACAAGCAAATTTCTCTCATACAAGGCACATACAGCATTCGAGCAAAATATCATGCATGATGTTGTGTAGATAGTATCTGATTATGAACACTTAAACCGATCCTTGCCGCTCCATGTCAGTAAGTTAACTTGCACTCCAGTGTTAATTTCTTAGTGATTCGACTCATTAAGTTACATGGCTTTTGGAAAATAGTACAGACACATCTCTTGAATTGAGTCTCTTCAAACTGAAATCTTCTTGGAGATCTTTCTGGATTTACTATTTTCTGAACTACAAAATTGCCTACCAGATATAATGGAATGATATATTTATACACAAGTAAATGCTCAATGTAAAGAAACTCATACCCACAAGTAAATGCGCAAAGCTTCTATAAATTTGTATTATGACAGGTAAAGCATCAAACCCTTCTAACATCATGACAGGTTTCCAACTCGGTTATCATCGCACAATCAGACATGTTTTGAACATTCAGAAGATCAACATATAGATGTTGAGAGATCATCAACCAACAGATTCTCAAGCCTACAGACATTTCTCTTTTAATAGGGTCAGTTGTTGATAGTAGACGCTAGACGTGGCAACTTAACAAGATAAAACATGCCATATGGGAATGGGATATTCCATTTTTTACATGTCAGAACTATGTATCAATATCTGTAACTCTTAAGACTAACCAAACAAACATCTCACCTATCATTCGCCTATTATGAAGAACATGATACCTTGGCTACCAAGCGAAACAAAGAAGAGCTACGTGCATCATCTTTCATGACTATAGCAAGCTTTAAGCCTCGTTGCATGTAAAAGCCAATTACATGAAGAGATATAAGAAATTATAACCACAAACCCCTCTGTAACGTAACTCCCCTATATTCTATAATGCTAACTGCTAAGCTTGAAGAACCTGACAGTGAACAATGTGACTTTTTAGTCGGTTCCACCCTGCAAGACTAGACCATAGATTTGTTACCAAAGTCTTGAACTGCCCCTTCCCTGCAATAGTTTCCCATAGATGTTCAGCAGAAGGTCCTCTTCTATCATCAGATTTCATAACATCAACTAGGGAAATGCTCATATTATTGCGGATGATGCAAAGTTTGCCATTAAGGGGAACAAGAGCAGCAGCCTCCATAGCTCGAGAATTCCCCAAATGCATTTTACTGTCAATATGCTTGTTCCAAGAGTCAGTCACTTCATCATAAACCCTGACTTTGCAGCCATCCTTACAGTCTAACGCATAGAGATGTCCATTAAGTGTAGTACTTGGGTTCCTCCAGCCAGAAATCATTCCATCAAAAACGGGACACCAACTGTCATTCTCTGGTTGGTAGACCTCACTTAGAACCTGCCGACGAGACCCAAGCCCTTTCAGGTACCACTTCCCCTCGTAAACAACCCCAATGAAAGGCACCATTGCAGTGCTCATATCTGAAATAAAAGACCATCTATTCTTATTGGGATCATAGACTTCAGCTGATCTCAAAGATCGGTGCATACCCTCATTCTCCCCGCCAGCTACATACAAGCAGTTGTTTATGACACATGACCCAAAAAAATGCCGCCGCCGAAGCATATCTGGGGCACGGTGCCATTTGTTGGTCCTGGCACTATAAAAGATGACACGTCTCATTGATCCCTTTAGGGGATCCTTGCCACCAAACAAGTAGAGGTGGCAACCACTAAGAACAGCACAACCAAAACCAAGGGCTCCAGAATAATCCTTTGGAATTGGAGGCAGGGGCTGCCAAAGTTGGTATATAGGGTCGAAGGCATGCCATGAGATTTTCCCATCTCGGTCTCTCTTTATAACATATATCCATTCTTCGGCAATCCCAAGGCTCTTTCGAAGAGAGTAGAAGAAGTTACCAGCCAAGAGTCGGTACCATTTTTTGCATACTAACCGGAGTTTACAGTGTTCAACCCTTGGGACTCGGATTAGGCACGCAATAGCAAGATCATCAGGAAGTCCTGGAAGCAGAGGGGATTGATTTCGGTTTCTGTCACCACACGTTGGCTTGTTCCTAGTTGGATGAATGGATGGTTTAATGTCAGGCTGAAGACAGAGCTTTGCCCCAGGCACAAACCTTTTTGCTCCTGCAACAGTTTTTAAGCCTGCGTCAACTCTACATAAGCATGCTGTTGTATCAACCTGCAGAGATATATTCCATAATTAATAGCAAGTTAGCAACTGTTTTTTCTAGTTCTTTACTGATAGCTAAACAAACTTTACTTTTTGTGGTGCATGCAACTCGACATGAGATGTTATATCTTTATCTCAACATAAAAGACAAAAATATATTTGTCAGCAAAAAGAAAAGAACCAAAATATAAACTTATAAGAAAAGCTAGTGAGGGTAATTCCTAGTTCAAAAAAGCCAGATATTACATGATTCTTACAGTGCTAACTATTAAAACTTTACTGCATTTTCTGTTTTTGTTTTCAGACTTTGACATGTAAGAAATGGTATGTGACAAGACATTCTCAGCATCATATGTGGCTTGCATCATGGCCATGACTTAGAGTGCATCATAATTTAAAGAACTTTATTCTGTAAACTACTAGAGAGGAGTACATAAAGCGGCTTGAGTAGCAAAGTCTTGCTTTATGAATGCATAAGCAGGTCAAAAGTACGTATTGAGCTATCAAGGAAGTAAAAAACCCTGAAGAAGCTAGAGCAAGGCCTAATTCAAAATGAATTGAATTACTGATTGTGTCATAAAGACCCTTGTGCACGCATCCCAATCACCCCCGAGGAGGAATATGTGCCCTAAAAGATCTTTTATATGGCTACCAATCCTCAAACCTGAAAGATTAATTTATCCATTGGTGTCATCAATTTATAAAACATTTGGCATCTACAATTTCAAGATTGGGAAAAAATATATTCATTCATCTCTTTTTACTTTCTTTTAAGTCCCAGGAAAGCCACCATAAATCTCTGATTACGTAAGTTTCAAATTGCAATGGAGTTAGCAATTTATGTATTTCCTGATATCATCATCTATCAATTTATTGCAAATGCAAACTTCGAAAGGAATATAAGATTCAAACTTCTGAATAACAACCCAAATCTTCAAGATGTGACTTCTTAAGCACCTTAAGAACCAAACGAAATAATTTGGGATAATCATAAAACTGATTGAGGAACCACCAACATATACACATCCATGGTTACATAAGGCTTAGTTCTAATAATCAAGAAGTCAACCTATCAAAAATAAGAATAATAACAACCAAACAGTCAAGCGACAACCATAACAATGGAAAGTGCATATTAACATTTGTTTTCTTCTCAGAAAGAGGTACGTGATATACAATTAAAGAATCACAAAAGAATAAAGTGGGTAAGCAATTTACCAAAGGAGGTTGAATCATCTTGTCCATTGTTACTCCCTTCAAGGCTTGCCACCGCGGAAGATGACAACCTCACCTCTAGAATCAAGTACTTATATTTCAATAATCATTCCCTGTATAAAAGCACAACAACAACAGAAAAAGCATAACTAAATCTTCTAGTCCGAGCCCAGAAGAGATTAATTAACTTCTCCAAGAAATTACGCAGTGAAGTTTCAAGGAAAATCTTCTCTCAATCGTCCAGAACGCACCACCAAAATGAGACAACCTTCGTGACTAACTGAATTCGTTGAAACCAACTTAATATACAGAAGCTCGGAAATCAGAAAACCCCTGAAGCACGCAGTCAAACAAACCTGAACATGTCGCACCCAACATTATCACACATCAAATGCCAAACCCATCTCTAAAATCAGAAACCCCCAACAAGATCACTTGCCATGGCATCTAGAAAGAGGAATCAGAAACCCCAAATCTTATCTTCTCACACAACACCCAAATGCGAGACAGAGAGAAACTGGGGGGAAAAGAAAGCACTGAAAGAAGGAAAGAGACCCCTCCCACCATTAATCTTCAGTGGAGTTTAGGGCCCATCAACTCAACGGCACAACCTACCAAGCATAAGAGTGTGTTCAAGAAGAGAGAGAAAAGCAAACGGCAAACATAAACCATTAAAGGAAGTAAAAGTAAAAGATGGGTTTGAATGATGACACCTTCCTTAGTTCCTTGGTGGTTGTTTTATGGGGAAAATGAAGAATTTTGGTTGGAAGATAGCTATTGTCCGGAGACTTGGGGGTGGGAAAGAGAAATTTGAAGGTAGAAAAAATCTCTAAAATAAGTTACTAAGTATTTCTTTTTCTTGCTACATTAAAAAAGAGTACGGAAAAAGATTCAAAATAAAATATCTAATTTTTTTCCCAATTTTTAAGCATATAAATTAATTTTTTTTAAAGTGAAGGATAAATATTTTTAATAAATTATTGAATATATGCATGCAATGTTACTCTAAAATAAAATGAACCACAATAAAAATAAAATAAAATAAACTCACCAAATGGTAATTAATTATACCAGATTTTCTAGGATGTGTTGACCCACCATTAGATCATACAATTCCTACTCCACAAAGGGCAGTTTAGTCATGAAAAAGACTTGTGAAAGCTTGGGGGTCTTGTCATCCATTCTTCAAAATGGGCCATTAGGATTGCTCTGCAGTTTCTTCAAGGCAGACCTTATTTTTCTGCATTTAATAACCCCAAATTATTGTGCTTAAACAAAGACCATATTATTATACTAGTAATATGTTTGGGAAGTATTTGGTATCCAATTTTTTATTTTTGACATGTGAAATTTTTATATATTTAACAAAGAAGGAGCCTTTAAGGAAAATGGGGGGTCATGGCTCTCCTTAAATTTTTTTTAAAAAATATTAATATTAATATTATAATTTTAAATTAATTTTAAATTTTTTTTTCTTATTTATTATCTTGGTCTCTCTAAAAGTAAAATCTAAATAATATTTATACTTGTTATATTACAAGACTACAAGATTAATAGGGTTAAAACTTTAAAACTCAATAGATAATAAGATTATTTTTTTAAATTAAGTTAGGGTTTATATGTTATCTCCACCCTCTGTAGCTCCAGCAAGCCACCATTCACTAATTATAAAAAAGAATTTTGAGTGAAACTCTCTCGACATTAGAAAGGAACCATTGTTCAGCTTTAAAGGAGTAAAACTTTATTTTATAGACTATATTATTAAACCCAAAGTATATAAAAATGTAATATAATTTGAATTTCTTTTCATTTCAAAATTTCTTTTAGGACAATTATTGAGTGTGTCTAGCAGTGATACAGAATAAATTGCTTGATCAACAAAATTTGATAATTGAACCAATAACAAGTAATTATAGTCTATGTTTTAATTTTTAAATAAGTTTTATTTATTTAAGTTTTGTTATTAGTTTAGAATAAATAACTATGAGAAAAAAAATTACCAATTTTAATTTGTTAATTTCAGAGAGTATTGCTCATAATTTTAGATTTTATTTAAGTAACTCAAGATGTATATAAAAGATATTTATTTTTGTCTTTTAGCTTTTATAGTATATAAATTTTTATTATGTCTTATAAGTTATTGAGTTTCTTAAAAAAAAATTTACAAACATGTTTATATAAAATTGTAGTCGGTCTCTCCCAATAATACATGCCTAACTCTGCCACTGACTAATGAACAATGCTCAAAATCTCGAATGTGAGACATTTTAAATGTGTTTGGAGCTACAATCAAACTAATTTTATAAATATATTATCGCAGCACAAAGAAAAAATGATTGAATATATTTTTCAAATTTTTCTAGATGAAAATTTAGTTGTTGCGCAAGTTTAATTTTTAATTTAAGCGTGTGTTTCTTTGAAAGATTTTTGCATAGACCATCAAAATGATTATAGTCAAGCAAACTAATTTTTGGTTTGACATTAAAATTGTGATTTGGTAAAGATAATGAAAATTTAAATCATGATTTGACTATTTTTAATTTACAATTCAAATTGATGACATACAATCGAAGAATTTTTGGTTTTCTATATGTTAATGGATAAAATCATCAATATGTACAAACCCATCAAAGGAAGTCTATCTCTTTGTAAGAAAAAGCTTCTTTTCTTTTCTGGTAATTCTAATAAAAAATCCATCATCTTCAACTTATTCTTTCTTGGTTTCATAGGTTTTGGATAAATTAAACTACCACTCCAAAATTCCAATTCAAGAAATAGCAGATTAGATGTTTATATATGTGGCCCTCTTTTTCCACATCAATGAAAAACAGAATATTCGTTGAGAGATTTAAGATATTAAACTCAAATGATTGTTTTAGTATAAACACATCAGATCGCTAAACGAAAAAAATAAATAAAAGAAATTCAAACACCATTAACAAGAAAATCCCCTTCTAGGTTTACCCAGTGACATGAACTACATAACTATGGACCCAATGAGTATTTCTTTTTGTGAAAAAGAACTTTTTCCCACCGAGTTGTAAGAACTTTTGAGACAGATTGGCTACTAGAATATAAAGTCAAATAATCCAACTTTGAATGACAAATGCTTATCATCCTGTTAAGAAGGGATTCTACTGAGTAATTAATAATTGGTCTTTACCTGAACTCTTTGACCTTCACTGCATGGCTCTATTGACAAAATGATAGAATTTGTATTCCTTAACACGATGAGAAGCAAAAGAAAAAGTGAGTAGTGATAGTGAAATTTTAAACCCTTCATTTTCTAGCATGATCACATCAAACTACTGAAGAAATAGGGACAGTGTTTTCATTGCAAAGGAGTTTGTCCATTTCATCGGAACTTACTTGCTCGTTAGATATATGGAACAGAAGCTCATGTAGGCCATGTGCAATGTTCAAAACAGCTACCTAACCATTCAACACAGGTAGAATTTGTACCTGAATTGGAGTCGTGCATGAATTTTATACATCAATAGTAAATCAAATATTAATATTAGTATCTTTGCTCCTATGCAATTTCATAAAGTAGGGTCTTTTTCGGTGTCTCACTGCCTCAAAACAGTTCTATTTTGTTTTGCCTTTTTGGCTTACAATTTCAGTGTGTTACAATAAGCAAATCATTATGAGCATAAAGGATGAGAATGAACAAGTTACTTTTCCTTTTTGGAGATGTTGAAAGATGTCTTTCTCAACTTAAGGGACAATACATGGTTGAGGTTCTCCATGGGGATTAAGAAAGTCTTTGCAGTGGGGTTCAGACTAACTTTTTTCATGGCACAAACACTACAAACAATGGTAACAACTAAAACCCAGAAAAAAAAAAAAAGTAGTGGCTGCAAAATCAAGGATTGGCATTCTTACCTTGGTGGGAGCTTTCTCCATCCAATCTCTTTTTCTGGTAGAAACGAGAAATTGAAAGGATATCCAAGTATATGGTTCAACAAGTGCAGCAACCAAATAATAAACAATGACACCGCCACTCTCCTGTTGAAGTAATTTAGTGCAGTGCAATTTGGAATCATTGCTCAATCTGGGTTAACATGCTCATTTTCCATCCAGGAATAAATATGGGAATAGAGAAGATCAACGGTTGTTCATAAACTGCGTGAGAAACAGACAGCTAAATACCAGAGAGGTTCATCTTAAAAAGAAGGGGGAAACAAGGAACTAGTTGAGTTCATCTGACAAACTTTCATAGCCTTGCACCGCACCAGGTTTGTCATGGAAAAAGAGCAGGGCTCTCGGGCAGAATGTCAAAGCAGCCCAAGTTTGTGCATGTGATGGTGAGAATACAAATGTGAAGGTAACGTCATAAAGTTCTTGATCGAGCCACTTATGTTCAAAGGAAATCAAACTAACCGATGGCAGAAAAGACTTGATCTCTTCATTTAAAGATGTAGAGAAACCAGAAAAGAATAGCCCAAAGTACAAAAATGCTGCAAAACTGACAAGGCAAAAGAATTTATCCCGAAAAGGCTTGAAATGCTGTGCAATCAAATCATCTATTAATAGGATCCAATAAACAGTCAATTAAGTACTCCAGTGCTTTCAATCAGCTCTTTAGTTATAAATGATGGTAGCAATTAACATCTGGCAGTACTCTAAATGATAGACAGCCCTCATGAATAGCACCAACTTGGGGAAAACATGCCAAGAAATCAACTAGATAAAACTTCAATCTTCATAGCCAGTGCTACCAACCATCCATGTGTAATGTTAGAAATTCTTCACCTAAGTCAGTATTACTCCTTGCTTCAATCTCAGGAAATTCAATCTGTACGGAGCTCATAAATGTTTGGGCGGAAAATCCCAATTGTGACAGTAAGGAATTATTACCATGCAAGCCATGAATAGTGTAAACTGCACAACATCAGGAGCAATTGGGCAGTCAGCACATTTTCTTTTTCTGGGAGGAATAAAAGGGTAGGTTGTTACGAAAAGAAAATATCATGCACAGATATATAGAGAAAAATCAGAACCATTATGTACCAGAAGAGGAAGGGTCAAGAAACTCCATATTGGCCACAAAGAGAATGCGAACCTGGAAGAGTGGGAAATTTTAGCAAAGCAAGAGTATTCTAAAGCATTCCAACTAACACATATTAAGGAAGTGCATGATGGTTTCCTTACAAGCAAAAGGAGATGAGTCCACATAGAGTAACGAAAGGCAAAGCAGTGATACTTGTAATTTCCCATTTTTTCAGTTCCAATTTTTCATCAACCCTTCTTACTCTCCATGCCAAGATGCTTGTATATATGAAAATGAGGACATTTACACCAACACCTATCATCCCAAGGTATAAAGGCAGTCTGCAAGAAAATTTATAGAAATAAGGTCAAAAATATTTTGTCGTTGAAAGTTTGAAACCAGCCATGATTAATGTACTGTATTCACGCTCGATCATAATTCACGAACAGCCATAAAATATGTAGATACTGCCTTCTCCACAACAAATAATGAATCTTCACACAACCTTTATACACATCTTATAAGTGATTAGGTAGTCTTCAGATGAATAGGTTAATCCCAACGCAGAAAGCAGATGCAGATATATAACCACCTACTAACACAGGATTTTTTATTAGTAAAGGGAGTACCTTGGTTATGTCCTTTCATTGAGTCCTCCAAACTTGCATTGATTTATCCTAAAGATTTCATTTCAATTGGAATTTGGTTATTCACCATCTACTTGAAAAATTGCTCAACAATTCAAAGAGGGTGTTTATTGAACTGAATGCTGTAACACTTGATTGAGTAAGTCATAAAATTTGGCCTTAAAACAAGTAAAAGATGCCTCAAACATGGGGAAGCACCAGTTGGACTTAGAGTTACTATATATAAGTGAGTGATTCTGACCTTCCTTTGATCTAACTTACCAAAATCCCAACAGTTAGACAGTCTTTATATTGTGAATATGATAGACCAAAATAGTCAGGGTTTATTTCATAATGAAAGGGCCTATGTGATAGAAAAGGGAAAAACTATTCTAAATAAACCATTTGGTATGTATAAATCATCAAACATTTATTAGAAGGGTTCATCCAAGTAACGAGGGCTTATGTCCTCCTCTCTCAAGTCTCAACTATCCCCAGAAAACGAAAGAACAATAAAAGAGTCTGGAGAGCATATATATGTTGTAATGAATTTTTGTTTCCCTATTTTTATTTTTTTCACCTTCTCAAACAAGCACTTTCAAAATTGTGCTAATTTTCTCGGTATCTAAGTATTGGTCTAGTACTTGAATATGCAAGCACACTTGAGGATACCCTTAAGCAGCATCCATAGGCTTTGGATGGTTGGGGAAGTGTCCATGGTAGTGATTAGGCCACATTAGTCCGATAATTTATTAATTTAATTGAGTCCTAGTGTCCGGTGTTTTACTTATATTCTGTTTTACAGTAGTAGACCCCAGTCTTGATCCATAAAGTTTTATTTGTAGTCTTTTCTTTCTTCCTATATATACTTATACGTGATTTCAGATTTGGAGTAGTCTAAGTATTGAGTTACAGAGAACTTTGGGTGATCAATGTCTTGTGAACCAATTTTCTTTCTCTATGTCTCCTCCCTTTACTTCTTCTTGTCTCAGCTACTGTTCCCACTGCTACTATTTCCAGCCCATGAACATAACTCTTTTCGTTTATCTTTCAAAACCTAACAGCATCCGTCCTATTACCCAGTACAACCCTAAACCCTAAAAACTTCCCTATTGTTACCTCCTCTATAACACTAACCCTAGCTGTCAAAGACCCTGAAATCTCTTGGAGCCCCGAATTTCCAGCAACCAGATTTTTAATTTCAGTCACCATATTCCTTCAAATCATCAACTTTCCCAATCCTAAATGAACTCTCTTCCTTTCTAACAAATCCTAACCTTAACAATCATACTTTAGAATCCTAGAGCTCACCACGAGGGCACTTAGACCAAATTTGAAGCATGCACATACCAACATCAAAGTGGCCTAGAGTTCCAAATTCCAAGTTCACATCTCAGTGCGGTTGATGACAAAGGCACCAACAGCTTCAATTGGGCTCTGTGATGCAATTTTTTATTTTTATTTTTATTTTTTTTGCAGCCAGAAGGTCTTCTATCATTCTTTAAATGTTTCCACAGTCTTCCATTCACCATATCATTTACATCTTCAACCATTTACAGTTAACAATATTATCCAGCCTAGAAAAAATTATCAAATCCGAATTTGTAATTTGCATATCAAACAGTATATTATAGAAAGAAGTAATGGCAAGTATAAGTGTGGGATGGAATATAGAGGAGAAGAATGTAAATGGAAAGAGCTCACATCCTTGGCAGATATGAAGACAGATAGGATCCCAAATATCTTAAGAGTTCTTCTAGACTAGTTTCATCAAATTCTACTTCCAGACTAACTGAAATAGCATAAAAAGAAAAGTAAAAAGCTTGTCAAGAACTGTGACAATCTGTATCCTAACCATCTCTTGTACAACAAATGTTGATGGACTTTATGCTCAAGATCAACCATTTATGGGATGGGTAATTGGGTGTAGTGAGTTCTTCCATTGACTAGCCAAAGGAATTGTTACAAATTTACAATTACAAATTATAAGTGAATACATAAAGCAGCCTATTTGACCTGGCTCTCAAATGTAATTAACAAAAATATCCAATGCCAAAGAGAAGACGTTGCTCAGAAAAAATGAAAAAACAATTAGGAGAGAAACCACAAAAATTAAGCAAATCTATTACCTTCTGATTCGCTCGTCATGCCACAAGAGATATATCAAATTGAAACGCCGATCGCCAAAGTATACAACGAAAGCTGCAGAAGCAAGCCAAAGACAACTTTCAAGAATTTCAATCCATGTCCGACCACTAGGAGATGGAGGTGATAAAGGATGCAGCCTCGAGCATGCGTCATCCTCAAGTTCGTCACCACTAGATGCATAATTGGGGCTGTGCCGCTGCCTCATAACCCCACCTCCGGCAACTGGAGTTCCGCCAGACATAGTGACAGACAAACACAGCTATACCAATAACATAAAACAGAAGATACTCGCCAGAATCACCAAAGCCTCTCTAATTCCTAACACTCACTGACGTGTTCAGTGCCGCAAAGCAAACAAATTTCACCAGTAATGAAATTCAATCCCCAATGAATCTTGTATGCATTTGCACAACCCAATCCCCTCAGAACTACTAATAAGCCCAAATCAATGCCTGACAAATCTAGAAATCTAAAATTTCAATCACTAGTACAAGGAAATTGAGATCACCTGAGGCATAGACATCAACATTACATGAAAGAAAACCTTACAAAATGTTCATATGACAAAAAAAGAAAGATCATACCGTGAATGAATCTCGCCCACGTCCAAAACCCATATCAAAAATGAAAATTTTCCTAAAATATTCATCAAGAATTCATTCAACACAGAGAATTGAAGTCCCAGAAAGTGAAAAAAAAAAATTTCTAAAATAGCAACAAACCCGTTTCGAGGTCCCCTCAAGAAAGGAACCCAGAATCCTCAATACCCAGCTTCTGATTTCAGCTGGATGCAACAAGTAATGAAACCAAAAAGGGTAGTGTAGTCCTTTGATGTATTCTTGCGTGCATGCGTATGCGTATGTGTTTTCTGTATTAATTAAGAGTCATAAGGTGACAAGGTATCTTGCACCTGAGGTGATCAACAAAGGAAGAAGATTTGATGGGGAGCGTGGTTGAGATTCGTTTGTTGTTTGTACTTAGGAATGCTGGAACATTCCTCAAATAATTTTTGAATTATTTCCTTTCCTATTATAAATATTTTTTTTTTCTTTTTGAGCTAGTATAATACTATTTTAACAACCTCAACAACGCCAACGACCAACAGCCAAAAATATATTATGGTGAAAAATATTTTATATGATTTTTTATTAAAATTATTATATCCTAAAAGGAATGGAAAGAAAATACAACATAACGGGAGAAGATTTTTTTTTTTTTTCCTATTTAAATTATCTTGCTTGTTTTTAAATTGGTGATATCATTTTATTATTAAGTATTATGTCAATTAAATTATTATTAAGTATTTAATTATTTTAACAGAGTCGTTCTCAAGCGAAATAAAATTAGTTTGTTGAAAATTCTTTTTTTAAGTTTTTGATAATGATTTGTCAGAACAAATCCATAACAAGTCAATAAAGGAGAATGAGACCATGGGTGTTGTTTCTTTTGATTGTTGGTTGTCCACAAGTAAATGGTTCGTTAAGGGCAAAAGTCAAGAAACTTTCTTGTCAATTGACTTAATTTTGTTCTGATGTGTGAAGAAGAATCAAAACCAATAATTTATTTGTGGTTGCCTTGTGCTTAAAGGTAAGCAAGGCATTTTTTTTTTAGGATAAGACCAACAAGTATGCTTTCTTCACACTCAAGTAGCCAGCTCACCCCTCAAATGGGTGTTAGGCTGTTAGTTGATGGAGATGGTAAACTATATATATATTTTTTTGTTTATTTAATGAGATGGTAAACTATATTCAATAAAGAATGTGATGATGTATAATTTCTTTTAATGACTTGTATCCAATTTATAAAAAAAAGAAGAAAAAAAGAGGGTTGTGATAAGAAATACAACCTATAATTGAAATTTCAGAGAAAAAATAGCCCGTAGTTGAGGTTTAGTTATGTCAATACGACACCGTTACCTAATTGATCAGAAACGACAAACAATTTTCATGCCCAATTCTTTCTGTATTATCTAGCTACCTAACACTTTCTTTTTTTTTCTAGTGTTTGTAATTCATGCTCATAGATTTAAGCATGGTCATGATCAGAATGACAAGCAACTTAATAAAATGTCTAAAGCTCTTCATTTGGAAGTCCAATACATCTTTACTATACAACATTTATTGGCCGCCGCCACCGCACAAGCTGACCAAGTCCATCAGCGTTGAATACAACACATCCAAAGATAAATGTCCCTAAGAACTTTCTATAATCAGATGCAGCATCAGTAACGTCCATAAGCTTTCGCTCCTCTGCAAAACTGTCCTCCATTACCAACCACCAAGATATGCATCCTTGACTATCTTCTGGATCCACATGTGCAACCAGGCTCAGTGTTTCTCGTTGCTCCAGCTCGACGGATAAGCGTAAAAAATCTCTGTTAGCCTTTATTCCAACCATAAGAGCTTCTTCAAACAGCCAACCGATGACTTGGCTTGCTACCTGTTTCAGTTGAAAAACTTGTATGCATTATCACATGTCTACAGACACAGAGACCCGTAACTATTATACATTTCCTTCCTTTACAAAGAAAGAATACCACTAGGGACCAAAAGAAAAAAAGAGGGATCAAAATAAAAGAAAGAATACCACTAAGGACCAAAAGAAAATAAAGAGGGACCGATACCACTGTAATGAAGTAAAATCTTAGATATTTTACCTGCTGCAGAATTATCATAGAAAGATCAGCCAAATCACAGTTACAACTATGCATTGAATGACTTTCCTCAGACTTCCCCTTTAACAGGCCTATGACATTTGAAACACCTTCGCCCTCCACATTGATGCAATCATCATTTACTACCACCTTAGTCCGAAAATGAGACTTGATAGAATTTTTCTCATTATGAATGGCTGATATATGGCTTTCACAGCGTGCATGAAGGATAGACTGAGGAACCTTCACGACGAGTGTCCAAGAAGATCTCCGAGAGTGCCATGTAGGATGAGATATCAATTGGAGATACGGGACTTTGGAAACCTACATAACATCAACCAAAGACTTAAATGAGCAAAATTTCGACCACTATACAACCATTAAAAGTCTAAGTATTAAGAATCTTACCACATTTTCCACCACCATAAGAACTTTATTTGAAAATATTCTATGAGCCAGTGACATACAGAAATGTTCAAGAAGACCAGATCCATCCTTTACTGGATGACCAGATAATCGACCACCAGTAGAAATTGGTTTTTCATTTCCTCTTCCAAGTACATGTTCATGAAAGATCTGCTGAAGATATATTTCACAACTAAGATGATTAGGAAACCCCCATTTCTTAAGGGTATCTTGTTTCTCATCTGGCAACATCACCCCATCCAATGAGTCCAAAGGTAAAATTGCATCATCAACATTCTGGGCACCTTCACCGTCAACTGTTTGATCATCTTGACCAGATGACACAAGAGACAGGAACACAGAGGTTCCTTGTCCCAAGCTTAGCTGTAAATAATTTTGACGTATTCCAGTCACACTGAATCCTAAGGATGTGTTAAATGCTTCACGATTCACCAAATCAAATACCTAGAAGCAGAAAAACCAAAGTAGTAATCAACAGTATACTGTAAAAAGTAACACAAAAGATGTGTAAATTGAGAAAAGAAAATGGGAAAAGAAGAGGGAGGGAAAGAAAAGTGGAAAAAGAACTACCTGCTCATCAAAAATTGCTTGATGAACTTCTCGAAGGAGTGAATGAGTTTTCTTAACACACTCCTCATCACTTAATGACTCTTTCTCACTTTCTCTCAAGTGATGCTCACCTGAAGAGTAGAATTTTTTACTGGATTCCCTTGAATCATCACCTGATTGTGAACCAATGAAACCAAATTGTAGAGAATGGCATAAATTGGAAGGCAAATTTATAGCCAACATGCCGGCTGCGTCATGGTCAACACGAATGGTAGATAGAGAAGATGGACGAACTATAGCTGCTGGATCATGTAATGAGTTGTCAAAAAGATCAATGGTGAACCCTTCATTTCCTGGAGCTGAAGCTGCTGCCATACGCTGCCGTTTAACTTTCCAATTTTGCTGCAATCTATCTGCTTGTCAGGATGATAAGTAAAGCATACTAAATAATAAGCTAGTAATATATAAACCAAGGCAGAGTCACCTGATTAGAGCACCATAAAACCTTGCCTCCCTAGCAACCTGCTGTTCCAAAGCTTTGGCAGACTGCTTGAAATACTTACCAAGATGCTGCAAAAGATATGAATGGAATATGAGAAGATACTTTTCAGACTGATTTCATGAAGTGCCCATATAGAAAGGCCGATATGTTAAGGTTGATATGGTTAGTTTTTTAGGCTTTGTTTGTGTTAGAGTGTAAATGTAAATAGCTTAGTTAGTAGGATCAAAGTTCCTTATTTATAGTTTCCTTATTTATGTATAATTAACTTACTTGTACTCTACACAAACTTGTACTCCACACAATCTCGTAGTATAAATATATTATCTTGGTACGAGGAATCCTAATCCAATTCATCAAAACACTTTGGATATCTCTCTTTTAGGTTTTACATGGTATCAGGGAGAGAAAATCCTGAAATCGGTATGTCTAAACCTAGTACTTTTACCTCCGTGTTTTCTGGACCCCCTGTTATTACTATTGAGAAATTGAATGGATATAATTATTTGTCTTGGGCTACATTTGTTGAGTTATGGTTTCTAGGACAGGGATATGAAAATCATCTCACGAAATCATTGGCCGATATTCCAACCCCCTGAACAACCCAATTGGAAAAAGATCGATGCCCAATTATGCAGTTTACTTTGGGCATCCCTTGAATCTTCTATATTGCAGATTTTCCGGGCATATAAGACATGTTTTGAATTGTGGAAATAGGCCAGAAGTTTATACACTAATAATATCCAACGTTTTTACACTGTGATTTCTAATCTGTTGAATCTAAATTAGGCTGATCAGGATATGTTCACTTATTTGGGCAAGATTCAAAATGTCAAAGCTGAATTTGCTAAAATATTACCTCTTACCACTGATCTGGCTGACCAAGAGAGACAAAGAGACAAGCTATTCATGATTCTCACTCTATATAGCCTTCGAGCTGATCTTGATCCAGTTCGCCATCAGATATTGGCTAGTTCTACTATTCCTTCCATGGAAGAAGTATTTGCTCGATTATTACGTATCTCCTCTCCGATAGGAACACATGTTGAGAATCCATCTCCTGATTCCTCGGTCTTAATCTCCCACTCTGGTACTTGCGAAGGTCATGGTCGAAGGAGTCGGGGTCGTGGATGTCCCTAGTGCACTCATTGTAACAAGATGGGCCATAACAGAGAAAAGTGTTACCAGATAATTAGTTATCCGGGTCCTACAACTAACATTGTTCAGTCAGCTAATTCACTAGAAATTTCACCATCTGAAGACAAGCCTCTTAATGTCTTATTATCCTGCTACTGAATAAGATAAGTTCTTACAGTATCAGGCTACCCAGCAATCTTTTCATGGTAATTCTGTCACCTGCCTCTCTCAGACCTTTTCTGATACTTGGGTTATTGATTCTGATGCATCTGATCACATATCTAGTAACCCTAAACTTTTTTCTAGTATTAGTAATCCACCATCACATTCCACTGTCACTATAGCTAATAGGTTCCACAACCATTACTAAAGATATAGGTCAAGCTACACCATTATCTTCTTTGCCTTTAGAGTTTGTGCTTTATGTCCCAGTCACTTAGACCAGATATTGCTTTTGCAACTAGTGTGGTTAGCTAATTTCTTTCTCAACCTCAAACATCTCATTGGAACGCTAGTTATTTATATCCTAAGATACTTTAAAACTACACCCAGAAAGAGGTTACTATATAAGAATCATGGGCACACTCTAGTTTGAGGACATGGTCATGGTCATACATTAGTTCAAAAACATAATTCTACTCCAGTTCAAGGTTATAGCGATGCTGATTGGGCCGGCTCTTCATTTGACAGAAGATCTACTATAGGATACTAGAAATCTTGTTTCATGAAAAAGCAAAAAGTAGACTGTTGTTGCAAGATCCAGTCCTGAATCTGAATACAAGGGCATGACTCATACCTACTGCTGAGTTAGTTTGGCTGAAAAATTTATTAGACGAACTTGGATTTCAACACTCACAGCCTATAGAGTTAGTATGTGACAATCAAGTTGCATTACATATTGCCTCAATCAGTTTTTCATAAAGAACAAAACATATAGAAGTTGATTGTTATTTCGTTTGTGAGAAGCTTATGAATAATACAATCAAGACCACATATGCAAAATCTGAAAATTAAGTTAGCAGACTTATTCACAAAGTCTTTAGCAGGAAACCGACTGCGATATCTATGCAACGAGCTTAGAACATATAATCTTTATGCTCCTAGCTTGAGGGAGAGTGTAAGAGTGTAAATATAAATAGCTTAGTTAGTGAGTCAAATTTTCTTACTTATAGTTTTCTTATTTATGTATAGTTGACTTACGTGTACTCCACACAATCTCATAGTATAAATATATTATCTTGGTATGAGAAATCATCATCCAATTCATCAAAACACTTTGAGTATCTCTCTTTTAGATCTTACAGTTTGATAATGCTCTTTTTGAGGATATTTATGCATAGAAAGAGAATAAATCAATTTTTATATTTATTTTTTATGTTTGGAAAAGGTGCTTCTATTCTGGACTTTTAAAAGCCAGGGATGCTTTTAAAAATACGTTAAGGGGGTACTTTTAAAAGTTGATTTATGCTCTCAAAAGTTTAAAAAACTAATATAATCTCAATTTTTAATAAAAATTCGTATTTATCTTTTTATTAATTAATATAGTAGGTTAATTATCTCTCTTTTTATTATCAAAATCTATTATAGTCAATTTAAATCTTTGAAACAGCTTTACAATAAATTTATCAAGCACTAATTTGTAGATTCAACTTATTGAGAGTAGCTTTTGCATTATTTTACCAAATATAACTACTGTAAACTTTTAAAAGCAGCTCTAAGAGAGCCATGAGAGCACAACTTTTCTTAAAAAGCCACAGTATCACCAAACCAAGCCTTAGAGAGGTTAGCAGCTCTGAGATTCAATGTAAATTGTAATTAAAATAATATAACTTCCACGCCACTTTACCACTCTCCCATCCCCCAAAAGTTAAAAACAGAGGAAAAATTTCCAACTAGTATTATACATGTAACATGACAAGCAGGATGTAGTAAGCCTCCAACTGAAGGATGCCACAACACCAAAAGAGAAGAAGGGATAGATGAATTAGTACCCGGAAACATTGTAACTTGGTTGCCGCAGATACTGCAAGGTCAGACAAAACTTCATTCGGTAATGGCTTTGGCCATGTCATGCCAGCCACAGTTACTGCATCATTGGCTTCCACCTATTCACAGAAAATTGTAAAATCATTGTAATTGTACATACATGTCTAAATACAGGACGACAGAAATCCTTATCTCTTCCCAATTAAGTATTTTCCAGAAAACTTGGTCACCCATTTTATCATGCAAATGTCAAAACCCAATCAAAACCAATAATAAACCAAAAAATGACAATTTCAATTTCTATTTAACAGCATTTGACAATAGACCAGGAAAAAACAAAAGGAAGATGCACAATCATGGGGGGAAAGAAAAACTTTACTTGCCTTAAGAAATGAAACATTTACCTGCCAGAAACCAAAGGTTAAAAACCTAATTGTGCCCATAAGCTTCTAACATCAATTGAGTCAAGATTTGATCATTTCCATGTCCTCTAAGATTCTAACATCACATTAATGAAAATATAACCCGTTTGATCATTGCCAGTTCTGATACCACATTTTCTTAGTTTTCTTTCTAAAGATATCAGTTTCCATTAGATGGACTAAAAGCTTTCCAGTTTCAGGCAATGTTATTCAAAAACCATAATCTTTGCATGATACTTCACCCTGAAACCAAATAGCTACAGCTTAATGGACAACTAAGCATACTAATTCTACCTTGAGTTTTACAAGACTTCCTATGTAATTCACAACGCAAAACAAAGACAAAAGTTTAATAACAGAGTAAAATGGTTCACTCACAGTGTTGATCAGGTCTATAATGACAGAGAGCTCCTGATGAGCCAACTGCAAATTTTCCACCATGGTCTGCCATTTCAATGGTGTCAAGCTCTCTTTTGAACTCTTTTTCTGTTTCTTCTTCTCATCATCTTTCTCAACAGCCCAAGCAAAGTCAATTTTCCGAATAAGTGAGAGCCGCTTCTCATTATAATCTACATCACTGCATTAGAAGGAAAAGCAAAATTCTCATAACAAGGCATTCTCACTAATTCTCTACAATTTGAAAATGATTATAAACTTCAACATTAATTATACTAAAATGGGTCTACAAATACATAATATCTAATTCTAAAAGTAAAAGCAGAATAAATCAATAGCTTCCCTCGTGGATTAGGAAAATGAGGAAACAAATGGAAAGTAACTAAGGCAGATATGCTATTAATTGACTGTCATCTGATAATTCCATTAACCTTATACCTACCTATATTGGGAGCATATACAATCTGAGTTAACAGAAAATCAAAATACTTCTAAACCGTAAAGTCTCTGTCTGGTAGCTCAGGAAAGTAAGGGAAAAAAAATGTGGAAACTGAAATTTTCAACCCAAATATCCAAATCTATTAATAGATAATTTTCTATCAGTTTCCTATATTTTCCTGAGAAATAAACAAAGTTCCAAATGAAGGAAGAAAAGGAAGAACCATACGGAGGAAATCTTTCAGCACCGTTCTCTTCAATTGCTTCCAAGCGCTTGATAGGAAGCTTGTCGAGGGAGACTTCAATATTTTCGTCCATTTTCTCTTGATATTTTCCTGGAAAATTGACAGAACCCTAACTCCGAGCAGGGAATTTGGGCACGGCAGGGATCGATGCGACTGAGCAACTGAGAAGTGAGAACAGGTATCGATATGGGCTAATATTCAACCCAGAAACCTGAGATGGTAAGCCCAAGTCTAAATTTTTGCACTACTCTTCGTTCAAATTGTATTTTTCGTTCCTATATTTTATTTAAAAAGTTAGTTTCGTCCTTATAATTTAAATAATTAGCGACAATAAATCAGTTTGGTTACTACCGTGACAGATTGTTTAAGTTTATTTGACGGAGTGATAAAATGGAAGCTGATATGGACAAATATAATCCTACATAACTGCCTTTGTGATATAATCAACCAAGAAGTGATTGACAAGTTATTTAAAAAAAAAAATTAATAAAATAAGAAAATGTATTTAAAAATGTAAAGGGAAACTAAAAATTGAAAACCAAAATAACAAAAGTAAAAAATTTTCTTTCTCTTCCTCCCATATCTCATCCATGTCGGAGTGAAGAAATTATATGGGTGGGGTCAACATATAAAAGGAGAGATTCTTACGTTTAATATAAAACTTGTTAATTTGAAATTCATTAATAAGTTTTTATAATGTTCTTTTTTTATAAAGAAAATTGTTATTCAAAAATTATATCATCAATTACATCATACATGCAAATTTTAGTTCCATTAATATCGCTTAGTATTTTATCAATATGTAATTTTTATGTTATTTTAGAATATAAAAAAATAAAATTTAGTGATGGAGTACTTATTTTGATTTTAAATTATTAGAAACCACTCCAAAAGGTTTACTTATAAATAACATATATGTTTAACAATTGTTAAGAAATTACAAAATGAAATTGTACTATCAAATAACAAAATTAAATAAAATAGAAAATTTTACATTTCTGAAATTTCAAACTAAGTACTGATTCAATTTTATGCATATTATGATCTATATAGTAAAATATAATATTTTTTGATTAATTTAACTTATTATGTAAAAATTAATAAGGTCAATATGTATTTTTCTTAAATTTAGTGGGTTATTTTGTAATTTTCCCTAAATATATTTTGACAAATGCATAATAGCTTACCACAAAAAAATTATTTATAAAATTTTGGTGTTAATTGACCCTACTAAGCTCTACCTAGCTCCTTCCTTGTAGCCATATCCACCATAGATTTGGATCCTCTGGAGTTCTTAAAGTTTTTTGTTACATATATTGTTAGATAATAAATATCTTGGGAGCTACAAATTTGAAGGAGTAAAGGAATTTTCGTTTGTATTAAGGTGGTGATAAATGTTAAGTGAACCTTTTTAGTAGCTTGAGGATAAGTAAACTCCATTGGTTGTCAAACCTTATAAGGCTTGCTTGTTTTTAATTAACATATAAAGCCTTTTATCATTGGTATTAAATAGTCTTGCAATTGAAAAAAAGTCTTAATGGTGCATGAAAAGCTTACTAGTTTGTTAAATCTATAACTTTAAGTAAGTCATAATTCAAAGGAAAAAATGATGAAGACTTAGACAACTTTCAGCCAATAATGATTGACATAAAATATATTTCATCCACTTTTAATGATGCATCATTATTCACAAATTGATCTCACATAAACAATAACACTTGAGTTGAGTTTTAATTTGATAAACATGCAATAAAAATTAATAGTCAATTCAATCAAGTTAATGAATTTGGTTTTCATTTATCACTTGCATATTTAGTTATTACTAAGTGACACCTTTTATCAGTAACTATTAATTATTAGACATTAGAGGCATCATTTTTGGTTGTTGCATTCTTGAAGGCATAACTTTAATCACAATTGCTGTAATATCTGTAGTAGCTTATTAGAATAAAATATTTTTTTCAGAATGATAAATACTTAATATTCTCTATTACCAGCAAGCATGTAATTTTTTGGATGTTGGAAATTTTAATTATGTTTAGCATACTAAATACTCTGTTTTCTAAGGTGTACAAATTTGGTGTTGAGAATTTCTCCTTAGTTGAAAGTTCTTCAATATAGGTGAGAAAAAAGAATTTTTATTAGAATTAGTTTCGCACTAAACGAATTTGAGGGTCTATTGTGGTCACTATGGCTCATGAAATATTTTAATACTTCTTGTATGACAATGTGGTTCCAAATAGGTCAATCTATGCACCAAAATAGAGTCATGCACTTTGGTTCCCTGGTTAGTAGTTATACAAAAAGAAAAAAAAAAAAGCAATTAGAACAACACATGGTATAAGGTAGTGCTTGTAAAATGTTTATATGCATTGAGAAAGTTTGATTGAGACCTCCTTATCCATAAGAACAACCAATGGATATTTTTTTTGGGACTACTCACAGTGGTACGAGGTAACAACTTTTCAATGAATTTAACTTTGATTGTCCAATTTTTTGTGTGTGATATGACTTCTATGATGTAAAGCATTTGCCTAATCATTTTCTACATAAACATAATAAATATATGGTTAGTTGCAATTTAGAAATCAAAAACTAAAGGTGTAGGAAAGAAGAATGTTAAACTTGAAAGTAATATGTGTGGTGTTGAGGTTCAAGTTTAAAGCTGCTTAATGAAAAGGATGACAATTGATAATGTTTATATATATATATATATATGTGTATCTGTGTGTGTGTGAGAGAGAGAGAGAAACATATGCATGTGTGAGGTTAAATATATGCAAGCATTTAGGTTATTTGAGGGATTGGCATGAGTTATAGAACAGTAGGACAAATCTAGTGCATGCATAGTTGTCGGATCGAGATTGACTCGTGAATTAAAATGCAAATTTTATTAACATAAATTTTAAGATACAACTTAAAAATTTTAAAATAAATTGGAATTTTAATATTTATAACTAGACATTGAACATTTAAATTTTTAGTGAGATAGTGAAATTATTTCATTATTGTTGTTATTATAATTAGTTTATTGCTAGTTTTTCAGGAAAAATACAAGAAAGTAGAAGATTTTGCATTTGAATTAAATAAAAGATTTGTCTCTTTAAAGATATAATTGGTGTCAACAAGAAAAAAGATTAGGCAATAACGCCTATAGCCTATACATGTAAAAATAACAATATATTGAAATAGAATGTATTTTTGTCATATATTACCATATTGAATGATTGCACTTGAAATAACAAAAAAATGGTTTGCATTCCAAATATTAAGCATCATCTTAAAAAGAACTAAGTTAACTATTGACTAAAATCAAAATTAACTAGACTTATAGATAACTAAAATAATAACACAAGTACTTCCAAGTTCAATATGCATAAAATGAAACTGCTAATTAACATTCATCATCTTCCTCTAATTCAAGATCATCGTCATCTTCTTTCTCTTGATCCTTTAGTACAATCAAATTCTCTTGTTTCTTTTATTCTTGTCATCATCATGAAGAATGTCAAAATCTTCATCTTTTTTAATAGAATTTTCTTTTATTCTATTTCTCTTATCAATGTTTAAGTCTCTTGGTCCTACATATAAATATAAGGTGTAACATCATTTAAAATATATAAATATTTTATTTAAAATTTAATAAGTTAACGTAACTATCGTTTTTTTTACCTCACTGTATTTTGTTACTAGGTCCAATTTCTCCATTATTTTCAAAGCATTCTTGCACATCCATCCATGTATATTTCATCAGGTAAGCAAGGATTTTCCTTTTCTATGATCCATTCATCATTGGACTCCATGTCGGATAAGCAAATCGAATCATATTGCTCACCTCTTTCGTGTCTTTTGGTTTGCCTTAATTCAAGTTGAGTGTTATATTTGAAAAATACAAGTGAATTCCATTTTCGTTGCTCCAAGCGGGTTCCTTTTCTTTGAATAAACATGTTGAAAAAATTTCTATTTTCTTTCACACCTAGTATCAATACATGTGAGACTTAACACTTGTATAGCTAATCTTTGAAGATCTTTGCAATATTCTCCATAACTCTCCTACCATAAAACTATATTTGCCAAATGAATAAAAAAATAAAAAAATTTAAACGATAAAACCATAAATTAAAAATAAAAATAAAAATTGAAGACACTAGTATAAATTAAATTATTATCGAATTGCTTCTTATCTTTTGTTAACTTTGTCATACTCATACTAAACATTTATCCCGCTTTCTTGAATTTCTCCAATTGTCGGCCAATCCTTATTCTTGAGTCAAGATATATATCTTTCAATGGTTTGATATAGCCTCTATTTAACTTCTCTAACCGCCTCAAAACCTTCTACACATTGAAACTTAAAACATTTAAACAAATAAAATGAAAAAAGTTGAATATCATTATCATTCCTTAATATTCATGTTTAGAAAGTTTAGAATATATATATTAAAACAAAATGATTTAGAGTTTAGATAACTTAATTGGGATTTAGAAAATATGTCACCCAATGAAATGGTCTATGAAGTTGCGAATCCGATTCTTCTATCAATGATTTTTTAAATTCGTTCATATTTATTCTTCTAGTTATTAAATTTTTTGGCAATTTTCTCCTTTGCACGATCCATTGCTTCATATATATACCTATTGTGGCTTCACATCACCATCCACGAGTCGTAAAATTATAACAAGTGGTTCTACACATCTCAAACCATACTTTATTGCTTTTCAAAAGTTAGAAACATGTAACAACATTGCTTCCACCTTAGAAGCATAATAACACATTCCCTACTCTATTCACACATAATTCGAAGAGCATTACTATTTTCTTCAAAACAAATTTAAAGAAATGATGTAGCAAATCTTGTGATTCCAGGTCTTTTTACCTTTCTCTTTTTAAAGAAATGTCTAAACATATTAAGCACCAAAGCATGTCAATAGATAAAATTGCATAGTTCCTTAGCATTTTCTATTATATTTTTGAAAATTTCAACTCGTCAATGTCATGCAAAATTAAATCAGTGCAATAGGCTGCATAAGGAAACCTAAATCATCTCTTCCTCTTCTCCATTTAACAAGTCACCAATTGTTACATAAGCCACAACACTATTGATAATCACTTGAACAACATTTTCCTTTCTAATTTCCTCCATTACGTAGTTAAGTAACTCAAATAATTTTTATACAACTTTTATCATACCTGAAGTATTCACAGATTTAAAAATAGATCATGCCACAAGGACTATTGACAAGAAAGTTTGTAAGAGATCTTTAATTTGTGTCTGTCTACTCATCAGACATCAAACTGCAACTTGCTCTTGTCCATTTTTTTTTTTCTTGTATTTCTTTAACATTAAACCCATATCTCCATTTTCTTTTTTAGAAAGGTTACACTAGCCTTATGGTAAGTTGGAAGCTTCAACCCTTTTTCCATTTTCAGCTATCATATTCATCATTAAAGCATACAATAGACATTTTGCTAAATTAAAAGGAAGAACATGCATATACAAAAACATACATATACTATTAATTATTGGCTTTCCTTTCTTCACCATTTTATTAAATGTTTGTTGCTTTAGCGATATCTTTTCTTTTCCTTTACTAACATATGCATTCATAATCCTTTTTATTTCATCTCATACAATTTGAACTTCTTTATCTATTTACATAAATAATATTTCTCTTTGTATACTTTATTTTCTCTTGATGCATATTTCTCTCACGTCATATAGATAATGCTGATAATGTTAAGAATCAATGTGATCACCTACTAAGTGATACTTCATTTTATAAATGCCACTTCACATTTGAAGTTCACTTATACTTTAGTGCCAATCTATTTTTTTATCAACTTGAGAATAATATTTTCATGCTAGATCTTTCTTTTTATTGGATTTTGATTTTTTTTTCTTAGTAAGGCCATGACCAAAAAATTCTAAAAAAATATATAAATTATGAGTAGTAAGTTAATAAATTACATTATGAATAGTATATAAACAAAATTACTAAGTAGAGAAAAGCAGCAAATGAATTGCAAAGAATTTATATTATGAAATTAACAAGTAATGAGAAAAAAAAAATTAAGTGACTTCAACTTTCAAAGTTTTAAGACAGAGAATTTATATTATACTAAAAACTACTACTACTAAGTAAATGATGATAATAATAATAATAAGCTACAAGGCTTCAAGCCCAATTGTGTTTTGTCCAATTCAAAGAACAGTAAGAATTTCAAGCCAAAAATAGAGAAAATAAAAAAATTTCATTCTTCAACGCTTTTCAAAAAGATAAAAAATAATAATTGGCCATGGCCATTGAAAGGTAGAAAGGAAAAATAATAACTAACTTCTTAGTTCTTACATTTAGAAATTGAGGAAAAATAAAGTCAATGAGTTTGCGATGTAAATCTGAAGTTTCAAGTTGTGATTTTGATTAAATTTTGTTTTGAGTATTTGGTAGAAGCATGTATAAAAATAAAACCATAAGTCTACCTCAAAAATTTTGGTAATGTATTTTTTGTGCCATCTTCCAATATAATGGCTTTAATGCTAGTAAAATTTTGTGATTTTCAATAAATTTAATCAATTTATGATAAGTAATAAAATTGAGATATGAGAGAATATTAAATTATTATTGCAAGAACTAAGGCATATCAACTTGAATACGAGTCACATCAATCACAATCTTATCATTGTCAGACCTAACTATCCCAAAATGAGCGTGAGTAGTGTGAGACACAAGAGTACACTGAATTCCCTTATGAGCTATAGTCCGTTAAGGAGGAAATTATCTGTCTAGAAGATAGTGATCCAACTTCTCAATGCACAATAGGCACTCAAATTGGTTCACTCAAATTGGTTCTTTGTATAATGTATTACTCTTAGTGATTGCCAACCATTAACTTGACAAACAATAACAATATTCTTTCTAATTATGTATTAGGCAAATAAAAAAGCCAACGTGAAATCCATATTTGCAGTAATCTTATTTAGGTGCTTTTTTTTTTTTTTTTTAATTTCTCTTTCCTTTTGTTTTATAAAATTTCTACAATAATTTGAAAAATAAAAGTAACCAAGTGACTGAGGTATAGAGTATATGAACTCTTCCCATTCTCCTGTAATACGTTTAAGTACAAACATAACACTTATGATTGTGAAAACCATAGATGTTATTTCATATTTCTTATTAGTAGTTGTACTTGTCTATTTTACAAAGTGAGAGATGCCACCCTCAATAAGTAAGTCAGAAGAGGTCAGGATACAAGTTAGCGTGATCTAAAATTAAAAATAAAATGAGCAATAACAAAAAATATTAACTATTTAATTTTTTTATTTATCGTGAAAGTAGTTATCTCTAACATCAGTTCTTGATGCCCGCACAAGCAGTTTTGATGTTTGCATACATCAAAGCATTCCACATGTTTGTCCACATCAAAGTCGTACTTTTAATGAAAAATGAATTTTTTTTTTCTTTTTTGAAGTAGAACATATAATAAAATTTTTAAAAAATTATAAAACAAAAGTGAGAAAGCTAATTATAAGACATAAATAAAAATTACAGGTGCAAAATCTTGTACATTATTCCCTCTTTACCATCTAGCTAGAACTACTATACTTTACTTTGAGGCATTATAAACTTCACTATATACTCTCAACTTTGTATTCTTTTTTTTTTATTCAATGGCAATTTTGCTCTTATACTTACTCTTATTGACACAGTCATAGAAATTTTGGGTGTTATGTTTCTTAATCTTGCATAAAATGGTATTTTTGTTGCAAATAAGATAAGTTATAGTATAGCTCTAACCCATGTTGCTAATGCATTTTAGAGGTTAGATATAGGGACTCAGCAATATCATATTAAGCATTACCTTTGAGTGCATTTTCAACTTTCCTCATAAATGGTAACAAGTGTACATTCATAATTTATTTTTAAATTTATTTTATTTTTCTCATTCAATGTCAATTTTGTCCTTGTACTTACTCTTATTCATATAGTTGTGGAAGTTTTCGGTGTCATATTTGTTGATCTTATAAAAAATGATAGTTCTATTTCAAAGAAGAGAAGTTAAGGTATAGGCTCCTTAATTTTGATGACATCCACTCTATTATTAGTCCTATATAAATTATGTAACGAGTGAATGTTTAAATATGTTTTGATAAATCTATCCCATATTGTAATTGCATGTTTGAGGTTAGATATAAAGACTTGATAATATCAAATTATACTTTATCTTGGCACGCTCTTCCAACTTTTCCCACAAATAGTAACAAGTGTAAATTTTACTATCTCTTCCTAACATTGTATTCTTTTTTCTCATTTAATATCATTATTTTGCTAGTATTTATTTTTGCTGACATAGTTGCAAATTTTTGGGTATCATATTTATTTATTTTGCATATAATAGTACTTTTGCTGTAAAGGAGAGAATAAAAGTTATGATATAGGCTCCCTAACTCTGATGATTGCCACTCTATTATTGGTCATATATATATTATGTAAGGAGTAGATATGTAAATATGTTTTGATAGCTTTAACCTATGTTATTATTACATTTTTGAGATTGGGTATAAAGACTTGGCAATATCAGAATAAACATTATTTTGTGGTGCATTTCTAACTTTTTCCATAAATGGTAACAAGTGTAAATTTCACTATATTAGTCTTAACTTTGTATTCTTTTTTCATGTTCAATGTCAATTTTACTTTTGCATTTATTTACTCTTGCTGACATAGATGTGAAAGTTTTCAATTTCATGTTTGCTGATCTTCCACAATATGGTATTTTTATTGCAAATAAGAATAGTTATGATACAGGTTCTCTAGCTTTGGTAGTGTAACATCTCTTGAATTCATACCTAATTAATCTATATTGTGTGGGTATATTTTATATTGATAAATGATTATTTTATTTAATTAATAAATTAAAACATTATATATATATGTGTGTATTTTACTACATGTTCAGGCATGAATAACATGATATAAAATGCATGTAAGTGGTAATTGTAAAATCTTATGTGTCTAATTTAGAGATTTAATATATATATATATATATATATATATATATATATATATATATATATATATATATATATATATGCACATACATCTACAAATGATGCTTACATGTATATATACATACTAGAATCATATATTATATGACTTAAAACTATTTTAGTGAGAAAGGAATAGAAATACGTGGGTATTGGAGAAGAGAAGGAGTAGAAGAAAAGAAAAAATATAAAAATGACCAATGGGAGGCTACACGGGTACATGTGTAAGGATGCATGTAAGGCTTTATATTATAAAAGTTGATATGTAATTCAACTAATGCATTTAAGGGTATATGTGTAATATAATAATTACAGGTAAGAAATTTTTTAAAAGAAATAGGAAACAATATGTCATCACCTATTAACATAAATACAAGTTTTAGATACAATATGTAAAGTTACATTGTAAAAATAAATAAATTAAAAATGTTACAATGTAATTGAACATATTATAGCCGATATTAAAATATGAATTTGAACAATTGAGCGTAACTCCAAAATAAAAAAAAAAAAAAAAAAAATATATATATATATATACATGCATTAGTTTGATTTAACTGTATTTTTAAGATTTTGTCCTATGCGAAATTCTAAATGTAAATAAAGAAAATTTAATAGAGTGATTTTATAGATGTAAAAATATATATATTTGAAATTGAATATGTATCACAAATATCCAACAAATTTTGACTTTGAACTTGATTTTTTTGTTTCTTATTGTTTCTTTCCCTTCCTTTGTCTTATTCTTTTGGTGACTAAATTTGTTTCTCTTTTAATAGCCCCATCGCCTTTCTTTTCTCTAGACAATTCCTTGCCAAGCTCTCTACTTTATCTCTTGTTGTATCTTCTGCTAGATAGTGAGGCTCATTTCTCGCAGCAACCTATCTCCACATTCCTTGTAACCATGCTAATATTGCTTCTTGTGGCATGACAGTAGCAGATTGGTGGACTGAAGTTGGTTGGGGACGGTAGCTAGTTAGCCAGTCGTGCCCTGTTTCTACCTTCTAGCCAGTCTTGTGTTGTTTGGCAACCGCTTTAGCTTCTTTTCTTTCCTTCCAACTGCTGTGACAGCTAGCATAGCATTTATAGCAGTCTAAGAGTGTTGATGCTAGCTTTATAATTCAACCATGAGAGGTAATAAGAAAGTTAGCAACTTTACCTTTGTTGGGTATTGCTAGTTTATAAATGCGAATATATGTATATATATTTTGTGAGGGTTCAGGGATAAGAACATAATTTAGTAATTATCTCTAGAATTCATTATTACCAGAAATGAAGGATAATTGATTTTAACTCACCTATTATGTGTTAACAAGTTTATGATGTCCTTTAAGATTCATCAATTGGTGATAGATGATTCTTATGAAAACAAGTGGTTATAGCAGAAGTATTTACTGTTTATATAGGAATTTTTAAGACAATACCTTAATAGCACTTAATCTGGATTGTTAATGTAAATGATACATATATGACCAAATAATATAACTCTGAAACTATAAGACCTGATAAAGGTAACAATTTATTAACTGGACCAAAAACATCAATGTAAATAAGCTTGGGCCTTTATTACATTCATTTCTAGTTGGAATCTCCCTAATATGATGTATAAAATCTTTTGCCTCAACACTCCTTTTTCGCTTCAGGTGGTAGTTTAATCAAGTCAATATGCTTGCTGAATTGAAGTTCAAGACCCTATTCAATGTGGCTATAAATGGAAGCAAATCTATTAAATTAATTATTATACATAAACTCAGCCGTAGGAATAATTTGATACTAATGAATAGTATTATGATGAACCATGCACCTTAATAGATTGTCTAAAACTCTACTTAACCACCTATGTTTGTCTATTTGTGGATGAAATGAATTGGATAATATATGATGAACAAGAGAGGTTAATCTAATTTAGAATAAGAGCCTAGAAACTAATTTTTTATTTAATGTTCTTTGCAATTTTCTTTGATAGTCACATAATAAGGATGCTAAAACACTTACTTAAAGAAGAAATATTGTAAAGTGAGTGTGGTCACTAATTAGGTTAGGGTTAAAGGAATAATTAGAAGAGGGAAGTTCGAAATGTATTTATGGTGAAAATGTACGTTTCAAGTTCTTGATTAGATTTAGGTAATTAGTTTAAAATTGAATTCAATAATTAGAATATAATTGATATAAGAGTTAATTAAATTGTATTGATTTTATGGGGAATTGTATTGATTTTATGGGGATATGTGAATAAATACAAACACATATATGAACTAGAATGAACCTTGCCTTTAATATATTTGGTAAAATGACAAAAAAAGAAATAAAATAAAATAAAACATAATAGTTATTTTTGAATTGCATATGAGAATCAGATGAATGATTGAATCTTAGAAAGATTTTAGTTAGGGGGTGAGTAAAAAAATAGTAATGTTAAAGATGGTTGTTAGAAAACCTAAAAGAAACTAATTATAACGTATTAAGTAAGCTTGATATAGTTGAGTTATGGCGGTTAGTTGTTATTTGAAATTGAATAAAAAGTCTAAAAACACAAACTAAAATATCATTAGTTAAATGGTTAAAGAAAGAGAAAATCTTGGAACTTGAAGTGATATAGGAAAATTCATAACTCAAACTCTTAATTGATTTTAAGCGGTTAATTAATTATAAATTCAAATTTTGAAAATGAGTAACATGGACTTAAGGGTTTAGTGATACTTTCCTGGTATGTAATATGTGTGTGTGTGTATATATATTTATACATATATGAATCAGAATTATAGTTGTCCTCAAGGTCGTTAGTAAAATGCCTAAGAGGAATTGGTTTCTAGGAAATGTATGAGAATGGATATCTAAGTTTTCATAATTGAAAGATTATAACCTATAAAATAGACAAACTAAATAATATTTGAAAATTTTAATTTTAGTTCCAGAAAATGTTGTTGTACCAACAACGCACATGAATGCTAGATGAAGTGACGAGCAATATCGATAAAAGGTGAATGATTAATTGTTGTATTTGAGGACTAGATTATTATGTGTAATTGCATGTGCATTTAAATAAATGTGCAAGTGTAATATTTTAGTGAGTTATTTGAATCAAGCTTGTTTGAAATTATTTGTGGTTGATAATGGCCAACAAATTGAAATTTTTATGAGAAATGATTTTTATTTCTGGAACCGAGATCTAGGTGCACCTAGGATATGTTGATTTGAAATTCAGAGACATTCTGATTCTGATAAATGTTTTTAAAAGTTTGAGTGTTCAGTCCCGATAGAATGGATTATGTATGAAGATTAATCTATTATGTGGGCGGGTAAATGTCCTGTGAGGGGTGATACTGTTATGGGGGGCTGAGATACTCGTTGGCCCTTTGTTTGCTTTGAATGCTATGATTGCTCTGATTAATTTGTAATCCTATGAATCATGTAAGTTGTGAATTTATGATGATTACAAATATGTATGAGTCTTTTGAATTAAGACATGAACATTGTCACATAATGTTAATTGATTATATATGTTATATACTTATGTTGAGTGATGCTAGTACCTTTTGGGTATGATTTTTCACTCACGAAGTTCGTATGACTCACCCCACTATTATGGATTGTTTTTTAGTAACAAAAGTTTTGTATATGGCGTCACTGAGCTAGTGACCTGCCAATAAAGTATGATAAGGTATTTTCCTGGATCTCAGACTTGAAGTTAAGGATGAAAGTTTGCAGTCACACTAGAACTGTGGGGTGTCTAATTTCAGATGATGTAAGAGTATAGTTATTTTTCTTGTTTATAATGTAGGTGGAGCGGAGCTCTTTGTTGTCTTTATGTTATTGTTGTGTGAAATCATGAACATATATACTTGTATTTTGAGGCATGTTCCATATTGCAGTGAGCCTCTGTCAAAATTTTCAGTAAATTGTTAATTATTTCAAAAAATAAACTTTTACAGTAAACTTTTATTTTATAAAAGTTAATTTTATTTTTTAGTTAGGTCAATAGTCATGTTTCTTACTTTGCTTTGAAGTCAGGGTTATAGAAGTTTGGTTATTTATTCTTCTGGCCAGTCATGTCTCTATGAGGGGTGTGACACCATAAATACAATGTAAGGTAATCATTAGGAAAAGTAATAGGTGTGTAAGAGAAATACTAAGTATATAATAATAAGTTGACTAGAAAATATTAAATAATTTGATAAGTGCATGATCAAATAAAATAAATTATTTTTTAATCTTGGTGGAGGGGTAAAATTGATATTTTATCACTTTCTTCTTAAAACTACCACCTTCATCATTTTTCTACTACATTCTCCATTTTCTTCATCCATAATCGAGAGAAAGCAAGGTAGAGAAGGAAAGAGTGAGACTTTGCATGAAGGCCTAAGAGTGCTTGAAATTTAAGAGAAAAACTAAGAAACTTTCTTTATCGTCCAAGGATTCCATTGTGTGATTCAAAATTTCAATCAAGGCTCGGGTTGAGGAAGTGAGGACCGAAGCTTGAAGATAAAGAAAGAGAGACAAGAGCAAGCATTAGGAGGCCACAAGAGGGAGAAAATGAGAAAAAGGAACTCGGGAAGAAAAGGAAGCAAATGAGTGTTATAGGTTTGGAGTTTTAAGGTAAGCTTTGTGTATTTTCCTTAAAACTTCATTTTTAGACTTAAAATCTTATTTTCTACTCCTAAAAATCTTAATTTAAAATTGCATGCATAAAATCTTTGTGAAATATTGTTGCTGAGAATGGATGGATGATGGATTTTGAATGATTTTAGTACTACTAATTCTTGTCTTGAATTCATGTTAGCTCAAGTTCACCAAACACCCAAGAAGTGCTTAAACCCTTAGATGGATCAATGTCTAGTTGAGATGGTATAGTTGTGTACTGAAAAGTCCTTGTAAGGCAAGTCTCTTGGTTTACATGATAGCTAAAAAATGGTTAATTTGAAGTACTTGCATGAAAGAAAATCTTGCACTTTATTTCCCTTTATAAAATTGTACATTAATATGCCTTTTGTGAAAATTCAAATGCATGAATCTTGTTGAATATTTCATCTCAAGGTTTTATAAAAATTGATGTGTAGATTGACCTATTCTCGAGTTTAGCTTGGAAACTATGATTGTCCTTGTTGTTGAATGCCGTTATATATTTTGTGCTTCTATGGATGATGGGGTTATGCATGTGACCAAGTATTGGCAAGTGTAGGAGTCTTACTATATAAAAAATGGATTGTTCACTAATTATGGTCTTTGTAATGCTTAATTACCCAATTTGAAATTTTACAAGTTATAGTCTTTTGGAGTGGGTGAAAACCCATAGGACATGACTTTGTTTTGTAGAATGAAGTTTGTGTAAATTGTTCCTTAGTTTTAGTTAAGGTCTCGGGTAAGACTTGATGTTGGTTGCAAATAGGGTTCTTTTGGAGGCTACCTAAGTCTATATAAAGGCATCTCTTAAGTTTATTTAATGTATATAAGAACTATATAATGAAATGAGAGTGAGGTCAAGCCTCCTTACTATGTGTCTTTGTATATTTTTACTTTAAAAACATGGTAAAATGGTTTCAAGTACAATGACCGTAAACAAGATAAGGTTAAATTTATAAGAGCAAAATTTTAATGAATCTATGGAATAATTAATTAAGATTTTTAAGTAACTAGTAAAAAGGACAACCAAATAGTAATGAATCGGTTAAATTAAATATTTGGATTGATTTATTTACTTAAGATAAAAAAAATTGATTATCAATGTTAATCCTTATTTTATTTAAGTAATTTAACGAAATTTGAAAGCATTTATATTAAGTATGAATCAAAGAAGGTATTAATATATATATATATATATATAATAGACATAGCCTATTTATTAAGTCATTAAGTAAATGAAAAGGAAAAAAAAATTTGTAAGTATATATTGCTTAAGATAAGATAGGAACCATGAAAGAAAAAGAAAAAAGAAAAAAAAAAGAGATAATATAATAGTATAAATGTCTTGTCAAAGGAAATGATAGTTAATTAGCTTACTTGTAAGAAACTTGAAAAAAAAATATATATATATACACCTAAAGCAAGTATCTTTAATAAAATATTATTATGTGTGGGACCTTTTAATCTATTCAATATAAAAGAATAAATAGTATAATATATCACTATAATGAAATGTTATTAACATCTTAATAACTAATTAGTACATAGATTAATGGATAAGTAAATTTACTAATAACATTAGATGTTACAATTAGCCACTCTATTTATTGGTTCAAATTATGTAAAAAGTTGATGTGTAAGTATGTTATGATAGCTTTATTCTATTAGAATAGCTAAACAAATTTTATGGCTATAGATATGTGTCTATTTGGGCTCAAATTGGACAATAATGAAAAAATATAGAAAAAGACTGATATGAATAACACAATCTTTAAGAAAACATCATTGTAACCAACAAAAAAAAAAAAAAAAAAAAAAAACCTTAAAATAACAAAAAGCTAAAACAAGGTTGGATTAGGAAATTTGATAAACTAGTTCCACTATAGAATAAGACATCAGTACAAGTGTACAACGCATAAAAAGTTGGGCCAAGAATTAATATTGTAGGTGTAGCTAGAAATTATGAAAGTAATTAATGAGCCAACAATGTTAGCTGGTGTAGATATGAACACTGAAAGCAATGAGGAAGATGGTGATGAGACTAAAGAAAATAACTCCCCAAATATATGTGTTTCATAACAAGCTTAATAGATTAAGAACCAACAAAAAACAGAAAAAAAAAGAAATTACATCAAGCTCACAATAATAATTATAGAAACAAACACAATAATAAGTAGAAAATCAGCTCGAACTAAATAAATCAAGAATTCCAATGAAAAATTAGTACAACGTTGAATTTCTTAAAATACTAAAATTAATTAAACAGTAATTAAAGTTTATCATTCGAACACCTGAATGTAAGACTACGAACTCGTAGATTTACAACCTTGAACAAAAGTAAAGGAAATAAGCAATCAAATCAGATGCAAGAAAAAAGGTTTAGTCGTAACCTACCTTCAAAGAGGTGCACGAAGATGAAAGGTCGGCAATGGAAGGTAATTGATCTCAGACTTGGAGTAGTGATGAACAATACCAGTCAACGATCAAGTGATGTGGTGATAAGAGAGTACTTCTTACAGGAAGAAACAAGAAGGCAATGTTGTAGGCTTATAGTCGTCTTTGAGTTCACTAATGATGGGCCTGATCAAGTGATGGGGCAGATTTGCAATTCTTGCTTTGGACTTTTCAAGAAATGCTTTCTTTTAAAGTTTGAGAAAATGAATGTTGCAAACCCTAGCCATTTCAAATTTCGATAACGAAGGAACCATAAAGTAGAAATTGAAATGAAATTATTTAGGTAAGCCAAAAAAAGTTGATTAGGTTAAAATTTTGGGGCTTGGTAAAAATAGGTAAGATGTAAGTATATGTTATTTAGTGAGACTCAGTAGTCAGTATTATTTTAGATGTTAGGCTCAGTAGAAAATTTTAGTTTTTGTTTTGGTTATAACCAAATAATAGACAAAATTGAACCAAATTTTTGTATAGTTTCTTTTTATAACTGAATATTGACGTACTTAAATTTGAAATTGAAATTGAACCCAAAAATACCTTGGTTTGGTTTTTATCGAAAAATTTTCACCCATATTCCCGTATACTAATCTTAGACTGAAATATATGGTGTTGTTCAAGTTTGACTTTTGCTTGATATATAGACATTTATGTTCTTTCACTAAAAGAATTTTTTTTGATCAATTATGAAACGCATTAAAGAAGAAAACAAAAAAGGGCTAGCCTTACAAGTTTATAGAGTTCATAATTATGAGAAAGCTAAGTTCCTTACAATTTGCTAGTAAAACATCACAACCCACACAAGAACTAAATCTCAAATAATAAAAGGAACAAGAAGTTGGGAACCTTCTTTTTCAAGTTTATCGGTCACATGATTATTTTCTCTATAGATGGTGGAATCGTAGGGAGGAGATCAAAGCTATCAAGCATTTGTACTCGTGAAGGAAAGAAGAGTATACATGCATATAAATATTAGCATTCTCAATTGGTTTTTTTTAACAAAAATTCAATCACAAAACAAATGAATTTGCATGAGGCCACTATCAATTACAATTTGAAGGCTATCTCTAATAGCAAAAATTTCAACTTAAGACTTATGGCATAAACCACATTCCTGAAGTAGCCTTCAATTCCATGCCCTTCAGTGTTTTTAAAAACCCCTCCAGAGCTACCCAGTAATTGACTCGCCTGTGACTTATCTGAGTCGTTCTATATAGTTGATTCACTTTTGATTCGGTTGATATTGGTATGATTATAGGCACTTTTTGATTCTTAATTGAAGTTTGTATAGATTTCATGCTTTATTGACTCAAATTGTACAAGTTTGATAACACCGAGTGCAAGTTGTATACTGTAGATTTTATCAATCTAAAAAATGCTACTATTGTTGAACGAAATCTTGGGAGGAAGATTTCAAGATATGCAAGTGTGAGATTGAAGATATGTAAGCATTTAAGTTTTATGTGTAGTCATGATATTATGTTGAAGAAAGCACTATATATATATATTAGAAAAAAGTAAGGGAATTCGAGGATTAAATGGTAATAGTGAGAATCAATGTAAATTTTATGATATTGTAAGTACTGGTAGATCTATACCATGATATCCAATTTTGTCACATTGTATGAAAAGCCTCACCAAAGTTTCTTCACTATTTGTCTTTATGAAATATGGTGGGTGCATGAATTTAAAGTGGAATATGATGACCTGTGAAATCTATCAGGTTTTGGAAGATGATGGTTGATAAGAAATATTTTTGGCTTGTAAATAAAGATAAAGATAAGTCATGAAGAATGATTGGAGAGATTATATTGAAGCAACATTTGGTCAATTTATATAAAATTAAAAAAAAAATATTCAAGTAAAGTAATGGTTGTGATAGAAGATAGTGTTTATGCATACGTATGGGGTAAACTCACTAAAACAATCTATGCATTTATATTAGAAAAATAAAATAAAAATTAGTACAACATTTAGAGGAATAAATGATGAGGGTAAGTATCATTGTAATCCTTATAATGTTTCAACTATTGCAGCATGTAAATCTATACCACGACTACCCTTAAGATATTTGATATAAATTGGTATTTGATTTAACAAGATATTTGGAATAAATTTATGATAAGCTTGAGATTATATTTTGAGCATTTTTGTCACACTCTTCACGAAGGCATGACTAGTTAGAGGATTAGATAATGAAATCGTCATAACCTTAATATCAAAACAAAGTAACAAACATGACCTTTGACCCAACAAAAGAATAACTTTTTCTAAAACTAAAATTCACTGTAAAAATTTATTTTTCTGAAACAATTAATAATTTATTGAAAATTTTGGCAGAGGTTCTCTAGAATATGGAACATGCCTTAGAATACAAACATAAATGTTCATGATCCTGCAGAACAATAACACAAAAACAATAAGGAGCTCATCTTCATCCATATCATAAGCAAGACAAATAACTAGACTCTTACATTATATGAAATTAGACAACTTGCAGTTCTAGTGTGACTGCAAACTTTCATCATTGACTTCAAGTTTAAGATTCCAGAAAATACTTTGCCATATTCTATCGGCAAGTTACTAACTCAATGACCCCATACATAGAACTCCTGTTATATATAAAAAAATATTCATAAGAGTGGGGTAAGTCCTACAGACTTCGTGAGTGAAAAATTGTACCCAAAAGGTACTGGATTCACTCAATACAAGTATATAATATATATAGTCAATTAACATCACGTGACAATATTCATGTCTTAATTCAAAATACACGTACACATTTGTAAACGTCGTAAATTCACAAATTGCATGATTCATAGGATCACAAATTAGTCAAACAATAGTAACATACAAAGTAAACAAAGGGCCAACGAGTAACTCAGCCCTGCACAACAGTATCACCCCCACCAGGTATTTACATGCTCGCATAACAAATTCATCTCCATATATAATCCATCCCACTAGGGCTGAGCACTCAAATTTTAAAAATAATATATATATTTATTAGAATCAATATCTTAGAATTTCAAATCAACATAACCTAGATGCACCTAGATCTCGGTTCCGGAAATAAAAATCATTTCTTATAAAAATTTCAATTTGTTGGTCCTTATCAACCACAGACAATTTCAAACAAGCATGATTTAAATAGCTCACTAAAATATTATATTAGCACATTTATTTAAATATACATACAATTACACATAATAATTAGCCCCCAAAAGTAACAATTAACCACTCATCATTGACTTCAAGTCTGAGATTCCAGAAAATACTTTGCCATATTCTGTCGGCAAGTCACTAACTCGATGACCCCTTACATAGAACTCATGTTATATAAAAAAAATATTCATAAAAGTAGGGTAAGTTCTATGAACTCTGTGAGTGAAAAATCGTACCAAAAAGGTACTAGCTTCACTCAATACAAGTATATAATATATATAGTCAATTAATATCACGTGACGATATTTATGTCTTAATTCAAAATACACGTACACATTTGTAATCGTCATAAATTCACAAATTGCATGATTCATAGGATCACAAATTAATCAAAACAATTGTAACATACAAAGTAAACAAAGGGCTAACGAGTAACTCAGTCCTGCACAACAGTATCACCCCCACCGGGTATTTACATGCTCGCACAATAGATTAATCTCTGTATATAATCCATCCCACTAAGGCTAAGCACTCAAATTTAGAAAAAAAAAAAAAATATATATATATATATATATATTTATTAGAATTAGTATCTTAGAATTTCAAATTAACATATCCTAGGTGAACCTAGATCTCGGTTTCGGAAATAAAAATCATTTCTCATAAAAATTTCAATTTGTTGGTCCTTATCAATCACAGACAATTTCAAACAAGCATGATTTAAATAGCTCACTAAAATATTATATTAGCACATTTATTTAAATATACATACAATTACACATAATAATTTAGCCCTCAAAGGCAACAATTAACCACTCATCTTTAAACGATTTTGTGTGTCACTTATATTGGCATTCACGCATCTCATCAAGTTTATATTAGGTTCGAGACTAAAATTCATATTTCCAAATAATACTTAGTTCATAAATATTATTGTTATAATCTTTTAATTACTAAGCATAGGGTAGAATGAAACTATTAGAAAAGATTAAAAAAAAAAAAAAAAACACTAATGAGTTAAAGATATTGAAACTGTCCAAACTTAGAGTTTGGACCATTGTTCACTCTAGTAGTCGTATCTTCCGCTAGAAAATTTCAAATCCAATTTCGTAAAATTTACTAATTACTAAACACATGTATTTTATAATGGTATTTCATTTATAATTTTTAGATTTGTATATCACTACAGTTTATTATTTGAAGTTGCATCAAATTATACAAAATGCAGGATTTTGGCAACTCTAACCTTATCTTAGTTAATTAAACATAACTTTATCTAGGAAAAAGAAAATCTAATTCCATTTGTCAAGTTTATAGACAAGTATATCTATCTTTATTATTTAAAAACTTTTCCTAAAATTAGTCTTAAACCAACTTAATTCCTTACATGAACCAAAAACAGGGCATTGCATAAATTCCTAGTTGTCATTGTTGAACTCTAAAGCTTATAAAAACTTCATACTAGGGAATTAAATTTCAAAACTTTCTGGTATTTCTTATCAAGGTATTGGGAACATTCCATCTTCATAACTCTATTTCTAATTCAACATTTAAAACCCTCTAAAGTTAGTTATACTAAAACAGGTTCAATCAGCATCCAAAAATCATTACCTTTAGTTCCACCATTTCCAAAATACACAAAAAAGAATTAAACCTGCACCACTCCAGATTATCTCTTTAGTATGATAGGAAACAACTTTTATTTAGAGATTCTAGAGTAATTCAAACCATAACCTATGATAAAGTTTCCTAGATTGACTGAGATTCAATAAAAATCTTGCTTGACCTAGCCGCAGTCTATTAGCTCTAAATAATAATATACTTGGAACCAAGTTACGAAATTTTGTAGACAACATCTCAATATCCCAAAATACACTTTCTTTTTGAATCCTTGATTTAATTCAGCCTTGACAATACCAGAAATACCATATTTCTTTAACCTATGAAATCTGGCCCTGCATTCCCTTAAAACCTATTAACTCTCAATTTTCGACACTCTACTCATAACTAACCCTCCTTTATTTATACCCATTACTCAGTTTTATCAAATCCACAATTCACCACACTAATCAACCATTCTTCTTATTTATGAACTTTTTATTTAAATTCTAATAATAACTAATCACCAAGAGTTAAATCTACCAAGGTTAACTCATTCCATTACAATTAGTTTCATTCAGGCATTTTATCAAACATCTTGAGTGCATAAAGTCCTTTCATTGATGTACATATATACATATAAATACATAGACCAAAAATTCAACATAATCCATAAATTCCCATCTTAATCATTCTAACTTGAATTTAACTTAAACTAATTACCTAACTTTTGTCAATAGTTGAACTATACCATTCTAGTGTTAACAATTTCCAATTCTTAAATCATGCCTCTAATCTTCCTAATTCCATAATTTTATACAAGTATATGATGTATTTTTAGTGTTATTAGACTTTAGTTTATGATTTAAACTCTCCTAATTCCTTATGATCAAACTTTTATTAGCTTAACAAGCATTAGACTTACATAAGAAAATTCTCAATAATTTATTTAACTTAACTTACAACTTATCAAGATTCCCATTATATATAACACATAAACTAATTAACAACCCCCTAATGCCTTATTTGGCTAACAACCATAACCTACAATTAACCTATTCTATGATCAATTTTTTTCACCTTATGTTACCTCACGCATGGCTATCTCAAGAAAGTATATACCAAATACAAACTAATTCAGTCCAAAACAAGCTGCCTTCTTCATAAACAACCTTCCAATGTATGAATTTACCTTACTAACACCCCCACAAGATGGTTGCAGCCAAGTATTGTTGCTGTCAAACTAGAACAAAGCATAATCAAGCGGATTATACTAGTAGGTAGCATCCCCTGCAGTTGCTGCCATGGCCAAGTTTCACCTCCACAAGCTCGGCAAGCAACCAAAGGAGGATGAGCAAGATGGCAGAGGTTCCAAGCTTGAATTTCTTGGCTGTTGAAACTCTCAACCGAGTTAATAACCAACATTTACTCCTATCCCCTTCAAGCTATGCAAAAATGGAGCAAGACCAAGGGAGAAAAGGAAGGAAAGAATCCTCTTTCTTGGCCTAGCTACCTTGAGTTAGTAAATAGCTATCACACAGCTAGCTACATGGTGGAAATAGCTCATGGGTAGCAATACCTTGCTACTGTCCACCATCCTTCACGCTAGCAAGGGGGCTGCTGCCCTTGATTTTAGTGGCCTTGTAGCTATTATGGTTGAGAGGAAATTTTACTCCAAAAACAAAGCAGTAACTGAAGTTTAAAGAGACAAGGTAGTTACTGGTTTGATTAATTTGGATTCTACTATGTTATTTATCATGGAGCCGAAGATAGGTATGTTTCTTTATTGTTCATTATTAGGTATTCTTACATTCATTTATAGAATTCATGGAGATTTTAAATATGTTTTGAAATATTCAATCATTGGTATTTGAGTCATTATAAATATAAATATTCTAATGGAAACTATATTTTTGTTTTGATTAAAAAGCATGTTAGAGCTATGTTTTTGACATGAAAATCTTTTGCAATAATTGTTGTGTGACTCATATATAATTTTAATTTTAAATTATTCAATTTTTGAATCATTCATGTTCAAGGAACAAAGTTTCGTTTCGAGGAATTGTTTCAACAAGCCCAGAAACGGAAACGATTCGGGAAATAGTATGGAAACTGCTAATTTTTAGGAAACATATAACAAAACACATATTATAGTAATTGTAAGTATCTAACATGAATAATTTAGTACATAGAGTACTAATAAATACATATCAAAGTAAAAATCATAACACAAACATGGTAATTCAAGAAAAATATTAAATTACAATCACATCCAACCAGCTATGGAGTGTCTAACAGGTGCATATCCAGAATATTAAAATTCTCTAAGAGGAAATTGATAGTATTGTTCAACATAGCTACAATACTGATCATAACTCATGTTATGACAGAAAAGTGTCTCATATTCCCTCACATATTTCTAAAAATATTCAATAGTGTATCCAAAATTCTGAGTTTATGTAGCAAAATGACCAAATTGAGAAAATGATGATTGTGTATCATATCCAGAAGATGCATCATAGCTGTAATTAGAGGATAATGAACCATAATTGAAATTAGAAGCATCATATCTAGATGGTTGAGACCCATATCCACAGCTAGAACTATAAGTTGAAGAATCATCTATATGCATGTTAGTTCCACCCAAATGAAATGAGGAAAAGTCTGAAGTCAAACTTTCAGCATCCACCATCACTGTATCTCCATCATTTTGCATTTGACTTTCATTATTTCTTTTTTTCCTTCGACCATAATGCTTTTCATTTTCACGTAATGGTCGATACCTATGATCAGTATCTTAAGTACAATAATTAAATTGTTGCTCTTCAGTAAGGAATACTGCACCTGAACTTCTACCTCTGTTGCATTGTCCTCCATCTCCTTCATTATTACCTCCATCTCCTTCAATATTACCTCCATCTCCACCATCACTACTATTATATCATCATCATTTTCTTCTTCTTCTTCTTTAGTATCAACAGATATATACCTAGAATGATGTTGATATCTTCTTATTAAATTTTCAAACTCTTCATCATCAGCTATTTGGGTTCTTCTTGTTTGCGTTCCCATACCATATGGTTATGATTGATCTTGTATGTCTGACCAACGATTATCAAAAGTGGCTAAATAAGCATTTGGCCTAGTTGGTAGGCTATGACCATCAAATTCATCCAATAATATATCTCCATGATCATCTAACCATTCAGAAAGGCCTTCTTTATCTTCAAATACAGTTGTTAAATCTATTGCTTTCAAATTAACATTTTCCCTATTTTTCTCTTTCATAATATGCTTCAATTTCAACCTCATGTTGTATTGTGCATAAACAAGCTTCTCTAGTTTTTCATAGTTAAGTCGGTTACGTACTTTTGTGTGAATAAGAGCAAATCTAATCCAATTTCTTTCACACCCACTAGATGAACTTGTCTGTGACAATACTTTTAATGCAATCTTTCTCAAATTTGGAGCATCCGTTCCATACAAAAACCACCATTTCAGCTGTGAAAAATATATTACTATTATACCATTAACTAAAAATTGTATTAATGAAATAAAGTTATTAAATAAGATCAAGTTACCTGGATCCATTTTTTCTCTTCCTTTAACAGCTAGTCGACTTGAAATCCATACATGGCCTCTCGAAAAATTTTAACTTTTTAGCAAATAAATTGTTAATTCTCAATAGTAACAAGTATAGATAAAATTCAATGCTATTGAACATTTCTTATTACCTCTGCTAGTGCATGAGAAACTATTGTACTGCTTGGTTAGATTTTATTAACCACATCTTTAAGTGCATTTATCAACTCTAGTTGATCCCCAATATTTTCACTATATTAGTATGCGGGATTCAAGTATAGGCTATTTTGTTTTAAAAAAATGAAAATATAACACAAGTTAGAGGTATGTTTAGAATATCAAGTCATAAGCAAAATAATACATAACTAGAATATATATTCATCGCTTACCTGCTATGTGAATACGAGATATTATTTGCTTCCGATAGCGTTCATCAATAACATCAATGTACTTTTTACAAGAATTTGGGGCAATTTCTTATATTTTTTCTTTTGCTTTTATCACTACTGCATATACATATAGCATAGTTGCTAATTTCTCCCCATCAACCATTCTCAGTACTTTTGCAATTGGAGCATGTATGCTAACAATTGTTTTAGTTATTTCTCACAACTTTGAATCCATAAGAGTTTGGCAAACTTTCTTCCCAATTGAATCCTTACTAGAAGCACTCATTGCCCATTAATCTGAAGTCATCATTCTTTGTAAGCCATTCTTATGTTGTAGAAGACTTTCAAGAGTAATATAATTTGTGACAAATCTTGTTTGAGTTGGCCGTATCAATTCACTTGTGCAATGTTGCCTCATTAAATGAAGAAATTTTCTATGATTGTAAATGAAATTTGTATACTTCTTTGCTTGCTCTAGAATAGGTGAAACACTTTTGAATTTCGCAAAGTCGTGTATTACTAAATCAAGAGAATGTGCAGCATACAATGTTCAATATAAATGTGGTCTTCAACCCATCAATAACTCTGCAGCCCTTTTGTAAGAAGATTGATTATCTGTGATGATTTGAACTACATATTTTTCACCAATCTCTTGAACAACCTCATTCATCAACTGGAAAAGATAATTAGCATCCTTGTCAATCCCCATTGTATTTACTGATTTGTGAAAAATTGTCTTACCATCACAATAAATCAAAAAGTTTTTTTATTGACAAATAGGTTATAGATGTCCATCCATCACATATTAGAGTCACTCCATAAACCTCCAATTTCTTTTTAAATTCATCAATATATTCCTTCAATTCCTCTAGCTCATCCTTCAAAATAGGACCATCGATTTCATAAGGAGTTGGCCCTTCAACTCTAACCCCTGCACGTGCAATTTCATCAATCATACACTAATAATATGACTCTTGTGCTTTGTTAGGAGTAATATTTTGATAAATAAAGAATTTTTCAATAGCATGCTTTGCTGACTTTGCCCACTTTTTTGGATTCCAAATGTTTTTCAACTTTTGTTGGTAAACATCTTGTTGCCTATATATGCTTGGATCTATCTCTTCTCTGCTTGGGCCTTTTTCTCTCCTAGTAAACTTTCCAAAAACTTTTTTCACACTCTGAATGCGACTTAAATTTCGAGTTTGTATAAGCTCCATCCTTGGATGTGGAACTTGCCTATATCTTTGTTCTGCCATATATATATATATATATATCATGTATTGATAAATTCGTTGCATATTGAAGATCTTGTCTTTCCTGTATGCTCATCTCATCATCTGTGTCATCAATATCTTCTTCTCTAATCCCTGCTCTTCTCCTTGTCCTGCTTATTAAATTTTCTCTCATCTCACCTCTTATTTCTTTCATTTTTTCATTCTCTTGTTTCTTCTCTCTCAAGTGCAATCTCACTTGTTTAGAAATTTTCACAGGACATTTTTCACACTTTGCCATATTTGGATAGCCTCCAGCTAAATGCTGTTTGCCTCGAGCTATACCTCCTACCTTAATTTGCTTTTCACAAAAATTCCAAATTACTTGTTGACGATTATCACCTATTCTTTCAAAATACAACCATCCAATATCATTAGCCTTGTTTTTTTTTGGATCGTGGCTCTTCAATAGCTAGTTGTTTACCTTTTGAGGAAGAAGAAACCGTCTCTTATTTTTAACTATAAAAATATAAACATGTAATCTAATTAAATTATACTAAAAATTTAAATAAATTAAATTGATAGAAAAAAATAATTAAAAAAAATGTATTTTCTAATTAAGTCATATTTACTGATGTTATAGGATAATGAATTTAAAAATTATTTTATAAATAATTCATGTCTACTAATGTTCTAAGTTAATGAACATATATAAATAATTTATATCTATTGTTTTTTTCACTATTTTAAAAATTAAACTAACTATAAAATAAAAACCTCATTGTTTATGCTATCTATAAATAAATACTAATAATTTCAAGTTTAAATAAATTATATAATAAAAAAATAGATAATAATTGAAATTTAAAAAAAAAATCCAATTAATTCATATTTACAAATGTTACAAGTTAATGACATAAAAATTATTTTCTAACTTATTCATATTTACTAATATTCTAAGTTAATAAACATATATAAACAAATATCTATTAAGTTTTTTCACTATTTCAACAATTAAACTAACTTTAAAATAAAAAGCCCAATATATATATTTTGATATATACATATGAATTTATTGTCAAAACAAGGAAAAGAAAAAGAAAAAGTAAAAAAAATTGATTAACAAATTATATTAAATTATTATGTTATATTATATAGAAACAATAACAAATTTTGATAATAATAAGAAATTATTATGTTATATTATATAGAAACAATAACAAATTTTAAGCCCAACCTAGCCCAATATACTAATTACAAAAACAGAAAAAAAAAAATGCACAATTTATACGCACGCAGCGTCGCAGCCCTTCTCTCCTCTTCTCTCCAGCAACACTTTCTTTGTAACTCTCTCTTCTTCAACTTCGTCTCCAACAGTCCAAACTTTACACTTGATCGTCTCTAGCTCCTGCAAGAGAATTGCCTCTCTCACTCCTGTGAAATGCGAACTTGCTCTCCCATCCTCTTCTTCAAAGATAGATGACTGTCTATTCGTTCAATTATCTACTGCCTTTTTTTTGTTCAAATTTGTCTGGTTTTGCTTTTTCTTTTTCTTCCCCTTTTCGTACTTACAAACCTGCAATTTTGAAATTTTGGTACTCTTGTGTCGATTCGTTTCAGTTAGAAACGGTGAAAATGGCTCCGTTTCCACTGAAACTACAAGCTTTCGTTTTTGTATATGTGATTCGTTTCTATGTGTGTGGAAACGGAATCAATTAGCCTGAAATGGGCAAATTGACACGAAGTTTTGTTCCTTGTTAATGATTTAAGTGACAAATTGTGAGATTTTTTTTATAGATAATATTTTATTATTTAAATATAAAATGATTTATCAATTGTTATTGTTAATGAATTATATAAAACACGAATTATTTAAATTCTTACATAAGTATGATTTTTTTTTTTTAAGTATCAGCCTAAATTCATTATAATAATTTGTTGATTTCACTAGTTTAGCTCATCAAATTATAAATTTCATAACTTGGTAAATATGCTTAAATTGTATAATGTGATAAAGTTATTTAATAATATAGCCTTAGTTATAGGATTACATGAAATATGTGCTATTTGTGTTATATTTGATAGTAGTTTCTTTTATTGGTTTTGATTATATTTTGTGAAAATATGAAATTAGTAAATAGGAATTATTTTAAAATAAGATATACCAATAAATTTTCACATAGCTAGACAAATTCACAAATTCAAAAGCTCTTTTTCACATTAATGACAAAACATTAAAACTTACAAAATTACCATAGAGTAAAAATATATTATTATTAGGTTAATTATAAGTTGTACTAAACAATTTGTCGTTATTATGATTGTTTAGAAGTTCTTTTGACTTCTAATTTTAACTAATATTATATTAAATTAGTTATGTGATGGAGGTGTAATCTTAATGACATTTAAACCATATTTCAATAAAGTTAGGACTGCATCATGTTATTTCATAAAAGTATTAAAGAGTATATCATATTGTGGGAGAGCTTGATATGTCTAATTGAACTGTAGCTACTCGAGTAGCTTATTCTCTAAATTTGTGGAATTTCAGTCCTACATGATTTAAAGATGTCTCTAATTCCAATATGTAGTCATTTACCTAAAGATGTTAGTTATATAAATTAGTGTTAGAGATTTATACATGAAACACATTGCTAGGAATTGATTGGCCTAAGTGTTCTATTCACCTAAATGTGGTAGATTCGCAAAGATTGGAATAAATTCTCATAGCCGCTTTTATGTGGAGTTTTCTAAGAACATATTATGTATTCTTTCCAAAGGTGTTTACATGATGATGTGTTTGAACTTTGGATTATTATACTCATTTATGGTTTTTGAGTATTTTTTTACCCTAGTATATGTTGATTATATTTTGTATTGTTTAACTAAAATAATTCTTCTTAATATAGCAAAATTGGTCATGTACAATTATAAGACAATATATGGCATAAAAGTCTTATCTAAATTATAACTGCTAGTATAATTACATTATTAATATTATAACGCACGTCATAATATCTCATTATAATTGTAATATCTTCACAATTAATTTATTTAATATCATAACTGCCTTATTTTATCACTATATAAAGGGCGATAACTTTCAAGAAAAGACAATGTTATATTCTCTTATTTACTCCTTAAAAACATATTTTCATATTATATTCCTAACTTTAGCATGGAGCAATCCTTGGAGATTTAGCCCTAAATCTCTGTTTTTTATATCGGAGTAATTACGTTGATCAACTAACAATTAACATGTGGGGTGGACAAATTTCGCTTTAACATTAGTACTGTCTATGAGAAAATTATTTGATTTGGGTTTTCTAATAACTACAAAATTTTATTCATTTTGGCATTGTATCAATTGAAGTATCTTGATTACATGCTTTAGTTATATATTCCCTCATAAACAAAAATATTACGTAACAATTGATACTCATATGTTAAGGAAGAACAATATAGAACATAAAATCTTAAACATAATCAAATCAAATGCTCTGACTTGTACAGATTATCTACTATTTTGTATTTTCCTACATATTATTTATATTTCATTAATTACCACTTTAATGCTCATGAAAATGAAAAAATGTTAATGTGTATTATATTATACCCACAAATGAGGTTGAATGTCAAATTCTTAAATTTGAATATAATGTCTCTTAATTTTATATTAAATTGCCTCTCTAATTTATTTCTCATACCAAAAAAAAAAAAAAAAATAATAATAATAATGATAAAAAATAAGGTATCTCTTAAATTAACATTTTATTACTTATTAAATTTGTTTTGAACTCCATTAATTGGCTATATAAATTGTCATTAAAAAATATGTTTCTTATAACTAAAAATACAAATTAAAATCTCTACTTACTGATCATTAATAAATGCTCTTAAGTTCATATTATATTCTTATAGTTGCAAATAAGATTAATATAGTATTTATATTTTGCCTTATGATTGTAAGTACAAATATTTCTTGAATTTGTATTTTGTTTTCAAATTCTTAAATTTGTATTATGTTTCTTATAAATGCAAATATGAATTAAACTTTCTACTTATTGGTTGTTAATGTGATTTAAATATCATAAAATCATGACTGCTTACTTAAAATTATTTAATTATAGTCAATTATTGACCATTTACAATCTATTACATATTTTATAAATGTTGATTTCTTGTTATAATGATTTATATATATTATATAATTGCCTTGTCAATTGTTACACCCATCACAAAGAAATTACTGGCCGAAAAAATGGATAGCCAAATTTTTGTGACCCTGACTGCAAAACAAAGAAACAAATAGCACTCTTGATTAAACCAAAAAATAAAAGTAAATTTTATAAAACATAAGTTAATTATAAAAGTTTGTTTACTAAAAATCATTTAAATACCAAATCTCACAATTCAAACTTCATAAACCAAGTCTTAAAGTGATTGCAAACTCTTCAGTCCATGGTTTAAAGTAGGTAATCTAGAAAGAATATCTTGCCCCCAATATCTTGGCAAGTCCATCATCGGTCGTTGACATTTACAGAGAGTGGTAAGTCCCATGGATTTAGTGAGTAAAAATGTGTCCATATGTTACCAACATCACTCAATGCAAGTATATAATATATAGTCAATTAATATCAACATATCATAAATTTCAAAATAACTAAGATTATACATACACAATTATGGAAAATATAAAACTTGACAAGCACAGTTCAAATAGTATTATGTACAATCCAATCGAAATAATAAAAGCATACAAAGAGCGTATAGAGTAATTCAGCCCTGCACAATAGATACCTCCCCCAACCGGCATTTTGCGTTTGCACAACAAATTAATTCATCATACTTCCATCCCACTAGGGCTGAGCAATCAAATTTTTTTTAAACGCTTATCAAAATCATAATATCTCAGCATATTCTAAGTATACCCAGATTTTATTTCGGAGGTAAAAATCATTTTTATGACCCTTATCAATTACAAATAAAAACACACATCAACATAATTCACTTAAGTCAATCATAGCAATATAATAATTGTTTACCATTATATAGTATATATATATATATATAAATACATCAAAACTACAAAACACACTAATTTAGTAACCACAGAGTAGCAGTTAACTATTCAACTTTTATCGATTCTACTCATCAAAATATTACTATTTCAAAAAGGATATATGTAGAAATTTTGCTCTCTTGGAACCTTAACTTAGTTAAATTACTTATGTTAGACTAAAAGTAGTAATCTTTTTAATTAAGTGAAATATGGGAAATTCATTTTAGTTAATTAAGAATTAATAGTAAAATCATATGGGCATGAGAATAGGATTCCTTGAAATTTAAGGGTATAAATATTGGAAGTTAAGAATTCAAATCTTGGCGAATAAATAATTGAAAGCGAAGTTGATGTTAGGAATTGGGAATTTACAATCTATGTATAATAATTTAGGATTTGTAATTTCTTAGTTTAACAAAATTGTTGAGAATTCCTTTTAATTTAATTAAAAAAGTAAAATTAGTAGTGAGTTAGGAATCATGACATTTAATTAGGCTAAGTTGGAATCAAAGAATTAGAATTTTATATGAGTTGAAGTAGTTAATTTTACTTTAAAAATCTATTATTTAGAATATTCATATAAAACCTCAAGATCAATTGATTCTTAGACAAGTATATCAATAGAAGTTAAATGTAAGAGTTTTATGGAATTAAATAATGAAGATGATGAAAATAGTTATTTCAAGTTCTAATTGAGTTTAAACATAAGAGTATAATTTGAATTTCATAGTAAAACATGAACAAAGTAGAGTAGATAATTGATAAAGGATTCCTTAATATAAGTATAGATATATATACACGTATTCAAGGAACATAAATATATCTTTAATACATTCAATAAAAAGGTTTAAAGAAATTAATCTTTGAGTTTGATGTTAAGGGTGTAAACATGTATGATTATGAAAATTTAAATTTAATTATAAATAGTTACATAAAATAATACATGATTTTATGATTTTCAGTTTTCGATCATATCGAGAATACTTTGATATCGTCGTAGTCCAGACAGAATGACAGGTCTCGTTCTTGAACCCTATGAGCAAACTACGTACACTTTAGTTGCTAGATAGTTATATGAAATGAATCATGTGAATTTGACTAATGAATTTATGTTTGTATTTAATATTGTTTGTGGTTGATAAGGGCCAACAAAGTGAAATTTTCTGAGAAATAATTTTTATTTCTGAAAGTAAAATCTAGGGTACACCTAGGATCTTTTGATTTGAAACTCAAAACTATTTTGATACTTGATAAATGTTTTAAAAGCAGAGTGCTCAGTCTTGGTGGAATGGATTATGTATGGAGATTAATATGTTGTGCAGGTGCGTAAATGCCCGGTAAGGGGTGATACTGTTGTGTGGAGTTGAGTTACTCGTTGGCCCTTTATGTACTTTGTATGCTTTGATTGCATTGTTTGAAATGGTAAGCTGTGGATGTTTGAATTTGACTTATATATATCACGGAACATGTGAATCATGACTTTATTACGATTACTACATGAGATTAAATAAGGATATGTGTTATTATGTCTTGATTGATGCTGGTACCCTCAGGGTATGACTTTGCTTACTGAGTCCTTGTGACTCACACATTTTTCTGTTATTTTTCTTAGTATCAGGAAAACACAGTTCGCTGTGTCAGGATTTGATACTTGCCGATTCTATTGCGGCAAGGTATATCTCGGAGTTACATACTTGAAGCTGATAGGGCAACACTTGCAGTCATTTTAGATATCATGCATTGTTGTGTATATTAAGTTAACTGTGGTAACTTAATGTATTGTTAGAAGCATAGCTGCTTTGAATACTTTGATATTATGTTTTACTAGTGAATGGTACCAGGTTATAATTGTATGTGCTGTTGGGCATGTTCCACCTTACGGGAAACTCCTATCAAATTTTCAGTAAATGTTATGTATTCAATAACAAGTCTATGTTTTTAATTTAACTCAGTAAAATTTTCTTGGTTTTAATATAATTATTCAAAATTCATTTGTATTTAGTCATTATGGATTCAAGGGTTACAAAGGTTTGGTTATTTATTCCTTCAGCTAGTCATACTTTTATTTATTGGTGTGACAGTTATTTTTTCATTATTGCCCCACTAAAATCTTAATAGAACAAATTGTCCCCACAAATTTAGATAAAAAATACAAAAAGTTATATAATTATCTAATTGAGATTTCATTTACATTTAAATTTATTGTCTACAAATATAATTTATTTTCTTTTAAAAGTTTATAAATTAGTTGTTTATATAATTATAATGGAATTCAATTCAATAATTTCCCAAATCACCACAAAATTTTCAAATATGTATTTTGATGGACAAAAAAAGAAAATCATATTTATTATGTATTTTGATGTGAATCATTTTACTCTATTATTATACAAAATTATATATATATATAAAAGTAGCTTAAAGGAATAATCTTTTGATTTCCTTAAATACTTTTATGAGATTTTATAATTATAGTTATGAGCTTTTACAATTACATAGTTATTTTTAGTTGTTATTTTGCTACAAATAAAGTAAATTTTTTTAAATTTTTTTTTTCTCCATTTTAATATCAATAGAATTGTAATTGTTTTAGGACTATTAATTTCTTTTTTATTAATTCTTTTTAAATTTAATAAATATATAATTTTTTTGATAATTATATATCAATAGTAATTACAATTAACTTTCTCAATTTTTTTTTAATAAGTTCCTAATAATCATAATTTTTTAAGTACTTCTCAAATTTATGAATTAAAATTTTAAGTAATTACTATAAATTAAAAGAAATATTAAGTGTGTTTTCATGATTATAATATTATTGTTTTAAATTATTTTTATATTTTTTTTCAATAATTATATGTCAATAGTAGTTAAGATTGAATTTTTCTATTTTTTTGGTTTGATAGGATTCTAATAATTATGTTGTTTTCAATAATTATATGTCAATAGTAGTTAAGATTGAATTATTCTATTTTTTTGGTTTAATAGGATTTTAATAATTATAATATTTTTTTTAGTTCTTCTCAAATTTGTGAATTTTTTTTAAATACTATGAATTAAAAAAAAATAAAATTAAGAGTATAGTTTTTATAATTATAAATATTATTGTTTGAACTTTTAATTCATCTCCCATCTTAAGAATTAAAAAATATATATATAAACTTATGAATTTTTTTAAAATTTATCTATTTTTTTATGACATAAAAGTGGTTTAGTAGAAGAAATTTTATTTTCTTAAATACCCCTATATGTTTTTACTATGATGTAAATACTTTTTAGTTATTGTTTTGCTTCAAATATAATATTTATTTTATTTTATTATTTTATTTCTTTTCTAATTCTTTTTCATTTTGATATTAATAGAATTGTGATTGTTTTATTACTATTGATATTTTTTTGGTCATAATTCTTTTCAATATTAATAGGATATATAATAAACAAAATTCAACCACAACTTAAATGTCACGAAAAAACTAGTATATATATATATATATTATGGGTGTAAGGGGGATTTTTAATCGGTACACTTCACCTTTGTTTTTATTTATATCATATATATAAAAGTGGCTTAAGGGAAGAATCATTGATTCTCTTCAATACCCTTATGAGTTTTTATAATTACATTTATGAGCTTTTAAAATTACATAGTTATTTTGCTTCAAATAAACTATTCTTTGTTCTAATTTTTCTCCATTTTAGTATCAATAAGATTGCAATTGTTTTAGGACTATTAATTTCTTTTTTATTAACTCCTTTTAATCATAATAAATTTATAATTTTTGATAATTATATATTAATAGTAATTACGATTAACTTTCTCAATTTCTTTTGTTTAATAAGTTCCTAATAATTATAATTTTTAAGTTTTTCTCAAATTTATGAATTAAAATTTTAAGAAATTAGTCAAATTACTATAGATTAAAAGAAATATTAGGTGTGTTTTCATGATTATATGTCAATAATAGTTAAGATTGAATTCTTCTATTTTTTTGGTTTAATAAGATTTTAATAATTATAATATTTTTTAGTTCTGCTAAAATTTGTGATTTTTTTTTAAATACTATGAATTAAAAAAAACTATTAAGAGTATAGTTTTATAATTATAAATATTATTTTTTTAACTTTTAATTCATCTCCCATAATAAGAATTAATATATATATATATATATATATATATATATATATATATATATATATATATATATTTATATAGAGGGCGAGCCTTGGTGCAACGGTAAAGTTGTTCCTTTGGTGACCTGTAGGTCACGGGTTTGAGGCGTGGAAACAGCCTCTTAGCAGAAATGTAAGGGAAAGACTGCGTACATGTGCGCCCACCCTCCTCCTACCCCCGCAATAGCCGAGGAGCACTTTGTGCACCGGGTGAGTCCTTTTTTTTTTATATATATTTATATTTATATATATATAAATTTATGAATTTTTTTAAATTTATCTATTTGTTTATGATATAAAAGTGGTTTAAGTAGAAGAAATTTTATTTTCTTAAATACCCCTATGAGTTTTTACTATGACATAAATATTTTTTATGTTATAACCTGATATCATAAAGTCAAATTTTAAATATAATTGTCATAACTTAGTACGTTAGTATCCTGTTGCAAACATCTTGGGTGAAATTTTTTTTAGTGTGAAATATAATGTAACTAAAGAAAACTAAACTAGATAAATATCTATGGATATATAAGTAAAAGAAAAAAAAAAGATAAATAAATTAAAAAATTTGTACACCACAAATTAAATTTTTAACTTTTGACTATAGAATTTTTTTTTCTTTCTTTCCTCCCTTACTTGGAGCATCGCCTCACTTCCTTGTGGTCTTGCTGAGCTCCTCTGATTTCGGCTCTAGTGAAACTGCCCATGGCTCTTCTTCTTTCAGCTTAAGAAATCTTGATTTTTCTTCTTGCTCAAGTTCAAGGTAAAATAAAAACTCTCCTTCCTTCTTCTTTCATTTGACCATGAGTGAATCTTTTCTTTCTTGTTGAGTTGCAGCCTTGTTAGCTGTTGAGATGGCTACTTTGCTTTGGGTAGACAGCTGTGAAACTAGTTCATCCATGGGGAGTGTTGAGCCACCATGAGCTTTAAAGCTCTTTAGGAGTTGCTTCTAGATAAATAAGTAGGTGTGTGTGATGTTTTAGACCAAAAATTCCAACCATTTGTGTGAATTACTTTCCCTGTCCATGAGTGCTAAAAGTAGTGGTGTGTGTAGGGTGTATGAGTGTTGAAATTTGGGGCTATAAGTTGATGTGATAGAGGTTGTTACTATGTTCTATTTTGGTTTGTTGAAGCTGTGAAGGAGAAAAGCTTATCAACCATCTATGCCTTGTCCCATAACAATTTTCATTGGCCATCCTCCATGCTATCATATGGGTATCATGAAAAGAGGCAACTAATATGCTCGCATACATGTTATGAAGTTGTGGGGGTTTAAACTATTCCTTATTTCAAGCGTTAAAAAGGGCAATCTTGAGAATTAAGTTTGATTTTAAGGTGTTATTATTACAAGTGTAATAGGTGCATAATGTCACACCACTCACGTATACATGATTGGTCGGATGATTGGATAACCAAATCTCCGTAACCCTAACTTCAAAACAAAGTAACAAACATGACTCTTGACCCAACTAAAAAATAAAAGTAACTTTTCTAAAATAGAATCACTGTAAAATTTATTTCCTAAAACAATTAACAATTTACTAAAAAATTTGACAGAAATTCCCTGTAATATGGAACATGCCTCAAAATACAAACACGTTAGTTCATGGGTTCACATAACAATAACACAAAGGCAACAAGGAGCTTCGCTCCAACCACGTCATAAACAAGACAAATAATTAGACTATTACATCATATGGAATTAGACACCCCACAATCCTAGAGTGACTGCAAACTTTCATATTTGGCTTCAAGTTTGAAATCCTGGAAAATACCTTGTCATACTTTGTCTACAGGTCATTAGCTCGACGATGCCACATATAGAACTCTTGTTACTAAAAAAAATCCACAAGAGTGGGACGAGTCTTACGGACTCCGTGAGTGAAAAACTATACCCAAAAGATACTAGCATCACTCAACACAAGTATATAACATATATATAATAACATTATGACTTAATTTAAAATACACGTATATATTTGTAATTGTTGTAAATACACAACTTATATGATTCATAGAATCACAAATTAATCAAAGCAATCACAACATACAAAGCAAACAAAGGGCCAACGAGTAATTCAGCCCCGCATAACAGTATCACCTCCTCACCGGGCATTTACTTGCCTGCACAACAGATTAATCTTCGTACATAATCCATCCCATTGGGGCTGAGCACTCAAACCTTTCAAAACATTTATCAGAATCAGAATATCTCATAGTTTCAAATCAACATATCCTAGGTACATTTGGATTTTTAATTTCAGAGATAAAATCATTTTTTCATAAAAACTTTACTTTATTGGCCCTTATCAATTACAACCAATATTAAACAAACATAAATCAAATACATCACTGAAATACTATACTTTCTTATTTTCTATATATCACGTATATTCAAGTGCACATTTAATCATATATAATAATCTAGCCCCTAAAGACAGCAATTGACCACTCACTGGTTTACAAATCTTGTTCATCATTTTGTCTTGCGCTCACGTATGTCATCAGGCCCACAAAAGGGTCCAGAACTGAAATTCATAATTCCAAATGATATTCAATTCATAAATGTTATCGTTAAAATCTTTTAATTACTAAGCTTATATACATACCAACTTATATAAGTCTCTTTTGAAAGTTATATATTAAGCTATTACATGTTAAGTAGTATGAATTATACTTTATATAGTAAGGTTAATAATGAAAAGACATTTTAAATATCTTGACAATGCATATGGTAGAAGAAACTATTAGAAATGATAGAAAAACACTAGTGAGTTAAAAATATTGAAACTGTCTAAACTTGGGATTTAGACCAGTTTTTACTCTAATAGTCATATTTTTCCTTAGAAAGTTGCAAATCTAGTTTCATAAAATTTATTAAATACTAGACACATGTAGCTTTATAATGGTATATCATTTAAAAATTTTAGATTTATATATCAATACAGTTTATTCTTTGAAGTTACATCAAAGTCTGTAAAACGCAAGATTTTGACAATTCTGACTTTATCTTAATTATTTGAACATAACTTTTTCTAGGAAAAAGAAATTTCAATTCCGTTTGTTAGATTTATTAATAGGCAAGTATCTCTTTCTAGATAGGTATCATATGTATTATTTAGATGTGTATATTAATACAGTTAATTATCTAAAATTTATACTTCAATAGTCATGTAAATATTCTACACATTCTTTGCTTTTACTTTGTCTTCCTGACTACCACTGTAAATAATAATATATTATTATTATTTCCATATCAGTTTTTGTGTTCCCTTGTTTCTTATTTCTTGTGTTTGGTCTATTGGGAATCAATTTCCTTTGAATTTTACATGAAAGTTTTGAATTTGATTTTCTTCAAGATGATGCATAATATTGATATTATATTTCACAAGGTATTCTTCCTTCTTATTAGCCATTAGCTGCTTAGTGTTATTTGCTAGCAGTTTTGATTTACTTATATGCTTCTCTTTACTGAAATGACTTATTATTTTGGTCTTAGATTTATGGGTGCTTTTAGTATCGTTGAATTTTCTAGTATTTAATCTTCAAAAATTAAGAGGAGCTTAGTTTCAATAGAGGTTTAGAAGGGAATTACAGAGAGCAAAACAGAGAAAAAAAGAAAAGAAAAGAAAGAAACGAAAAGATTCCCAGAGAGAAACTCTTATTAAAAGTCAAGATAAGCAAAACAGAATTGAAAGTAAGCCATATGAAGGCTCTCGATTGAAAAAAAAATTACCACAGGAATGCATGAATTCGGTGAGCAATTTGCTACATAAGTCAATTCCTCTATCAAGTTCTCGACCAAGACATGCATTTACTTGATAGACTATATATAAAGATATGTTACATAATCACATATTTTAGCAGGTATAGGCATGATAACAAGTGCATGGTAGTGAACAATAATATCAAGAGATAATAAATAAGGCTTCTAAAGCCGTTTCTTTTATCACAAGGGCTGGAACTTTCAAATATGAAGAGAACCTAAGGGATACGACAGAGAAGGACAATTCTAACTATCTAAGTGTTTAATATAGTAAAATGACATCCAATGAGAGTATGCCACGTGGCGGTTGCCTATCACTTGCTAACTTGAACAGTTTCGGTGGCCCGTGCTAGTGCTCTTCTACTCTATATATACATGTTATGTTCGTCAAGAGGGTAAGAAAAACCAAAGGTGAAAGTCTTTTTAAGTTACCTCTCCTCTTCTTACCATTTACTGAGCTCTCCCCTTTCTGACTTACTCATCGGAGGATCTTAGGAGTTCACCCTAGACTCGGCTCCCGTCCTCTATTTTGTAGGACACGAGAACGCCAGGAATCCAGGTCGCCAGGTCGCCACGACAAGTTAAAACACTCCAGCCACAAAAGATCATCCAAAGGCTACTTTGAGACCATTTATTCCCGTAACCCGTGCAGGTTTACTTTGACATTAACATTGGCGCCGTCTGTGGGAAGCTATTTGATTTAGCTTATCAACTTATAACCGACATGGAAAACAGAGAAGAAGAGTTTGAGGAGCAACGTAGGTCGGGAATGGGAAAGGGCGTAGAAGCTAGATCACTTCCTATTCCCACCATAGACCCTGACACTCCGGTTACTCAGAAGCAATACGCTGAGATTATGACCGCCTTAGGAGAAATCTCGGCTACGCGAGTTGATAAGTCGCCCCCTAGGGCCCTGTGGAGAATTCAATTCGAAGATTTGGTTGAAAGCTCAGGGAGCGGCCGAATGGCAGAAGTTAGGGCGGAACCAAGGGTCGAATACCCCGCAGATCACACAGAAGCTCGTCATCCTTTTACAAAAAGTGTAACTGACTGCCTTATCCCTCAAGGGGTTAAAATCCCGGCTTTGGAGCAATATCATGGAACCTCAAATCTTGATGATTTCGTGATCGGGTTTGAATCTTTCATGCTATTGTATGGCGTTCCCGATCAGGTGATGTGCAAGGCTTTCGGCTCTACTTTAAAAGGCAGCGCGAGATAGTGGTTTGCCCAACTTAAACAGGATTCCATTCACTCTTTTGGACAATTGGTTTCTCAATTCAGACGTCATTTTATGACGAATAGAAGGCACAAGAAGGACGCCACTTATCTTTTGTCTCTTAAGTAGGGTGACGAGGAGCCCCTTAAAGAGTTCGTAGGACGTTTTAATTGTGATGCTTTGGAAGTGGAGGATGTAAATCCCCAAGTAGTGATAGTCGCTTTGATAGCCGGCCTGAAGAAATCTAAGTTTAGGAACAGTTTAAACAGAAGAACGCCGAAGACTTTGGAAAAGTTCATGAAGTGAGAGGAGGAGTATATCAATCAAGAGGAATCAGATTGGGATCTGGTAGCATCTTCATACCAGCCTCCCAAAAGGCAACGCTCAGCCCGAACTTCGTGATGCTCTAACAGGTCACCAAAGGAAGCATAGAGGAAGGAGGGATAGGAGAAAGCAAACACCTACTCGCCGAAAATATGACAATTATAGGTAGCTGAATAATACCTGATCAGCGGTTATTTTGGTTGTCCAATCAAGAGGGGTTCAAAAATTTCCTCCAACCCTGAAACTAGGAAATAAAAATGGTGACAACTCCAAGTTTTGCTTAATTCAAAGAAGCCCGAGACATGATACCGAGGATTATTTTACGCTGAAAGACGAAATAGAGAATTTGATCAAGAGAGGTTGTTTGACCAAGTTCGTTCAGCGAGAGGGGGCCAGAAGGGCACACTAAGATGTCAGGTCTCTTGGCGAGCACTCTTCTCGCAGTTTTGAGTAACCCGGATATAACAGAAAAAGTGTAGACAATAACAGAAGACCTTCAAGGTCTCTTGAGGACAGGGGGAATGTAGTGAGCATCATACACATGATTGTCGGTGGATTTTTGCCAGCGGGTAGGACGTCGTCGGAAAGGAAGCAGTATACAAGGAGGCCACTATCGGTGGAGTTGCGGCCTAAGAAGTCTAGAGAAGAGCGTCCCTCCGGAGTCATAACTTTTTTTGATGAGGATCTGCGGGGGATCGAGAGTCCTCACAAAGACGCTCTGATTGTGTCCACAAAGATCGCCAATTATCAGGTGCAGAGAGTCCTGATTGACAATGGGAGCTCGGCTGACATTATGTACTCGAAATGCTTTGATCAAATTGGAATCTCAAGGCAAACACTGAAGCCGTTTAAAGGATCGCTGGTGGGATTCATGGAATATGAATGGGCAAGCGGATGAGCTCTCTAAGCTCCACGGATGTGATAAGATGAAGGCTCGAATCTATACTTTGAAAAGACCGATTTATGAAGAGTCTAAAACTTTAGGCTGTCGGAACGTCGGGTCGATCATGGATGACTCCTCTAGTAGATTATATTCAATCGGACGGGCTCCCTTCAGATACAGTGGAAGCAAAAGTTGTCAAAAGAAGAGCTGCAAGATATTGCATGATACAGGACCGTTTGTACAGGAGGTCCTATACTCGCCCGTATTTGAAATGCCTGTCCGAGGAAGAGTCAGAATATGTATTAGACGAAGTGCATAGGGGTGTTTGTGGAGCACTTATAGGTTATAGAGCTCTGGCGCAGAAAGTTTTGAGAACGGGATATTTTTGGCCTACCTTTCAGGAAGATGCCAAGTTGTGGGTGAAGAAGTGTGACAATTGCCAGAAGTCGGCTAGGATGCCAAGGTTACCCCCGAACAGACTAACATCCTTCATCAGCCCTTGGCCCTTTGCTATATGGGGTTTGGATATTCTAGGACCTTTTCCTGGGGGAAGAATGGGAAAGGTGAAAAAGTTCATTTTGGTAACTTGTGATTACTTTACCAAATGGGCTGAAGCAAAGCTGACGACCTCAATCAATGCCAAAACCGTAGATAAGTTCTTTTGGAAACACATAATCTATCATTTTGGAATACCAAAAGCCATAGTTACTGACCATGGAAGGCAGTTTGATTGCCGACCTACTAAATCCTGGTACTCAGAACTGGGAATTGACTTACGTTTTTCGTTGGTAGCCTACCCTCAGGCCAACGGCCAGGTAGAAGCTGTTTATAAGGTACCCCTGGAAGAATTAAAGAAAAAGGTAGATCTGTTATAACCATCCTAAATCAATAACGTAAAAGCGAGTTCTAGACATAATGTGTAAATTAGAGTTATAAAATAAATAAATTAAATCAATCACTATACAATTAAACATGTTATAACCAATATTCAAATTTGAAACTTGAATAATTTAATATATGTTTTGACCAAAAAAAAAAAAAAAAAGAGCAAGTATAGATAAAATAATACATACAAGTAATTTCGACTTACTTGATTGTGATCTTGATTTTTTTTCATGTAATTTTATTGATAAATAAAATTAATGTATAAATACAATAAATTAGTACACACATATATATATATAGTTGGAGTCATACATCTCCTATTTCTTACATTGACTTTATTTTATTGATATTTATTTTATTCCTATTATATTTCTACCAATTGATTCCTTCACGTTTTCTTTGAATCACTTCTTTTCTACCCTTTTTTTTAATCTTTGTTGTTGTCCACCACCTTGGAGTTCTTTGTCCCCTGCTTCCTGAAAGTTCTAGGAGGCCCTGTTTTGTTGGTTCCCCTCTGGCGGTGAACCCCACTTCTCCTACTTGTGAAAGCAGCTTGTTCCTTTGTGTGTGTGTGGCGTTGCTGGTAGGTGTAGGAACTGAAAACAAGTGCAATCTAGATTCAGCAGTGGACATGGGAACTAATAGGCAGCCAAGTTCCTTCCTTTCCTTAGGTCTTTACATTGTTGTATTGCCCTCTTACCTCAAATTGGTAGAGCACCCTTCATCAACGCCAGCAGCAGTAGAGAGGCCTTAGCTTACGGAGGTGGAAGGAGCTTCTTTGTGTGTTCGTGAAGAGGATGGCACAGTTCACGACACAAGGACGCTTAAAACTTCTCTCCAATGATGAGGGAGTTTCCTTTCGGTTGGATCAAAAGGACCCATGTGACTATAAACTCAGTTCAATTCGAACCCATAAGCGAAGGTTAAGGTATATTGGTTCTAGTACTAGACTTCACTCTTCTTTATCTTCTTGGAACAATAAATCCACTCGTTACAATGCCAAGCCCGCCCCAGTGTTAGTGATGAGGCTATTTTCGACGACAATGAATCTGATTATAATGAAGAGTTTTAGAAAGATGAGTTGTCTTGTTTCAGAGGTCTGGTCTTGGATATATCATACAGGTCATTTCTCTTGCTATTTACTTATTTGGCTATTGGGTATCATAAGGAACAGAACACATAATTTAGCACCTAATTTGTTCCCATAATCAAATAAAAGTGAAGGGAGAAATCAATTGAAGATAATTGTCCCCACCCTATAACAAATCGAAATACCAATGGCTTTCAACAATTCTTAGGAGTTTCAGACATTCAGGAATTCTATATATATATTTCCTAGATGAAATGTAAATAAAAAGCACAACCCTTAATGTTTTGAAGTATAATATATGTATTAAAGGTTAGAATATGAGAAGCTAGGGAAGTTTAAATTATAAATCAAAGTCTAATAAAGTGTTGAAAAATGTGAGTTAAGTGGTTTTGAAGGGGTGCAGGAGACAGATTTCGTGGGTTACATAAATTCAGTATTTCGAGTGTCTTCGGAGCATAATTAAATTAAGAGTTCAAAATATAAAATGTAGCTTATGGTCTTGAGATATGGTTTACAAAATTTCGTAGCTTGGTTCTAAATATGTTATGAGGTATATCTGTTAGATTCCGGTTAGGTTAGGCAGGATTCGTGGTATCCTGTTTTTGGATCATGTGAGAAATTGAGTGGGTTCGTGATAGATTATAGCAAAAGTGTCTAAATAATAAATATAGATATAATTTTCTATTAATAAACCCAACAAACAGAATCGGGTTTTGTTTTTCGTAGAGAAAGTTATGTTCAATTAACTAAGGTAAGGTCAAAGTTGTCAAAAATTCAGCGTACTGCAAAATTTGATGTAACTTCAAATAATAAATTGTATTGATATACAAATCTAAAAATTACAAATGATATACTATTATAAATCTACATGTGTCTAGTATTTTATAAATTTTACGAAACTGGATTCGGAGTTTCCTAGAGAAAAATATGACCGTTAAAGTGGACATTGGTCCAAACCCTAAGTTTAGACAGTTTCAATGTTTCAAATTCACTAAGTGCTTTTTATCTTTTCTAGTGATTTCTTCTACTCTATACATTGCCAAAACATTTAAAGTGTCCCCTTTATTATTAACACTATTACACAAAGTCCAAATTACGTTAAATGACATGTAATAGTTCAACGAAAAATTTACATAAATAAGCCTATATAAATTGAGATATAAGCTTAGTAACTAAAAGATTACAACAATAATGTTTATGAACTAAATATTATTGGGGTATATGACTTTCAATTCCACATTCTAATGTGATCCTGATGAGACGCATGGACGCAAGTGTAAGTAACGAATGAAAATGGTAACAGGTGAGTGGTTAATTGTTGCCTTTAGGGGCTAGATTTGTATGTGTGATTATATGTGTATTTGAATATGCGTGATACATGGAAAGTAAGCTAGTGGAGTATTTCAGTATTTGGCTTGAATAATGTTTGCTTGATATTGGTTACTGTGTTGACATTGTTTGTGGTTAATAAGGGCCAACTCGTGAACATTTTTTGAAAAAAATGATTTTTATCTCTGAAATTAAGATCCAGGTGCACCTAGGATACCCTGATTTAAAATTATGAGAGATTATGATCCTGATAAATGTTTTTTTAAATTGAGTGCTCAGCCCCGGTGGGATGGATTGTATACGGAGATTAACTTGTTGTGCGGGCTCGTAAATGCCAGGTAGGGGGTGATAATGTTGTGCGGGGCTGGGTCACTCGTTGGCTCTTTGGTTGCTTTGTTTGATATCATTGCTCTGATAAATTTGTGATCTTGTGTATCATGTAAATTTTGAATTTATGACCGTTACAATGTATACGTGCAATGTTATTACGTATGTTATATGCTTGTGTTGTGTGACGCTAGTACCCTTTGGGTACGATTTTTCACTCACTGAGTCCGTAGGACTCACCCCTTTCTTGTGGTTATATTTTTTAGTAGCAGGATCTCAAAAGAAGTTAATCACTAATACGAGGTTTTGCTAAGGATTTGACGACAAGGTATGCCTCAGAATCTCATACTTGGAGTTAAGGATGAAAGTTTGCAGTCACTTTAGCACTGTGGGTGTGAATGTGGTATGGTGTAATCTTCTAATACCTATTTTGTTGATGGTGTGAAAGGAGCAGTGCTCCTTATTGTCTTTGTATTATGTTGAGTCTGTCGAAATTTTCAGTAAGTGTGATTTGTTATAATCAACCAACTGTTAATGTTAACTTTTGTCTTTATAATTTCTTGGTTTTACTCATTGGTCAGTGAAGAGTCAATGTCGTTTCTTTATTTGAATCAGGGTTACGGAGGTTTGGTTACCATTCCTCCGGCCGGTCATGCCTCCATTAGGGGTGTGACAAGATCAGGAATAAATTAGACTGGGAAGAACACTTACAGCAGGTTTTATGGTCATACCGCACTACATGGGAGATCGCCACTAGAGAAACGCCTTTCAACCTGACCTACGGAATGGAGGTGTTCATACCTGTGGAAATAGGGGTTTCGTCCCTTAGGGTAGAGACCTATTCTGAGGAGAGCAATGAGATCGAATAAGATCGAACCTCGATTTGCTCGATGAGGTTAGGGAGAAAGCTCGCCTTCACCAGATCGTCCATCAACAAACCACAGCCCGACACTTCAACGATAAAGTGAAATTGAGACTTCTACAAGTGGGTGATTTGGTTCTAAGACTGAATCAATTCAAGAGTGGAAGCTTGGAAGGAGAACTTCAAGGAATCGTGGGAAGGTCCGTACCAAATTTCTGACATTGTGGGTCCGGGGGCCTACAAAATCAAAACAGAAGTGGGAAAAGTTCTCTCGAATAGCTTCAATGCGAGACATTTGAATAAATATTATCGTTAATACAGGTCGCCTTGTTCTGCAAATATTTTTCTCCTTTTAGTTCTGCTTGTAACAATTAATGAAGATTGTTTTGTTTTGTTCGTTTCAACGTTGCAAATCTAAATCTTTTTCAAGCGACAATGATTTATCCCAAGTACAAGATCTCCAAACCCGGGGGTGAAAACGGTCAACATTCACCTGGTCAATCCAACGACCCTGACAGGGAACTCGACCTCCCAGTACTCACGGACCAGGCAAGCGAGGCCACCAGGTTTCCATTATGCGGTCCGAGCCTCCCCGAGTTCGCACAAGATCTCCAAACCCAAGGGCAAAAACGGTTGAGATTCACCTGGTTGATCCAACGACCCTTACAGGGAACTCGACCTCCCAGTGCTCGAGGACCAGGTAAGCGAGGTCGTCAGGTTTCCATCCTGCGGTCCGAGCCTCCGCCGAGTTCGCACAAGATCACCAAACCCGGGGGTGAAAACGGTCGATATTTACCTAGTCGATCCAACGACCTTGATAGGAACTCGACCTCCCGGTGCCCGAGGACCAAGCAAACGAGGCCACCACGTTTTCATCCTGCAATCCGAGCCTCCGTCGAGTTCGCCTGAAGGAGATGTGAGGGTCAATGAGATCCCGCTCTCTAAGGTAGATCCCGACCTAGTACACTACAGGAGACTGCTTCAAGCCTCATTAAGATAGATCGCCTGTTTATTTTAAAGTTCATTACGCAATCTTGCAATTTATAGTTTGCCAAACAATCATAATCATAATCATAAAGATGGCTTAAATGCTCAAATAATAAATATATATATATATAATAATAAGTCATTTCAATTCTCTATCCATTACAAAAATTCAAACTTCAAACAAGTGTCCTAGAACTACCGATCGCCCGAATCTGGTTGTACGACCTTAACCTCCTTGTCCGCGGCGCCCTCGTCCTTAGATCCATCTTCCTTGTCAGCTTCAGCCTCAGCGAGCATCTTCGCCAGCCTCTCCTCCTCTTCGGCTTCTTCCTCGCCAGGCCACTTCGCCTTAGAAATATCCAAAGAGGGGTTACGCTCCTTCAGCCATACTTGACAGCCGACCCACCCATTCCCGTACAGACGACTACCGTGACCATAGATCATTTTTCGACAGTCGTAAGAATTTTTGAAATTATCCACAGTTGTCCGGGCCGAACTTGAGGTACCTCCTCTTTGGATACCTCCAATTCGACCCTCAGCCAGGCGATCTCCTCGTCCTTCTCTCCCCTCAATCGGACCACCTCGGATTCAAATGTCCGGCACCGTTCAACTTCTTCTCTAAGGCGATCTGCATCCTCGTTCTGCTCATGACACTTTTCGAGCCACACTTCCACCTCGGCCCCTAAACGCAGGACTTCGGCTTGCAGTGACTCAAAGTGTTCCGAAGCAGCTCACCCTTCAGCCTCGACCTTTTCCGCTTGGATTAACCGAGCCTTCGAATTCTCATTTTCTTGAATGGTACCTAGCAGTTTGTCTGTTGAATATTTGGCGTCCTCCTGGGCTTTGTTCAGCTTTGTGTACAAGGACGCCTGGTATTGGAGGGACTGCAACCAACAATATATCACATCAATAACATTGTGCAAAATGTGCCACAAACATTACAAGTCATAAAGGTCGCCCGTACTTGCACGCCGGCAGACAGCCCGGTAATAAATGCGCTCTCTAGCTGAAGATGGTCTATCAGAGCCGCGTCCGCGGGCAAGGTACTCCCTCTTGCTAAGGCATAGGCCGCACTAGGGATATTGCTGATATAGGCACCCTCTGGGATGCCCAGGAAAACGTGCGCCTGAACCTTGGCTAGCGAAAAGCCGTCTGGGCCGGTTTGCTCCTTCGAGGAGGGCTCCGCCCTTGCCCTCTTTTGCGAGTGACCTGATTTGGGACGAGGTGGCATCCTCTCGTGGTTGTCTGTACGGATTGTATTCAAGGGCAGCACGCCCTTAGTCAACTCTATCCGAGGACTCTTCCTGAGCCTGGGGAAAGGAGGACACTTCGGCAGTGTCTCTTTGGGAGGCTGAGCTAGGTTTTGACCTTTTGGGCGCTCTCCCACACTTCTTCACCGGCCTTTTTCCCTTGCTCGAAACTTTTTCAGCTCTCTCTCTTAGGGCCTCAAGAAGCCGCCTGGTTGCTGCCCTCACTTCGGCGGCCTCCTGTTCATGTGTCAGACCCATATCTACAAAGCAAGAAGTCAAAGGATCAGTAGCAATAAATGATCAATATCATTCAATAAAAGCACGACGTTGCGCGGTGCGAACCAAAATCTAGCTCGGATAAACCCGTCCTCGCCAGGACCGGGCTGGAAGTAAAAAATGTAGTGTCAAAAAGCCCGTCCTTTTGAAACTTCTTGTACGTGATGATTTTATAGTACTTCTTGTACTATACTCGAGTCATCATTGGAGGTCTCCTGAGCTTCCAGGTTCGTAAAACCCCCAATTGGTGCAGTAAACTTGTGAGGCGATGAGCCTCAACCAAGAAGTACCAGGATTTCCACTCCTTGTTGTTGTCGAGTTGTACTCGGTACATGTCGAACTTGGCCGAAAAATATACCCACCCCCGACGTGTTCTTAATTTGATGAAGATGCCTGAACATTGTCAAGGACAGGCGAATTTGCAAAGTGTGACAGACGCCGATGAAGGTTATCAGAAATTGCCATCCGTTAGAAGTGATCTGAGCTGGATAGATACCGAGGGCGTTCAACACTTTGACAATAAAAGGGTGGAAACGATAACGAACCCCAGCTTTCAGGTAATCCTCATAAAAGCAGAAAGTGTTTGGACGAGAGTGATTCGGGCGATCTCTGTAAGGACCGACCTTGTAAATTTTGGCCCCCACTGGTTCAAAATACCACCTGCGAGCGACCTCCAATTTTTGGTCACTTATGACGTTTTCTATGGCGTTCACATCAGTAATGTTAATTTGAGGCCAGAAGATCGCCACATCATCGTTAGATTCTTTATCCCCGTCCTGTTCGGGCGAGAAGCGAGCCATAGCAGTGTCCTTGTCTTCATCCTCGAAGCTCCTACACTCGGTGTTTTTTGAGCTGGAGGACATTGACGGATGATAAGCTAGGAAAGGAGAAATAACCTCTCCTTTCCGTGGTCGGTACTTAGGCTCCTCGGCCACGGGCACTATGGTGCCATCTGCAAGTTGGTCGTCCGACGTGTCGAAGGGCGGGGCTGATGGAGAATCTCCCTTACTAGACATGTTAAACTGAACAACGGAACGGATGAAAAGTTTTCAAGTTTAGAAGCTCATACCTAGCAATGAAGGAAGGCGTGTATAAAGTTTTATCTCCCGAGTAGTCGAGCTGGTTAAACGCAAATTGGCAGAGCTTCGCTACAGAAATCTCAAAGTGGGGCACAAATATGGGATTTGTGGAGCCTTATATAGGCCTCGAAGGTTTACCTCGCACTTCGCACCCACACACCAAAACGCCACGTGGCACCGCCGCTGACTTCGTCCAATAACATTGTAAAGCCCGACCCAGCATTCGAAGAATTACGATATGACCAAATGGCGCCGGAAAGTTTGACTCAGACCCGCTTGATTTGCCTTGAGTTTCCGCGAGGTTGCCAATGACTTGATCGCCTTTGCTTCTTGCTAGCGTACGCGCCAAATAATGTTCGATCCTTGTGGACGACCTTAATGATCGTCCTGGTAGTTCTGGTTTGTTTTGATTGGGTACTTTTTCATGGGACTAGTATTAATATATTAAATGACATCCAATAAGAGCATGCCACGTGGCAGTTGCCTATTACTTGCTAACTTGAACAGTTCCAGTGGCCCGTGCTAGTACTCTTCTACTCTATATATACATGTCATGTTCCTTAAGAGGGTAAGAAAAACTAAAGATGAAAATCTTTTTTAAGTTACCTCTCATCTTCTTACCATTTACTGAGCTCTCCCCTTTATGACTTACTCATCAGAGGATCTTGGGAGTTCACCCTGGACTCGGCTCCCGTCCTCTATTGTGTAGGACACGAGAACGCCAGGAATCTAGGTTGCCACGACATTTTAAAACACTCCAGCCACAAAAGATCATCCAAAGACTACTTCGAGACCGTTTATTCCCGTAACCCGTACAGGTTTACTTTGACATTAACACTTTGGTTCCATTTTTGTTTATCATATTTCAGTCTTTATACTTTATAGACAAGTATCATTTCATAAATAATCTAAACTAAAGTTTCTAGGTTCCATCAAAAGTTATAAGAATGATGATCATTGCCTAAAATACAAGGAAATACCAATCCTTGCCCTAACTAAGGTGAAGATAGAAACGGTGCTGTACTATGAGAATCCTTAATTGGGTTAAGTAATCATATCAAAATGGATACTATTTCTATCGGAAAAAAAATTTACCATCTTAGATTTGATAACTGCCAGAAATCTTCTGTAATTAGGAACATAAAATGGCTGGGAGTTGCTATTAGAACATCATCACCTGGTTGTAAATTTTCTAGTTGAGTTCTCTCTGTCAAAAGCTACCTGTCACGACCATAGATTGGAAAGGAACTGCAAATTCTGGAATTGATCGGGAATTACTTAGGACCTGAGAAGCTAACTTAGCAGTTGGTGCCAATATAATCACTCGAGGAGCCTGAGATAAGGATTTACTACATCCTTCAAGGCTAGCTGCCACGCCAAAACATGGATTCCCAGCCTCGCGGTAGTGATTTTACTCTTCTGGGTCTGCAGGAATGTCTAAAATTCAAGCTTTATATCATAATTGAACCACGCGGTCATAAAGGACACGGCTGACCCACGAACAAAGAAGAAGCTAGCACAATCAGAAGACTCATGGTTGTTTCTGGTTTTAGCTTGAACCCGTCTAAGCTAAAGAAAAATCAAATCTTTGGAGCAAAATGGGAAATTGGCTTCCAAGAAGAGCTCCTCACACGCCAAACCAAGACACACACAAAGGGATTAACTCATGGCAAGGGAAAAGGTGCTACTCACAGCAAGAGGAAAAGGACGACCATGGAACTCACTAAGCAGAACTCAGTTGCAAGATTAGAAGGTTGGGTAGTCAAGAACAGGAGAAAAATCTAGAGAGATCGTGAAGCAGAGGAGGTAAGTCGGTGGCTGAATAAAAGAAAAAGAAAATAACACCAAAACAAAATAAAATAAAAAGTAAGCTGGTACAAAATAATAATGAAGTCCAAAGTCAAAGTTTGATTGGATTCAAAATTGATCTTGTTGTTTATAAATATTTATATATATACCTCCTAGTTTATGAATGTATGGTGTATAATTAGTCTTACTATACACACACATGACTATATATAGTAGTTTATTTAGCCCTATTTACTTGATTTATACATGTTTTCCATTACAAATTTACACTAGATAAAGCCAAGTTTCAAATCAACAAAGATTTAGCTTAGTTGTATTTGTATAATATATTTACAATCAAGAGTTACACCAATTTGTTCTAATTTATATTATGATATTGGATTATAATATGTCAATTATACTGCTATCTATTTAATTTGTTTACGTATTTATTATTTACACATTAAGTCTAAAAATTTGATTTTACGATATCCAGTTATGAGGGTTGTAACACATAAATTTTAGTACCTTTGAACCTTAGTTTAGTTAAGTTATTTATGTTAATTTAGAAGTTGTAATTTCTTAATTAGATGAATTGTTGGGAATTCTTTTTAGTTCAAGTAAGAAAGTGAAATTAGTAGTTAGATAAGAATCATGACTTTAACTAGATTAAGTTTGAATCAAGGAATTAGAACTATTAAATCATTTGAAAAAATTACATTGAAGTTTTAAAATAAAATAATAATACTTTCAAATTTCAATTAACATGTAATCTATCAATAAATATTATTGATAGCTTGGTTTTAATGGCTCACATAGAATGGTGAGAGATAGATGCTGGACTAAAAAAAAAAAAATGCTTCTAGAGTGTTGGTTGGAAATTACCTTCTTACAGTACATTAAGTCACGATGACTTTTATGTCATTGATAGTGGTCTATGGTGATAGTAATTAACAATGAGACTTACAATTTGTGTTTTCTAGTGGAGACATAGTGGAGGTGTTTAAGGATTCAGTCTTTAATCATAAGCAAATCTTTGTATTTTTTGGATTAGTTTTTTTTCTTGTAAATTTGAATAGAGGTTAAAAGCAAAGGATCTATAAGGTAATTAATTAATGAAGTTATGTAATTTAGGCTTTTGATAATTGTGAATAATTAATTAAGTCTAAGAGGAATGTATGAAAAATGAGTAATGAGTATGAACAAAGAGTAATTAGTGTAGGTAAAGCGATGGGAATGTGGGTTGATTAGAAGGGAAGATTTTATAAGTTAGAGAAATTATATATTTCTAGTGTTTTCGGGACTTCGTCAGAGGTAGTGATTTAAATTAGCCTAGGACATCTTAATAACATTTGTTTCTAACATATTGAGGGACAATTTTGGAATGGTTTAGGTCTTACTTTTATTTTGTGTGTATTTTGGAAGTGTGGGAAGGCATGGTTGTGGTTTTCAAGTCCTGACTATACCTGTTTTAGTAAAACTGATGTTTGTTAGGGGGTTTTAACAGATGAATTAAGAGCAGAGTGCTAAAGAAAAAAACTAGATTGAATTTTTTTTTTTTTGATTTAATTCTCAAGTAAGAGATTTTTATAAACATCGAAATTAGAGATTGGCAACCAGAAATGATATGAGTGCCCTATTTTTTGTTTATGTGAAGAATTGAGGGAGTTCAAGGCTGATTTTAGGAAAAGTTTATAAATAAGTAAGATAGCTATTGAGTTCTAATTAAGTAATATTTGGAAAATTTTAATTACAGCTTTGGAAAGTGTTATTGAGTCAACGACGCACATGAATGCAACAGGAAGTAACGACCAAGACGGTAAACATGAGTGGTTAATTGTTGCCTTTAGGGATTAGATTATTATGTGCAATTGTATGTGTATTTAAATAAGTGTGCTAGTGTAATGTTTTAGTGAGTTATTTGAATCATGCTTATTTGAAATTGTCTGTGGTTGATAAGGGCTAACAGATGAAATTTTTTTTCTGAGAAATGATTTTTATCTCCTAAATTAAAATCCAGGTGCACCTAGGAAACTCTGATTTAAAATCATGAGAAATTCTGATTCTGAAAAATATATATATATTTTTTAAATTGAGTGCTCAGCTCTCGTGGGATAGATTATGTATGGAGATTAATTTGTTGTGCGGGCTCGTAAATACCTGGCAGGGGGTGATAATATTGTGCGAGGCTGGGTTACTCGTTAGCCCTTTGGTTGCTTTGCGTGATATTATTGCTCTGATTAATTTATAATCCTGTGTATCATGTAAATTGTGAATTTATGACGATTACAATGTATAAGTGTAATGTGAATTAAGATATGAACAATGTTACATGATGTTACTATATATGTTATATACTTGTATTGTGTGATGCTAGTACCCTTTGGATACGATTTTTCACCCACAGAGTCCATAGGACTCACCCTTCTCTCATGGATATGTTTTTTTAGTGACAGAAGTTCGGTACATGGCACCGCCGAGCTTGTGACTTTCCGATTAAGTATGGCAAGGTATTTCCAAGATCTCAGACTTGCAGTCAAGGATAAAAGTTTGCAATCAGACTAGAATTGTGAGATGTCTAATTTTGGTATGATGTAAGAGTCTAGTTATTTGTTTTGATTATGATGTGGATGGAGTGGAGCTCCTTGTTGTCTTGGCGTTTTTGTTGCTTGAGATCATGAGCATATGTGTTTATATTTTGAAGCATGTTTTATATTATTGGGAACCTCTACCAAAATTTTTCAGTAAAATGTTGACTGTTTCAGAAAATAAAATTTTACAATAAACTTTTGTTTTTATCCTTTGGATGGGCCAAGAGTCATGTTTGTTACTTTGTTTTGAAGTCAGGGTTATGGAGATTTGGTTATCCAATCCTCCTGCCAGTTATGCCTTTGTGAAGGGTGTGACATTTTAGTTGTTATTTTGCTTCAAATATACTATTTATTTTATTTTTTATTTCTTTTCTAATTCTTCTCTATTTTGATATTAATAGAATTTTTTTTTTTATGACTATTGATATTTTTTGGTCCTAATTCTTTTTAATATTAATAGGATATATCATAAACAAAATTCACGCACAACACGTGTGTCACAAAAAAACTATTATATATATATATTTATATAGTTAGGCATAGAAAAAATTCATTATATTAGGAAAGTTATGGGTGTAAGGGAGATTTTTAATCAGTACACTTCATTTTTGTTTTTTATTTATATCATAATTAATGAAATATTTGGTTCTAAAATCTTAGTCTTTAAGAAAATTTTCTTACATATGACTTTTTTATAGAGTCACTATGTCTACTTTATGAGATTATAAGAATTGTGTAAGGTGTCTATTATATAATCTCAAATTCAACAAGTTTTTTTTTGAACAGAATAATAATAATTCTTTAAAAAAATATATATATTATTATTAAAAATTAATTTTATTATATATGAATGAAATATTATTTTGACCCTACTGGCATAAATTTCTGAATCTGCCACTTTCCACATGCCGATCGAACCAGCCTCCAATACTAGTTGTTTGGAATTTATTTGAAATGCTCCTTCAATCTTCAATGAAATATATCAATGGAATTACAAACAAAATATAAGTAGAATGGAAGAGAAAGAAACAATTAACAACACGATATAACATGGTTCGACCCCTTGTCTATATTCACATATGAGGAAAAAAAATTCTACAACTACAAGAACAATGACATAGAAAGAATAATACCCTATACATGGTGTTCTCACCACTTTTCCTGTATCTTTACCAATCTCTCTAGTCTCTTGCACCCTTACCCTAGTGGAGGATCTCAAAAATATTAGATCTCTGTTTTTCTCATAACTACATCTCTCATAAGCCTATATATTTATACTACATATAACTTGTTCACCGAACAAACTTTTCTTCCAAGTAAACTTAATCACAACCTAATTTGACTTACTTACCTACCATAATAAATCTAATTAGAAAACTCTAATAATCATCTAATTAGTTTTTCTTACCCATTAAGAATAAACTAATTAAAAATATTATCATAAAAAATTTAGGTCAAATCCCAACAAAGGAATGGGTATGGGTATGCTGACGAACTGCCCAAGCAGAGGCTATACCGGCCAAGGACAACAAGTTTCATCAAATCATCAGCAAGACTGGCCACTTGAAGAAGCAAGTAAATAGTATGAGCTCTGTGGAGAATGCCATAGTACATATAGTGGAGGATCTCCTCACATGAATTAAACTTGGGCTTAGTAGTTACAGTTAGAGTGCCACACTCTTATTCTTGGTTGCAATCTATTAACATCAATGTAAAATAATCCAAGTTGCTTAATAACTTTTTTTTAAGATGCAATCCTTATTGTTGGATTAAAAATCATCATCGTATAAATCATGCTCATCAAATAATTGTAAATTGAAAAAATTTAACTATCTCATCGTCACTACTAAAATAAATATTATTTATATATAAATTTTGAACTACTATATGTAATTAAATTAGTTAGCAACGTTAAATCAATCCATATGAAATTTGGCGGGTGCCAATTATATAATATGCTTTTATATTTCTAAGGTGAGATTCAAGAAGTTGTTATCTTAGTAAAAAGTTATTGATAATGTTATAACTCAGTATCGTAAAGCCAAATTTTAAATATAATATATAAATTTCAGTTATAAAACAACCACTACATAAATGAATTAAGTAAATAACAACAAAATTAAAATATCACAACCAGGTGTTGTAGTGGTACATTTTAGTGATTATTAAATAAATTCTAATTATACAAGAAAATGGTGATAAACTTATATGTTCTTATTTTTCTATCGGTGTTTAAATATATGCTTTGAAGTGTCGTACGCTAAATTGATAACATGTTATACATAGTAATATTAAATATTATAACCTAATATTCTAATAGGTATTTTCAATTGTTATATACAAATTATTGAATTTATTATCAGTTTTTATGAAATAAATTAAAGTAAGAGACTAATAGTATGTGTATATATAGATAAAAAAGTGAACTGAAGTCCACTACTAAATTAGTGATATGGGACATAAAAGTTACTCGAATGAATTTTAGTGCTGTGTATTTTTATTGTGTGATTAAAATAAAGGTTTATATATATATATATATATATATATATATAAAAGTTGGAAAGATATAATTATATATGTATATATTAATAGAGTTAATATCTTCCATAAAATACACACCATTCAACTTGATTTTTATTAATATTTTAATGATTTAATTGCCTTATCTTATACATCTTTCCTGCCAAACGACTTATTCCATTCTCCCTTCCCCTGTTTCACTTTGCTTTAATATTTTAATGATGTAATTGCCTTATCTTCTACATCTCTCCTGCCAACCGACTTACTCCATTCTTCCTTCCCTGCTTCACTTTGACTTCAACCATGCGTGTTGCCAAAGATAGTGTAAGTGGGTATGGTTTCTTTAGTTCTTTCCATAATCACCTTCTAGGTTGTAAATCCTCATTTGTTGGCTGCCAAATTGGACTGAGAAGCATTGGTTCTCTTCTGTTTTAACCGCCTACCTAAGCTCCTAAGTTCTACAACTTCAGCCCCTGTTTTAACTTTTAACCGAGTGGAGAGTCCATGACTGGACCGTGGAAATACAGTTGAGAGCAATTTTCCCAATTGAGTAAAATCCTTGCAGTGGGATGTTCCAATTTCCTTCAGCTGTGGGTGTCCTTTGCTGAGTAGAGAGTATGAATATTGATGAAAGAGGTGGGGTAAGGTGATGGCCAAATTCTACTTTATCCTTGCCGTGAGGTAAGATGTTATAGGTGTTGAAAATTTTCTAAGTAAGTGAGTAAGATCAATTTATAATTAAGACTTAAAATTGTAAGCACATGAAGACGTTAGTGGCATAGGAAATTTGGATATCAATTAGGACAATTTATAACTTGTGGACTGTAGGTTTAGGGGATTCTAATTAAGTAGTAAATTGAACTCTTCCATGAAAAATTGATAGTGAAATAATGAAATTTAATATGTAGAGTAGATGTAATATAAAGACTGGAAAGATTAGGTTGATTACTTTGGAAATTATATGTAGATTAATTAAGATTAATCATGTATTTTAGGTAATTAATAAAATGGTTATAAGAAATTAAATATAAAATTATTATAGAAATAAATTGACATAAGTTTATATATTAGATAGGTATTGGAAACATAAGATTTAACCATGTTAATGTTAAATTGTAATAAACTTTACTTTAAATTATTAGTGAAGTATTTAAGAGGAATAATGTATAAATTGATATTTTATTGGGTATATTAAAATGGTGTATGTAAATTGTCATGACAATTTAAATAATGAGTTGTATATATTTAGATATATATATATATATTAAATCATGATTATATAAAATGACATACGAATTTATTATTATTATTATTATTTTAGCTGCGGAACATGTCAAGTATACTCCAATACCTTCGCAGACTAGACAAATTAATGAATCTCTTCCTTAAACTCGGTGAGTGGTTAATTGCTTGAATATGCGTGATTATATGTTTATTTGAATATGCGTGATTATATGTTTAATTGAATATGCGTGATATATAAAAAGTAAGCAAGTAAAATATTTCAATAATTTATTTGAGTTATGTTTGTTTGATATGGATTGCTGTGTTTGACATTGATTGTGTTTGATAAGGGCCAACTCGTGAACATTTTTTAGAAAATGATTTTCATTTCCGAAATTAAAAGTCTAGGTGCACCTAGGATACCCTGATTTAAAATCATGAGAAATTCTGATTCTCATAAATATTTTTTTAAATTGAGTGCTTCGCACCGGTGGGATGGATTGTGTACGGAGATTAATTTGTTGTGCGAGCTCGTAAATGCTTGGTAGGGGGTGATAATGTTGTGGGGGGCTGGGTCACTCGTTGGCCCTTTGGTTGCTTGGTTTGATAGTAATGTTCTGATTAATTTGTGATCCTGTGTTTTATGTAAACTGTGAATTTCTGACTGTTATAATATATACGTGTAATGTGAATTAAGGTATAAACAATGTTACATGATGTTATGATATATATATATATATGTTTGTGTTGGGTGATTTTAGTACTATTTGGGTACGATTTTTCACTCACCGAGTCCGTAGGACTCACCCCTCTCTCGTGGACAATTTCTTTTAGTGACAAGAGTTTGGTAAATGGCGTTGTCGAGCTTATGACTTGCAGGATGATTACAGTACGGTATTTTCAAGATCTCAGACTTGCAGTCAAGGATGAAATTTGCGGTCACATTACAACTGTAAGGTGTCTAATGGGGTATGATGTAAGAGTTTAGTTATTTGTCTTTATTAAGACGTGGATAGAGTGGCGTTCCTTGTTGTCCTTATGTTTGTGTTGTTTGAAATCATGAATATAGGTGGTTATATTTTAAGGCATGTCCCTTATTGTAAGAACCTTTGTCGAAATTTCCAGTAAATTGTGATTTATTTTAATTAACAAAAGGTTTTTTTTTTATGTTAACTTTTGTGTTTATAAATTATAGGGTTTTAACTCTATAATTGGGTTATGAGTCAGGTTTGTCATTTTGTTTTTAAGTCAGGGTTACGGTGGATTGGTTATCCAATCCTCCGGCCAGTCATGCCTCCGTAAGGATGTGACAGATAATTTATACTTGACAATCTGGTAGTATCAAGAAATTGTCGGATATTATTAGTTTTGGAAAAAGAAAAAAAGTAAACCTATTATTTTTGTATTCCTACATTTAGACTAAGAGAGAAATTCTATACATCAAAATTAAAATAATATTTATTTAAAGGTGCTATTAGTTCAAGTATTAATTTTTTTTTGCCATATATTAAGAATATGAGATCAAATTTGGTTAATGAGAAGGGTGAAAGGAATCTTTTATTATATAACTTATAAATTTAACAAATATTTTACGAACTAAAAAAATAAGGTTAAATTATATTTTCAATCTTTATAGTTTAATTTTGTTTCTATAATTCAAAATTCAAAATGTCATCTTATAATTTTGAAAACTAGATAATATAGTTCATGTTGTCACTTTCTATTACATTTAACTTAACGGAGGTTATGTGACACGTCACATGATTATGGACCACAAGATTGACACGTGTTTGCCACTTCATTCTCTGTCATCTCCTGTTAGTTAAATTTGAAGGTAAATGACTAAAAGAACCACATTGCATAATTTTAATATTATAGGGATGACATTTTGACTTTTGAAATTATAAGACTAAAACTGAATTTTGGATCAAACTATAAGGATTATAAGTGTAATTTAGCTGAAAAATTATATTTATTTCATTAGTTTCTTACACTTATAACACTACTCTTTAATATATGGGTAGTAACTAACTTATAAAGGTTTATGTTTTCACTTTACCTCTCTATGGACTTATTACTTATACAATTAATTGCATTTTATTCTTATAAATTACTATTTATTTGTATTATTTTTCATGAATCATCAAATTAAGCATATAGCTCCTTTATTTGGAGACATAGTTGGCCAACAACCCACAATGCACCAAAATTTCTAATTTATTTTGCTTCATTAGAATGTTGCTTGCTAACTCTAGTGTGCCTTCTCTTGCAGTGGAATTGTGGTTGCCTCTGGTTGGATTTCAGGAAATTTGTTAAGAAGATATGGGTACAAGTGTTGGGACATATTGATTAAAGAATATTATTTTCCTTCGTGTCCAGATTGGATTTGTTTCTCTTGAGTATGTTTTTATGCATACAGATTGCAATTCTAGTGACGATGGAGACCACTAACTTTTAAGTGAATAATGATAACTAATATTATTTCTCTACAATAGGGATTGCATTTGCATTATACATGGAGAAAGAGAAAAAAAGGGAAGAGATAGAAAAATTACAAGAAGAACAATTTATTTTTTTAGAAATTAAGTGTTATTGGTTAACTATATCTCAAATTAGAAGTTTTGTGCCTAATTCAATAATTCACAAAGAGTATTACAAAACAACTTGTGTTCATGGATAAATATAATTAATTATATTAACCATTGCTTATATACTCAGGATAGTACAAACTATCTGATATTGTTGACTCAATCCAACACAATTTCACCCCTACTCACTCATTATCATAAGAAAACATAAATAAAATATGAAGAGTGGCTTAAAAAGTATGTTACATTATTTTTTAATGATAAGATGATATTCAAATTAATTTATTCGCTATCTGATTCGATCAACGATAAGCCATTAAGGCCAGGACTTCATAATTCATGAAAATTTTATGCATTTATACCTATAGTGTGGTTTGTTCCCACATAAAAGATTGAATTGGAAATTTAATTGTCAAAAAGAATAATCAAAATATGACAGCCTGAGTGACGCCAAGAATCCAAGTTTACAAGTGAATTGGAGTTTGAATTTGTATTTTCAAGTGAGACTTAAATGAGTTAGAATTTAGAAGACCACATGTTTTTTTTTCAAGGAATAAGGAACTGAATGATTAAAGTGAGACTTAAATTTGTTAGAATTTTAAAACACCACATGATTTTTTGAATAGGAAAATCACAAGTACACTGCACTTTCCTGTGTTTCAAAATTGATTAAAGAGTTTAGCTGGCAGAACAAGTTTCCTTTCCCTCTGAACCCTTAAATATTGAATGAATTAAAAATTTTAAAGTAGAGGAAGTTCGTTAATTGGTGTCTGTGATAACTCGATACGTTAATATTTTATTATCTTGTTTTAGTAAGTTATTTTAAAATTTTAGTGTATAATTCTCGTTTATAGATAAAATTATAATAAATAAGAATAAAAGTATAGTAGATAACTAGTTATTTAAATAGATATTTATTTATTTTGAAATTAAGATGCCAACAAAGAAAACAAAAATTTAATTAAAGTGAGAGAATATATATATAAATAAAGATATGAAAAATGGGAGTAATTTTGCACCACAAATTAAAAATGACTTAATTATATGTATTTGTCTTATTCTCCCCACATTCCTATGCTTTCACCGACTTCCACTTTCCTTTTCTTTCTTCAAATCGTGTGCTTCCTTTAGTCCTCTCCCTGATTAGCTGTGGAGCGAGAGCCCTTGAATTTCTTGCAACTAAGTTCATATAAGTGAGGAGTTTTCATTCCTTTCTGTTGTGATGTTTGTGGGAGCTAGTTAAGAGTAAATATCCTTACTTTCTTAACTAGTTGGCTGCTGTTGGGACTGAGTAGAAGTCCCCTGCTTGCTTCCCTTGCATAGGAGCTTTAGATGGTTGTTTTACAACAACTTGGCTAGCTGAAATTTTCTGCATCCAGCAGCTTTCAAGGATGCCTTGCAGCACCTTCATCTTTTCCCGTGTGTCACGTTGGCAGGAGAAGTGAGGAAGTGGAAGGAAGCTAATGATAAATGGAAGGGATATTAGTCCATTTTCTCCTGTTCAGCCGAGATTGAAGTGTGGAGTAAAGCTGTAGCTCTGCTAAAGCAGCGTTGCTGCTGAGGCAAAGGTAGTGGCCTTGCTGTGTAGGTCTTGGCTGGCAGCTGCTGACTCCTTCAACTCAGGTGAACTTTTGTTCCTGTTAAATTGTGAGTTTGGTCTTTAGTGTTATGGAAGGTGGTTATGGCTGTTAATTAATTCAAAGTGATATGGGTAAGTTAATTAATCAAGCAAGTTGGATTGTAGGGTGTTGGATGGTCGTGTAGGGTTATGGGAAGTTAAGAATTTACTTATTGTTATATAGATATATTTTAGCTATCTAGTGATTAGTAAATTAAATTAAGAACTAATTGAATTTAATTAAAGGAGGGTTAAGTAAATTAGAAATAATCATAATTACAATCTAATTGTAATCTTGGAAGGAAGGTTTAATTGAATTGGTTGGTTCATTTTAGATAATTAATGTAAGTTAAATTTTGTGGATAGCTTATTAGTGGAGTTGTGAACAACTTGGTAAAAGTTATTCATATGAATATTAACTTATGTATATAAATTAGAATAAGGTATATATATTAGTTGTTAGGTAAAGTATTTTAAAGAATTAATTAATTGAAATTGTTGTAGTCCTTTTACACTTAATTAAGAGTATAAGATGAGCAAGTGGAAATGCAAGTAGGTAAATATGGAAAGGTCAAGTGTAAACATTAAAAGCTTGAATTGAGATCAGACTAATATTAAAGAGTTTGATAACTAGGTTAACTAACTTAATAATTGTCATAGGTAAATTAAACTATGGGTAATTAGTAAGTTAAGGAATATATGAATCTATATTAAAATAAAATAAAATAATGATAATTAAAAATAAGAATAGATAGTTTTAAGCTCTTGATTAATGGTAGATAATTAAATTAAGCTTAATTCAATAATGAGAATGTAGGTGAATTATGAAGTTAGAAGGTTATGCTATAACCGTATAAATTGATATACGAACTTATATTTCTTTCAGCTCCAGAGCGTGTCAAGGATATTCTGACACCGTCGTAAGCCAAATGAACTGACGAATCCCATTCTTGAATTTTGTGAGTGAATTACGTACTCCTTGGTTGCTAGATTCTTATGTGCAATTATATGTGTATGTAAATAGGCGTGCTATATAGAAATCTAAATAGAGACAATATTTTAGTGATTTATTTAAATTATGCTTGTTTGACATTGTTTGTAGTTGGTAAGGGCCAACAAAAGTAGAGTTTTCTAAAATGATTTTTATGTCCAGAAATAAAATCCAGGTGTACCTATGATATGTGATTTGAAATTTTGAAATACTCTGATTCTGACAAGTGTTTTAAAAGAAAAGAAAATTGAGTGCTCAGCCTCGGTGGGATGGACTGTGGATGAAGATTAATCTGTTGAGTGGGCGCGTAAATGACCGGTAGGGGGTGATACTGTTTTGCGGAGCTGGGTTACTCCTTAGCCCTTTGCTTACTTGTATGCTTTGGTTGTTTCGTATGAATTGGTTGCTAAATTGAAAAGTGTGAAATATATGACTCGTGATTGTAAGATAACTATAAGTACATACTAGTACAATTAAATTTAGATATGAGATTAATTAGTAATATATGTGTTGTGTGATGCTGGTACCCTCCAGGTACGTGGTTTGCTTATCGAGTCCTTGTGACTCATTCTTTCTTCTGTGGTTGTATTTTTTTTTTAGTATCAGGACAACCCCAGTTTGCTGTATTAGGATTTGTTACATACCGGCACTGTTGCAGCAAGGTATATCCCAAAGTCACATACTTGAAGCTGGTAGGGTGACACTTGCAGTCATTTTAGGTGTCATGCATTGTTGTGTATCTTGAGTTAGCTCTGGTAATTTAAGGTGTGGTTAGAAACAGAGCTTCTCTGTGTATTTTTATATTATGGTTTAGCCGTAAATTGCACCAGGTTATTGGTGTATATATTGTGGGGTATGTTCTACTTTACTTGGAGCCTTTACTGAATTGAAAGTAAATATTTATGTTTAATAGCCCGATCATGACTTTATTTTGATTCAGTTAAGTTTTCTTGGTCTTAACTAGACTTTGTTTAATAGTCATTTGTGTTCAGTTAATGTGGATTCAGAGTTACGGAGGTTTAGGTATCCATTCCTTTTGCCAGTCATACCTTTATTTGAGTGTGTGACAAGTTGGTATTAGAGCATGGTTTAAAGGTCCTTGACTGCAAGTACGAGAAGTTGTTACTTTGTCTGTGTACGTTACCCAGGGTGTATGTGGACTTAGTGATATGTTCTAGTCGTCTTGAAACTTCAAGTACTAATTCTCTAATGTAATATTTGTGATTTTATACATGTAAAGATCCATTTGTGTTTGTTTAGACACGATCACATGTAGTGATCGTGTTGTAAGCCGTGTGAAATGATACAATAATGGCTTTGATCAAGAATTAACCATTCTTCAGGTGCCTATGACAAGAAATTGAGGTTGTAAAAGATTACGGAAAATTTAGTTGAACTTTTAGATGAACAATAATAGTCTTAATATACGTTATTCTAATACAAAGAAATGTGCAATATTTGACTATACTTTCTATATAAAATTGTGTGCGTTTTGAAGTAAAATGAAAAGTTAAGTCCGAGTGAGATTGAGATTTAAGTGTAATTATCAGAATGGCGAAACGGAAGCGTGGTGGGCCCCTAACCCACAAGTTCCTATAGGTAAAAGAAGATAAGAACCTAATGTGTGAGGAGTAATCAATGGCGAAGCATAAGTACATAAATCCGTAAACTTCGATTAACCCTTTGGTGAAAACCAAGAAGGAAGAAGCCATAGGGGGACCGAAGTTACAATGAAACCACAATATTTACATCTGATTTAGGTAAACAATTTACCTGTATCCTTGGTGTTAAAATTCGGGATGAATTTTTTTTTATAACTTGATATTCTAATGGGATATTTTAAAATATTGTATGTAAATTATCGTGACAGTGTCAATACTAAAATTGCATAAAGTAAATTAAAATAAAAAAGTACTTGTAAATATTTATTTAATTACTCGCATTAGATTGAACTTACGTTGGTATTTTTTTTTGGTTTTTGGTTGCGTTAAAAAGTGAAAGTAAAATAAAGATATAATAAATTAGAGGGTAATGAGTTATATAAATATAATTTATTACATTTATACCATAAGTTAATAAACTAAGTGTAAGTCACTAGTTTGCAATATTTTAATGCTTTTATGTTTTTTTATTTTTGCTTAACCAACTTATCACCTTCTTTTCTCTTCCATGTGTGTGTAGCTGTTCTCTGCTTCTTATATTTCCTTGACACTGCCTCTTTTTTTTTTTCCTAATTGATCTATCTTTTTGAATTCCTAAAGTTTCCTTGCTTGCTTTCCGTTGAGTTGGTAGTATAGTTGTTTATAGCAACCAATTCGCCTATTTACTTGTTGCCGTTAGTTCAGCTCACCTAAACTTTACAACCTCAGTCCTATTCTTCCTTTAGTCGAGAGATTACTTTTTTGTCTTGGCCATGAGTGTGTAGGTGTGTGCCAGGAGTGTTGGAAGCAATCTATCCCAGCTGAATAAGGGGGAGTTTTACTATTTTCAAATACATTCTTTCCCCGTTTTGGTCGAGTTTTTCTCCCTTGTTTTGTCTATATAAATATAGATATATATATATATATATATATATATATATATATATATATATAAATGTGGACCTCTATTTTGCTGGGAGGTTCTAGCTTCCTTGGCTGTGACTATCCTCTGTTGTGTAGAGTGGATTCTTGTTAGTTGGTGAGTTTTTTATCATTTTCTTTTGTTGGCCACAAAAGCTTTATTGTAGGGGTAATAAGGACTGAAATTTCTTTACTTAAAAGTGATAGGTAGTAGTTATCACTACTGTTTTGTCTTTCCTTTACTCTACTTCAGTCTTGTTCCTCTTCTTTGTTGTGTGAGGCGGTTCTCTTTGTTGGTGTGGTATGTGTTAGTGAACAGCTGCGAAACATAGAGGATAGGCCCTGTTTTAGCTTGGTTTTAATCCAAGTCGATGCCATTTAGTAGCTTAATTCTAGCTGTGTATTTAGTTGAAATATCAAGTAGAAGAATAATAACGTTGGCTGTTCTATTTCTGCTACACATCCTGTTTTAATCTAAGTTAAATTTTTGTAGAAAGGAGTTGTAGTCTTGGGCTCTCTGTTCCTATGTTGGACTGATTTAAAAAAATAATAATTTGAAATGAGGTTGTTTCCTTAACTAGTTGAAGACTATGGCAACCTAGAGTGAAGAGATAGTAAACTCTCTAATTGCCGTAAGTTTCTTAGAATGTTAGGGGAAAGTTAAATAATTGTTTATAAAGGGAAAATTTTGCATCTTTAAGTTTAATTAGACAAGTGAAATTAGTGATTTAAAATGATATAATTATTGTTGTAAGTGGTAAAATAGTTATTGGAGAAGGAGGTTAGAAAGATAAGATATGTAAGTAGATGTTAGAAGTGTATAATTCATGTTTAGGTGAAAGTTAAAGAATAAGGTAAATCAGTCAATTGTAATTTTTTTAATCCTTACTTAAGAATACAGAATAAATGATTGAGAATTCAAATAGATTAATATAGAAAGGTAAAGTCATTCATTAAAAAGTAGAATTGGAATTATGTTAACATTGAAAAGCTTGATTTAAGCTTGAAGAAAAAATTGATAAATTAAAATGATTTATAAATGTACTTATACAAGAAAGTAAATATATTTTTAAGATGTTTAAAAAAAGTGTAAGTATATTTATGTAAATTAAGAAATCATGGAGTTAACCTTGAAAGGAGATTCACTTTTGTTGAAGCAGTAATGGCAACATAAGCAGTTGATTCGAAGGTAAGTGTTGAGAAAACTAAATGTGATTAGGGTATTATTGGTGATTTCTGGTTAGATAGTGAAGGAATATTGAGGTATGAGGATCGGATGGTTGTGCCACCAGATTTGGAATTGAGAAGAAAGATTCTTGAAGCAACTCATTGTTCATCATATGTCATGCATCTTAGTTCTTCTAAAACATATTAGGAGCTGAGGAGAATTTTATTAGTGGGAGGGTATGAAGAAAAACGTCGCTGATTTTGTTTCTAGGTGCCTTGTGTACCAACAGGTGAAAACTGAGTATCAGAAGGCTGCAGGGATGTTACAAAAGTTGGACATTCTAGGAGTAAACTTCCTAAGACTTTTAGGGGTTTGATTTTATTTAGATGACTATAGAGCATGTGACAAAGTCCGCACTATTTTTTTTGGAAAATAGTCAGCATCATGGTATGCAAAGTTGTACCTGGACGGAATTATATCATTACATAGAGTACTAGTCCTTATTAACTCTGATTAGGGTACTCAGTTTACTTTTGTGTTTTAGAAATCTTTTCAAAAGACTTTTGATACTCATTTATTGTTCAGTACAGCTTTCCATCCTCATATTAATGGGTAATTCGAAAGAACTATATAAACTTTGGAGGATATGTTATGAGCTTGCTTTATGGATGCTGTAAAGAAGGGAGACATCAGTTTTTGGGACCAGAGCTAATTCAGGATGCTGTAGAGAAGGTTCAGGTGATTCATGATAGATTGCGGATAGCTCAGAGTTGATGGAGGTCGTATAAGGATAACCGTCGGAGACAATAGAAGTTTGAAGCCAGTGATCACGTGTCCCTGAAGGTTTCTCCTATGAAGGGCACTATGAGATTCAATAAAAAGGGTAACTTGAATCTGAGATTCATTGGACCCTTTTAGATCATGGATAGGATTGGAGCAGTGGCATACAAGCTAGCATTATCCTGAATTTAGATAGGTGTATCCAATATTCCATGTATCAATACTTTGAAAGTATTTGCTTGACGAATCACATATCTTACAAGTTCATGAGAAGTAAGTCGACAAGAATCTAATGTACGAGGGGCAACCAATTGCAATTATTGATAAACAAGTTCATAAACTTTGATCGAAGGTTATTCCTGCAGTAAAAGTTACATAACAACATCATGAAGAGCAGGAAGCTACTTGGAAATCTAAGAATACAATGATGCAACGATACCTACTTTTATTTAAATAAATCCGGTAAACTATATACCTTATAAATCTTCATTTAAAATTCAGGACGAATTTCTTTTTGAAGGGGGAGACTGTGATAACCCAATACGTTAATATTTTGTTATCGATATGTTAGTGAGTTGTTTTAAAATTTTGGTATATAATTCCTGTTTATAGGTAAAACTATAATAAAGAAGAATAAAAGTAAAGTAGATAAATAGTTACTTTTATATATATATATATATATATATATATACATGTAACATTTCAAAATTTATTTGACACCATGAATTTTCTTAACTTTGACTATAATATTTTATTTATTTATTTTGGAATTAAGGTGCCAACAAAGAAAAAAAAAATTAATTGAAGTGAGAGAATATATATATATATATATAAAGATATGAAAAATGGGAGTAATTTTTGCACCACAAATTAAAAATGACTTAATTATATGTATTTGTCTTATTCTCCCCACATTCCTATGCTTTCACCGACTTCCACTTTCCTTTTCTTTCTTCAAATCGTGTGCTTCCTTTAGTCCTCTCCCTGATTAGCTGTGAAGCGAGAGCCCTTAAATTTCTTGCAACTAAGTTCATATAAGTGAGGAGTTTTCATTCCTTTCTGTTGTGATGTTTGTGGGAGCTAGTTTAGAGTAAATATCCTTGCTTTCTTAACTAGTTGGCTGCTGTTGGGACTGAGTAGAAGTCCCTTGTTTGCTTCCCTTGCATAGGAGCTTTAGATGGTTGTTTTACAACAACTTGGCTAGCTGAAATTTGCTGCATCCAGCAGCTTTCAAGGATGCCTTGCAGCACCTTCATCTTTTCCCGTCTGTCACGTTGGCAGGAGAAGTGAGGAAGTGGAAGGAAGCTAATGATAAATGGAAGGGATATTAGTCCATTTTCTCCTGTTCAGCCGAGATTGAAGTGTGGAGTAAAGCTGTAGCTCTGCTAAAGCAGCGTTGCTGCTGAGGCAAAGGTAGTGGCCTTGCTGTGTGGGTCTTGGCTGGCAGTTGCTGACTCCTTCAACTCAGGTGAACTTTTGTTCCTGTTAAATTGTGAGTTTGGTCTTTAGTGTTATGGAAGGTGGTTATGGCTGTTAATTAATTCAAAGTGATATGGGTAAGTTAATTAATCAAGCAAGTTGGATTGTAGGGTGATGGATGGTCGTGTAGGATTATGGGAAGTTAAGAATTTACTTATTGTTATATAGATATATTTTAGGTATCTAGTGATTAGTAAATTAAATTAAGAACTAATTGAATTTAATTAAAGGAGGGTTAAGTAAATTAGAAATAATCATAATTAAAATCTAATTGTAATCTTGGAAGGAAGGTTTAATTGAATTGGTTGGTTCATTTTAGATAATTAATGTAAGTTAAATTTTGTGGATAGCTTATTAGTGGAGTTGTGAACAACTTGGTAAAAGTTATGCATATGAATATTAACTTATGTATATAAATTAGAATAAGGTATATATATTAGTTGTTAGGTAAAGTATTTTAAAGAATTAATTAATTGAAATTGTTGTAGTCCTTTTACACTTAATTAAGAGTATAAGATGAGCAAGTGGAAATGCAAGTAGGTAAATATGGAAAGGTCAAGTGTAAACATTAAAAGCTTGAATTGAGATCAAACTAATATTAAAGAGTTTGATAACTAGGTTAACTAACTTAATAATTGTCATAGGTAAATTAAACTATGGGTAATTAGTAAGTTAAGGAATATATGAATCTATATTAAAATAAAATAAAATAATGATAATTAAAAATAAGAATAGATAGTTTTAAGCTCTTGATTAATGGTAGATAATTAAATTAAACTTAATTCAATAATGAGAATGTAGGTGAATTATGAAGTTAGAAGGTTATGCTATAACCATATAAATTGATATACGAATTTATATTTCTTTCAGCTCCAGAGCGTGTCAAGGATATTCCGACACTGTCGTAAGCCAAACAGACTGACGAAGCCCATTCTTGAATTAGTGAGTGAATTACGTACTCCTTGGTTGCTAGATTCTTACATACAATTATATGTGTTTGTGAATAGGCATGATATTTGGAAATCTATATAGAGATAGTATTTTAGTGATTTATTTAAACTATGCTTGTTTGACCTTGCTTGTGGGTGATAAGGGGCAACAAAAATAGAATTTTCTAAAATGATTTTTATGTTCGGAAATAAAATCTAGGTGCACTTAAGATATGTGAATTGAAATTTTGAAATACTCTGATTCTGACAAGTGTTTTAAAAGAAAAGAAAATTGAGTGCTCAGCCCCGGTGGGATGGACTATGGACGAAGATTAATCTGTTGTGCGGGCGCGTAAATGCCTGGTAGGGAGTGATACTGTTGTACGGGGCTGGGTTACTTGTTGGCCATTTGCTTGCTTGTATGCTTTGGTTGTTTTGTATGAATTGGTTGCTAAATTGAAAAGTGTGAAATATATGACTCGTGATTGTAAGATAACTATAAGTACATACTAGTACAATTAAATTTAGATATGAGATTAATTAGTGATATATGTGTTGTGTGATGCAGGTACCTTCTAGGTACGTGGTTTGCTCACTGAGTTCTTGTGACGCATTCCTTCTTCTGTGGTTCGTTTTTTTTTTAGTATCAGGACAACCCAGTTCGTTATATTAGGATTTGTTACCTACCAGCACTGTTGCAGCAAGGTATATCTCGAAGTCACATACTTGAAGTTGATAGGGTAACACTTGTAGTCATTTTAGGTGTCATGAATTGTTGTGTATCTTAAGTTAGCTCTGGTAATTTAAGGTGTGGTTAGAAACAGAGCTTCTCTGGGTATTTTTATATTGTGGTTTAACCGTAAATTGCACCAGGTTATTGGTGTATATATTGTGGGGCATGTTCTACTTTACTAGGAGCCTTTACTGAATTGAAAGTAAATATTTATGTTTCATAGCCCGATCATGACTTTATTTTGATTCAGTTAAGTTTTCTTGGTCTTAACTATACTTTGTTTAATAGTCATTTGTGTTCAGTCAATGTGGATTCAGGGTTACGGAGGTTTGGTTATCCATTCTTTTTGCCAGTCATACCTTCATTTGAGGGTGTGACAGTATCTTTTTTGGTTTTTCGGATTTTTCACAGACAATGCTGTAAAACTAATTCCTTATGCTCTATTGCGATTGGGAGACCCTCCCAACTATTAGGGTGTTTTAAAATTTGAATTTGTGTTCTCAACTTGAGAGTGAGGCTCGCTTATCACTGCATAATCTTATTGGTTGTTAATTGTTATTTATACAATTAATTGTCTCAACCAAATTGTTTTTGTTTATACCTACCATCTCATCCAAACATTGGCACCGATAAGGTTGGCCAGAAAACCAATATATGAGACGGTTGTTACCAAAACTTTCAACATTTCAAAGATACTTGTCAATATTAGGTAGTCAAGATACTCAAAGGCAATTAAAGTTAGGACTACCTTAATTCAACGTTAAAAGCATTATTTTAGATTTCAAAGACTAAATTTTCAGTGTCAAGTTTCCTCGTAATATGGATATAAATTACAAATACAACAACGGTTTGTTTATTCTGTACTCATTGAGCAGAGGATGATAACAAGCCTACAAAATACAAGTGCTATGTATAATTCATCCTATTAAAATAACTGTGTCCATTTTGTAGGTTTGTTATCCTATGCTCGCTATGCACGAAATAGATAAATCAGTACAACACATGGATAAAAACACCACAAAATCTTACGTGTTTGGCAGAAAAATGATAGTATAGCGGGTGGCAGTCTCAATCTGTTTTTATTAAGGTTTGTAGAATCTACGTGTAATAAAACATCGTTATTTGAAACCACTAAAACAAAAATCAAAACAAAGAGTTTGCAGAGAAACAGAGTCGTTCTGTTTCCTTGCAATTTCCTCTGTTACTTCTATATACTGGTGAAACTGTAACCTCTCTAGTTTTCATCCTCACAAATATTCTCAAACCCAAATTTTGTTCTTCAACCATTTGAAGAAATTTCAGAGTTATAAGAATGGAAAATTCCCTGCAATTTAAGTCATTGAACCACATTTCCTTGGTGTGCAGATCAGTAGAAAAATCTTTGGATTTCTATACCAATGTTCTTGGTTTCTTTCCAATTAGGAGGCCTGGTTCTTTCAAATTTGATGGTGCATGGTACATTAAATAAATTTTTAGTCTTTCATAGTTTATGAAGAAACAGAATACAAGTCTCAAAACATGTTTGAACATTGACCCATTTATTTTATGTGTTCTTAATTGAAGTATGAAGTTTGAAAAGTAACATGGTTTTGGTTCTGAATTCTGATATAGGCTGTTCAATTATGGTATTGGAATACACCTCCTTCAATCTGAAGACCCTGATAGGATGCCTAAGGTTGGCTGCATTAATCCCAAAGACAACCACATTTCTTTCCAAGTACTACCTCTTTCTTTCTGTGTGTCAGTGAGAGTTTATTTTCTTCCTTCTTTAGGCAAATTCATGCCGGAACTAAAAACTTCAGGAAAACTCTACTTTTTACAACATCTCACCGTTTCGAGCCTATGAAGTGGTTCGAGACAAACTCAATGAGTTTTGTAAACCAATTTATCAACTGCTTTTATTTGTATAAACCATATATCTATGTTTAGTAGCTAACTTGTGAAATTTATAAGTGTGAAAGCATGGAAACAGTGGAAAAGAAGCTGAAGGAAATGAAGTTAGTACGTGAAAGCCAGACTAGAAGAAGGTCGAATCGATGTTGATCAACTTTTCTTCCATGACCCAGATGGCTTAATGATCGAAATCTGCAACTGCGACAACCTCCCAGTGATACCAATATCAGGAGAGACAGCTCGATCATGCTCTCGTTTCAATTGCGGCCTCCAACAACAGCAACAACAGCAGATTCAACATAGGGTTCCTACTCAGCAACAACAGGCCATGCCATTCTTTCCTCTATTCCCATGAATCCCTTGTAGGTGACACCACTTTGTAAATGGGACTTCCAATCATGGGACAACACTTCAGTGTAAAAAGACTAGCTAAGACTAAGAGAGCCAAGTTGTTCTAAGATTATGATAATGTGTCTTTGACAGCAAATAGGCTCATGTGCAACCCTTTGACCAAGTAGATACTTATATCAAAAGATCGATTGTTATGAATCTGCAAGTTATCTAATACAATTGTCACTAAGTACTCCAAAGAAAGTTAGAAGTAAACTAGTATTCAACATTGATTATGATTCCAATTTGCATTGAACTTGAAAACGAAAACTTACTAACAGTATATACTTGAGGAGTTTCAAAGAGATGTCAGATTTTCTGGAAATTAAGCCGATGAAGAAGAACACTGAAGGAGGGAAAATGAAGAACTAGGAGCTCCCTTCAGTCCAAACCAGCAAGATGCTTCATTAGATTAACTAACTGCTTTGGGCTGCAAGGAACTCCTATTTCTGCAACTTTCATTTAAGTTCACCAGGAGAGTGGAAATGAAGATAAACAACATATTGAATATGAAAGGGAGAATATATGATTGATTTATAATGGAAGATACACAAAGTGGAATTCCACCAATTTTTGGCAAGCTCTGCTTTACTTGTTCCTGAAGCAACATTTTAGCCATGTAAGGAAAACCGAGCTAGGCCTAGAATAGGCAAAGTTGGAACATAGGTCATGACTAGACTAACATAAATACATAAATGCTACACAGATGTTACAATCTAGTAGATGCATGAAAGCTATGAACACAACAATATCACTCAACCTAAAAGTTTAAACTCAACATGCATGTGTAAGCTCATTAAACTTGTCATGCAGACATAATTAAATTCCAATCTATTTGGCCATGGAGGCTCAAAAAATTTAAATAAATATGTAAGATTTTAGAATAAATTTTAACTTCTTACATATCATATCTAATCAGAAAAACCTTATAAAGGAATATGAATCACTATTCATTCCATTTATGTTAAAGAATGAATATCGATTACTTCTTTTACCTTTGAATATAGAAATGTTTGTATTTTTGTATAAATATATATACTCGGGGCTTTTTTTACTTTGTTGTGGTCCCTTCCCATGTGGCCTGTAAAAAATTGTGCTGCAAATAACTACTAGTCTATAGGCTAGCCAGGATTCTAAGAATGTCCCTGATGAAGTTGTTATTTTTGTTTTCATCGTTTCCCATCATAGAAATGAGATGGAATTGAATTCCTAACGTTATTCCTTATTTTAAATACATGATGGGAACTGCAATTTAATTTCTTTTCATCAAACATTTAGTACTTTTTTTTCCAATGAATTTGATTTTCCTACTATTTCCCTTAAAGTTAGCTATTAAAATTCAGTAAAATTCTTGAACCCACGTCACCTAGCCAGTAGAAATTGTAAAACAAAACAAAAGAGTAACACATACAGTCAGGCATTCTAACAAACATATGTGCAAAGGGTTTGTAGTCCAAAACTTGAATTCTTAAATTAATTATCAATGGCAAATTCGAAACCTCCCTCCCACTAAATCCTATTATTTCAAATCGTTCTTCGTCTAATAAAAATAAATACCTCTTCTCATCTATAGCTAATCTTTAGTCAACCACTTTTATAAATGAGATGGGAAGATAAAATGACAATTAATATTTGAGAAATTTTATTCTTATTTTGAAACTTGAATTTAAAGATTAAGATATTTTCCTATTTTTTGAAGAAGACGAGTTAATTTCTTTTTAAAATAGACAAATACAAATATTTTTCTCTCAATAACTATTTTTTTTTTTGTTGAATAAGTATATTTTAGAAAGAGAAAATAATATGTCTTTTTCTCTCCAAACAAGATTAAAGCTTGTGTTGTACAATAAAGGATCCAAATTTCCTCTCCAACTGCTGCACGCCATGCAATAAATCGGTACACCAGCTCACGTTTATGGGCAGTCTAAATTGCATACCCACGGGTGGACACATTTTTTATAAAAACTGACAGAAAATCTTATTGCTTCAGTCATCAACAGTGACTATCTTATCTCTCAAAATTAAAGAAATGGGGCTTCACTAAAAAAAATGTCCTAGTCTCAGTCTGTGGTGTTTTCAGTTCAGCCCACAAAAACCCTATAAATATGGTTAGCCATTCAAAAAGGCAAAGAATAGAATTTAATTAAAACACATTCAGAATAAAGGATGAGGAATAATAATATATATAAGGAACTACATTCCAAATTCATCCATCAGTGTGTCTACTCTTCTGTGAGAAACATGCCTTCCCCACAATTTAATGCTTCTCTCTCTCTCTCTCTCTCTTTCAGACATTAATACTCTTGTTTCAACCAACCGATCCAAAAAAGAAAAAACAAGAGGAAAGGTATAATTTTTATATCAATTCCTCTTTTTTTTTTTTTTTTAAGTATTACTTAGTATTTATATTTTTAAATTATATATTTATATTTCAGTCATTTAACTCCATTAGGGGTATACTCTTGCTTCTCAAATCCGGATAAAAGAGGATTGTTGTGATAGATTCATGGCTAATGTAAATCTAGTTAAACTCTATTAGATAAATGAATTCTACCGAATATTCGTTAGGACATCACCCTCTTAGCGACGCACAACATTAGATACCGGGTGTAATGAGAAATGAGTAACGGTTGTCACAGCCTTACTGGCATGCCATCGGCACACAGGCTGGTGCAAAATAGGTAAGGGTACTTCTTGCATTTTGGCTGAGTGCAGGTATAAAAGTTAATCCAAGAGAGGATTTGCTGAGCTACTTGGAACATAGATTCTCTAACGGGTAAGCTAAGATAGTTAGTAGATACAATTATTAAAAGAAGGGTCAATATAGCTAGTTTGCAAGAAACTACGTGGGTAGGAGAAAAAACTAAAGAGATAGAGAGAATGTGGGATTCAAGATGTGGTATACAGAAAATGATAGAAATAAGAACAGGGTAGTGATTATTGTCGACGAAAATCTCAATGACAAGATTATTGAAGTTAAGAGAAAAAGATAGAATAATTTTACTGAAATTTAGGAGATGCTTTCAATGTCAAGTGCCTATGTAAGAAAGACTAATACAGGGTTCAAAATAGTACATAGGGGATATAATTATGGAGATAGGAATGAGGGTAGAGAGTCCATTTTGGATTTTGTGGTGGCCTACAATTTGATTTTAGCTAATACTTTCTTTAAGAGAGTCACACATAATAACCTTTAGTAGTGGACCAAATGAAAGCCAAATAGATTATTTCCTTACTAGGAAGGTCAATAGAGCCTCTTCCAAATATTATAAATAAATTATACCCAAAGAGTGCTTCATGACACACCATAAATTAGTGGTCATAGATTTTTTTGTTAGACGATGGAAAAGAAAGCATAGGTGTAATAGAATTAGATGGTGGAGTTTGAATGGGGAAAATATGGCTCTTTTTAAGGAAAAATGCTACAAGACGACTCATAGATTGTAGAAGGTGAGACTAACAAGGTTTGTGAGAAAATGGAGAGTTGTATTAGAAATATGGTTAAAGAAGTATTAGGAGAAAATATGAAAATGGAGTGGAATGAGGAAGTATAGGGAGCTATTAACACTAAAAAAAAGTGTTATAAAAGTTTACACGAGGATAATTATAAGCATTAATTAGACAAGCTAGCTAGAAAAAATGTTAAGAAAGCAGGTTAGAAAAAGTAAAGGCAAGGCTGGTGAAGTACTTCAACAAAATTTGGTGGCAAAAGATAGGAGAAAGACATCTATATATTTGCTAAAAAAGAGAGAGAAGAACTGAGATATGACTCCCATTAAGTGCATTAATTAGGATGAGGGACAAAAAGTTTTGGTTAAGGAAGATGAGATCAAGGAGAGATGACAAACCAATTTCGTTTATTAATGGAGATTCACGATATTATAGAAGAACCAGATGTATCTTTTGATGATATAAACTGTAAATTTGTAATGCGAATTAGAGCATATGAGGTTACGAAATTATCCAAAAGATGAAAGGCGACGAGTAATGGGACTGGCTGGTATTCCTTATAGAAGTTTTGCAATGCTAAGAGGATACTAGAGTAACTTGGTTCACAAATCTTTTTAATAGAATTTTTGTGACCATAAAAATGCTAGATAAGTAGAGGAAGAGTACATTGATTATTATTTAAAAGAATAAAAAGGATAAATAAAATTGTAATAACTATTGGGGCAGAAAACTTATGAGCCAAACAATGAAACTTTGGGAGCGAGTGAATGAGCATAGACTTAGAAGTAGACCTTAATTTCGGAGAATTGATTTAGGTTTATACAATAAAGGTCTACGAAGGAGGCTATTTCTTACTTAGGCAATTAATGGAGAAATATAAAGATTTTAAAGGAGGTAAAAAAATAGCCTCCATATATATTGATTATTTTTATTATTTAGGCTATTTTCTTACTTAGATTCTTTATATAGAGGCATGGTAAGGATCTCTATATGGCTTTTATTTATTTAGAAAAAAAGTGAATGATAGGGTGCTGAGAAAAATCTTATGGTGGGCTTTTAAGAAAAAGAAAATACCGACTAAGCATTTATAAATGATTGAGGACATGCATGAGAGAGTAATGACTATTGTAAAGATTGTAAATGATATAACCAGAGAGTTCCCAATCATAATAAGACTTCATCAAGAGTCATCCTTAAACCTTTATTTATTTGCTTTAGTCATGGATGGGCTTACATATGCCATTCGAGATAGAATGACTATTGTATGCTCTTCGTCGATGACATCATTTTAGTGAATGAGATTAGAGTGGGCCTAAATAGCAAGTTAGAATTATGGAAGAACATGTCAGAATGATCTAAAGGTCTTAAGTTAGGTCGAAAAAAAAACCGAGTATGGATTAGCTACACTAGAGAAGGCTAGACTGAAATGGTTTTGGATGACTATGAAATTCGATGAAAGAAATATTTAATTACCTACGTTATTTCTTATAAAGAGTTAGAGCAATTGAGCATGATGATGTTAGCCTTAAAATAAGGCATGTTAGATGAAGTGTAGAAGTGCCTCATGAATCATATGTGATCCTAAAATCCTAAATAGATTTAAAGAAAAAAAATCTATAGTATGGTCGTGAGAATGGCTATGTAGTATGGTTCTAAATGTTGGACAGTTAAGAAATAATACTTGCATAAGATGAGAGTGTTTGAGATGCGAATGTTGAGATGGATAAAAGGATATACAAGAAAAGATAAAATATGCAATGAAGAGATACTAAGAAGGTGAAACTAGGTTGCATTTTTTGAACATAACAAGTGAAAAAATTATTTGTGGTGATTTAGACATATCCAATGTTGGCCCATGGATGATGTAGTTATGAGAGATAACTTGGTACAAGCGGACAAGATCAGGTGGGGAAAAAAAAAGGGGAATCAAGAATTATATGAGAAGAAATACTTGAGAAGGATACTATTGTTTTGTGCGTCGTTAAAAGTCACACCTTAGATCGATGCTAATGGAGAAATTTTTTTTATATAGCCAATCTCAACTAGTTTAAGATTTAAAATGTAGTTTAGTTAAGTTGAGTTGTATATTGATTTCAGTCATTTAATTTTATCAAGTATGCATAATAATTTGTTTTAACATGTTTATTTGTTAAAAATTAAATAAGAATTCATTAATTATGTATTTGTTTTTTAACAGATTAGTTAGTTATTTGACTAAACCCTCTTGTAGGTTGAAGACTTTGGGAGAATAAACCCACTTGTGGTCATTTACAAGAGTGGAAACTCTGATCCCTTGAATTTCATACAAAGATTTGGCATATCATGGCTGTTAAGAAAACAGTCATTTAAGCCTTTTTTTTTTTTTTTTTTAATAAAATAAAATAAAACAACACATTGGAACTAATTAAAAATTTATTGAGTAGTAGATAGTGTCAAATCATAAATTATAAATTTATTTACTAAAACTAATGGACATGGACTCTATATTTCTTAACACGTGTATTAAAAAATCGAGTATTTAACGATTAATTCTTTCACTTTTGAGATGAGGTATTGTAGCATTCACTCAATGATATTTATGGCACTTATATTTTACGTTAAAGTTTTTTTTTTTTTTTTTTAACAAATCCATTATATTTCATTTGTAATTTGTTTTTGTATCTTTTTCTCTATTTCAATTTCCACACATGACTTTCTTTTCCTATTCCCAAATTTGAAGGGAATTATCAAGATAGCCATAAAGAAAAGCTATTTTGTGAATTATTTGGTATATCATGGCCGTGTTAAGAAAACAGTCATATAAGCAATTTTTTTTAATAAAAAAACACATTGGAACTAATTAGACAATAAGGAAAATTTGAAGGACTAAAAAACTAATGTAGACCAAATTAAAAGTTGAGAACTTAAACTAAAGGGTTCCCCCCCCCCCCCCCCCCCCCCCCCCTAAAAAGAAAATAATATTTTTTTGTTACAAAAAAAAAAAAAAAAAAAAATCTTAATTTGATGCAGATGGTTTTTAGGTATCTTAATTCTAATTAGATGCAGATATAACATCTTAAATAAATTTCAAGTTGTAAATCAATAAAATATTTCTAAAGTATATATCCTTGTTTGTTTCATACTATTTATTAATTAGTATTTTAGTCTTTGAAGACCATAGACATATTGATCCTTGTTGGAGATACCATAGACCCAAATCATTAATTAATAATGAAGCAATGTTAAAAAAATCACTCACTTTGTGATATACAAATTTATGGAGCTAATGGAATCTCTTCACAGGCTAATAAGATCAGAAGTTCCAGAACAACATTGAGTTGTAAGACTAAGGGCAGCCAGTCAGCCAACAGAGCAAGACCATAAACCATGTTAGCCATAATTACTTTTTTAATTCTATGAAACTTGGAAGGTACATTCTGAGTTGTTAATGCCCTCAACAACCTACTTTTTTTTTCTACCATTAATTATTTTAAGGAGATATAAAAATAGATATTTGACTATCCTATTGGGTTGGCTTGATGTTAAATATATTCCATTCTTTAATTTTATGGATTCAAATCTATTTACAGAAGATCAAATCTTTATAACTCTCTAGTTCCGACGTAACATTGAAGAAAAAAAAAAAAAAAAGACACAAGGCATATCCCAATAGAAATATCAAATATGGTAAAAAAGCTTTTTTTTTTATTATTATTATTTTGCCCCGTTTTCTCTTCTTGGTGGTGGGGAAGGGGTAGTTGGGTTGTTCATAAGGGTTGTTTCATTGGTATTAATAGGTAGAATTTTGTGATTGTGTTTTAGTGGTATTACTAAGTAGAATTTTGTGATTGAAGGTTCTTTTAATTTGGAAAAATAATATATATTATTACTCTTGAATATCACACTTTTATTAATTTTATAAAAAATATATTTTTTTGACCAATTTTATATAATTATTTTTAAAATGTTTTTAATATCTTGGTTTATGCTAATACTGTAATAATTTTGAACAAAAATAATTGATGTCACTTAAAATATAATAATTTTTGTCACATATAAATTGAATTAGTAAAAATAATAATAATTATTATTATTACTAACTTTTCTTATGCATCTCACTATCGGGTACTCATGGATCCCCTCTAATCCATCCATTTAATTTTTTTTTTTAAAAGAATAGAAAATTAGAATTTGTGACGATTTAGTTATTTTAATTTTTTTTTAAAATATATTCAATTTCTATTTTCATACTGATTTATTAATGCGGAATACGAAATTTAATTGGATTGGTAATTATTTTTTATTAGTTTTAATTTTATTTTTATTTTTAAAAAAGAGACGAGTGATAAGAGAATGAGACTGTGTGAGATTGCAAACTAATTTTATGAGAAAATTGATTAAAAAAAAAAATAGTTTAGAGAATAGATATAACGTCATCTTTTTTGTCAATTGATCAACATATAAGAAAAAAATTATATTTAAATCATATTACTAATTTTCATTTAAATACTAATAGTGTTATGAAGAAAGATATTGTAGATGCTTTAAAAGATAAGAAGGCATTAATTCAAAAAAAGAAAAAAAGAAAAAAAAAGAAAAAAGAAAAGGAAAAGAAAAAAAATGATACTTTAGAAATTAGAACATCAAATGTGATTTTGCCTTTTATTTTTATGGGTGACTGGAAGTTGTTAGTTTAACCATGTAATGGTCCAGTAAATCATTTACAGGCACCCCTAAATAACTTAAAGAAACAACTTAGACAATGACCCTTTTTTGGTTGCCCAACAAAATAGGTGATGCATGTGGGAATGGGGTAGGGGGCCATATATGCTCTGCTGCTGCCTGTCTACAAGCAAAGTTATTTTGAAGACAAATATGCCTTAATCACTAATTTTCATCAGTCTACACTACAAATCAAACAAAGCCCATTATTTCAAGTAAGAAACAAAATATAACAACTTTTATAATCCTTGATCACAGGCAATAACACATGGGTTTGCCTTTTATAATCAAAACAATATTTTTATTCTAATGGGTCTTTCTTGTGCTCATGATTCCAAACACTCCCCCTTTCCATACATTTATATTTCCTTTGTGGCTATAAACTAATTTTGAACGAACCTCCAAAGCCATAAACTCAGAAAAATGGCTACCCAAGAGAAGCAAAAAAGAGGGTTCAAGTTCATTTACAAAGCTGGCAATGGAAGTCAAAGAAAGAAAGAGTTCGAGCCAGATGTGATGGTTGACAAGAAACCCATTTTACTTAGTTGGATTTCAAGGAAATCGAAGACATGTCCGGACAACAAAACCAGTGGCCGGAGATCAAGATTGGAGGCAGATGTAGGAGGAGGAGGAGGAATGGTTGAGGCTAGAAAATCAGTGTCCCACATTGATACACATTTGATTGAGGCAAGGAAGTCAATGTTCCACATTGAACCAAATATGGTTGAGGCAAGAAAATCAGTGTCTCACATCAACACCAATTTGGTTGAGGCAAGGAAATCAGTGTCCCAAATGGAAACAAACTCGGCCTCGGTGATTGCATTTCTTCAGGTGAAGGTAATGGTTTCAGATATGCCAAGCTTCATGCAAGTACATGCCTTCCGGTGTGCAAGGAAAACATTTGATAGCTTGGAAAAATTCAGCCCTAAGCATATGGCTTTTAACATGAAGAAGGTATATGTTTTCATCATTCAATAACATCTAACAATTTCTATAATAATTCTTGTTTTGATAGTGTTTATCGAAACACTAATCATAATTGTCTCATTTTTCATAAATTTTATTTTAAGAGATATTCGAGATTGAAATTAAACACTCAACTTTGAAAATCTTTTAAGTTCTAACCATCACTCAATTTTTTGCATATATGTGTACTAGATATTGTTGTTTCTCATTATTTTTCTTTAAAGTTTTGTTGTTAAAAACTCAAAAGGGTGAGGGATTGGGGAGAGAGCTAGTTATATTGGTATTTGGTATTGGGTGTGTTAGGTACATAGATGCTAGTGATGCCAAGACAAAAAAGTGGGTGTAGTACAACAATTATTTTCTGTGTTAATTTCTCTTTGTGGTATTTTCCATCTTGGCCGATTTGAGATTTTATTCAGTGCCCCACCACAAGGAAGAACGAAAAAGAATAGCCAGATGACCGAATTATTCTCTATCTTTCTTCTACTTTTGTTTTACTCCTCAAATTCAAGTGGAGAATAGAATAAAATATCTTTCACTATATATGATTATTTAGGCTAGGTCTAGCTAGTTATCACATATCACATAATATCTCAAAAATATTTTGTACTTCATATTTTTCATTCCATTTATCTAATAATTATAGATTAATTTAGATTGGATCAACAATCCAACATCCCATGTGTAATATGTTACAATCACATTAATTTCCAATGTACCAAAATACAAATTTTGCAATCACATTAATTTGAAATTTTTTGCAAATCATGTAATAATAATTGTCTGAAAGAAAGAGGAGGAATATTCTTTACATATCAGTAATCTAATTAATGTTTAATTCACATCCCATGTGCAGGCACAACAAGACAATATTTGAAGATAAAACAAGGAATTTTTTAAATAAATTGGAAAATCTAATTACTATTAAAAAGTATCTAGTGGGTAATGATTATGGTGATCATGTGCAGGAGTTTGACAAAGTGTACGGTCCTGCCTGGCACTGCATTGTGGGCTCAAGTTTTGGCTCATTTGTCACACATTCGACGGGTTGTTTCCTTTACTTTTCAATGGAGAAATTGTATATTTTACTTTTTAAAACCAAAATTCGGAAAGCTGTGGATTGATCCATGCCATAGAAAGTAATATACATACATAGCAAATATATATAAATAGCATTGACTTTTAATGGTGCAAGTTGAGCATATTGTGTATTGAGAAGTTTGTACATGAAAAACAATTGCCATGGAAACTCTTGATTCATGTCAATATGTATGTTTATGAAAAAGATTGTTAGTTTCTCAATCAGTTTTTGAAATTTATGAAAACGTCTGGAGTATATTAGGGATTACAATTTAATTTATGATTAGGTCATTTCGAGTAAGTTATCTAATTTAATTATATAGATTAGATTTTTTATGTACCTAAACACTAATCTAGGAGTCGTATTAAATATGAATCAGATCTAGATCTATTAATTTCAAATTGTTTCATAGATAAACATAAAAACAATATAAAAAAGATAATGAAAAAAAAGATAAACCTAATTCAAATCTTGTCATATTTTTGAAAATGACAATTTGATTTTCCAAGTCAGCTCGAGTAAATTATCCAATTCAATTGGATTAGATATTTTATGTGCCTAAACACTCTGGGGTTGTATTAAATTTAAATCGGATCTAGATGTATCAAGTTCAAATCGATCAATAGATAAACATAAAAATAATGTAGAAAAGGCAAAGAAAAGAAAGTTAAACTTAATTCGAATCTCGTCAAATTAAGAAAAAATTAGAGCTAGGTCAACTTAAGATCACATCATATATTGACTCAATTTGATCCATTGACATGCTTACAATATTTTTAAAATAGTTATTTGAGTAACATATGTAAATATATATAGTGGTATTAGATAATTAAGGAGTAAATATAAAAATATAAACAGTAAAGTGCAGTGGTAGAAAATGAAGGCATGTTAGAATTATTTGGACGCTGATAACTTGTTTAGATAGATCATGCATAAAAATTGATATAACAATCAAAATGACAATTTACTAATGAGAACATCAACAAAACATTAAGGTTCAAAATGTCAACTCAAAGTATTACTTTTGTTCATAAAAACAAAATAAAACTAAGTATCCCTAAGCGTTGGATCTTGCTCCTCTTGCTCATGATCATCAACCGGAACATGAGGAGACAATGAAGTAGCTAATGAAGAAGAATCTTGAAAAATTAGTTAATAATGAATATAAAAGTTAGCGGTGCAAAACTTATAAGTTTAAACATGGAATCAATTCTTCCTCCATGACTTATTCGTCCTTACGAACGTTTTGGTATCCCCAGTTTGTCCATCGGACATCAAATTACTACTTTGCACTCCCAACGTTCACTTTTCAAAGTTTTTAAGTTAAAACGCTCGTTAACTCACAAATGCATATCTTTCATCAAAACGTGAAACTGATTCTTACTACATGTTTTAGTGCCAGTTTGGTTTTGCTTTTAGAATATGTTTGGAGCTAAAAATCACATTCAGTTTGTATAATAGCATGCTTAGTTAAAACTGAAAATCACTTTTGGTCAAACTTCTAACATAGTTTTATTCCATTTTTTAGAAGCTAACTCATATATAACTTTTTTAGAATACACTTAGTGCCAGTTTGGTTTTGTTTTTGAACATGTTTGACGTTTGGAACTTGATAATCACTTTCAGGTTGCATAATAACATATTTGATTAAAAATAAAAATCATTTTTGGTCAAATACCCAACACAGTTTTAGCTCATTTTTCAGAAGCTACTCATATGTAACTTTTCAAGAATACAATTATAACAAAATACGAGACACAGTTTTTATATTATTTTTTTGACAAAAATAACCTATTTTTTTATTTTAATACTTTTGTGATTCAAAATCATTTTTTTTTATAACTAACCAAATAGAAAATCAATTATGCTAAAATCAATTCTTCCATAATCTCTTCTAGCAAAATAAATTATCCAAAACACTGATTTTCAAATGTCAAACTAAACTGGCCCTCATAGCAAAAATACAAGACACAATTTTTATATTATTTTTTCATAAAAATACTTATATTTTTTAATATTCTTATGATTCAAAATTACTTTTTTCGATAACTAACCAAACATAAAATAAATTATGTTGAAATCAATTATTCCATAATCTCTATTAGCAAAATCAATTTTATTCAAAACATTGATTTTCAAACGCCAAACCAAACTGGCCCATAGTTGTCCCTATGAACATACCGATACCCCTAGTTCGTGGATCATATTTCAAATGACTAATTTGCTTTCCTAACATCCAAAATTTAAAGTTTCTAAGTTAAAACACACTTTAACCTATAAAATCCGCATCTTTCATCAAAATGTGAAACCGATTCTTTCTACATGTTTTACTCATCCCTACAAATGTGCCGATATCCCCGGTTCGTCTATCAAACATCAAATGACTATGTTGCCCACCTACAATCAAATTTTCAAAGTTTCTATGTTAAAACACACGTTAACTCATAAAATGCACATCTTTCATCAAAACATGAAATCTAATCTTCCTACATGTCTTATTTGTCCTTACTATTGTGCATATATCCCTGACTCTTCCATTGGACCTCAAATGATTGCTTTTTCCCTCTACCCTTCGATGCCCAATTATCAAAGTTTTAAATTAAAACACATATTAACCTATAAAATGTACATCTTTCATCAAAATACGAAACTGATTCTTCCTACATTTCTTATTCATCATTGCAAACATGCAGGTATCCCTGACTCGTTCATCAGACTTCAAATGATTATTTTACCCCATAGAGTCTAATTTGCAATTTTTCTTTGTTAAAACACACTTTAACCCATAAAATGCACATATTTCATTAAAATGTAAAACCGATTCTTTCTACATGTCTTATTCCTTTTTACAAATTATTGGTATCCCCAGCTTGTCCCTCAGATTTCAAATGACTATTTTATCCCTACAGCCTAAATTTTCAAAGTTTTTATGTTAAAACACACTTTAACCTATAAAATGCACATCTTTCACCAAAATATTAAACAATTCTTCCTATATACCTTATCCCTTCCTACGAATGTACCGGTATCCCTGACTCATCCATTGAAATTCAAATGACTACTTTGCCCCCCTAACGCCTAATTTTCAAAGTTTCTATGTTAAAACATAAGCTAACCCATAAATTCAAGTTTTAAGTTACTTACACAAAATGACAACTGTGGTGGTTGAGATCCTCTAAATCCATGCAGTTCCTCCCAAACTATTTGCCCAAGCAATGTAATTATTTTTAGGATGATCACGGGTGGAGGAGGTGGGCAAGTAGTCCCAATGTTATTAACATTATTGGAGCTAGATTGGCCGAATGCCTAAGAGTCTATGCATCCTTCAAATCCTTAATAGTATCCATACATGCTTCTTCCCACCGGATATTCATATCCATAAAGCTTCATCAATAATCAGATGAGAACCTTTTGGTGCACTATCAAGCTCACTCTCCCTAGTGGATGCAAATAGATCCTAAAAATGATTAGAAAAATATAAATGTAGTAATTATTATTTGAAGAACTTAATAATAAGAAAAATTATAACTTAGAACTTACATTTGTTCTTCTTAGTTTAGAAAATTTCTCCTTTCTTATTTTTATGATTACGGTCAAAAACCTCTATAAGAGTCACAACCCAATTCCGTTCTCTTCATAGTTAAGACAAAAGAATATTTGTTATTAAACATGGACATAAATAAATAGAATGAGATTATTAATTAAAATTAAAAACTATTACTAAGCAGTCTACATACACAAATGCATTAACAAACCCTCTGACATGGTGAACAAGGCTATCACCAGCATGTTTGTTCTCATATGCAATTTTTGACCTATTCTTGAACTTGTCGCCAGCTCATAAGTCATAATAGGCATCACAATATATTTGTTTTTACTTAAAATTATTTAATCATAATTGATAATAAAATTATCACTTATTTTATGATTATAATTAAGTTATAGATTATGCTATAAGTTGTACATTTTGTTTGGTAAGAATTATTTCTAATATTTTTTTTTAACTAAAATTATCTAATTATTTATAATATTTGTTGGTCCAAGAATTGTAAACTATAAGGGGTGAATAATTTGAATGATTGAAATCTCACTTTTTAGATTTTAAAACCAATACATAGTATACATATTTAATTACGAAGCAATAAGCATAGATCATATATAATCAACAGATAAACCTGTAATACAGGTGACAATTGAAATTAAAGCCTAGAGGCATAGACAGATATGACACAATGATTTTTATAGTGGTTTGCCAAAATGCTTGGCTACATACACTCCTAAAAAAACTCTTGGGAATTTTCACTAAATTCCAGGGGCCAGTTGAAAGGAATCAGTAGAAAATATAACAATCAAATGTGCAATAGAATTAAAAAAAATTATTCCTTAAAACTTAGATCACCTTATGGTTATATGAAATATCCTAAAACTAGTTTAACAGTGAACAAGTTAGATGAAAAATTGTGTACCTTCGAGACTTTTAATTCCTTTGCCATATTCTTGATTTAGATTTCACTCATTGATGATTTATCAAGAGCGCAACAACGGCATAAGTGTCCCATGTATCCACATGAATGAATCCAATTAAGGATCTTCATGCTAAAAGGTGAGAGGGGTTACAATGAGATTTTTTTTGTGCTAGCACAAGTTACCAAATTTTTCTTGTAATTTAATAACTGTACTTTGTCTAAAATACTCATATTTTTAAAGCCTAGTCATCTCCTTATGTATTGAAAAATCTAAACACATTAGAGATTCTGCTAACACAACTGCCCTAAAACACTCCTTAATTGAATATAGTTCTATTTTGTGTGACCCCATAGGTTCAAACTTTTAATGGTAGTAGACATGTAACTTTTACATATTTATTATTGGATCTCGTCCAATTAAATTAGAACTCATTCTAATGATTTGAATTGAAACTCTTTTTAATTCAACTATTAAATAAGATTAATTAAATAATTATCAGGGTTTCCTATAAGTTAAGATTGGTGCTTAGCTACACATGTTAACTAGTCATACTAGTATGGAATGATTGTGAAACCTTTTAAACCTTTACATTGGAAGTTATCTTACAATTCAATCATTCTATTATCCAATATCTCGATTAAATTTATTTAGGTATGGAAATAATGTCAAACTCTAAATTTAATAATATGTTTCTAGATCTTAAAATTATAACTTCATTTAGGAATTAGAAACTCAACTCAACTCAACTAAGCCTTAAAATCCGAACTAGTTAGGATCAGCTATATGAATATTTTTTCTCCGTTCGCATCAATCCAAGGCATTATATTCAGTAATGCCTAGAATAGCAATTTCCTTCTTAATGACTGCCCTTATGTAAGTTTTGATCTTCCTCTACCATGTCTAGTACCTATTACATGCACCAAGTCATATTTCTTAACAATGGCATCCATTAGGCGACGTTGGATATGTCCAAACTAACATAGGCGATTCTCCCTCATTTTCTCCTCGATAGGTGCTACATCCACCTTCTTATGAATTTTCTCATTTCGTATTCTATTTTTTCTTGTATATCCGGTCATCCATCTTAACATTCTCATTTTAGCTACTCCCATCTTATGTGAGTGTTGTTCTTAACTGCCCAACATTCGGTATCATATAGCATAGTCGGTCTCACTGCCATCTTATAAATACTTTCTTTGAACTTATTTGGGATTTTAGGATCACATAAAATACCCAAAGCACTTCACCACTTCACCCACCTTGTCTTGATCCTATGGTTCTCATTATACTAAATTGCACCATCTTTTTGTATAAATGAACCTAAATACTTAAACACGTCTTTTGTAGTGATTGTTTGGCCATCCAAAATTATTTCAGTTCTGCCTCCTTTAGAGTCACTGAAATAGCACTCTAGATACTCGGTTTTTGTCCGACTCAACCTAAGACCTTTAGATTCTAACACGTTCTTCCACAATTCTACTTTGGAATTTAAACCTTGTCTAGTTTTGTCTACAAACACGGTATCGTTGGCAAGCAGCATGCACCAAGTAGCCTTATTTTGGATAGCATAAGTAAGTTCATCCATGACTAAAACAAATAGGTAGGGGTTTAAGGATGAACCTTGATGAACACCTATCATGATAGAGAACTCTCCAATCATACCATTACTGGTCAGCACTCTAGTCATTACTCCCTCATACATATCTTTAATAACTTCTATATATTTAGTTGAGACCTTCTTCTTCTTGAGAACCCACCACAAAACTTGTCTCGGCACACTATTATACTCTTTTTCTAGATTAATAAAGGTCATGTGAAGATCTTTTTTTTTTTTTTTTTTTTTTTTTCTCTATATTTCTCCATTAATCTCCTAAGTAAAAAAATTGTCTCCATTGTAGATTTTCTCGGCATAAAGCCAAATTGATTATCAAAAACTAGAGTCTCATTCCTAAGCATATGCTCAATTACTATTTCCCATAGCTTCATTGTATGACTTATAAGTTTTATTCCTCGATAGTTCGTATAACTTTGAATTTCTCCTTTATTCTTATAAATGGGGATCAATGTACTTTTCCTCCATTCATTGGGCATTTTCTTGGTCACTAAAATCATGTTAAAAAGATTAGCCAAGTTACACCAATATCTCCTAGGCATCTCCAAACTTTTACTGTAATATAATTTGGACCCATTACCTTACCATTCTTCATCTTATGAATAGCTTCTTTAACCTCCTATGCTCTAATCTGACAAACAAATCTAAGGTTTGATTATTAAAGGCATTATCTAGTTCCCTGACATCAACTTTTGAATCTCCATTAAATAAGGTATCAAAGTAAGTTCTCCATCTCTCATTAATCTCGTCTTCCTTAACTTAAATCATGTCCTACTCATCCTTAATGCATTTAATACGATTTAAGTCTTTAGTTTTTCTTTCCCTCTGTTTGACAATCCTATAAATATCCTTCTCTCCATCCTTTTGTCTCTAACATTTGGTAAAGTCCTTCACAAGCCTTGCCTCTAGCTTTCCTAACCGCTTTCTTAGAATCTTTTATAACTCGTTTAAAATATTTGTAACTATCGTCATTTCCACCATGTCCCTTTAGTTAGTGGTCCACATCCTCTACTTTCTCCTAACACCTCTCTAGCTGTATTCTTAATTCAACTTGCCATCTTATCCCAAATTATATTAGGCACGCCCTCCACGATCCATAGGTCACCATGTAAAATCTTTTTCTTTTAAAATAGCCATATTCCCTCCATTCAAATTCCACCATCTAGTCCTACTATACCTATTACTTTTATGCTTTTTCTTCAAATGCTTAACAGCAACATCCACAACCAAAAGTTAGTGCTAAGACATTAAACACTGGCTGGGTATAACCTTAAAATCCTTACACAACACTCTATCAACCTTCCTAGTCATAACAAAATCTATTTGGCCCTTATTAGGCCTGTTACTAAAAGTAACTAAGTGCGACTCTCGTTTCTTAAAGAATGTGTTGGCTAAAATCAAGTTGTATGCAAACATAAAATCTAAAATCGACTCTCCACCCTCATTCCTATCTCCATAACTATAACCCCAATGTACTCTCTCAAAACCCTCGTTAGTACTTCCTACATGGCTGTTCAAATCTCCTTTAATAAGAGGTTTCTCTCCTAAAAGTACTCCTTGGACTATCTTGTCACACCCCTCACAGAGGCATGACTGGCCGGAAGATTGGAGAACCAAACCTCTGTGACCCTAACTTCAAAACAAAGTAACAGACATGACTCTTAGTCCGTCCAAAAGATAAAAGTAACTTTTATAAAACAAAAGTTCATTATAAAATTTTAATTTCCTAAAACAGTTAACAATTTACTGAAAAATTGTGGCAGAGGTTCCAAACAATATGGAACATGCCTCAAAATACAAGCACCCATGCTTATGAACTCACACAATAATAACACTAAGACAACAAGGAGCTTTGCTCTGTTCATATTCTAACCAAGACAGACAACTAAACTGTTACATCATACCAAAATGAGATACCTCACAGTTCTAGTGTGATTGCAAACTTTCATCCTTGACCGCAAGTCCGAAATCCCAGAAATAATGTGTCGTACTTATTTGAAAAGTCATAAGCTCGACGACAACACGTACAGAGCTCCAGTTACTAAAATAAAATATCCACGAGAGAAAGGTGAGTCATATGGACTATGTGAGTGAAAAATCGTATCCAAAGGGTACTAGTATCACACAACACAAGTGTGTAACATATAAAGTAAAATAATGTAACATGGTTCATATAACAATGCACATTACACGTATACATTGTAATTGTCATAAATTTTCAACTTACATGCCACACAGGATCATAACTGATAAGAGCAATAATATCACACAAAGCAAGCAAAGGGCCAACAAGTGACCCAGCCCCGCATAACAATATCACCCCCTGCAGGGCATTTACGCGCCCGCACAACAAATTAATCTCCATACACAATCCATCCCACTAGGGCTGAGCACTCAATAAAAAAATTTATCATGATCAAAATATTTCATAATTTCAAATCCACATATCCAAGGTGCACTTGGATTTCTAAGTTCTGAGATAAAATCATTTTTCATAAAAACCACACATTGTTGGCCCTTATCAATCACAACCAATATCAAACAAACATATTTCAAACAAATCACTAAAATACTATTTTTGCTTATTTTCTATGTATCACTTATATTCAAATACACATATAGATACACATAATAATCTAGTCCCTAAAGGCAACAATTAACCACTCACCCAGTTCACGGATTTCGTTCATGTCTCGCTTAAATTGTGAAAGTGTTGATAAATCCTTAACACGCTCCTAAGCTGAAAATCATAAATTCATATATTACTAATCATAATCATTTCAAAGTTAATTCCACAATTCCTTAATCGTACATAATTATGCCTAACATATTTCTTAAAGTGAAGTTAATTCATTCAATTTATTCAATAATTCGAAGTCTATAATTTAATATTAGCCTAGTCTAATTTCATATTTCTTAATTTCTCAAGGAAACCTACATAAATTAACTTCTATTATATATATATATATATATATTAACATTTAATTTCTTTTAAACATTAGTCAATCATCTAGTACATATATTTTATCCTAGTTTATGAGTATGTATTCTTATGTATATATATATATATTTTCCAATAAACTCAACACCATCCTATTGATTCCTATTACTCACAATCTAATTATTAAAATCATTTTAAATGAGTTATCTAAACTTCATAAAGAGGTTGAACTATACCTATCTATCTTTAACAAAATTTAATTTCTAACTCATCCTTCCTCCAATTCACATGATCGTCTTATACGTTCCTTATTATTTCTATTATTATTCTTATTATTATTATTATTATATTTTTTTATTTTTTGTTTTTTAACTCTCATTTCTATAATTTCCATGCATAATCAATTAACATTACACCTTAACTAAATTCTTTTACATTTCTAGTTAACTTAAAAGACTTACAACTAGCTTACCTAACTAAAATTTATTAATACTTAAAATAGTAGCATTAGTATAATTAAATCAAAATTCTAAGACATTAAAAAAATAATTTATGCACTTGTTACTTTGTTGTTCTAACACCTTTCAATAACACTTTCAATCAAATTAACCTTTCAAGAAACAAGTTTGAACTTGAACTTGAGAGTAACTCAAACTCCACCAAGATCCACGACAGTGTATGGGAGCATGCCTGTTGTCTTCTCTCAAGTTACTCAAGAGATAGCAGACAACTTCAATCAGGACAAGGTGGTGGACTGGAACACAAAAGTTGCCTTATACCCCCTTCCTCACGGCTGCAACCAGCTGAGACAGAGTATGGCAGTCTCCACCCTTAGTTGTTGTCAACCTTACCCACGATCACTCACTCGGTCACACACCCACCCCAGAAATATTGAAGCTCACTGCACAGCCTACACACACTTCACCTAACTAAAATTTTGACTTAAAATAGAGCACTCCAAGCCTAGCACATAATACTCACAAGAAAAGAAAAAGGAAAAACCAGTTAAGACTAGGAGGAAAAATAAAAAGGAGAGCATTTTACCTTCCCAGTGCAAGCAGCTCACCGTTTCCGTGCCACTTTAAGGATAGACAAAAGAAAACAATTCAACTCTAAACAGTAGATCAAAGTGGCTCATGTTGACATAAGTCAAGATCCAATTCAACCAAATGTAAATTAATTGTGTATATGAATTATGTTTATATATATATATATATATATATATATATATATATATATTTACAATATTAATTTATTTTACAATCAAAATTTACACCAATTGGTCCTAATTTAATGTTTTCAAAGGTTATGACATATCTCATATAAGTAATCCCAAATTGCTTTCTTCGTAGCTTCTTCCAGTCCTATTTCAAGACTATAGGCACTAATGATATTGAAGGCCTCCTTGTCTATCATCAATTTAACTGAAATTATTCTGTCACCTTTTCTCTTGACTTCTACAACCTCATCCTTTAAATTTTCATCTACAATAATTGCACCTTCATTCATATTTCTATTCTTACCGATATACCACATCTTGAAACCGTTCTCTCTATCTCTCTAGCCTTTTCTCCAACCCACTTAGTTTCTTGTACGCAAGTAATACTAATCCTCCTTCTACTCTCGATATCTACAAGCTCTCTCAATTTACTAGTAAGAGTCCTTATATTCCAAGTAGCTATGTGAATTTTTTCTTATACTAGCTTCTTTACCTGCATCCGTCCTTGATGCAAAAACGCTTGCTCATTTTGCATCACACCCAAGCACCGGTGTAGCACGCCACTAAGGATGTGATGACCCAACCTTTACTTATTTCTTACGACAACCATCTCACTAAGAATGTTATGCCCCAATGAATATTTAGTTGGATTCATCTTCATAGGATTTGATTAATTTTAAGTTGGCTATCAACATATCGTAACCCTCTTCCTTTAATTGGGTTTGGGATCAGTAGAGTAAACTTTGGCAGAGTTAGGGAATTAGAAACTCATCTTCTAATATCCACTTTGCTATGGTTTATTGAATATTTTATAGACCACATTGGACATTCTTTTTTTTCTTTTTTTACTAAGAGTGTTAGATCTTTTATTGCTCATTCACATACCTTTATATGTAAGTGATTAGTCCCAATTAGTACTTCTTATGTGTCTTATTAATAAAATCATAAATAACATAATGAATACAAGATAATTATGATGCCTTAAGTCAAAAGACTATTTATATAGTTGTAACATGAGAACCACCTATGGGCATGTAGAGAAACTTCATATAGGTGTTTTTATTTGATATCAGTTTAATCAACTCATTCTTTAATGAGCACATATATATTTATATTAATGTCTCATACACAAGTGACTATAAGATCAATTACCCATAACTCTTTAATACAACTAGATATATACTAATTTATCTGAATTCATTAATGCCCTACCTAGTGATCCTATGATTAGGAACATTTAAGAATTAAGCTTAAAAGACCCATTTGCATAATCTTATCATGAATCTTATTTCCATTACTTAAATTCTTTAGGGTTATGATAGTTAAATTATAACTTTAATACATGATATTGTTTGTCATTTATTCTTTAAATTAATATTAGTAATAATATGAATAAGATTGTATACAAAATAATATGGCACAACATTATATGTAATTGGTTTTAGGGCATATTACTAACATAAGTAACCTTACTAAATTCACAAGGCTCAGCAACATAAACAATTGAATTCCATGGCTTAGCAACCGAATTGAATTGCATGACTCAACCAAACCTTTACAACTGAATTCAAAGGCTTAGCAATCTATCTCAATCAACAGACTCAACCACAAGCAATTCCTTAGAACTGGAGATAAGCAGAACTCAAACAAGTTTAACATTAAGCTCTAGGTTCTCACTTATGATTTCCTCACAAATACAAATCATTTATTCAATTCAATTAATTTTAATAATAATATGAATAAGATTGTATGCAAAATAATATGCCACAACATTGTATGTAATTGGTTTTAGGACATACTACTAACATTAGTAACCTTCCAAAATTCACAAGGCTCAGCAACTATACAATAGTGTTCCAGGGCTTAGTAACCTAATTGGATTTCATGACTCAACCAAACCTTTACAACTGAATTTGAAGGCTTAGCAATCTATCTCAATCAACAGGCTAAACCACAAGTAACTCCTCAGAACTTAAGATAAGCAGAACTTTACCAAGTTTAACAATAAGCTCTAGGTTCTCACTTGTGATTTCCTCACTAATACAAACATGGGTGTAAAATCACTCAGATACAAAATGTTCTTATGGATATGAAAGTTTAAAACATTTTTGAGTGAGCCGACATTGAGGAAAAGATATTGAAATTTTAGTCTTTCTTTGTTTTGCAGATATGAGAGTCTTTTAACTTAAGAGACTGATCTTTTGAAATCTTCCAAAATGATGGTTGTAAAAATTCTTGTCTCTCGCTTTATTCTGGATTTTTTCAAATGTATAGCATGAGCTTATTAGAGTCATTCCTCAGTAGATTATGATCGTTGTCAAATAAAGCAAAAGAGATATGTGTCATTCCCTATTTTATAAAAGTGGTTGATTGGAGATTAAATGAAAATGTATTATTTAATTTGTTTTTATTAGATGAATAACTATTTGAAATAATAGGATTTAATTAGAGGGAGGATTCGAATTAATATATACCAATACAATTAGAAAAATCAAGTTTTGGACTATATAATACCTTTTTGCATATATGTTTGCTAGAATGCTTGAATATATGTGCTTCTCCTTTGTTTTGTTTTATAATTTATGCTAGCTAGGTGACGAGGGGTTTAAGAAGTTTACCTTATTTTAATAAATAAATTTTAAGAAAAGTAGTAGGGGAATCAAACTTATTGAAAAAATAAAAAAGTAGTTCAATGTTTGTTGAAAAAAAAAAATAATAATAAAAAATTACAGCTCCTATCATATGTTTAAAATAGGGAATGACGTTAGGAATGCAATTTCATCTCTATTCCTTGATGGAAAACAATGAAAAGAAAAACATGAACTTTCATCAAGAGACATTCTTAGAATCCTAGCTAGTCTATAGACTAGTAGTTACTTAGCACAAGGGAAGGCACCACAACAAAGTAAAAGAGGCTGAGTATATATAATTATACAAAGGTAGAACTATTGAAAAAATTATCATTTCACTTAAATGATGAAATTGATAATGAGAGGATCCATGAACTCACATAGTGACATGCACCAGAGGAAAGAAAAAAAAATTTCTTTTATTGTAACTCATTGCATATGTGGTAAAAAAAAATATTATTTTGAGTCATATTAGCAATTCATGTCTAAAATGTTAATAGTTTTAGACTGAGGGAAGATATAGAAAATATTTTAAAAATAATGGGATAAAATTCATCAAAATAAATACTTTTTGGATGAAATTAATAAAAGTATAGTAATTTAAGAACAATATATTTTATTTATAATATATTTTTTAAATAAATTTTATTTGTTTGTAACTCATAATTAGATTGCACTTATTTTATGATTATAATTGTTTTAGGTTATGCTTTGTTTGGTAAGAACTACTTGTAAAATAATTATTTATTTTATTGTTTTCTGTAAATATTAATTAAAAAAATAAAATGATTATGTTCTATTTAATTTGATATTATTATTTCCATTTTCATTAAAAATTTAAAAAACATTTTTAATTTATTGAAGTTTTTCCTATAAATATGAAAATCAAATATTAAGGTTTGATAATTTATACAAATTTGTATAAAATATGAAAAATAAATACAAAGTTATTATTCATTAACTGTGTGTGAAAGTTTGAGTTTGTGACTTAAAACTTAGCTACTTTTAGGTGTGAAGGGCAATAGTGATCAAAACATGTTCAAATGTCAAATCAAAAATTCCAACACGTCCATGGCATTGAATAAGACTTGTAGGAATAAACCACATCCAATTCGGATGAACTATTAGGATTTTATGCAAATGTTTGAATTTATGACTTAAAACTTAATTAACAAATTTTAGGTGTGAGAAATGATGAGTTGGGAATTCCAGGACGTCCAATACATCAAATAAGACTTGTTGGAATAAATAGCATTTAATTCGGACGCACAGTTAGAATTTTATGCAAACGTTTGTGTTTGTGACTTAAAACATCACACCACACACAGAGGTATAACTAGCCGGAGGATTGGATAACCAAACCTCTGTAACCCTGACTTTATCACAACTAAACACATATGACTCTCGAACAATTATATTTAAAACCAAGAAAAACTTCATTGAATTAAATTAAAAACATAAACTTATTATTTAACATATAACATTTACTGTAAATTTTGGCAGAGGTTCCTTGTAAGGTGAAACATGCCCATAATATAAAAAAGATATACTCATGTTTTTACATAACAATAATAACAAAGATAACAAGAAGCTCTATTTCGTCCATTTAAAAGAAAAATCAATTGACCACAAAGTCCCACAACTCAAACTTCATAAACTAAGCATAAAGTGACTGCAAATTCTTCATCCTATGGCTTCAAGTAGGTGATCCAAAAAGAATAACTTACCGCTAATTTCTTGAAAAGTCCATTATTAGTTGCTAACGTTCACAAAGATCTTGTTACTAAAAAAATAACAACAGAAGAGTGGTGAGTCTCACAGACTCAGTGAACAAAAAAATATACCTTGAGGATACTAGCATCAATCAAAGCATAAGATCACATATCATTAGTTAATCTCATGTAACAACATTAATGTCTTAATTCAATAGTACACGTACGTACTTGTAATCATCATAAAATCATAATTCACATAATTTACAGGACAGACAAATCAATTGAAATATTTGAAATTCACTATTCAAACAAAACAATCAGAGCACTCAAAGTATACAAAGGGTCAACCGAGTAACTCAGCCTCTCATAATAGTATCTCCTCCCACAGGGTATCTCTGCGCCCGCACAACATAAACTTATTATCCGTGCATGATCCATCTTACCGGGGCTAAGTACTCAATTATTTTAAAACACTTATCATAATCATAATTTCTTAGAATATCAAATTAGAATATCCTAGGCGGACCTGGATTTCAATTTCGAAAATAAAAATCATATTGAAGAAAAAATTCACTTCGTTGGCCCATATCAACTACAAACAATTTCCTATATAGCACATCTATTCAAATACACATACAATTACACATAATAATCTGGTAATCAAAATGTACATACAATTCACTTACTATATAATGACATTGCTTGTTACCTCATCTTGTGTTCGCATGTGTCATTAAGTCAACAACATTTTTCTGGAGTTGCAATTGAATTTTTCAAGTGTTATTTAGTTTTTTTATTTTATATGTTATAACTATTTAATTATAAAAATCTATAGATACTAAGTTTCAAGTATTTATTTAAAGTTTACCTCTTTTAGGCATTTTCACACTATCTTAGAGATATATTTGATTTCCACTGATATATTTAACCAAATTTAGCAAAATAAAGTTTAAACATTATCTTTAGGAAATTAACTATCTTTCTTATTTTAGGCATTTCCCTAAAATTAGTCTTGAACTCACTCAAATCCTCACATAAACACAAATAGGAAACTGCACAATTTCTACTTATCAAGGTGTTAGGAACATTTCATCTTCTGCAATCTACACCTAATTCATTCTTTAAGACCTTCCAAACCCAGTTACACTAAAACAGGTTCAGTCAAGACCCGAAAATCACAATCCTGACTTCCAACACCTACAAAATGCACCTAACATAGAATTAAGACCTACATCACCCCATAATTGTCCCTTATTATGTTAGGAACAAGCCTCATTCCAAGGTCCTAAGCTAATTCCAATCACAACCCCTATAAAAGTCTTCTGGACTGACTGCAACTCACCTAAAATCTTGCACAGACCTAGCTGTAGTCCAATAGCTCTATCGATAAATATACTTAGAACCAAGTTAAGAAATTTTCCAAATATCATTTAAAGACCCTAAGCTTTATTTTCTCTTTATAACTCTTAATTTAATTAAGTCCCGAAAATACGAAATACTGAATTTCTCTAACTCATCAAATCTTCCCAGCATCCCTTCAAAACCCACCTAACTCCAATTTACAACACTACACCCCACAACTATAGTTCCTTTGTTCATACTTACTACCCACTTTCATCAAATCCCCAATTCACCATATTAACCAACCCTTTTTTGCTCTTGTTTATGAATTTTTTATTCAAATTCAAATAACAACTAACCATCAAGACTTAAATCTACCAAGTTTTACTTATAAGGTTATAACTAGTTTCTTGTAAGCATTATATCAAGTATCTTCAATGCATGATTTCATTCCATTGATGTGTGTGTGTGTGTGTGTGTGTGTGTGTGTGTGTGTGTATGTATATATATTACACCAAGAATTTTCCAATCCCCATCCTATTCATATTTCAAGTATTGCTTTCAAATCAACTACTTACTTAATTTTCATCGAAACTTGAACTTAACAATTCTAATGTCAACATATATACATTCCAATCACAAATTTTACCTTCCCCCAATATTTATATAATTGTCTCACATATTCTTGATTCCTACTTTCAATCCATCAACTACTCTAAGAAATAAAATTGCAAACTATATAATTACCAATAAGCGAAAAGAGAACTGCCATACTTTCAAGAAAGATCACGATTGGCCCCAAGAAGGGAGTTGCTACTGCTAAATGGATGGTCAGCCCTCTTGCAACTCACTCACGGCCAAAACAACCTTTCATATTGGAGTTTATAGTCGAGGACAAGCTGCAGGGCAACTGTACCATAAGATTGCCAAGCCATAAACACACTCTCAAGGCTATGCTTCATTGTTTACTCACTCTTCCATGAACAATTAGAAGCTTTGATGACAGGATGACAGGAAGACATGAAACAAGTTAATGTCTTCAAAACTGGGGAGGTTGGCTACTAGGCTAACTTGATCCCTTACACAGTTAAGCAAGAAAAGTAGTGACAAAAGAAAACAAAGAGGGGAAAGGTGTAGAACAAGAGGAAGATTCGGCTAGTTGGAAATAAGAAGGCAAACAAAGCATAATAAAAACTAGAAAAAAGACAGAAAACTTGGCTGCAAGAAGGAGTTAAGGAATGGTAGAAAAAGGGAAGGCTGGTATGTGTTAATCCAATCATTCCCTAGCTATGCAAAAACCAAAAATAAAACAAGGGAAAGGTGGCCTCAGTTGGCACAAGAAACTAAAGTTGCCATGGAGACTAAGGAAGCTTCATGGCTATGCAAAGTAAAACCAGAAAATTTTGGAATGTATCCAAGAACAGAGGAATCAAGCCAGCCAAAGAAGAAATAATTAGAAAGATCCAGATGGGGAAGTCCGACAAGGATTAAAAAAATTGATAGAATAAAAATACATGACACAATTAAATATAATATAGAATCAAAATTAAAGGTTATAAAACATGTGTGGTTCAAATTTATTCTTAGTTGAACATATGTATATATATATACACATGTGTTAATCATATTGTTTACTTATGTAATTTGCTTGTATATATAGTTATTCTTCACAATTAAAAGTTACACATTAATAATTGAATAAAATTTATGGTTTATATTTGTTCTTGTTATACGTATATATCTATATGTTAATTAATTATTTATCTTGATACTAAAAGTTTTACGCTACCTCAAACTTAATGTTATTATATTTGATATTCCTAATGTTACAATACCGAGTTATATGGGTTATAACATAAAACTTAGCTTATTTCAGGTTTAAATACCTAAGTTCATATATTTATCTCGATAATTTCTTTTATTCATTCAAATTTATGTTAATTATTAACTTTCTTTTTAACAAAGGCAAATGGGTGCCTCTTATAGTAGTGTAGATATGAGGGAAATGGTGAGAAGGAGGATGACAATAATAATGACGATCTTGAAGATGACCTCTAGCCAACTCATAGTTCTATTAGGTTCTGTTTATTTGTTTAACAGCACGTGTAGCCATTTGTGTGATTTTATGATGCTTTTTATTTAATATTGCAATATTTTAGATTTGTTAAGATTACATTTTATGTGGATTTTTAATAATGGGTTATTTTCATTATAAAAAAGAAGAAGAGAGAATTGTGTATTTTTACCCATAAACTGAGTTTGTGATAATTTCTAAAAACTAGATTATTGTATGATAATTACCCATAAACTTGTGTCAGTGGTAATTACCCACAAATTGAAGTTTATCGGTAATATAATATAGTTTACCAAGAAACCCACTTTGTTTGTGGGTAACAACCATAGGAAATACCCACAAATATTGTTTGTGGGTACTACCCACAAACCAATAAGTTTTTCAGTGAAATCTAATATTACCGACAAACCACTCATAACCTTTTTCGGACAAACTTTTGTCAACATTACCCACAAACATGAAAAGGTTGTGGGAATTACCCCCAATTAAATGCCCACAAACTATTACCCATAAATTGTTTGTCGATATGCCTTTTTCCACAAATTTTGGACCCTTTTCCACAAACTTGATTGTGGAAAAAAAAAAATCATTTTTCTTGTAGTGTCTCCCTTTCCCTACCTCTTTTTCTTCATGAACATGAGTTTTTTCATTTCTGATTCATTTTTGCAAATTCTTCACAAGAAAATACAAATTGGAAAGATCAAGTTTAAGTAACACCTAAATGTAACTTTCTATTTTTCTTACATTTTTAACAATGGCAATGTGATACCACTTCAGCTACTATATCAAGTGTTCTTATGAATGACCAAGGAGATGAATTAGGAAAAACCCTAACAAAAATATCCTTACATTGATTCATCCAAGTAGAGTACATTGTGTTGTACGTAGTGATGGCAATGAATCGGGTCCGTCCGGATATAATGCTAGTGGATTGGATAATATCCACATTATTGGATCAATTTCTTAACTTAAATCGAATCGGGTCATGATCCATGGATCGTTGGATTTGGAGAATTATTCCTGATCTATCTTCTTTTCTTTAATTCACAAAATTAATTAATTTTTTCTACATAATTTGTTTACTTGATGTATTTTTGTAAATTGTACAATGCTATATATAAAATAAAGACCTTTGTAGGGACAGATTTGTTGCATATGCTACAATACATGATAGTCATGATGAAGTTAGAGTTTCTACAAGGATTTGAATTATATTTTGTTTCATGAATTTATCTTTAGTTAATTGTTTTATGAAGAATTTTGTTGCTTAATTTCATTATTATAATTGGGTTTTTCATAGTTTTGTGAATTGAATTTGAATGGATTATGAATGTGTATGTTATCTACTTGTATTTTCTAGTTGTAATATCTTTTTTGGGGTTAGCAATTATTTATTCTGATTATTAAAAATGAAAAAAAATCTGTTTTGTTTTTTTTAAATACATATTAAAAACGAGTCAGGTCATGGAGACTTGACCCGTGAATCAATCCTGGATTGGGTTTGACCCATATATTTTTGCATCAAATATTAGATCAGATCGGATAGGATCAAACCTAATCCGTCTGTAGCCAAATCTAGCTGTATATGGTAAAGTGTGTTTTAAATAATGAGGTTACTGATTTGACTGTAAAAACGGAAAGCAAACAAATTGTGATTGAGTTTGATAACTTCACTATTGGTGTAAAGGTGTTTCTATCAATACTTAAGGTAAAAATTTTAATCGTCAAATAATATTACTCGTAATTCTTGAATTGTGATGCGATTAGTATGATTTTATTTTCTTCTTTTGAGTTATCATGAATACTTTGATGGATAATATTTGGATAGTTTTATAATAAGGCAATAAATGAATGAAAAGTAAAATAGATTGAAAGATAAAAATATGCTTTTTATATTGTATACGAGGGAGAATTATAGCCTGACTTTTTGGGTTTGGTTTTACAACTTACACACAACAAAAACCATAAATATATTTATCCTTGGTTGATGAACATTCTGTACCATGTCCACCGCCTATGCATACAACCTTTTATTCTTGATTTATCACCCTTCATTTAATGATATTACCAAAATATCCTAAATTGTTTAACTTTAAAATATCTTAGATGTTCTTAACTTTTATTGTTTAAGTACAATACTTAATTAGGACTTACAGGATTTTTCTAGAATAACTTGATTTTTGGCATACGGGTATTATTGGGATTTTTTTTCTTTGCAGTACGTGTACAATTTTTTATTTTTTTTTTAAATAACCACAAATGAATAAAAGCTATAGTGAAAAAATTCCACTATACAATGTAAATGAGGAATTCCCTATCAAGTTCAAATCCCACACTTATAGGATGTCTGTTTTTACTCAAAATTATTTGATTATAATTAATAATCAAATTAATAATTATTTATAATTTATAATTGAGTTTAAAATAATATAATCATTGCATAAAGTATCTAGTAATAATTACTTATAATATGTGAAATAAATAATTAAAATTGTGTTAATATTTGTTAAAATAATTATTTAGTTAATATATTTTTTTTTTAAATTACCAAAAAATGCATTGAAGTTAGGTTGAGGGTGATGTATTATGTGTATTAGGGTTTTATTTATGGAAATTATGAAATGTTTTAGTATTTTACTTGGTCAAACATTATCATTATGAAACCTAGTGATTATAAGTGGACAAAAAAAAAAAAAAAAAAACATCAAATCCTAACCTTTTTTTTCTTGATTCTAATCAAGAAATTTTAGGAAAAAAAATATGATTTTAATGTGAAAAATAAAATCAAGCCAAACACTTATGATGTAGATTATCTAAAGGTTTGATCAGATTATAATTAAAACCACGCCTTCTTAGGTTTAACTAGATTATAATTAAAACCACACTCTCTTAGTAGTTTAAATTTGATTTTTATATTATATGATAAAAAAATTTAGTTAAAAATATTATTTATAAGCTTAACTACTGTTTCAATCACTCAAGATTGCCTCAATATTTAATTTAGTCATTCATAAATATTTTCAATCAATTTCATTCTTTAAGATTCGAAATTTTCAATCAAGTACTTATATTCTCTAATTCTCATGATATGTATAAATTACTGTAATTCTACTTAATTTAATGATAAAATGACCCAGAAAATTTTGCTAGATATAAAAATAATTTATGTATGCTATTATCTTATGTCAAGTACTATGATTTTTTAGTTAATTAATAAATGTAAATAGAAAAAATGTAACTTGATTGAATTTTTTTTTTAATTTTGAATGATGACTCAAAAAATTATTGACTAAGAAATGATATAATTCTGAAGAATCAAAATTGTAAATAAGCCTTATTTATATAGAAATTAGAGATTTGTCTAAATTTTGAAAAATAACAAAGAGATTCACATAATTTCAATAAAATACAAGAAGATTTTTTTTTTCTCTGGCCTTATTTATATAGAAATTAGAGATTTGTCTAAATTTTGAAAAATAACAAAGAGATTCACATAATTTTAATAAAATACAAGAAGATCTTTTTTTTTTTTTTTCTCTAGCAGGGGGAAGGGGAGAATAAATGTCATACCTCTCATGGAGGCATGACTGGCCAGAAGATTGGAAAACCAATCTACCGTAACCCTGACATCGAAATAAAATAAAAAACCTAACTCATGACCCAATTAAAGAATAAAAGTAGCTTTACTAAAATCGAAGTTCACCATAAAAGTTCATTTCCTGTAACAATTAACAAGTTACTGAAAATTTTGGCAGAGATTCCCTGTAATATAGAACATGCCTCAAAATACAAATACATAAGCTCATGACTCCGCACAACCATAACATAAAAATAACAAGGAGATCCGCTCCATCCATATCATAGACAAGACAAATAACTAGATGCTTACATCTTTCAAAATTATACAACCCACAGTTCTAATGTGACTGCAAACTTTCATCCTTTAACTTCAAGTCTGAGATCCTGGAATTACCTTGCCCTACTCAATCGGCAAGTTACAAGTTCGGCGACGCCAGGTACTGAACCCTTATCACTAAAAAAAAATCCACAAGAGAGGGATGAGTCCTATAGACTCCGTAAGTGGAAAATCGTACCTAAAGAGTACTAGCATCACTCAATACAAACGTATAACATATATATAATATCCTCATGTAACGTTGATCATACCTTAATTCACATTACACGTATACATTATAATCGTCATAAATTCACAAATTACATGAAACACGTGATCACAAATTAATCAGAGCAATAATATCAGACAAAGCAACCAAAGAGTCAATGAGTGACTCAGCCCCGCACAACATTATCACCCCCTACCGGGCATTTACGCGCTCGCACAACAAATTGATCTTCGTACACAATCCATCACACCGGGACTGAGCACTCAATTAAAAATAACATTTATCAGAATCAGAATTTTCTTATGATTTAATTCAAAACATCCTAGGTGCACCTAGATTTTTACTTTCGAAGATAAAAATCACTTTTCATAAAATTTTCAATTTGTTGGCCCTTATCAACCACAACCAATGTTCACACAGCAATCAATATCAAATCAACATAATTTAAACAAATTACTGAAGTCCACTACTTGCTTAATTTCCATATATCACGCATATTCAAATAAACAAGTAATTACACATACTAATCTAGCCCCTAAAGGCAGCAATTAACCACTCACCTATAACTGATTCTACTCGTCACCCACACTTGTGTCCAAGCGTTATTGTTATAATCTTTTAATTTCTAAGCTTATATCTCAATTTGTATAGGTTTCTTTATGAAAGTTTTCCATTAAGCTATTATATGCTAATTAATATGAATTGGACTTTGTGTGATAGGGTTAATAATGAAGGGACATTTTAAATGTCTTGACAATGCATAGGGTAGAATAAACCATTTGAAAAGATTAAAAAAAACACTTAGTGAGTTAGAGCTGCTGCTGTCCAAACTTGGAGGTTTGGACTAGTATCTACTTTAACGGTCATATATTTCTCTAGAAAACTCCGAATTCAGTTTTGTAAAATTTATAAAATACTAGACACATGTATATTTATAATGGTACATCATTTGTAATTTTTAGATTTGTATATTAATACAGTTTATTGTTTGAAGTTGTAACAAATTCTGCAACACGCAGGATTTTGACAGCTCTGACCTTACCTTAGTTAAATGAACACAACTTCTTCTAGGAAAAACGAAATCCAATTCCGTTTATTGGGTTTATTAATAGACAAGTATATATATCTTTATTATTTAGAAAATTTTCCTAAAATTTGTCGTTAACCCACTCAATTTCTTACATAAACCAAAAACAAGGCACTACGAATCCTGCCTGACCTAGCCGGAGTTTAACAGCTATAACTCACAACATATTTGGAACCAAGCAACGAAATTTTTCAGAAAAATTTCAAGACCATAAGCTACATTTTATCTTTTGAACTCTTAATTTAATTCTGCCCCGAAGACACTCAAAATACTGAATTTACTTCACCCACGAAATCTGCCCCCTGCACCCCTTCAAAACCACTTAATTCTCATTTCCATCACTCTACCTACATTAATCACCCTTTTTCATTAAATCCTTAGCTCACAACATTAACCAACAATGCTTTACTTAACACATGTAAGTACTAAATTTAAAATGCTAGCATCCTAAACTATTTTATACACTAACTATTTTTATCAAACTTTGCTTTATAATTCACAACCCCCTTAACCTCTTATGTTTAAGTCCTTAATACACAATAATCACAAGGTTTAGTTTAAGAAATTCCTATTACCCACCTAGCTAAGAGATTTTTACCATCCAACCCACTTCTAATCTCAACAACCCACAACTCAAGTTAACCTCATTTAAGGTCCAATTTAATACTAAGACTTCTTGCACACTATAACAACCAAACAAATAAAATACCTAAACCTCCCTATTCGGTTACTACTAATCCTTTTCACATTCTATCTTTATCATCTTACATATATATACATGGTTGATAGCTCTTGTTTCATGTTTTCATTATTTTACTCTTTATAAACAAACTTTTATTAATTACCCAAACAAGCAACTTAACAACAAGAAATTCCCACATTTCCCTTAACCAACAATTTTATTCCCAAGCATTAATAGGCTCATAGTTTCAGAATTTTTTTTTTTTTTTTTCTTTCTGCCTCCCTTAGGCTCCTTGGTGACATGACTCCAAAGAGTCATAACCCTTTTTTTTTTTCTACAACTCAAGGCCAGCCACAAGTGGTAAACAAGCAACCAAGCTGCTGCCCAAAACAAGGGACAATAAGCTTGGTTATTTAACTACAACCTAAAGCTACCTAGCTTTCACAACAACAACCTTACAAGCTTACAAACCACAACAACATACCTTACAACCGCCCAAAACCTGCCATAGACCAGATCCATGAATGGAGGACCTGCTGCCTTTAAATGTTGATGCAACCCGAAGAGGAAGGAGGAGGAAGCTAGAGCACGGAAAAGTAGCAAGCTTCCAAGGTTCAACCCGTTCACCAACTCGTTCCAAGGATTTCTAATAGGAAATCACAGCAGGAGCTTCACGGCAGGAAAAAAAAAAGAAGGAGAAGAAGCAAGGCTGCGTTGAACCAAAACAGAGGACACAATTGGTTAATGTAATCCCCCAACCAAGCTGTTGTTAAGGCTGAAAATGGAGCTTAACCAAAGCAATTTGGTGGCCCCAAAGAGAAAAGGATTACCAGTTGTAAAGAAAAGCTGTAAAGCTTTGCTAGAATGAATTCTAGAAAAGTTGAGAAAGAAAGAGAAGTCCAGCCAGAGCAAGAAAGAACTTACAGGAAAGAAAAAGAGAGCACATGAAAAGGAAAGGAAAAGATCACCCCCCTAAAATAAAAATAAAACTAACTAAATAATAATAAAAATTATATAGTCAAGGGTAGCATAATTTAAGTTGTAATATATATGTATATTTCAATTGTTTAAGTTGCTTATACATGTATTGTACACATAATTAGAATTACACATAAAAATTGCACGCTTTTAAATCATAAATATATATATATATATATATATATATATATATCTTATACATTAATTATGCACTCATTTGAATTTATTTGGTCATACTACTACTTACCTTACTACAATAAATACACAACATTTTAAAATTGTCTACTAAGGTATCAAATTATACCATGTTTAGCTATACTATTATTTAATTAATTTATTTATTTTTATAACGTAAATTAACATTTTTTATTTTTTTTACCTGGTCGTGAGGGTCATCACAATAAAGCCCATGTAAGTTTATTGGAGAGTCAACCCTCTGACCTCCTAAATTGATTAAAATATCAATATCTATTTGAAATAAAATATAAAGTGTGAATATTAATCTATGGTGCTTATCACTAGCATTAGTGCAACTCTAATTAATTGTTTATGTTAGGCTATATATTTGGTAAACGTTGCGAGACAATGAAATTTGTTAAGTTGTTAGCAACGGTTATATTATGACCAAGAGTACTCAAAGAGGTAGAGAAAAATTCTCCACTTGAAACTTTCAAATTTTCATTATATATCAATTTAATGTGTGAATAGAAGTCATTGTTATTGAGGAATGATTCTCTTATTTAGATTATACTCCTTATATATAAATGATAAATAGCTACACCAATTTCAAATCTAGAACCCGAATCAAAGGGATTTGGATCCTTTCCGGCAGAATATATTATAATTCGATAGTCTAGTGTATATTTTAGGATGTTGTACATAAATCATAAATTTCTATGAAACTAGTTAAAATAAGAAAATATTTTTAATCCTTATACAAAATTTATCATTGTTTATATTGATGATATTTTAATCTTCTCACAAAATGTTGATGAACATTTCAAACATCTTAATATTTTCTTTGATATTACAAAACAAAATAGTTTGGGTGTTTCCAGAACAAAATTCATTCTTTTTCAAATAATAATTAGGTTTCTTGGTCACATTATTCACTCAATAATCTTATCAAACCTTTGCATGACAGACTTAGGATTGATCCTCCTCCTTGGTCTGACATTCATACCAATATCATCAAACAAATTAAGCTTAAGTCCAAGCATTTGCCATATTTGAATCTTCCTGATCCTAAATCTTTCAAAATTGTTGAAATTGATGCCTATGACATTGGTTATGGTGGCATTCTTAAGCAATCCATCAATGGCAAACAACATATCATTGCATATGCATCAAAACATTGGAATTCTGCATAACAAAACTATTCTACCATCAAAAAAGAGATTTTTACAATTGTTTTGTGCATTTTCAAATTTCAAATTGATTTACTAAATCAAAAGTTTTTGGTTAAAGTAGATTTCAAATTTGCAAAAGAAGTTTTACGAAAAGATGTTAAAAATCTAGCATCAAAATAGATTTTTGCCTTCTAGGAAGTAATTTTATCTGCTTTTGATTTTGAGATTAAATATATTAAAAGTAGCTTAAATTCTATTTCAGATTATCTTACTCGGGAATTCTTGCAAGGTAGATAATATGCCTCAAAAAAAGAAAGAAAAGGTTGTTAAGCCTCCTAATCTAAAATCAAAAACCCAATCCAAAGAGGAACCATCCATTTCCTCAGCCCTATCAACTCAAAAGAAATCCAAAGAGTCTTATGCCTTTCCTATAAAGACCCTTTTAGCAATCCAGCAATCAATTCAAAAACCATTTTGTCCTTTCAAAATAATCTTGGGAAGACATTATTGACAAAATGCAATCTAAGTTATTTCTCCCCTCCCCCTCCCCCCCCCTCTCCCCTCCTCCCCACAATTCAAAAGATTGCATCTAGTTCAATCAAGAAGATCTAGATCAAGCTATCACCTAGCTAGCTCAATTACTGACAATGATACCTTCAGGTAAGGAACTTGTCTCTCAAACTTCTCTAATCTCCTTTTAAAAATCATAATCTTTTTATATGCCAATTTCTTCGGCCCAAAATATTCTTCAAATGGAACCCTATTTTTCAACTAATAATCCCTAATTAGTTCATCAAATGGTTTTCCTACTAAATTAGCATTTTATGCCTATAGACATTTCAAAAACCAAGATGTATTATGAGTTTATTTTGGTTGATAGTGATTTCGTTGCTATTAAACATTATAAGTTCAAATTGGATGCTAATTTCACTACGCATTCCATGATCCAAATCCTAAAGGTAATCCGTAATTTAGACAGAAAAACTAACATTTTTAAAACTGGCAAATTCTCCCAGCCGTTTGATCCTATTGGTTACAATTACTGAGATTATCAAACCATTTGGTACAATGCCTTCAATTTTCAAAATAATGATTATAAGCATTCATGGCTTATATTTTTCAAAAACAAAGTCTAGTCTAACTTCTCTCATTGGTTCTCCTAGTGGTGGTCTCTACATGGTTGTTGTACAAAAAACCTTCCAGATGTAGTAGCCAATGGCCTAATTTATTTTGATAAACATTTCAATGTACCTGATCATAATCCCATACTATTGTATTTCTTATCAAAATTTGCATGAGCATGGATTTATGCATGGCAATACAACTACCCCTCAGGTTCCTTTGTAAAAGATGCCTCCCTTTCTCAGGAAACGCTCAACAAAATGATGGACAAGCTTTAATGCCTTAAAAGCTTATGTCACTTCAATCATAAATTGATTCTAGCAAAATTCCCAATTAAAATTTTTTTTTTTTTCAGAATTCACTTAATTCTTATAGCAGAAATCTCAGATTGCAGTCACGCTGGCTTCTTCTTTCAAGAAGATAAGAATATCTTCAAAATCTCAAAATCTCAAAATCATGGTTCAACTGTTACAAGAAGAAGAACATGCATATGATGAAAATACCTCTGCCCCTTAAAAATTTGATAGAAAACCAGTTTTTAGTTCCTCTTCCAGAGCTTCAAGAAATGGTTTTACTAACTATACCTGTTATAAGCCTCATAATCCAATATTCTAAAATCAAGTATTAGATACAATATGTGAAATTTACGTTATGAAATAAACAAAGCAATTAAATAATAGTATAGTTAAATATGTTATAATTTGATATTTTAGTATAACCTTAATATATAAGTTTTAATTTTTTTTTAAATATAATTTATTATTGTAAAGTAAATAACACTTTGATCAAGTAATTTAAAATGATTGAATAATTGTTACCTATATAGATATCAATAATTATTTTTCACCACATTATTAGTTAATTTGGAACTTGAAATTAACTTATGTAACTTTTATGGAGGGGTGCAATAAGTGCGTAAATAAAATAAACCAATTTTTTTTTAATGTATATATAAACTAAGACTAAAATTATAAACCACTACTATACAACTTTGACCACCTTATCCTTTATTTAATTTTTCTTTCTTTTCTTTCTTTCTTGTTTACTCTTTGGCCGACCATAAAACTCCATGGCTTTTTATCTTATTCTCCCTGTTTCATGATTCTTCTAACTCTTTCTTCCCCTGCTTTTACTTTCATAGTTTATTTTCCAGCCAAGCTCCATAACTTTCTATTGGACAACAGCATCCAGGAGACATTAGCATATTTCTTCTTATTGTGTGGTGAGTCTAGTTTTTCCTTTTATGCTATGTTTTCCTTCCTTGTCCAGTCGTGAATCTCGTTAAATAGCTCAACCATGGCAACCAACGATTCCCCTTGTTTTGGTAGCAACCAGCTTGATTTCTTTCTTCTCTTGTAGTAGCTCCACGCCAGCATAGTTGGCAAATTGTTTGGGTATTATTTCAACTGGCTTTGTTTCCTTCCAGCCGTAAGAATTCCCTCCCTGTTCTTGGTTGTGTGGTTTCCTTCTTGCAACTTGTTTTGTTCTTCTTTATTGTCTTTCACAACAGCCATGTTTTTCCTTTCCTTTTTCCCCGTTGCTTTATCCTCATAAATCTTGCAAGTTCTACTCTTGTGTGTCTTGTAACCGAGGAGTTAGTTTCTTTTACCTAGTCGTGAGGTCAATTTTTCTTATGCCCTATATTCTTTTTCTTGCTGGCTGTGTAGTGTGTGCCCTACTACAGCTTTGAAGTTTCTTCCTTGTGACTGTCCAGTAGAGTGGTTGGCAAGGAAATCAGCCTTGTTTATGACCGTGGCCATCCTTTTTTTTATTCTATCTTGTAGCCGAGCAGTATCAACCTTGTTTTGGGTGTGTGGCAGCTAACTTAAGAGCTAACCTTCCTTCCTTGCTTGTGGCTTGTTTGTATGGGTTAATATGGAGATTTTGGAAGCCAAAACCTTAACTACGGACATCTATATTTGGTGTGGTGAGGGTGCCCTGTTTCAGCCATCTTCCATTCTTGTTGTGTAACCTTTCAACTATGACAGCTACCAAGTTTTGTTCCTCCTCCTTTCTTGGTCATCCAACAAGAAGTTTTGAGAGGTTAGTCTCTAATCCTTGTTTACTTTGAACAAAATTTTCTGCACTTTTGAAACTTTGATTAATGTACCAAAAAAAATATTGAGTGACAATGAAGGAATATATGGTAGTGGAAAAATAAGACATGAAATTAAAGTATGTTGATATTATAATGGTTAATTCAAGTATGAGGAGAATGAATCAAGGCTAAGCATTTAAGGAATTGGTATGGATGTTTTAAGATTCAAGTTTTAGTTAATTTGATTAATTTATGGTCGAAACAAAAGTCATATGTAAGAGTGTTGAAGCTATGAGAATATATATATATATATATACATGCACTTATATATGAACTAGTATAAATCATGCACTCAAGATGTTTGATAAAATGTTTAAATGAAACTAGTTATAGTATAATGAATGAATGAAGGTTAAAGACATAAATTAAGAGTTGTAATTTGAATAAAAAGTTCTTAAACAAGAATAAAGAATGGTTGATTAATGTGGGAAATTGAGGAATTGAAGATAGTAGGTAGTGAGTATAGGCAAATGATGTTTAATCGTGAGGTGAAGTGTTAAGAGTGAGAGTTGAATGGTTTTTGAAAGGGGTGCAGGATAGATTTCGTGGGAGTGAAAAATCTTGTATTTCGGGTATTTTCAGAGCTGAATTAAATTAAGTGTTTAAAAGAGAAAGTGTAGCTTAAGATCTTAAGAGGTCTGTAACTTAGTTCCTAGTACATTATTAGTTAGAGCTGTTAAACTACTGCTAGGTCATGTAAGATTTTTAGTGAACCTCAGTAAAATTGGAAGACTTCGTCGGGGGTTGTATAGGAATTAGCTTAGGACCTCTGAATGAAAGTTGTTCCTAACATCTTGAAGCACTAGACTGAATATTTTTGTAATTTAATTCCCAAGTATGGAAATTTTATAAATAATGGAATCAAAAGTTGGCAACCAGGAATTTTACAAGCGCTCTGTTTTTGTGTATATGAAGAATCAAGTGAGTTCAAGGTTGAGTTTAAGAAAAGTTTCTAAATAAGAAAGCTAGATAACATCATAAAGTTATTTATTACATTTGATTAAATATGTAAGCAAAAATAAACATATATCCAAGGAGGTGGTAAAATGCCTAAAGAAGTAAACTTTAAATAATTAAACTGTACTAAAATATACATCCAAATAATATATATGATACTATCTAAAAATATATACTTGTCTATTAATAAATCCAACAAATGGAAGTGAATTTTTGTTTTCCTAGAGAAAGTTGTATTCAATTAACTAAGGTAAAGTCAGAGCTGCCAAAATCCTTCATTTTGTAGAATTTGATGCAACTTCAAATAATAAATCTACATGTGTCTAGTATTTAATAAATTTTACTAAACTGGATTTGAAATTTCTTAAAGGAATACATGACTGTTAAAGTGAATACTAGTCCAAACCCCAAGTTTGGATAGTTTCAACATCTTTAACCCACTCGTGTTTTCTAACTTTTCTAATAATTTCTTTCGACCTTATGCATTATCAAGACATTTAAAATGTATTTTCATTATCAACCTTATCATATAAAGTATAATTTATACTACTTGACATGTAATAGCTTAATAGAAAACTCTCATAAAGAAACTTATATAAGTTGATATATAAGCTTAGTAATTAATATGTTATAAAAATAATATTTATGAACTAAGTATTATTTGGAAATATGAAGTGCAGTTTCAGTTTCAGATCCTAATATGGATCTAATGAGATGCGTAAACGCAAGTGCAAGTAACGAATGGAATCAATTAAAGGTGAGTGGTTAATTATTACCTTTGGGGCTAGATTATTATGTGTAATTATTTGTATATTTGAATAAATGTACAAGTGCAATATTTTAGTGAGTTATTTTAATTATGCTTGTTTGAAATTATTTGTGGTTGATAAGGGCTAACAAAGTAAAAAATTTCTGAGAAATAATTATTATTTTTTTTTTTGGAACTAAGATCCAGGTGTACCTATGATATTCTAATTTAAAATCCTTATTCTGCTTCTGATAAATATTTTAAAAAAAATTTGACTGCGCATGTCACACCCGTCATGACTGGCCAAATGATTGAATAACTAAACCTCCGTAACCCTGACTTCAAAACAAAGTAACTTCACGACTTTTGACCCAACTACAAAAAAAATTAAATTTTATAAATCAGAAGTTCACTGTAAAAGTTTGTTTTAAGAAACAACTAGTAACTTACTAAAAATTCATATAACATGCCTCAAAATACCAACACATGTGTTTCTGATTTCACACAACAACACGAAGACAAATAGCTATACTATTATATCATACAAAATTAAACACCCCACAGTTCTAGTGTGACTGCAACTTTCATCCTTAACTTTGAGTATGAGATCTTGAAAATTACCTTGTCATACTCTATTGACAGGTCAGAAACATGGATATGCCAAATAGTGGACTCTCGAAAAAAATTATACATGAGAGAGATGAGTCATATGGACTCCGTGAGTGAAAAATCGTACCAAAATAGTACTAACATCACTCAACACATGTATAAAATATTTTATCAATTTTTTTCAACATGTCATATATTTTAAAATTACTAAGATTACACATATACAAACATAAAAAATAAAAACTCAACAAACACAATTTAACTAATACATTGTAACGTAGCAATTACAATTTAATTAATGCGTTGTATAATCCACTTAAAATAATCAAGGAAATCAAAACATACAAACAATAAAAGCATTCAAGCAAGCAAAGGGCCAACAAAGTAACTCAGTCCCGCACAACAGTTTTACCCCCAGCCGGGCATTTACGATTTTAAAATAATACATCCCACCGAGGCTAAGCACTTAATTTAAAATAAAAATAAAAATAAAATAAAAGAAAAACATTTATCAGAATCAAATTTTTTTTATGATTTTAAATCAAAACATTCTAGGTGTACCTGGATTTTTAATTTCAGAGATAAAAAATCATTTTTCATAAAAATCTCACTTTGTTGCCCCTTATCAACCACAACTAATGTCAAACAAAGTAACCAATATCAAAAAAACATAATTCAAATAAATTATTGAAATACTCTACTTGCTTACTTTCCATATATTACGTATATTCAAACAAATATATAATTACACATACTAATCTAGCCCCTAAAGGCAGCAATTAACCACTCACTATGATACAAATCTCGCTTGTCACGCCTTACAAATTTACGCATCGATGGTTCAATAATATGTTCCTCAGCTGGAAGGTATATTTCAAATATTACTTAGTCTATAAATCTCATATTTATAATATTCTAATTACTAAAACTTAGATATCTACTTTCATGTATTCCTTGAAAACCTATTACTCAAGCAATATGTAACTACTTTGACGACAACTTTAATTCTGATTCAAGGATGTAAACGTATCTATATACATGTATATATATAACATACTAATTGAAAATTAATTTCTCTTTAACATCTTACCCACTATCGTAAAGTAAAATTAATTACTTCAATTCATTCAAGAATTCGAATTCCCTTAATTTACCATTAAGATAATTAAAATATATGTTTCTCAATTCGCTATTTAGTAATTGAAACTTATACCAATTAACTCCTATAGACATCTTATATTTAATTTCTCCTAACCATTTTATCATAATATCATAAGTCTTTGTATTACCTATGTTCCAGCTAGTGAGTTGAATTAACTTAACTATAGCTTCTCATGGTATTCATATTCAACATTGAATTCCAATTAAACTTAGTGTTAGGAATTCATCAAAATTTATAGTAAATTAATAATTTAAATTATACTTTATTACCACTAATTAAATTTTAAACTCTCCTTTTTTAATTCATCTAATTACTATCTACTTTATTTGCTTTCTAAACTTTTATTTACCATACCATTCATTCTTAAGTTAATTCATCTTGTTCATAAATTTAATCATCCAACATCCAACCACTAAACTCAAACAATTCAATTAAGAAACTTTATGAGCAAAATACCTAAAGTTAAAACCAAGTTGTTTGGAGAGTTCCTTATTCTTTCTACTTAACTAGTATTTTGCCGCCTCTTGAGCAAGAATAGAACATGGCAAAGGTAGGACAACCACACGAAGGGAGAGTTACTGCCTTCCTCAAAACAATTCAAATCTGAATTTTAGAGCAGCTTCAACATTACTTGGTCATAACACTTTCAAGAGAAATGTCGCGGAAAATCAGAGCAAGATTGGGAGTTAAGGTTGTCTCAGCTATTCCTCCCCACCAACTACCATCACACCCTTTTTTCTTCACACCAATTGGCCCACTTGAAGCTGTAGCCAACCAAGCAACCAAAAGCCAAAAACCAAGGAAGAAAACATCACAAAAAAAGTGATACACGGCTAGAATTTCAGTTACTAACCAAGGATTAATTTATCCCAAGTTTGATCTTAGTTTTCCTCCCTACTCCTATACTACCACAACAGCTTACACCAAAAAGGAGAAAACTCAAGGATGCATCACCTCTATATGGAAGCATTAGCAGCAAGGATAATCAACTCAGCAACTATCATAGTCCACTAAGTCCCAAAACTGCCACTAAAGCTAGTACAAGAAGAGAAAGGATGGAATGATCTACTAGAAAAACCTAAGCTTAGCCACCAACCTTGTGAAACCTAAAGCTGAAATAGAGAAACAAGAAAATGTTGCATAGGTCAGGACAAGCAAAGCACAAGCAAAAAAAAAAAAAAAAAAAACACCCAAAGAGAAGTCAGTTAGCAGAGAACTATAATAGACGGAGAGATAGTGAGGTTTAGGACAAAGGAAGAGGAAGGAGGTGCTATCTCCCTCTCTTTTCCAACCGCCAGCTAGTCTAAAGAAGGCAGCTAGCTTACCTACCAAAGGACCACGAATACTACTATACAAACAGGGTCAATTAAGGAGAAAAGGAAGAAGGACCAACATCACTTGCTGCTACCTGAAATAAGCTGAAAGGCAATGTGGATAGCCAGGAAAAAGAGAGAAAGAGACCAGCTATCAAAGGGGAGTTATGGAACTCTACTGGATGAGGGAACCCTAGAAGCAGAACAAGGGAGAAGGAGCTAGAAGAGTTATGAGACAAGAAGGAAAATTAAAAATAAAAAAAAAATTAACAAGCCAAGGAGTCTCCTGTCAGCCAAAAAGAAAAGAGAGAAATTTAAAAAATTAAAGTGGTCAAAGCCAATTGATTAAGAAAAGGAAAAAAAATTGGTGGTTGATATTAATCCTTAGTATTTATATGTTTATATATGTATATATATCTATATACATATATATCCTTGTATTTCCTTACTCTAATTTAATTTATTTATCGAATTAATCAATTGACTTTGTTTTACTTGATTCACAAATTTTTATTTCCTTCTCAACAACAAATTTATACACCAAAATTTTAAATATACCCTAATATATCGAGGTATAACATATTTAATTTTATCACTATTTAATTAATTCATTTACGTATTTATTATAAAAAAATTTATACGTTATGCTGGGTTACAATAGTTCAACCCCGGTAGGATGGATTATATAAGAAGATTAATCTATTATGCGTGTGTGTAAATGCCAGGCAGGGGGTAATACTGTTGTACAGGACTGGGTTACTCATTGGCCCTTTGATTGCTATGTATGCTATTATTGCTCTGATTAATTTGTGATTCTATAAATCATGTAAATTGTGAATTTATGACAATTTACAATGTATACATGTATTGTGAATTAAGACATGAACATTGTTACATGACGTTATTATATATGTCATACACTTGTATTGAGTGATGCTAGTATCCTTTTGGAATGATTTTCTACTCGCGGAGTCTGTAGGACTCACCCCTCTTTCGGGGATTTTTTTTTTAGTAATATAGTTCAGTACATGACATCGTCGAGCTTTTGAATTGACAACCGAGTACAGCAAAGTATTTTCCAGGATCTCAAACTTGAAGTCAGGAATGAAAATTTACAGTCACACTAGAACTGTGGGGTGTCTAATTTTTTTGATGTAATAGTCTAGTTATTTATCTTATTCATGATGTGAATTGAGCGGAACTCTTCATTGTCTTTATGTTGTGATGTGAAGTCAGAAATATATGTGTTTGTATTTTGAAGCATGTTTTATATTGTATGGAATCTCTGCAAAAAAAATTAGTAAATAAACTTTTATAGTGAACTTCCGTTTTATAAAAATTATTTTTATTCTTTAGTTAGGTCAAGAGTCATGTTTGTTACTTTATTTTGAAATTAAGGTTATGGAGGTTTGGTTATCCAATCCTCAGGCCAATCATGCCTCTGTGAGGAGTATAACAATACCAATCCAATAAAGACGACTATTACTACTTTATTAAATCTCTCACAATTGTTCAGACCAATCTATTCTTAATATTTTAATAGTTGATTTTACTGGTCAATTAAAAAGATGTTAGGATGAACATCTCACTGAAGATGAGCAAAACCAAATAAACTTAGCCATCAAAACTGATACTGAAGGAAATCCTCTCCTTAACAAAGAAGAAAATCAAATCCAAGATTTCGTAAATACTTTTATTTTCGCTATCATAAAATATTTCATCAGAGATCTGTCTATATGGCATGGCAAATCCACTGAACTCCTTTCCAATCTTAAATATCAAACTCTTGCTGACCTTTGGTGGTATAAAAATATATTCTTCACTAGAGTCTTCTCTAGGTCCTATAATAATCAACGTTTTAGAAAGAAAATTTTCTAACTGGTCTTCCTCATTCTTTAGTAGACAAAGTTAAAGAAAAAATACGAAATATTAACAATGGAATCATTCCATATGAAGAATTAACTTATGGACAACTTTACAGCTATGTCCAGAAAGTTGCTTTAAAAATCTTTCAAGATGACAAAATTCAAATACAATTAGTCAAAGAAAGATCTCTTAATTGTAAAGATTTAGGAAGTTTCTATTCTCAATATGGTTTTGATTACCCTCCAAGTTCATTCAAACCAAAAAAAAAAAAAAAAAAACATTATTCTGAACCTTCCAAAACTTACAAAAAATCTTCCAAAAGTAACACTGGCAAAAGAATTCACAAACACAAAAATTACAAACGTACTCCTCAATATTTTAAAATAAAAATAAACCAACTACTATCTGTTTTAAATATAACAAACTAGGTCATATTACAAAATACTGCAGAATTACAAAAAAATCAAAACTTTCAATATCGATGAAGGTCTTCTAACTCAACTTGATTATTTTCTAATATAGAAGAAATTAACCAAAAATTTCAATATCGACGAAGCCTCTTCACATTCATCTCCAAAAATTTCTTGAATGTAATGTCCTCACTAGAGAACAAGATCTCCTCTTTGAAGTCGTTACTAACCTTCTAAATGATGAAGATAAAAAAAAAATTATCTTTACAAACTCACAATTTTCTAATAGTTGCTAACTCTTTCAATCTAAAAGACGTTTTATTCAAATTCAACTCTAAGAAAAAACCTGCAACTCTTCAAAATCTTTAACATGAAGTTTCAAAAATTTAAAATTGAAGTCAAATCTCTCAAAATTCAACAAGAAGAAAATATTTCAGTAATCCAATTTCTTCAAAAAGAGAAGAAAAATTTATCTTTTAAGACATCCTCATCAAAACATTATAAGTCTACCTTTGAGGATAAAAAATTAGATATTTCTGGTGATAATTTTCTAGATCTAATCACTAGGGTTTCATATCAGAAATGGTATATCCCAATCAAACTTATCATTGAAAAAAAATTTATCCTCAAAACAATTGCCCTATTTGATACAAGAGCATATTCAAGCTATATCCTGGGATGACAAGTTCAAACAAAATTTTATGAAAAAACTTCTGAATGATTAACTTTGGCTAATGGTTCTGAGATCATAATCCATTACAAATGTTCCAACGTAATAATTGAAAACTCTCTTTTATAAATTTCAACATTTCTTTTTGCCAAAAATATCACAAATCTAGTCATCCTAGATGCTGTTTTCATTAGGCAATTAAATCCTTTTTGGGTAAACAAAGGAATATTTAAACAAGTTATGGGTTAAACTGTTTCCTTCCTTTTCCTTAAAAAACCTACTTTCAAAAATCTCAATTTCATTAAAAATAAACAAAAACAAATTAATTTTCTTTCTGATGAAAGTATTTTCACAATAATAGAAGGTCAACTCAATGATTCAATCATCAAAAATAAAATAAAATTTTCGAAGAAAAATCCAGGTACAAATATGTTCTAGTCTTCCAAATGTTTTCTAGAAAAGAAAATATCATATGGTAGATCTTTTTTATGAAAAAAAATTTCATGAAAGACAAATTCCTTCAAAAGCCTGTCTAATACAAATGAATCAAGAAATGCTTGATTTCTGTCAAAAAGAAATTAGTGATCTTCTTTCCAAAATGTAGAGATTGAACGTGGTACTCCCCATTTAGTCATCAATTACAAACCTCTCAATTAAGCTCTCCAATGGATTAGGTATCATATTCTTAACAAAAAAGATATTTTCCATCATTTATACTCTTTAAAACTGTTTTCAAAATTGAATCTGAAATCAAGTTTCTGGCAATTCAAATTAAAGAATCTGACAGATACAAAACTATATTTACATTTCCTTTTGGTTAATATAAATGGAATGTAATGCATTTTGGATTAACAAATGCTCTTACTGAATTCCAAAAAATCATGAATGATATTTTTAATCCTTATACAAAATTTATCATTGTTTATATTAATGATGCTTTAATCTTCTCACAAAATGTTGATGAATATTTTAAACATCTCAATATTTTCTTTGATATTACAAAACAAAATGATTTGGTTGTTTCCAAAATAAAATTCAATCTTTTTTAAATAACAATCAAGTTTCTTGGTCACATCATTCATCATGGAACTATCATTCCAACCGATCAGGCTATTCAATTCGTTGACAAATTTTTTGATCACATCATTGACAAAACTCAGCTACAAAGATTTCTAGGTTGCCTCAATTATGTTTCTGATTTCTTTCCAAGAATCAGTAATCTTATCAAACCTTTGCATGACAGATTTAGGATTGATTCTCCTCCCTTGTCTAACATCCATACCAATATCTTCAAACAAATTAAGCTTAGGGTCAAGCAATTGCCATGTTTGTATCTTCCTGATCCTAAATCTTTCAAAATTATTGAAACTATTGCCTCTGACATTGGTTATGGTAGCATTCTTAAGCAATCCATCAATGGAAAAGAACATATCATTGCATATGCATCAAAACATTAGAATTCTACACAACAAAATTATTTTATCATCAAAAAATAGATTTTAGCAATGATTTTGTGCATTTTCAAATTTTAAAGTGATTTACTAAATCAAAAAAATTTTGGTTAAAGTAAATTGCAAATCTGCAAAAGAAATTTTACAAAAATTTATTAAAAATCTAGGATCAAAACAGATTTTGGTCTGCTGACAAGCAATTATATCTGCTTTTAATTTTGAGATTAAATATATCAAAGGTAGCTCTAATTCTATTCCGGATTATCTTATTTGAGAATTCTTGCAAGATAAATAATATGCCTCGAAAAAAGAAAGAAAAGGTTGTTGAGCCTCCTAATCCAAAATCAAAAACCCAATCCAAAGAGGAACCATCCAATTCTCAGCCTAATTAACTTAAAAGTAATCCAAAGAGTCTTATGCATTTCTCATAGAGACCCTTTTAGCAATCCAGCAATCAATCTAAAGTCCTCTTGTCCTTTCAAAGCAATCTTATGCAGACATTACTGACAAAAAGCAATCTAATTTAGTCGCCCCTCCTAATCCAGAAGATTGCATCCAATTTAATCAAGAAGATCTAGTTCAAGCTATCACCAGCTAGCCCAATAAGTGACAACAATATCTTCAAGTAAGGAAGTTGTCTCTCAAAATTCTTCAATCTCCTCTTAAAAATCCCTAATTAGTTCATCAAATAGTTTTCCCACCAAATTGGCATTTTATACCCATAGGCATTTCAAAAATCCAGAAGTATTATGAATTTATTTTGGTTGATAGTGATTCCGTTGCTATCAAACATTATAAGTCAAAATCGAATGTTAATTTCATTAAGCAATCCATTATCTAAATCCTAAAGGTAATCCGTCCTTTAGACTGGAAATCGACCTTTCAAAATCCGCAAATTCTCCAAACAGTTTGATCCTATTGGTTATAATTACTGAGATTATCAACAACCGCTTGGTACAATGTCTTCAATTTCCAAAATAGTGATTATAAGCATTCATGACTTATATTTTTCAAAAGCAAAATCCAGTATAACTTCTCTCATTGGTTCTCCTAATGGTGGTCTCTGCATGGTTCTTGTACAAAAAAACTTCCTACAAGAAGTAGCCAATGACCTACTTTATTTTAATAAACGTTTCAATATACCTGATCATAATCCCATATTATTGCATTTTTTCTCAAAATTTGCACTAGTATGGATTTATGCATGGCAATACAAGTATCCCAAAAACTTCCAAGGTCATCAAGATCCTTTGCAAAATATGTCTCCCCTTCTTAGGCAAGGCTTAACAAAATGGTTAACAAGCTTTAACGCCTCAAAAGCTTATACCACTTCAATCAGAAATTTGATCCAGCAAAACTCCCAATTTCTAAAAAAGACTTTTCCAGAAGTCACTCCATTTTTACAGCAGAAATCTCATATTGCAGCCAAGTTGGATTCTTGTTTAAGCAAACAGGAAGATCTTCAAAATCTCAAAATCATGGTTGAACTATTACAAATAGAAAAACATGCAGATGATGAAGCTACTTTTGCCTCTAAAAAAGTTAATAGAAAATCAGTTTCCAGTTCCACTTCCAGAGCTTTAGGAAATGGTTCTACTGACTATGCCCAATCCAATGAATATGACTGTTACGACATCAATCTTGAAGATAACTAAAACAATTGAATTTTTCTCTATTTATGTATTATTCGGTGGATCAATATAGCAAACTGCTGTAGATTACTATTATAACATGAAAGCACTGTAACATTTTACTATAGCTGTCACTATTCAAAATAGTAAATTTCAATTTTCTATTTAAAGGAAGTTGCATCTTTCATTCAATCAAGTTTTTATCTTTTTTTTGGTGGATCACTATAACAATCACTGTAGCAAACTGCGACAGATTACTATTACAATACGAAAGCACTGTAACTTTTTACTATAGCTGTCACTATTCAAAATAGTAAATTTCAATTTTCTATTTAAAGGAAGTTGCATCTTTCATTCAATCAAGTTTTCATTTTCAGAATTTTAAATCAAGTTTAGTATAAGAGATTCCTTAGGTATTCTTCTGGAGCTATCCTTTATTTGTATAATTCTATTTTGAATACTACTAATGACATTTTATTTCTGTTTTTAATTTTTGTATTTTCTTTCCCCGGATTAGTGTGCAGACTACTGCCACTTCTCCTTCCATTTTAATTTATGCATTGCATAGCATAATTCCCTCAGCAGTCCTGCTGCTCTCTACTTCAATACCCCTGTGATCTTCCTCCGCTCTTAGGGCCTCACCAATCCTCTATTTGATGTGTGTGTAATATATATATATATATATATATATATATATATATATATATATAATTTAAAGTTCACCTTATTAATTTACTTGAATTTAAATATATTTTTTTATGAAAATTGCATTATAATTGCAAGCTTAATGGTTATAATATTAATATATATATATATATATATATATATATATATATATTATAGTCTTGGAATAATTTCTTACCACAAATCTTAAAAGTTAATTTAAGCCATAAATTTATATTAATATATTATTCTAAAGTTGTTTTTGTCTTTGCCTTCCTTTAACGAACTTTATCATTTCCCTTTCCCCTGTTTTCTTTCTTGTTGCTTTGGGAAGCTTCTATCTTGTGGTCGAGAACCTCCATGCCTATGTGAGAGTTTAGCTCTCTTTTTCTTTCCTCTTGTTTGGCCTTCAATTCATCCTATCCAGCCATGGTAGAGCAGCCCTGGGAACGGTAGCTTGGCTATTTTATTATAGTGTTGTACCACCTCTGCCTTGCACCTTCCCTTGTTTTTGCTTCATTGAGTTATAGTTCCTTCTTGCTCACTTAAGAGCTTTACTCCCTCCTTTTAGTATATAGTTCCCTTCCTTCTTTCCTTACCTTTTTATTTGGCTGTGGAGTACATGGTTTGTCCGTGAGATTACAGCTACTTGTACTAAACTTGCAGCATCCGAGCAGCCAAGCTTGTCTTCTTGTTACTTGTTGCATCTCCATCCAACGGTCTATACCTTGATTAAAGAGCTCTGTTAGGGCGTTTGAAGTCTTCTTGCAACCACCCTATTGTTGGCCGTGTAGCTATTCTTGTGTTGGCTGTGTACTTTCTACCTCCTGCCTTATTGTAACTGTTGATGTGAGGGCTTTATGCAACTATTGTCCAGCTATGTAACAGTAGTAGCTAGGGTGCTAGGTAAGAGGTGTGGGTTAAGTATGGAGTTTTCATTTGATTCAATCTCGGAACTTTGTTTTGTGATTGGGGACGACAGTTTCGGATTCTGGTAACTTTAAGATTAAATATGTATTGGGAAATGATTGGCCCAATCTTCTTGTTTGATAGAATTCCCATGACAAAGGCTATCTTCTTGATATGTTGTTTGCGTATACTGAGTTTAGGTAACAAATTTCAGAAATTAAGCTAACTATGTTTTCCAAAAGCTAGTTATGTTTTTAACTTATATCTATACTGATTGGAAGGAAAAATTCTGATGATTATTTCGAGAAATGCATATTTGGAGCTTCTAGGATGCAACATGACATAATATAATCATACTAAGAGCAAACTTACTAATAAACTAATCATACATGAAGTTTACCAATCAATAAATAGCTTATACATGTGCAAATTAGTTGACGAAAATTTCCATTTTTCTTTTCATGTTTATTTTCTCTTAAAAGATTAAATATATTAAAAGAAACCAATGGTATAACATCCATGTACCTAGGGAACATGTAATTATCACCCTACAAGGATAGAGAAGAAAGGGTGAAGGAAAGAATCCCATAAATTAATTTATTTTGTCACACCCCTCAAACCTCCGTAACCCTGACTCAAATAAATAAACGATCATTACTCCTAACCAACCAATGAATAAAACCAAATATATAAAAAAAAAAACAAAAGTTAATATTAAAAGTTTGTTAACTTAAACAAATCACCACTTACTGAAAATTTTGACAGAAATTCCCCGCAATATGAAACATGCCATCAAATACAAACCTATAAACTTTTGTTTTTACACAACAACAACACAAAGACAATAAAGAGCTCCGCTCCATTCATATTATCAATAAGACAAATACTAGAATATTACATTATACTAAGTTTGACACCTACAGTTTTATTGTGACTGCAAATTTTCATCTTTTAACTTCAAGTCTGAGATCTTGATATTACCTTGCCGTACTCAATCGGCAAGTCACAAGCTTGGCGACGCCATGAAACGCATTCCTGTTACTAAAAAAAAATTTCACAGAAGAGGGGATGAGTCCTATAGACTCCGTGAGTGAAAAATCATACCCAAAAGATACTAGCATCACCTAACACAAACATATAACATATATAACAACCTCATGCAACATGATTCATATAACATTTCACATTACACGTACACATTATAAGTTTCACAACTTCACAATTCATATGATACACAAGATCACAATTTAAGTCAGCACAACAATATCACACAATGCAACTACACAATCAACTGAACAAACAAAGGGCCAACGAGTAACCCAGCCCCATACACCAGTATCACCCCCTGCCAGGCATTTACGCGCCCGCACATCAAATTAATTTCCCGTACACAATCCATCCCACCGGAGCTGAGCACTCAATTTTAAAAATATATATCAGAATCAGGATTTCTCACAATTTTAAAATCAGAGTACCCTAGGTGCACTTGGATTTTTTAATTTCAGAAATGAAAATCATTTTCTAGAAAATTTTCACGAGTTGGCCCTTATCAAACACAATCAATGTCAACCACAGTAACCAATATCAAGCAAACATTATTCAAGCAATTTACTGAAATACTCCACTAACCTACTTTCCATATATCACACATATTCAAATAAACATATAATCACACATAATAATCTAGCCCCTAAAGGCAACAATTAACCACTCACCTGATATCAATTTCATTCGTCACTCACTTTTGCGTCCACACATCTCATCAATCCACATTAGAATTCGGAACTGAAATTCACATTTCCAAATAGTGCTTAGCTTATAAACGTTATTGTTATAATATTTTAATTTCTAAATTTATATCTCAACTTGTATATGTTTCTTTATGAAATTTTCATTAAGCTACTACATGCCAGTTAATGAGAATTGGACTTTAAGTGATAAGGTTAATATTAAAGAGACATTTTAAATGACTTGACAATACCTAGGGTAAAAGAAACCATTGGAAAAGATACAAAACAATTAGTGAGTTAGAGATGTTGGAACTGTCCAAACTTGAGATTTGGACCAGTATCCACTTTAACGGGCATATCTTTCTCTAGGAAACTCTGAATTCAGTTTCGTAAAATTTATAAAATACTAGACACATGTAGCTTTATAATGATATATCATTTGAAATTTTTTGATTTGTATATCAATACAGTTTATTGTGTGAAGTTACATCAAATTGTTCAACACGAAAGATTTTTGACAGCTTTGACCTTATCTTAGTTAATTAAACATAACTTTCTCTAAGAAAAACAAAATCCGATTCCGTTTATTAGGTTTGTTAATAGACAAGTATATATATCTTTCTTCTTTAGAAACCTTTCCTCAAATTAGTCTTTAACAACAATTAATACCTAATCCTACAATAGCATACTAACCATTTATGATTACCTTTAACATCGTTCTATCAATTCAAATTTTCTTTCCAAACTTTTCACCCTTTTTCTTTTACAAAAAAATCAAAAGGATAACCATTAATTCTTTTAATGCATTTTATCATACATCCTAAAAGTATTTACTAAGTTTCCTTTTATGTGTACATGTGTGAACATATATACCCTTAAAAGAGTTAACATAATTCTATCACCTCCTCCGTTACTTGTATTTCCCCATTTCAAGCTAAGAAAATTTGGTTTCATTAATCAAGGAAATCAAAACTTAACAACACCTATTTTTCCAACAACACAAGAAATTTACTAATGATCACTGTCTTCAAGAAATTATCATCCTCTCAAGCTATTTGTTTTACATCCTTAACCACAATTATAAGTACAAAGATTTACCTAAAGACAAAGATTGGTTATAAGTTCACACTTCCGGCTTCTAAGGAAACCACGGTTGCCTTCTTTAATTCATGGTAGCTGCACCTTCTAATAACCATTATTTACCACACACAGAGCTAAATAACAAAGAGAAAAGATAAACAGTTCAGCTACCATAACAGTAAATCCATGGCGGAGTCTAATTAATTCTAGTGGCTGCTTCATGATTGAGAAGAAAAGAAGATGAGAGATAGAGTTACCTCACAAAGCTGCACGGTCTGTTAAGGTTAGAAGTGCAGAAAAATTTATGGTATGAAGGAGATGGGAGCTTGGCTGCCATGGAATTTCCTGAAGGCGAAACAAAGAGAAGTAAAACAGGGGAGGATATAGCAGCAAGTTGCTGCCATCGGGGTTGAAATCCAGCTCCCTAGCTCCTCCAAAATAAAGCTCCCATGGCCTACAAGAAAAAAGGAAGGAGATGACTCTCCAAACAGTTAGGTTAAGATGCCAAAAATGGAGGAGCTCACGGCTAGACCCAGCAGAAAACAGGAGGCTAAGCAAGAGAGTAGCACGAGAGAGAAACAAATGGAAGGATCCGGATAAGTCGGTGTAATACAATGGAAAGAAAGACAAAAATGTAAAATGATAAAATATAAAATTTTTTGTTGACTGAAATTTGTGGTGGTAGTTCATCCTAATATATATATATATCCCTATACTAAATTTGTGGTGGTACGTAGTTCATCCCTATGCTAGCTTTATTTCTCTCAAAATTTACATACAATAAAAATCTAGCTCAAAGTTAACCCATAATGTAGTGAAATTATTATTTTTATTACAATAAATATACATATATATATATATATATATATATCAAGTTATAACATATTTTACTTGTACTATACAATATCAAATTATACCCATAAACTTAAACCTTATATTACATTACCAGATTATAACAATTTCCTTATAGTACTATTTAACTAATTTGTTTTCATATTTATTATTTTATATCTTGAATTGATTCATATCTCATGTTTTAAAGATCATCACATATTTTGTCTAGAAAAGAGTCATCAGAAGCATCTGCTAGTGCTTCCCTGACAAAAATGCATTCCCATTAAACACTTACCTTTTTCTCTACAACCAAATACATCAGCTTAAACAATAGGTACCAACTTCTAAATAAACTAGCTCTATGAGTCTGTTATTTACATCTCCAACACTTAAACAAATTGTCTAAGGCATCATTCAACTGATAACAAAAGGAAAGAAGCCTAATCCCATAGCATTAATGAAGAAGAAAAGTAAATATGACAATGAAAAAGTGTTCTCTAATGGTAAAAGGAAATAAGAGTGTGTGGTCTGTAACTTAAGTATAAATCCGCTAAATAAGTATAAGAATTGTAGTTATAAATTTAGTATATTACTTTTGTTAAATCCATTTAATTTGTGAAAAATAGGCTTTTTAGGTACTAAGAACTCATTAACATTTATACTAGTGGTAGTCAAATTTGATTTAGATTTCATCCATTATTAAAGAATTTGGTTAATAAAGCTAATAGCAGCATCTTGTGGATTTATATGCGTGATACTAGGTAATCCCTTTTATCACGTTGGAACACAGATTTTTGTCAGCTAAAATACTCCACATAAGCCATATATCACACTTGATATATTACCCAGTTTCCCTTCTTCACCTTCTATTCCATTTTCAATTCTATCAAGAAAAACCTAAAAGAAAGACTTATAACAAAATAAATTAGAAGAAATATACACAAAGAAGTTACTCACAAAATCCAAGATCCAGACCACATGTTTGCATTATACTTCTCTTAGAATAATTTCATTTTATTTGTTTTCTGCTCACCTTGGATAATATTATAAAACTCCAATAGAAAATGTTCTTCAAAATTGGGGTATGCACCACTACCTTGTTGTTTCTTATATAATTCTTGATTAGTGGCAAAAACTCTCCATTCTTTTTCCTTACATCAGGGGGAGCTACGTCTTTTGATCTTTCCATGTGTGGCTCCACTTCATTTTCCAGAATTAGCTTATGAATTTTTATATTTGAGCTAGTAATAACTCTCAATTTAAGTTAGCATGAGCCTTCTCTTTCAAGTTCCTTTATATCATTGTTGAGGTTAAATTCAATGATTAGAATTTGAAGTTGATAAATAAATTTTAGTAGTTAGAGGATTATAATCATGAAATTGTAAACTAAGTAATATGTGAAAATATGATTTTCAGTTCCAAAACCTATTGTGGACATGACGAAACACATGAACGCAAGAAGAAGTAACAAACAAGATCCGTAAACTATGAGTGGTTAACTGTTACCTTTGGGGGTTAGATTATTATGTGTGTATTTGAATAGATGTGATATATGAAAAATAATTAATTGCAGTATTTCAATAATTTATTTAAATTATGTTTGTTTGATATTGGTTGTCATTGATAAAGGCCAACAAAGTGAAATTTTTCTAAGAAATGATTTTTATTTCCGAAATTGAAATCCAAGTGCACCTATGATATTTTGATTTGATATTATGATATGAGATACTCTAATTCTGACAATTTTTTTAAAAGAAATGAGTGCTCAGTCCTGGTAGAATGGATTGTGTACGAAGAATTAATCTGTTGTGAAGACACGTAAATGCTTGGTACGAAGAGATACTATTATGTAAGACTGAGTTACTATGTTGGCCCTTTGTTTGTTTTGTATGCTTTGATGGCCTTGATTGTTTTAAGTGGATTATATAATGTACTAATTGAACTATGTCAACTAAGTTTTATATTTCTGTATTTATATATGTGTAATCTTAGTAGTTTTGAAATATATGGCATGTTAATATTAATTGATAATATATTTTATACATGTATTGGGTGATGCTAGTACCATTTGGGTATAATTTTTCACTCACGAAATCCGTACAACTCATCCTTCTTCTATGATTATTTTTTTAGTAACGAGATTTCGAGGATGGCGGAAACCAATAACGAACTTTGCAGATTATTTGGTCACAAGGTAATTTTTCAAAGTCTAAATCTTGAAGTCAAAGGATGAAAGTTTGCAGTCACATTAAAGTTGTGGGTCCTTGGTCTTATATAGGGTAATAGTCTAGTTAATTGTTATTATAATGAGAATCGGAACGGAGCCCCTTATTGTCCTTGTTGTTGCAGTTGTTATTGTACAATAGCAGGAACGTGTTTTTAAATTTTATGGGCATGTTTCAATTTATGGAGAATCTCTGCCAAAATTTTTAATAAATTGTTATAAATTTAAGTAAATAAATTTTTTTTAGTTAACTCATGATTTATAAAATATATTTTTACTCTTTAGTTTAGTCAAGTGTCGTGTTCGTTTCTTGTTTTGAAGTCAAGGTTACAAAAATTTAGTTATCCATTCCTCCGACCAGTCATACCTTGGAGAGAGATGTGACACAATATATCCTAAATGATATGTTTTAATTTTATGATTTTCTTTTGTCCTCTCAAAAATATATTTTATTGCAAAATAATTTTGACCATTAGATATTAGAACACATCCATTTTCTTTTTCAGAGTGTCACACCCCTCATGAAGGCATATTGGTCAGAGGAATGATAACCAAATCTCCGTAACCCTAACTCAAATAAAGAAACGACCATGCCTCTTAACCAACCAATGAATAAAACTTAGAATTTATAAACGTAAAAGTTAACATAAAAAAATTATTGATTGAAACCAATCACAACTTACTAAAAATTTTGGCAAAGGTTCTTTGCAATATGGAACATGTCTTAAAATAAAAACCTATAAACTCTTGTTCTTACACAACAACAACAAAAATATAATAAGGAGCTCTGCTCCGTTCACATCATCAACAAGACAAATACTAGAATATTATATCATACAAAATTGACATCCACGGTTTTAATGTGATTGCAAACTTTCATCTTTGACTTCAAGCATGAGATTCTAGAAATTACCTTACCGTACTCTGTCGGCAGGTCTTGAGCTCGGCAACGCCCTGTACTGTACTCCTGTCACTAACAAATTTTCACGAGAGGGATGAGTCCTATGGACTCTTAGAGTGGAAAATCGTACCCAAATGGTACTAGCATCACTCAATACAAGTATATAACAAATGTAATCAATTAGCATCACATGACAGTGTTCATGTCTTCATTCAACATTACACGTGCACGTTAGTAATCACCATAAGGTCACAACTTAAATAATTCATAAGTTCACAAATTAATCGAAGCAATCATAACATACAAGCAAACAAAGGGCCAACAAGTAACTCAATCCCGCACAATAATATCACCTCCTACCAGGCATTTACGCGTTCACATAACAAATTAATCTCCTTACATAATGCATCCCACCAGAGCTGAGCACTCAAATAAATAAAAAAATTTATAATAATCAGAACATTTCGAAATTTCAAATCAAAATCTCCTAGGTGCACCTAGATTTTTAATTTCAGAGATAAAAAATCATTTTTCATAAATAAAAAAATAAAAAAAATCTCACTTTGTTGGCCCTTATCAACCACAAACAATATCAAACAAACATGATTCAAATAAATCACTGAGACACTGTATTAACTCATTTTTCATATACCACACATATTCAAATGCACTTATCATTACACATAATAATCTAGCTCCTAAAGGCATCCATTAACTACTCACCCGTAACCAATTTCCATTCGTCACTCACACTTACGTCCACACGTCTCATAAGGTCCACACTTAGTTCATAAACGTTATTGTTATAATCTCTGAATTACTAAGCATATATCTCAACTTGTATGGGTTTCTTTATGAAAGTTTCCCATTAAGCTATTACATGTCAATTAATATGAATTGAACTTTTTATGTGATAAGGTTAATAATGAAGAGATATTTTAAATGTCTTGACAATGCAAATGACAGAAGGAAACTATTAGCAAAGATAGAAAGCACTAGTGAGTTAGAGATGTTGAAACTGCCCAAACTTAAGGTTTGGACCAGTGTCCATTTTAACGGCCATATCTTTATCTAGAAAATTCCAAATCTAGTTTCGTAAAATTTATAAAATACTAGACACATGTAGATTTATAATAGTATATTATTTGTAATTTTCTGATTTTTATATCAATATATTTTATTCTTTGAAGTTGCACCAAATTATGCAAAACGTAGGATTTTGACAACTAAGACCTTACCTTAGTTATTTGAACATAACTTTTTCTAGGAAAAACGAAATCTAATTCCTTTTATCAGTTTGTTAGTAGACAAGTATATCTATCTTTATTATTTAGGAAATTTTCCTAAAATTCATCTTGAACCCACTCAATTCCTTACATGAACCAAAAATAGGGCACTAAAAATCCAGTATGACCTAGCTGAAGCCTAACAGCTCTAACTAACAATATATTGGGAACCAAGCTACAAAATTTTGCAGACAACAATTCAAGGTCATAATCTACACTTCCTCTTTTAAACTCTTAATGTAATTCAGCCCTGAAAACACCCGAAGTAGAATATTTTTATAACCCACAAAATGTGGCTTACATCCCTTCAAAACCCAATTCAAAGTTAATTTCCACAATTCTTTAATCATGCATAATTATGAATTGGAAAGAAAATTAATTCAAGAAAGGAAGGATTTCCACATTCGAAAGAATCTAGTTGGTTGGATTTTAAAATAGTGAAATCTCGTCTTAGACTGAATTTCCTGTTGTATCTATGCTTGTTTTCTTGAAATATATTTTATTTGGTTACTACTAGTTTCACAAAACTTGTTTCAAGTCCTGAACAGTTGTTAAATTAGTAGAGAAATTAGTGAAAAGGCGCATTTTAGTCTTATATATATAAATGTTAACTATTTGTAGCAGTATTTTATGATTATTTTTTTTATTATTAATAGTTATACACATGAATAAATGCTTTTCTAGTACATGTGATGCCTACCTTCCACACAAAATGTTATCATATTTGTGGTAGCAGCATGTGTGAAAATAGCTTTTTCAATATGTACTTCGCATAGAAATCCAAAGTCCAAAGTCAATAAACAAAACCTCTAGAATTCGTGTTAACCCCAAGGAAAAGAAAAAGAAAGATAAGTGTGAGTGATACTAGAAGTAATCTTTGTAACTGCAGACTCATGTGAAGCTCAGGGCACAAAGAGTAATTTTTTTTGCACCTTAATTTCTTGCTGCCGTGACACACTAAAGCCCTTAAAACCTTCCCCTTTTTGTATTTTATTATCGACCATGAGGGAAATAATTAGCAACCAAGTTGCTGCCCCATAACAAGGGACGACAGCTTGGTTGCTTGGCTACTCCCATGGCTGCCAACTCTCCACTATACACTCACACACCCACAATAAGATGCCCACTTGCCAGGAGCTTAAATTTATGCTGAATATGGCTAAATTTTCTAGTTACTGGCCTTAAAACAGAGCACCCAAGCCTTTATTAAAGGCAGCCACACCAAGCAAACATAAAGGGAAAATCATACAAGGTAAAAAGGAAGGAAAGGAGGAGAATTTTCTACCTCACACCGGCTGCAACAAAAAGGAATTTCAACTCTCTTCAACACTAGCTCTAGATGGCGTAACAAAAGAAACCCAAAGAAGCTCTGGGCAGAAAGGAGGAAGAAATGGAATTTTCGTGAAGGAAAGAAAAGGAGACATAACATAAAAGGTGAAAAGAACAAACATCAAAGTCGATTAGCAAGGATATAGAAAAATAGGATTAAAAAAAAAAGGAATAAAATATTACAATTGATTAAGTCTAGGGTCAACTTTCTACACATGTGGTGTAAATTAAATCTACTAATATGTATATATTGAATTTTTTTTCTAATTTATGGTGTTAATACATTAATTTCATTTTATCATTAAAAATTACATGATTTCTTGTTTCTTATATTTTTACCAAAGAAAATTTACGAACTTGTATATTTATAATTGTTACCGGTTACTTCTCACATATTAGATTTCTATTAATTTTTTTTTAATTACTTCCTAGATTTAAGGCACGTGAGACTTATCCAGTATCGGATATACACTGACATACTACTTCCTCCTAATAACCCATCTAACTTAAATAACCAAATTTAAATTACAAGATATTTTAATCCAATTCCCTTAAAAACAAAGTCAACACCTTTGAAACACTAAATTTAGTAATTCTATCACCACACTCCACCACGCTCCCTTTGCGCTACTCTGATAGCTAAAGATCTAAATTTAAATTAATGAATTAAATCAGATAATTGCATGAGTGAAATAAATTAGCTTCTATTTGCTTTTAATTTAAAATTTATACGATAATTTTATCTACAGATTTCTTAATTTTTCTTATTTTCTCTAACGAATATACAAACATAATTTCAATGTTCATAAACATTTAAATATATAAACAAAGTGTGTAAAGACTACCCCTCTCATTCAAATAGAATACTCATACTGTATGCATGTTGTAAAGGTTAAATTAGTTTATGGAAAGACTTAAAAGTCTATTCTAAGGGAATTGAGAGGTAGAAGTATCCATGACTTATCTTATATATATTACAATAGAATCCGACCTTCATATTCAATTTATTAATTTCCTTCTGTCACTTATTAGGAGTCGTCTACGTAATATTGATATACGTGACATATAGTTTTCATGACACATAACTTTTATGCCAATAAACGGAATAAATATTTTAACTGTGATTTTCTTATTCCATAATATGTGGAGTTAGGCATACTTAGAAATACAAAGTTACATTCTTTTGCTACTACCATTACTGGTATGTGTTACTAATATATCATAACATTATTGTACTCTTCTTATTTATTCCAAGTTGGTTACTTATCAATACATATTTAAATTGCGATATATTTGAAATTCCTCACCTAAATGAGTAATTTACAAGAAGTTGACAATAAATTCTATTAACAACTGGTCGCTTTTATTCTTTAAAACAAATTAATGAATTTAGTAAATCTTTTTAAATGACTCCATTGACCATAAATAGAACCTATACTAGTTTACACAATAATTAGTTGTTCACGAACTAGTGGTATGTATCGTTTCATTTTAGAATCGATATTAACGATGTAATTCATATTTTAGATTGTTTTTACCTCTGTGGTGCTTGGATGAACTGAATATAAAAAAAAAACTTAACAGAATACCTCGATTTCTGAAGAAAAAAAAATTCTATAAATCTCCAACTTAACTATTTGTTCCATATCATAACACACCCACTACACCCAAGAAATTTCAAACTTCAAACACGTTTTATAAAAAAATTATACTTGAAGAATTTAATACTGAGATTATTTTATTTTATCTATTTATTTAAAGCTATACAAAAATATTTTACATGTTACTCCCTATTTCTTTCTTTTAAAAAAATTATAAAATTGGCGAAACCTTAAATAAATTCAAAAAGTATAACCAAGAACTTATTATATACAAAAATTATATGCCTAAGAAGATTGAAACTTATTCATCGGTTTCACTTAAGCTTATATTTTGGACTAAAATGATTCTGTGATATTGTATTAAAGTTTCTTTAATCAACATTCCAATGAGATGAACTTAGAAATACTAATTATGTTCAAATGAAATCAAAGAGAATAAGAAAGTAAAAACATAAACAGTATCCTGTAGAACCTATAGGGATTTATTATTATTTGAGTTACTGAAGAACGGAGGGGAAATACCAACTTAATTATGTAGGAATTATTTTTAAGTAAACCCAAAACTAAGGACAGAAAGTAAAATCAAACCCATACTAACAAGTGCACATTCTTCTAAAGAAGGCATGGAGAATCATGAGTAAAAAAAAAAATGATAATTATTAACCAGCATGAAATATTTGAAATAAGGAAACGTCTAATTAGTCTTTTTGGGCAATACTATCAGTTGAAAGATACAAAGAGAAACTCTAATTAGTTAGAAAAAAAAAACTTGATTGATAAGGTAAGACATGAATTAGAACCACAATAATTAGTCGTTCACATACTACCGTTTCTTTTAAAATTAATATTAGCAATGTAATTTATCCAATGATAAAACCAAATAAACGAAAGGTTGAATTTAAATTTTACTCATCTCTATTAGGTTTATTATTTGCTGTTTTATTTCCCAATTGTCTTTTCAATTAAGAAAAGTAAAAAGAATACCATCATCGAGATTTTGTCATTCGATTAGGAAGGACATCATTTGGTTTATCACTAAAATTGTTTGATACAAGAATCAAAATCTAAGTCAACTTTAAATTACCTATATGTATACATTTATATCTAAATAGGTATAACATTCATTTATGTTATCTATGTTTGTCCTTATTTATTTTAATTAAAACTTATATCGTATTATTCTAATTCCAAAATTTAATATCAAATGGTAACAGTTAGTTAAGTTTGCAATCGATATCGGAAAACTTTATTAAACTCAACTCAAACAAGTGAATTTGACTCAGTCCTCCATTATCCAACCTCTAATTCCACTACTACATCACTTTATGTAACTGACAACTGACTAAATCCTCTACCCTGACGAAATCAGGCCCAAAAGTCACACATAACCAATCAAACTCCTTCAAGGAAATAACGAATCTCAAATAAATTCTACATTCGAAAAGCAAGGTGGTTACATTTTCCTGAAGCCACACAATGGCAAATATTTAAGTGTATCACGCTATTAGTTTAGTAAGGAGTGCGATGAATTGTGGGCGAGAGTTATCGTATACAGACTTGAGATAATTTAGACTTTATTCTTTTAGTTAATGAGTGCATTGACTCTAAGCATCTATATGCAGTATCAATATTGGTTTTCAAACTTAACCTAAAAAAAAGAGAAAACCTTTTACATCTTTTGGAAATGAAGAAAGTGAATGGGCTACACATGTAGATGTATTTCCACGATTCATTTCTCTAGAATAATACATAGGTTTCAGGTGGCTTCTCCGAAAAATTCATACAGTTTATATCAAATAGGTCTCTTATATTCTTTGCTTTCTATTGTTATTATAAAGGTCTTAAGTACAATAACCTCACAAACGACTAGTTGGTTTATTAAACTAAACTGGAGAGTTTGCCTCTTGTGAAGGCTACTATTACTAAACTAAGATTTCAGAGACACATGAAGACTACTTAATTCTTGATCAAAGCCAATATTTTACTATCTCACACGACTTATAACACGACCCCCACACGTCATCGTGTCTAAGCAAACATAAATGAATTCAAGGCACACCTATCATATAAGGTCAGGAATGGTACATTAGAGAATCACAACTTGAAGTTTCAGAATGAATTAGAACATATCACTAAATCAACATACACCCCAAGAAATGTACGCAAACAAAGTAACAAGTCCCACATTTGCAGTCACGGACCTCTAAACCTGGCTCTGATACCAACTTGTCACACCTCTCATGGAGGCATGACTGGCAAGAGGAATAGTAACCAAATCTCCGTAACCCTGACTCAAATAAAGAAACGACCATGCCTCTTAACCAACCATTGTATAAAACTTAGAATTTATAATCGTAAAAGTTAACATAAAAAAATTGTTGACTGAAACCAATCACAACGTACTGAAAATTTTGGCAAAGGTTTCTTGCAATATAGAACATGCCTTAAAATACAAACCTATAAACTCATGTTCTTACACAACAACAACACAAAGACAATAAGGAGCTCCACTATGTTCACATCATCAACAAGACAAATACTAGAATATTACATCATACAAAATTCGACACTCACAGTTTTAATGTGACTGCAAACTTTCATCATTAACTTCAAGTATCAGATTCTGGAAATTACCTTACCGTACTCTGTCTGTAGATCTCGAGCTCAGCGACACCCTATAGTGTACTCCTGTCACTAACAAATTTCCACAAGAAAGATGAGTCCTTTGGACTCCATGAGTGGAAAATCATACCCAAAGGGTACTAGCATCACTCAATACAAGCATATAACATATGTAATCAATTAGCATCACATCACAATGTTCATGTCTTCATTCAAAATTATACGTACACGTTAGTAATCACCATAAGTTCACAACTTTCATGATTCATAAGTTCACAAATTAATCAAAGCAATCATAATATACAAGCAAACAAAGGGCCAACAAGTAACTCAGCCTCGCATAATAATATCACCCTCCTGCCGAGCATTTACGCCCCGCACAATAAATTAATCTCCTTACATAATCTATCCACCAGGGCTGAGCACTCAAATAAAAAAAAAATTATCATTATTAGAACATTTCAGAATTTCAAATCAAAATCTCCTAGGTGCACCTAGATTTTTCATTTCCAAGATAAAAAACTATTTGTCATAAAAAAAACATCTCACTTTGTTAGCCCTTATCAACCACAACTAATATCAAACAAACATAATTCAAATAAATCACTGATATACTGTATTTACTCATTTTTCATATATCACGTATATTCAAATGCACTTATCATTACACATAATAATCTAGCCCCTAAAGGCATCAATTAACTACTCACCCGTAACCGATTCCATTTGTCACTCACACTTGCATCCACAGTGTCTCATCAGGTCCGCAATAGAATCTGAAACTAAAATTCATATTCCCAAATAATAATTAGTTCATAAATGTTATTGTTATAATCTCTTAATTACTAAGCATATATCTCAACTTGTATATGTTTCTTTATGAAAGTTTCCCATTAAGCTGTTACATGTCAATTAATATGAATTGGACTTTATGTTATAAGGTTAATAATGAAGAGATATTTTAAATGTCTTGACAATACATATGATAGAAGGAAACTATTAGCAAAGATAGAAAGCACTAATGAGTTAGAGATGTTGAAACTGTGTTTGGACCAGTGTCCACTTTAACGGTCATATCTTTCTCTAGAAAATTCCAAATTCATTTTTGTAAAATTTATAAAATACTAGACACATGTAGATTTATAATGGTATATTATTTGTAATTTTTAGATTTGTATATCAATACAGTTTATTCTTTGAAGTTGCATCAAATTCTGTAAAACGCAGGATTTTGATAGCTAGGACCTTACCTTAGTTATTTGAACATAACTTTCTCTAGGAAAAACAAAATCCAATTTCGTTTATTGTGTTTGTTAATAGACAAGTATATCTATCTTTATTATGTAGGAAATTTCCTAATATTTGTCTTGAACCCACTCAATTCCTTACATGAACCAAAAACAGGGGACTAAAAATCCTACATGACCTAACCAAAGTCTAATAGCTCTAACTAACAACACACTTGGAACCAAGTTACAAAATTTTGCAAAAAATATTTCAAGGTCCTAAGCTACACTTCCTCTTTTAAACTTTTAATGTAATTCAGTCTCGAAAACACCCGAAATAGAATATTTTTCTAACCTACAAAATCTAGCTTTACATCCCTTCAAAACCCAATTCAAAGTTAATTTCCACAATTCATTAATCATGCATAATTATGATATTGGAAAGCAGAACAGTTCAAGAAAGGAAGGATTTCCACATCCTAAAATCTAGTTGGTTGGATTTTAAAATTGTGAAATCTCGTCTTAGACTGAATTTCCTGATGTATCTACACTTGTTTTCTTGTAATATATTTTATTTGGTTACTACTAGTTTCACAAATCTTGTTTCAAGTCCTGAACAGTTGTTAACTTAGTAGGGAAATTAGTGAAAAGGCACATTTTCGTCTTATATATATAAATGTTAACTATTTGCAAGCAGTATTTTATTATGATTATTTTAATTTTTTTTTATTAATAGTTATACACATGAATATATGCTTTTGTAGAACATGTGGGACCTACCTTCCACACAAAATGATATAATATTTGTGGAAGCAGCATGTGTGAAAATAGCTTTTTCAATATGTACTTCGCATAGAAAATCCAAAGTCAACAAACAAAACCTCTAGAATTCGTGTTAACCCCGAGGAAAAGAAAAAGAAAGATAAGTGTGAGTGATACTAGAAGTAATCTTTGTAACTGACTCATGTGAAGCTCAGGTCACAAAGAGGAATTTTTTCTACACCTTGATTTCTTTCTTCCTTGACACACTAAAGCCCTCAAAACCTTCCCCTTTTTGTATTTTATTATCGACCATGAGGGAAATAATTAGCAACCAAGTTGCTGCCCCATAACAGGGGACGACAGCTTGGTTGCTTGGCTACCTCCCATGGCTGCCAACTCTCCAATATACACTCACAAACCCACAACAAGATGCCCACTTGCCAGGAGCTTAAATTTATGCTGAATATGGCTAAATTTTCTAGTTACAGGCCTTAAAACAGAGCACCCAAGCCTCTATTAAAGGCAGCCACACCAAGCAACCATAAAGGGAAAATCATACAAGGTAAAAAGGAAGGAAATGAGGAGAATTTTCTACCTCACACCGGCTACAACAAAAAGGAATTTCAACTCTCTTCAACACGAGCTCTAGATGGCGTAACAAAAGAAACCCAAAGAAGCTCTGGGCAGAAAGGAGGAAGAAATGGAATTTTCGTGAAGGAAAGAAAAGGAGACAGAATATAAAAGATGAAAAGAACAAACACCAAAGTCAGTTAGCAAGGGTAGAGAAAACTAGGATAAAACAAAAAAGGAATAAAATATTACAATTGATTAAGTCTAGGGTCAACTTTCTACGCATGTGTTGTAAATTAAATCTACTTATATGTATATATTGAATTTTTTGTTTTCTAATTTATGATGTTAATACATTAATTTCATTTATCATTAAAAATTACATAAAGTAAAGTAAAACTCATAAAATAGAACACGTGGTAGAGATTTAATCTAAACATATAGTGTATATAAATTATTGATATATATATATATATATATATATAAATGTGTGGTTCAAATATATACGTATATATACATATGTGTTAATTGTATTGTTTACTTCTTTAATTTGTTTGTGATGGAGATTAAATCTTGATATATTTATACATACACATTAATTACTCACTTACTTGAATTCACTTGGTCACAATGTTATTTACTTTACGACAATCAATACATAACATTTTAAAAATAAAAAATAAATAAACATATACTAAGGTTACACTAAGATATCAAATTATAACATGTTTAACTATACTTTTATTTAATTAATTAATTAATTTTATAACGTAAATTAACATCTTGCATATAAAACTCGATTTTTACATTATCATGTTATGAGAGTTATAACGCATAGATACATCAATTTTGTTTTATGAGAATCCATACTTATAACTCAAAAGTGAATGAAAGAATTACAGACAAATTAATAACCCAAAAGATTGAATGATATAAAAATTGAATATGTTAATGAAGAAAACATTTGAGACAAGTAATCCAAACATATGAAATTTCATTATTCATATATATAGTTTAAGTCAACCTTTTAACATATGCATATATCATAAGAAATTTCAAAGTAAGAGAAAAAAGTTGATAAGTGCACTCTCCTTGCACGATAGTAACACTCCAATTTACTTGCAAGTAATTATTATATAATAGTTAAAATCACTTGTGCTTCCTTGATTTAGGATGGTGGGCAGCAACAACTGGAACTGTTTTACTAAAGAAACCACAGAAGAACCTACAAAGGGACAACTTGGGAGAAGGTGGGTCCTTCCGCTGTGGTGACACCGTGACTCTGGCGCTGTAGGGACGTGCTCCGGCTGATCGGCTACGAGACATTATGCCAGTTGATCCTACGCTATGAGATGGTCTTGCTTCCACTTTTTCATTCCCTTCTGTAGACTTGTCTTCCCAAACCGGGCCTGAAGACCCTTGCCGCCTAAATGATGTTACAGACCTTTGTAACCCAGCCATCTCTCTCTAAAACTAGCTCAAGCTATAGGGTAGTTGGACTGTCAATTGATTGATTGTATAATATATAAAAATTAGAGAGAAAGAGATCGATGAAAATGAAAAGTGCAGAATAAAAAGGAAGAAAATCAAAATCTAGAAGATTTCTAAAATGGGTTTTAACCCATGTCATCTCCTTATCCCCAGCCCCTGATTTAATTTGTAATTTATATTCTCACACACCTTTGACTTGAAAAAGAGGGAAAATATTTTCTTATTAATGATTTGGAATTTCGATATATCTTGCTAATTATGGATTTATGTCCGCATCTCTTTTAGACTGTTTTACTTTTTCGATTCAATTAAAAATATGTTATTTATATTAGGAACTACAAAATTTATGAGAATTTAACTCTATACAACTTCTTAAAAAAAAATTTTAACTCATAAAATCAATAAAAAATATATATATTCTTGACTCTTAGATCAATCCTAGAGAGTTTAGTAAATTTTCTATTGAAGATTATGGACATAAAAAATGTCCAAAATATTTTTTAATCTTTAAGTTGATAAGGAATGTAAAAAACTTAACAAGGTAAGTTTGAATTAGATATTTATGTATGAAATAGGTCTAGATTAATTGCATTGGGTTATATGGCCAAAATATGAATCCGGCATTGGATCAGATTTTGGTATGTCATAGAGGCATTGGTTCAGGGAAAACACAACAATCATGGGTAGAAGCAACTACCATTTTACCAAGTAATTAGTTTTCCTTAAAAGCTAAGTATTTCTAAGCCTTTGCTTGTTAACAACAAAATTAAGGGACCAAAGAAATGGAGGAATGAAAGTGAATAAAGCAAATGGAATGAGAGCAGCAATGTCTTAAGACCCGCCTTGTGATAGACTCAGAAGGGGGTGATGCTCTGAGCACAACCTTACCTTTCTCTAATTAGGTGAGTCCATCTGGAACCAACTTTCCCTCTAGTAGCTGGAAAAAATGCAACCAACAGAACCAATAAGAATAGTCTAGCAGTTTATTCCTCCCAGAAGAGCATTGATCAAGATGTGAATAATCATTAGCAGTTCTGTGCAAGAAAGTTTATATGTCCTCAATCACAATTATGTTCTCAAGGTTATATAAAATCTGTAAGCCCTAAGGTTAAGTCTCTGATTAAATCACAGATATCATTTGGACTACAGACGTCACCCATTTAAGGGTTGAAAACAAATACCAAGCTTCTGGTTAAGACCCTCATCATCTCCTACTTTCAGGCATGAAAAAAGTGATGTCATCTATTAATTGCAAAAAATGGGATCATTCACGGCTATACTAAAAATCACCTTCTCAAGCCAATATTTTGTCATTGCTGTCTTCTGCATATCTCTTTGGAGTGTTGCTATTGCTCCGAGCACTGTTACTTGTTAATTCAGTCATTGCTGGTATTGTCATCTCGTTCAATCCAACATCCCTTTCTCCTTAAGAATTTCACTAAGAGGTTTGGGACCCTGGAAGTCAACTGAAGTGATTTTGCAATACCTACTTTCTTCAGCCTTTTTCTTCTCTTCTTTTATTTGGGCAAGGGTCTTAGGTCCTGTAAATGTAGCAGACTCATGAGTAGATCTCCTTTCTCTTAAATCTGACTTCCTTGAGACTTTTGGTGAAGGAAACTGCCGTTGAGCTAGTGTTTCTTTCTTATAATACTTCTTTGATCTATATTGCTGAGAATGCCAAGGCAAGCCAAGCTTTCTAGCGTTTGAAAGAGTTCCAACATTTCCAGTGCTCATTCCAACTTCTGATGCCAATCTTCTAATTTTTCGGTGATCCATAATACGCCTTTGTCGCCTTTCCTGGTTTTGAATCATCAGAGATGACCTGTGCCTTCTCGATAACCGTACTAGATGACCACTAATTTCCCTTCGTCTTCTAAGATGGTCTCGTAGATCTACAACCCTGTCATAATCAGCCAAGTGCATTCGCATACGCTTCCTCTTCCTAGACAACAAAGAATCTAAAACTATCTCCCTGGAGAAAATCGGATCTTTTCTGACATTACCAAGAATATGCTTGGTATCCAGACGACGGTAACCATCATATATGTCACTTTCACACAGAAGGTCAGAATCAGGAGTGATGGCATCATATTCAACTGGCTCTTCAAATTCATACCCCAAGAAGCAGTCATTTGGCTCGCTACATTCTCTATCAAGATCCAGTAAATATTCTGAATCATCCTCATAACCGAAATTCTCTGATTTATTGTTCACAATAACATTAAAGCCCGAGGATGATTCCCACCGCTCATCTGGCTCTACATGATTATTTACTTGCTCCTCTGAGCTCTGCTCGGTGCACAGATGAATAAAGCCTTCTGCTGGAAGCTTGGAAGCTGACTTAGTAGCAATAGCTTCATACTCATAGGAAGAGATCCGTGGCAAGGCACTTTGCTGTGAAATATTTTTGGGTACTAGATGCTGGAGATGATTGGGCTGAACTTTAAAATCAAGGGTAACATTTGGGGCACTTTCAGATGGATTCACATGCATTTCAGTGGGTGCAGAAACTGAGTCTGTGTTATTCCCTGCAGAAGTCTTGTTTTCTAGGATGATGGTGTCAGTGCTTGCTAGCTTCCCAGCAGAACTATTATCATCAGGGTCATGCAAAAATGAGCATTTGTCACCTTTATTGCAAAATCCGCTGAAGAAGTAATAACAGAGAACTTTCGTCTTGTTCACAGGTAAAGAACAATCTGTAGATTCAGATGGCACTCCAGTATGCCCATCCAGTGGCTGCAAAAATAATAAAATTAGTGCAAACTCAAAGTAACAAATGAGGAATGATAAACAGTCAGGATAACAACAAACAGTAGATATGCAATTCATAAAGGGGGAAATGGAATATGAAACTATATAAAATATTATATATAAGTGATATTAGAATGAATACATTGCTATAACAAGTTTATGGTACTACTTAGCAACTTACAAGAGTCTCCATCACACCAAATCTTTTGCTCAGAACATCAAAGGCCAACAGAGTATAGGTAAATGAGGTCTTAAGCTTTTGGCATTCACATTGTAAAGAATATAAACAGTACATAGTACAAATGATATATATCAAGCGAAACTAGATCATTACATCAAAGTAGTGTAAACAAAAAGGAAAAAAGAAACAGATTCATGACGTGTTATTATTATTTTTTTTTTTTTTTTTTTTTTTGTGCAAAAGTTCATTACATCCCAACATTCTGAACTCAATCATCAAATAAATTAAAGATTAAACAATTAAGATAGTGTTGGATCAGCACGTTCAAAATAGACTTGTGTAGAATGAGCCACCTAATTCCCCTATCTACCAGGATAACTATCCTCCTAATATCGTCCATGCTAACATACAAAAATGGGTTATTCCCGATGCTCTCTTCTTTCTTCTGAACTTTTCCGCGCGCTTCATGGTTATTGCAGTCTTTATAAAAGCCACCTGTTAGCCGAAACAGCTCCAATCACAACCACATGCTTCCCTCAAAAGAAAAAGGAAAAAACAAGAAAAGGAAGAGGCAGAGCGCCCCTAGTCAACCCCAAACCTCTTCCAATAATTATTTAACCAGTTCACAGAAGACAATAATCAAGATTGACTAAAAGATGAAAGCTCAAAAAAATAAAGATGTTGCAACCATAGAGAAGTATGTAAGAATGTAGCTACTGTGGCCCTGTTTAGTTATGGAGAACAAATTTACATTTTCATAAGCATTTTTATGTAAAAATTCCAAATATTAGAAAAGCAATTTATAAAATGTAATACGACTTTTTCTTAAACAAATCCTAAAATTCTCACTGCGGACTCTAAACATAGAATAATGTACGATATCAGCCCAAGTTGTGTCCCCAAAATCCAACTAAATTGGCATTATCTCAATATGGGCGATATGGCAACAAAAGTCCCTTCCTTTCTGCCTTAGTTCCAGAAAGTCAGCAACAGTGGTCTCCTTAATAAAATGATCAATATCTCTATCTATGCAACACTTAAACTACCAAATAACTATAAGGGTCAATTGAACTTTCCCCTCTTGAACTATCATATGAGTAGCAATGTTCCTCCTTTTCTACCAAATTAAGCACATTGATTGCACCCATATTCTTGACCACAACTTGCAAATAACTCAATCCTTTAAACTCAACAATTAATTTTAACATTTTATAGAATAAAAAAAAAAACTCCACAGCTGAAAAGACACAATTGTCCATTTTTAATTTCAACCTGTGTTTATCTTTTTTTGGCTGTATATGCCTCTGGTTGTAAAGTCTTGCTATGGAACTGTTGCGCTTCCAGTGTTTAGGCCTACAGTATGGACCACCACTCATGCTCCAAACTTTTTTCCTGAAGTCCACATGGGCACCTTCTCCATGCCCATGTCCATGATCCACTCCACCCCCATTTATTCAATTAATCTTTCTCTTTATTCTTCTACCGAATAAAGTGCTATCAGAAAATTTGTGTATTTACAAGACTTTACAACCATCGGCAAAGCCATATAAAGAGAAACAGCACCGTTGAAATTAAAAAGGATAATTGTGTCATTTCAGCTGTGGAATTTTTGTTATTTCCCCCAGTTCCTGAATAATGTTAAAGTCAACTGTTGATTTTAATGGACTGGGTTATTTACAAATTTTGCTTAAGAATGCAACATGCATAATTTGGTAGAAAATGGAGAACATTGCTACTCATATGGTAGGTCAATAGGAAAAGTGAAACTGACCCTAATTATAATCTAGAAGGCAGAAGACATTAGTTTGCATTATTCATCAACAATTTATCTACCACTCACAAGGGCACCATAACTTGAAGGCACATAAAAGTCCACAACATCCTTCTCCATTTATATATAAGCTAACAAAGCGGATTAAAATAAACTGAAAAACCTACTCCTCCAATTGGATAATAATAGGGGAAAGGAGGAGTAGCATCATCCTTTCCATTTATAAATCAAAGTCCTCGCATGAAGAAAGATAAAAATTACCACTGCAGGACCTAATAACCTCTCAACATTTGCAATATTCTGTTGTTGCTCAAAAAAATTTTCACACAAAATCCCACACCACATAGAATATTCTTTAAGGTGTTACACAACGACTTCTTGTCCTAATAATCTAAAAATTAACAAATAAAAAAATAAAAATCACCATGCAACTCTTTTCCATTTTTGAGCTTTGTAAGTTATTTAGCGCAACTTAGAGAAACCTTGTTGACTTAGCTCCCTCGGGCTGTATCATATAAAGTATGAAATGCATCTTCTTCCTTGAAGTATGCACTAATAGAGGAATACCAAAGAGATACCCTCACCTTTCATCACAGAGCAATTAAAGTCAATGGTTTCAAAAGGAGGTATTACAAGGGCAGGCCCTGAAGGAAGGCATTACAAGCCTTGTTTAAGTATGTTTTTTCATTTTCAGGATGGGGATTCTTATTTTCCCCATCGACCCCCTAATATAGACGAGTAATTGATGGAATTATGAAAAGGGTTGGTATTACAAGTTTTTTTGTCAGAGAGGGTATCAAATATGTAGGATCTTGTCATTGCACAAACTGATTCATATGAAAGGCCAATTTACGATGGATAAATCAATCTTAGGAAGGGAATTGGAGAGTCAATCTTGTTTGCCGAAAAGTAGATATGGACCCTGTACAACATTCACAATAAATTGAACTGATGGAGCCAGACTGAACTTTCAGACATATATCTTCATGCAAGTCTAAAAAACTTCACACATCTTTACTACCTAGGCTTAAAATATTACATATGCTTAAAAGACCAAGAATATAAATTTACTACAAGATCTTGGACTTACAGGGTGCCTGAAAGAACATATTGGATTAAGGCAGCTTCCAGCTAACCAGTACCAGCAATCTCTTGGATTGAGCCTCGCAATCTCATTGTGCCGATATTCACAATCATCACCCTGAAAAACAATAACATTATTCTATATACCCAGGAAAACCGTCATTTTATGTGTCGTGGACCCTAACATTTTATTGTGCTGTGCATAAATCCATGAACCAGATATTCTACTGATTATACACTTCATAAATCATATATATGCCAAATAAAATGCCCTCATCTTTCTCATGAAAACATTTAAGAAAACAATGTAAAAATGAGTCCATTGAGTGAAAATTGAAATTGAAATTACTAGAAAAATTATGGCCTTCCTGTTTCAGCAGTAACCTTAAGAATTAAGTAACAGAAGCAAAATCAATTAACAAAAAACCAATAACAACGAATAATCTATAAGCAAAAGAAAACATGGGCAACAAACCTAATTTAACAAATAAACAAACCCTGGATCAAACGTAGGTCAAAACGAACACTACAACCTAAGATCCTGAAAATGTCGGTTTACAGGAATCACATTCTGAAATAAAGGACCAAATGAGCACACATAAAACAAAATAAAAAACAATCAAACGAATATATATGAGACAGAGTCACAGAGGAGGTGCATTGTTTTTCACGAACCTTCTTGCAGGTGAGAGGGGATGCTAAAAAATAAACGCAATCTGTGTTCCGCTTCAGCAAATCTTCCTCCATGTTCAAAAAAGAAAATGAAAGATTTCTGGAGGGTACAATAAGAGTGATCAACAAAAACCCACCTAAGAGAGAGAGACTTAGAATATTTGTATGGGTGATAAATATATAGTTCCCTTATACCTTGGCCACGGGTGTGCACGGGTTTGAATTTGTCTGACCCTATTAAGTCCGGTTAGCAAAAATCATATCCAAGTTCAAAAGTCGGGTGATAAAAATCCGTATCACTTAAAAATTCATGTAAGTTGGCCCGGTCATATAGGTTAAACTTTTCATTTGTTAAACTTTTTTGTATAATAATTTATTATCTATTTTTAACAAATAATAAAGTCCAAAAAAAATTTCAAATTATATAATATAATTTTTAAATTAGAAATAAATACAAATTAAAGTTTTCAAATATTATAAATTTAATAAAAATATTAAAATAAGATAAATATAATTTATTATAATATATATTTAACATAAATATAAATTCAAACTAAATAAAAAATATTACAAAATTAACATGAACATATATTGAGTTGAGTTGTACACTTAGTTTTATGTATTAAAATACTTTAGATTGGATTTGATCATGTTTATATATATATATATATATATATATATATAGTAAATAATTTTGGGTGAGTAGGGTCTTCTCAAGGTTAAAAAAAAAATCATATGGATAAGTGATCAGACCAGGTGTAAAAGACAAAATATCACTCAACTTCAAACTCCAATTTAATCAGAACATCATATTTCAGCCAGGTTTGGTCAAGTCAGTTCAAGTTAATCAGATTCCTGGATTTTCTTCACACCTCTAATCATGGGGTTCGAACATGGATGGGCTAGTAATTGTAGTCTTCGGGAGCTCTTTTTCTTTATTTTTAGGCAAAATGGCATCCTATTGTCTCTAAAATATTTTATTTTTGTCAATTTTGTACCAAAAGTACTTTTCTAATCAATTTCATTTCAAAACTATTAAATCATTTGTAATTTTTTCCTCAAATTTAACACTATTAATATTTTGGATGAAAAATTACTAATATGATCTAAAATATATATATATATATATATATTTTTTTTTTTTTTTGGTCACATGTACGCTAAGGTAACAAAATTTATTTATTTTTACTTTTTCCATTTATGTTATCTCACTCTTATTTTCATATTCTCTCCATAAAAATCATGAAATTAAGGTTTGTGATGATTATAACATTTTCAAAAATTTAAGCAATTTGATAATTGGGTCGTTTGGTAGCTCGGTTGCCATAATGTCATGGCGTGGCCGAGGGCCTTTGTGCCACCAGAGACGTGCCATGACGCAAGCCTTTTAATTTCCTCTCTATTTTGCCCTCAACCTTTTCTCTTTATTCCCATCATATCCCTAACCCTAAATTACAAAAATAACCCTCAACATTTCCTTTATACTAATCGTGCCCCTCTAACCAATGCTGGTCCAATGGTCATATGCTTTTTTTTGTCTACCCCCAACGACCAAAATTTGAAATTTTTTTTTCTTTTTCCGGACTCAATAAATACTCAACTTCCTCCACCATTTTTCACATCATTCTCAAATTCAATCAAAATTCAAATAAATTTTCTTTCTCTTAAATTTCTAAGCTTTCGATTTTATTGTCTAAAATGGCAAACAATGTTAGAATGTAGTGAAGATCGAATGAGGTCAAAATTTTCGTCAATTGTATCAAGGAAATGAAAAAACAAGGATGGCCTCAAGTATTCGAAGCATCCGAATGGGTAAGTATCGGTGCTAGATACAATGAGCTTACTAAGCAAAACTTAGAATATTCCCCATTTGAAATAAGTGGTTCGATTGCAGAAATAAAGGAATTTGTACTGAAAATTGGGGAAGCATACTGGCACTGGATGGGATGCGGTAAAAAAAATATGGACGGAGATGAATGAGTGGTGAGAGAAACAAGTGAAGGTAAATTAATTGAATTTTATACTATTTTTGGTTGAAAAAAAATATAAATTAGTCGTTTCTAATAATTTATCTCAATACAGTGACATGGCAAGGAAGTTAAGTGATTAAAGGAAAAGCTTTTTGAATTGTCTAAGGAGTTGGACTTTATCTTCGATGGCCATTATACTTCAGGAACAGAAGCATATATTTCATCATCTAGAGTTTTGTCATTGGTTGGTGATGGTGATGACAATGACAATGATGATGATGATGATGATGAAAAACCCAGATACACACCAACTCCACCCTTTTTGAAGGTTATGGTTCTAATTTCAGAAATAAATACTTAAAATCTCCTAGACTTAGAAGTTACAATGTGCATGTTAATTACTTGGTAAGGGATAGTATCCCACCCCAAGCACCCAGTATTCTCCATCATCGACACCGTTTGTAGTTGGCGCTAGTGGGCCTAGTATCCCACCAAGGAGAAAAAGGAAGGAAAAGGGAAAGGGCAAAACGGGTAGCATCTAAAATTGAATAGATGAGCTAATGAAGTTGGCTAAGCTGAATTTTGCCCTATCTCGTCTCTCATCCTCCTTAAGCTAAACCTCTGCTCCGAGGCCCCTAACCCTCTATATTGGCGATGTCCTTGAAAGAATAAGAGAGCTTCCAGAAATCCAAGGGGCTGGAAAAAAGTTGAAATCCTTAAATCATGACCTTTCTGTTGAACATTGAAACATTCACTGCATTAAGAGACCAAGCCTCTTAAATTAGCTGGCTTGAACTCAAACTTGATTTACAAAGGAAGAATTACGTTTGATTAGCAGCAATGTATTTTTTAATTCAGTATTTTATTTTTTTTTATATTTTACATCTAGCATTTATTATTATTATTATTTTAAATTTAGTATTTTTTTTTTTTTTTTGCCTTTATTGTAATTCAATTTTAGTTTTTTAATTAAATTTGTTTGTGTTAACATAATTAGTTTAATTTGTTTGTGAATTAAATTGTACTTTAACATAAATTAAAAAATAAAAATAATTAAAACTTACTTTAAATTAAAAATAATAAATGAATTAACTATTACTTTACTTTTATTATTATTATTTTTTAATACAGTACAGCTTCTTTGACCATGGTCTCAGACCTATGGTTTTGAGCCATCAAAACAAATAGCATTTTTGAGACATAATGACATCAGACCTTTCTGATCATTGTCTCTGCCTCATTGCCACACCAAACACACCCAATATTTTTAGATTTTTCGAGAGAAATGAGTGAGAGAGTAAGAATGCAACAATTTCAGGATGAAATTGACAACAAAATGATAGTTTTACGATGCAATTGACCAAAAAGTAATATTTGAGGGATAATGATTTATATTTTGTTTGTCAATTTAACATACATGTGACACCAAATGAAATATTTTAAGGCACATAAATGTTTTTTTGTCCAAAATATTAATTGTGTTAGACTTGAGAAAGACATTGCAAATATTTTGAAAACTTTGAAGATGAAATTAACTAAAAAAATACTTTTGGGATTAAATTAACAAAAGTAGGCTTGAGTATTCGGTTAGGTTGGTTGATTTTTGACCTTTTCTGTCCGGCCCAACTATGTCGGTTCCTTGGAATGTTCCACCGACTAAACAACCGAAATTAAAGTTTCAAACCACCAATTTTTTACTCTTTTACGAATGATTTTGGTCAATTACCGATTATTCATTCAACACAACGCAAACCCTAAATTTAAAGTCCAAAATGCAAGTACATAGTAGAAAAGAGAACAATATGGAACTCGCATGTAGCTTGATTTCGTTTTTCCAATGAATTGATTATAAGTTGTGGTATTTATGTTATGTGTATCTTTCCATGTTTAATGCTTCCAATTGCTTGGTCCCCAATTGGATTGTTGTGGTAATTTAGAGGAACCTTGACAAAGGAAATCTAAATTAGCCTTGAATGATATAATACATACCTGAATTCATTCACATTGATAGTTAGATTTGATTTGCATAGAAGATAGACATATACCTATATGTCATGTATAACCAAATGAGGTTTTCTCTTAATGAATCTTGTTCAATTCAATTCTCATAGACATATATTGAATTAGTTAAATGAGGTATAATTATAAGTAATTTGAAAGATACTTATAATTGAAATAGAATCATTGGTTAATACCATGATACTATGAACATGAACAAGATAGGATAAGTGTAAGTTAAGTGAAATGTGAAGGAAATTGTGATCCTAGATACCGTCTCATTATAAATATTTTCATTTCATTAGTTTAGATAATTTAGTTAATCATTTCAAAGGTTTTATTGTTTGGATAAAATTAGAGTTGATACAATTTTAGTACTTAATATTGTTAGATAATTTTTCGTGGGAATTATACTCTACTAATTACTTTATTCCTTGTTAACGATATTTACATTTCTGTGATTTATTCGACAACAAAATGTGTGAGAGATGGAAGGGTTGGTGAGTTTAGGGTTTCTTAGTTTGATTTTTGCAAGTAGATAATGGGAGTATGGGACTTGGTAAAAAAAATAAAAATAATGTGGGCTTATTTTAATTAGGCTTAGTGGAAACTTAAAATATTAATTAAGAGTTGGAATTGGGCTTTATTTCAGTTAGGGTCGATTGACCAGCCAAATATTTTGAAGCAACCCTAAAAATAACCCGACCTGATTTATATAATTAAATTCAACCTGACCTTAAAATGGAATGAATAAGGTTGGGTAGGTTCGACCCAATTCGGTCAATTTTGGAATGGGTTTTTGATTGTGCGGTTTTCATGCTCAGCCCTAAACAAAGGTATGATATTTTAAGAGGTAAATATCATTTTGCTTATTTTTTAGAAATTATATCATTTTATTTTTATAATTGTTATGTGAAAGATAAAATAATGTTTAATGCGATTATAAAAAGAGGAATGAATTATTATGTAAGCAAGAGAGAAAGTGAATAGTTATTAGAAAATTATAAGTTTTTAAATTTGTCTTTTCTTTTTTTTTTTTCATAAAATTGATGAAAAAAAATATGTTTAATATAATAAATATTATATATATAGTATTAAATCATAAGAAATCTCTCGCTTTTAGAATAGTATAAATATAAATGAAACAACCGTTTTTCAACTATGCAGTCTAATTTTATTTTTGATCCTTCAAATTTCAAATGAGTTCATATAAAAAAGAACCATTTATTTATATCGTAATTAAAAAGAGAAGATGCTCTTAACGTTCTAAGAGCTTGGGATCAAATTATGTCAATTTATGTATTTTAAAAAAATATCACTTATCTCTATGTAACTTACGTAGCCAAAACAATTTTTTTTTTTTGTTTCTTGCTTAAAGAAAAGTGAAGAACATCAATTGGGCTTTTGAGGGAGGTGTTGAGGAAATAATACCAAAAAATATCTTGCTTAACAATACTTTGCTTGAAATATTCTTGTAACAGCAGTTGTCATGGTTGTAGAGTCAATAAATTGAATAGTGAGTTTCTAGTTTCAACCAATTCATTTATCTTTCTTTTCTTTTCTTTAATTTATCCAACATTGAAATCTTTATTCAAAACTGGCCTAGAGGAATGCATTGCAAGAGAATTACAAAATTCTCCATATCAAATATCAATTTAACAAGGCTTGTATGGCTTCTGCGAACTAACATTCTCTATTTAGTTCCAAATTTATTCAACCTTACTGAATTTTCATTTCCAAGTTCCAACAGGTTGTCTTTCTTCAGATTAGATTACACTTACAGTACACTAGTAAAGAAGTAGAATAAAGTGTTTTCTTTCAATCTCAGTTTCCTGTAAGCTTGTCAAAATTTATAGACCATTTGCTCAGTGTATCCAAGTTCTTTAAGTATACCAGTTAGCTGCATTAAATCAAACAAGGAAAAATAATTAGAGCGGAAAAACATTACGAATCCTGGGTAACATAAAGATTTGAAAAGAAGAAAAAATGCAGAATATGCTTTCATACCTCTCCTTGGGACCGATCTTGGGCCTTGTCACCAGATATATGCTTCATCATCCCCGGGGGACCACATACCTAAACACATGAGAAAGTCGCTTATGTGGCTGGAAATTAATAGAAAGTTGGTAGAAAATCTCCCATCCCTCTCCCTAGTCAGGGAAGACTACAATCAGCTTGAAACTACAGAAACAAGAACTTGAATGACAAGCCGGAATTGTCACTTTGCAGTCTTACATGTTTCACTTTGGGTGAATCTGAAATCTACCAATGACCTCTTCTACAATTACATGCGAATTTGTTATGTCACAAAAACAACTGCAGAAAAATATAACTCCAAAAGAAAATGGTCATGATTGTAAGGCAAAATACTCTCTCCTAGGCAGATGATCCAGATTGTTTGCATAACCCATCAACCCTAGTACGCAGAATTATTGTCTGTTCTCGTAGCTCGTAACCAATGAACATCAACATAGAGCACTAGGGATGCTGTGGAGGAGTTTCAATTCTTCAGCAGTTGTCAACCATGTTATATAATCTAAGAGCAACACGGCAGAATTATGGTTGTTCGACACTGGAAAATGATCAACTCATGCCGTAAGGGAAGCTAATCTGATATGGAAGCAGATAGGTTTCGTAGTCAGGGAAGGATAAAATGATTTCAAAATGCCTCTGGCATAAACAGTTTCACTCATATGACAAACATAAGAAGTAAAAGAAAGTCTAGGACACGCAACATTTATATGTTTTGCACTATAATATGTTTAAATACATTAAGGCATTGATTTCACTCATATGACAAACATAAGGAGTCTGAATAAAGCTAGAACACATAGCATTTATAAGTTTCTGCACTATTATCTTTTTCAATACTTAATTAAGGCATTAATGCCATAACTTTTTTTTTTTTTTTTTTTTTACAGCTATGAAGGTAATGTTCAAGACTTCTAGTGAGAAAGTAGAACTTACAAGGATGAGAGTATCATCACTAGGATCGGGTAAGCCTTTCACGGCCATAGCCTTTGATATGTAACCTGTACCTCCTCTCCAACTCTTTGTCGGATTATCCTACAGTGTAAAATATCTGCAGTTTTCATCCTAAAAGAATAAATTCTGTTGATTCAAAAGATTTTTTGACTTTGGACTAACAGCAAATACAACAGTATCTATTTCAAGCAGAAATAAATGAAACCTTCAAGTTTGGATGGGTAGCAGCAAGGATATCGAGCTTCTGTTTGAGCAGTATATCATCCAGAGAGACGTTAGCATAAAGCAGTGATACCTGCACAACAGAAAGGGCATAATCGCTATGATTTTCCACTCCTTTATTTGGAAGTAAGCATTAAGAAATAATCTCACTTCAATTGCGTAACCAAATGGTCTTATTGCTTATGCAAATTGCAGATACATATACCAAAAACCTTGCAGTTTTATTTATTTAAATAACAAAAACTGTTGAAAAGATAAAAACTGTTGAAAAGATATATCTGTTAGAGAACGTAAGTGGAGGAGCGGAGGGAGCAAAGATTAGCTTCACATCAAGGAAAGAAATTAAATTTGATTGCAGAAAATAACATTAAAGAGGGTCACCACTCACCTTAGTGTTGTCATGAGGATTCTTCAATATAGCCTCAATAACCTGAAGCATTGGAGTGATGCCTGTGCCACCAGCAATCTGGATAATATAATTAAATTGAAGTCTTTTAAGGACAAGATTACAGCTAGGATAGGCCAGCAACCAAATTACTTAAGTGGAATATTATTAGAAGTTACAAATAGCAACACCACTTTGAAAGTATAAACGACACGTTTGAGAAGCAATGAAAATTGCAATCAGTTCAGAAGGCAGGAACAAATTATGAAGAACAAGACATATGCCATTGACTAATTAAATTGGTAATTTTCAAAATTGACCCATGTCCATAGTTGCACTCTGTATGCCAGAGTCATTCAGTGTAGCTTACCATGCCAATATGCTTCTTCATATTGGGAGTATATCTGAGTTTCTCGATGGGCCTGAAAGAAACAACAGCGTCCAAATATGAAAAAGTATAAAAGATCACTCTGCTAGACCTTGTGCCACTAATTCAAAATTGTGAATGACATACCCTTTGACTTCAACTGCATCGCCTGGTTTTAAGCTTGCAAAATGCTGACTCATTTTTCCTTCAGGATAAACCTGCAACAATTCGAAGAGGGAATGACCAAAGAAGTACTCTGTATTTGTTTACACAATGATAAACAAGACATGAAAACTACAAAAGTCCCAACAATAAAGACATACCTTGATTAACAAATCAAAATATCCATTAGAATCTGGGTCTGATATAGGAGTATACCTGAACATTGACACAGTGCCCGAATTAAGAATGTATTAGCATAGATTAGTTATTTCTTGTGTCCAAAATTTTGATTTTACAGAACTAGCAAAAAAATGTTACAAAAGATACAGCCTCATATCAAGTAGGAAAACAGTATGCTATTCTCCAATCTCATTTTTTGTGTGAGTTAATTATTTCAGAAACAAATTTAAACTTCTAAGGGTCTGTATTAGAGATAGTTTCTCTTAAATCATGATTGAATAATAATCATTGACTTATATACCCATTGTTGCCAGGGGTAACAGGGACCTCACCTAATTGTTTTGCATAATCTATGAACCAAGAACTATAAACTAATAAACCTTATTAACCAAATATATTGAATCGATGAACAACCATTGCAAGTTGTGAGAACTGAATTGCAGACACGCAAAACATCTTAAAAGACTTATACCAGAGTTACATGATTGAATGCCATAAACAGAAGAAAACTGCATATGAAGTATTCAGCATCTCAACTGGAAAACTTACGGACGTATGACATATTTTGTTTTTCCTTCAGCATCTTGTCCCAATGGCGCCGTGCAGTGACAAGGATGCATCGAGGCACACAAATGTTGTTTAATAAAACTCAAGATTCTAAGTAACAATATGATCTAATCTGTGAACAACATCAAACCTTGTAAGGATGCAAGAAGCAACATCCAAGCCCAACTTTTTGGTGGGTTCAAATGAAAATCTGACACAAGGAAGGAGAGATGTAATCATACTGAAAAAAAGAAAGAAAAAGAATGCACCAGTTGAGGAATATGCAAATGTCAATAGCAATGCCAACATTTGACTTCACTTTGCTGTTGGTAACATGCAATTGAAAATTATGCTTTAACGCTTGGGTAAAATGAACAAATTAGATATTTATATATGCTCAAATTTCTAAATATGGGTAGTTATGCTTTAGTTGCTATTTAGAACACGTCACACATTTCAGGTTTTCCAATAGAGACATTGACCAAAGAGTACTTGAGGAACCAGATTAATTACAATTTTGAAATGGATGTGATATGAACCTAAGCATTATCTGCATCAACAGAAAACTTAATAAACATGCTGCAAAAGTGATGATCAAATGAAACAATTTAAGCTTGACAGTTGTTTGGCCTGTGGCAATCCATCAACGTAAGATGAGTTGACAAACTTAGAGGAACAAACAAAACACCAACAGCATCACATTCACACTACATACATCAGTAAAAAATATCATTATGGCTAATAAGATTATTTCTTCAGAAGGGTTAGGATCTACCTGAATAACTGGGAATTGTGGCTAACCCTGGCAGTGTCTTGCAACTTAAATTCAATCCATTTATCTGGATTTAGTGCTGAACAGAAAACAAAAGCATTCCTTAATTACAAAGCAGGCAGTCTAATGATGCTAATAATGCAACTTACAAAACTTATACCAATTTCATCATTTCATGAGAAAATATAGGATATTCATAACAAAATTCAACGAGGAAGTCAATCCAATATAATTGCCTTGAAATATTGTGCCTTCTCTAATGACGTAACATGTGGTTGTGGAGAGACAGATAAAGAGTGAGTGAGTGAGTGAGAGAGAGACTAACCAACTCTTTCACTCTCTGCTTCTTTGATTTGATCTAGATGAACCTGCAAATAAAATGCAGGATAAAAACTTTAGTTATTTAACTGACAACAACAATTGAGTGATGTCCACTATAAAAGACGCATATAAATAGTCAAATGAAGTCCTATCAGCTACTGCAGTTATTTTGAATTATGCACCAAATCAGAATGATAATTGACTTTTCTTTTCCCATAGTCTGTTTTTAGTCAGCATCCCCTCCTCCTAATTCCAGATCAATTAGTTATAGGAATAACGTTGTCATTCATGAGGATGAGATGTTAACATCTAGAAATTCAATTTTACCGTCACTTTCTCCCCACCAGAGAAGTAATTTTTTCTTCCAATACTTTGTTTTTTTTTTTCCGATTCCAACATCAAAACTTTCTCTACAAAATCATATATTCAACTTTCTCACTTGCTTCCAAATGAAGCATACATGCTCATCCATCAGAAATTCAGCCGACCTCTCATGTCAGATGCAATATGCATTAATATCACATACAACATGTTACTCCAAGTAACAAAAACCTAAACGAAAGAGCTCCTATATCACATTGTTGACCCCAAAAACATAAAACGGAAGGAAGTGAGAAATCATAAATGGTTGCAAATTGGAAAAACGATCATTCAGGAAAACTAAAAAGAGATCCCCAGATAACATTATGATAAGAAATTACCAAGTCCGGTGAGGAAAAGTAGTAAAGATACGAAGTTCCACCGGAAATTGCAGCAATCGCTCCAAAGGGTACCCCGTAATTACTGTAACCAGACTTGGGGTGGCCTCCAAAGGCATTGATCAATGAATTGATTGTAGTGGCTCTAGAAAGCCTCTTGAAGAACATCGCCATTTTTGTTGGCTCTGAAACTGAAACTGAGGGTTCTAGCTTAAACTTCACTCCTGAGGTCACTGGGTTCTAGACTCCACTTTCTGGGGAGACGGTTGGAAATGAGACCTTGCTTTCGACTCTGTTTAAAGAATAAAGATGTCAAAGGGAGAACGTACGGCTCGCCAGTGCAAAAATTTAGACAAAATTACTGTTTCTGTACCAAGATTACTAAATTTGATTCTTAGAAATTTTATTTGATTAAGAGAAAATAACACAATTTGAGGAAATCCATAATTTTCCTGTTAAAAAATATTTAAAAATAATAATAATAACTAATCTTGATTTTAATTTTACAATATTAAAATATATTATTTTAAATATTCTCTATTTAAATAAGTCTTACAATTTACGTTTTTTATGTTTGACTTTATGATTAATTTTCTTCCTTCCTAATAACAGTACATTATGCTAATATTAATATTTTTAGTTTTAATATATTCTTTCTAATAAATGAAAAAAAAAAATATTTAACACATGTATAAATAAAATTAATGTTTTAAAATAAATATTTGAAGAGAAAAATAAAATTTATTAGTAATAGCTAAAAATTAATGAGTCCTACTATAATTTTATAGACAAGTAAGTTATATTATTAAAACTAATTTTAAATAAGTTTTATTTTTTAATTATTATTTTTCTTATCACTCCCACCAATTGCATTTGGTATTTTTATATGTTTTGTATTCAAATTATTAATTAAGTAAAAAGAAAATTAGAAGACATAACGTATAACATAAAATTTGAAAACTAATAGACTTATATGATCATTATTTTAAAGAATAAAAACTCCTAAAAATTATAAGATGTTTTCATCTTCTTCTTACATATATTTCTTACTTATATAATACTAATATATTGTTCCTAAATTATTGTTAACAATACTTATAATAAAACAAATGAAACATAGATCTGATTTTACAATATAAACTCTTATGTTTTTCTCGCTAATTAGGATCCAAATTCTGATTTTTCCTTAATATAGAATGAGTATCGTCATTAAAATTTAATGATAAAATATTTTTATTATTGAAGAGTTTCACACCATATCTACTGGCAATTCAAAAGTTTTTGTTCAAATAAAACACTAAATCAGAATCTCTTACGAGGAAAGCTAAATCAAACTAAAATCATGAAAACTCCTAGAAAATAAAATTTTCTATTTGGAACATCACAAGAAACTGAAAATCTACCAAAACAATAGTTCAAATCTGGGATCAATTTATTAAAAAAAAATAAGGAGAACAAAATTTAAGGGGGTTGGCCTCAAGAGAGCTGCCGCCATTCATCTATACAATGGGTAATTTATGAAAACGAGTCAAGTTAATTATTAAATTATTGAGTAAATTACACTTTTCTTCTTTGAGATTTGATAAAATCTATTCAAGTTTAAAATTTAGAGAAATTGGCACTCCATTCTCTTGGATAAATGAAAAATTATAGGTGTTAAAAATAAAAATAAATCTTCTAAAAAAACTAAAAAGTCTTGATTTTATTTTAAAGTACCAAAATATATTATTTTTAATTTTCTCTATCTAAATAATCTTAAATACTTACTTCTTCTTCTTTTATATATATAAATATATATATATATATTCATTTTTTTCTTAGTTACATTTTGTTAACTTCGGATTTTAATATTAAGATATCATTTGTAATAAAATTTTTATACAAGTAATAATAAGTTTGAATATCAAATAAAATAAGCTTAGTAGTACATTGTGTTAACTTCGGATTTGCAATATTGACATATCATTTGTAATAATATATTTATAAGTAATTAATAAATTTGAATATCAAATAAAATAAGCTTAGAACTTTTTAATCATACGACCTTTAAAAATACAACTATATATATGAATTTAAAAGATAAATTCTAAAAAAAAAAAATCTTAAAATTTTCCTAATCATTTCCTAGGTCCGCATCCTCTGATCCATCCTTGTCCTCGCTCCTCAATCCTGTTATCTCCATCTTAGATAATAAAAAATAATAAAAAATTACAGTTTAAGTTTGGGAGGAGCTGGTTGTGAGTTGGAATTGGTCGAAAACAATGACTGTGAATAATAATAGGCTTCAAGGGTACGGCAAAAATTATAAATTTTGTGCTGACCCCTAATATTTTACCACTAATCTATATATAGATGCTTGGGAGTAGTTCTTTTCTCTGTATTTTCTGACCTTCTCCTATAATTAAAAAAAGGAAAAAAATTATTCAAGATAAGTTTTATGGATTAAACAATAGAAGATTTATGCAGAGATAAAAAAGATTGATTGGTGAAAACGAAAGAGAAAATGGTTGTTTATGAGTAGACTTTAGGAGAAGATTTAGTATAACAAGCGAAACGAATTTCTTGAACACAAAGAGTTGTGTGAATGTCAATGAAAGAAGTTTTCAAAGAAAACCTAAATTAACATCACAAAAAGTGAGAGTGATTTTGAATTTAAGAATGTTACGACAATGGAGAAAGTTTTACGCCGTTTTTCACAAAAGTATAAACGTCCATGACAGATGATTTTTTTTTTTTTCTTTTTAAGATAATAACAACAGCATCCACCACTAATAACAACACTGTCCATATTTGTGGACACAAATATTATTATTTTTTAAAATAATACTATTAGCGTCCACCTCTTATACTAAAAGCGTCCACTTGTGCTTACGCTGATAATTTCCAATTTGTATGATTTGGTGTTTTGCTAGTTCCTTTTTGTATCACCAACATAAATCTTTCTCATATTTTTATTCGGCCCCATGAAAGTGGTATACCTTAAAATGTTGTGAATGTTGGAAGGAAAAGAAAGGTCCATTAGGCAGGGAAAAAATATACCCAAAGGAATGAGCATGTGAATGACTGAATGGTGTGGAAGTCTTGCCCCTGAAATTATTTTTATTTTTGGCTAGGCAAAACTAATGATAGCTGTTATATATATCCTGATAGCTTAAGCTGTTATCATAACTGGTAATTCAACAGGTGTAGAGCTGGATAGTCCAAAAGGTCTGTGGTTCTAGTCTAGAAAACCTTAATTTTATTTGTATTTGTCGTAAGTATTTGTTATAGTTTTGTGGGAAACACCGAACAAGGCATGTGTTTCGAGTCACAGGATAGCGCCATAGCCACCCAAGCAGTGTCATAAGGAGAAACAGATAGCTGAATATTGTTGAACATAGCCCTGATTCTTGTAATTGTCACTTGGGCATTCTTGCATATATGAGATATACACATTTGTTAGTGACATATAACTGTCTATAAAAAAATAAAAAAATAAATGTAGATATAGCTCAAAATAGATATACCATCTCTTGATGATGATTATGACAGTCTGAAAGAAGAATAAAGTGAAATTAATTTATAACCCGCTGGACCTCTCCATTGATTTGTATTTTATTAGGATACATAACTTCTTGAAAAAGGGGAGCTCTTATGAGAGTTGAGAAATTTGAAGGGATACAAAGAGGAAAATTTTTGCTCACAGTGAATTTTTACTGCTCCATCCATTATTACTGCATATATATATGTAAAACATTACCTGGCGTAGATTTTCTGATAAAATGCTGTGCTCTCATACAGGTTTGATTCTACTTGTACAAGAAAGTAACATTTTATACCTTCAAACAAACTAGGAGTATTGGGTTGGAACTGTACTACAAATGACTCGGCTGTTTCTTGACTGAGGAGTGAATGACTTATTTATATCACCACATTTAATGTAAATATTCAAAGTTGCCCATGATGGACATTATGTTGTGTAACTTTGTTTTGTCGCCTTACATTAGCATGACTATTATTAAAAGTTTGATTGTTTCACTTTTCATTATTATCTGATTTTTCAGGACCCGACCCTTCTACATCAGATGCTTCACTATCTTCTCATGATCCTGTTGATGCTCCTGAGCAAGAGGAGTAGGATCCAACCCTTGGGGATACTTAAATTTAGATTTTTTTTCTTGTAACGAACAAATGTAATACTTTGACTTGACATTTTGAAACGATGTTTTGTCTTTGACTTGACATTTTGAAATGATGTTTTGTTGATGTTTTCACGTAGTGGACGTTATAGTATCAGTATTCATTTATCAGCTTCCACGATTGTAGACACTGATACTATCAGCATCCACTACCAGTGACCAAAATTTAATAGTTGGCATCTCAGATGCCATATTATTGGTGTCCACATATCAGCATTCACTTGTGGACGTTGATGATTATTTGTGTCCATTATATGATCATCAGTGTCTACATTTGGCAGACGCTGATATTGTCTTTTCTTGTAGTGGATGACATAGATAACATTTACCATCAATAAGATCGTAAACACCAAAGTTTTGAAGACAAGAAGAAAAAAGCGTATCTAACGAGATAATTGTTCAAATTTAGAATTTCAATAACAAAGTGTTTTATGTTATTGATGGAGAAAGAAGGGTTGCTTGTTGGAGTTAGTAGTAGCATGAGAAAGATTTTAGGTGAGGACTGCAGACATGGTGACTACAAGAAAGAAGAGAAGTAAAAAAATAAAATATATTAGGATTAACAGATAGGGAAGGAGATTTGATATTATAAAAACTTATTATGAATTCCTGTTATGCGATTTATATATGAGTATACAAGATTGGTTAAAGAAAAAAAGATAAAGATATTAAATCATTTTTGTGGATTTATTTCTTAATAACTAATTTCCAAATATAATAATTCTGATCATAGCAAAGAGCTAATGTGGACGGGACCAATTGGGCCATAATTTAAAATTAACTAGATCCAAGCTTGTCTATCAAGCAAGCTCAATCCCTTCCCTATGTGGATTCTTTAACTTCTCTTTTCCTTCTTCGAAACTGACATTGCTTGCAATCCCAGCTGTCTATTAAACTCTACCACAACCTTCTACTTTGTCCTTAAATTTCTCTCTGCTCTTTAACCAGATAGCTCTTTCCCTCTCTCTCAAAGAAAAAAGCCAAGAAAAAGATGGATACATCACTTTGTGCAAATAGTTGTGGCTTCTTTGGCTCTGCGGTGAACAAGAATCTGTGTTCAAAGTATTACAATGATTATCTCAAACTAGAGGCTATTACTAAGTCCATTGAAGGCCTAACCTTAAACTGCGAAAAAACCGTAAGCAGTGCCCCACCAAATCTATCAAACTCTAGTGTCACTGCCTCTGCTTCAGCTGGTGCTTTTCTGAAGAAGAAGAACAGGTGCAAGAACTGCAACAAGAAGGTCGGATTGACCGGGTTCGAGTGTCGTTGTGGGGACGTGTTTTGTGGAAGGCATAGATACCCAGAAGAGCATGCTTGCAAAATTGATTACAAGGAATTAGGTCGTCAAGTTTTAATCAAACAAAACCCAATGATCGATGGAGATAAATTGCAATGGAGGGTTTAATTAGTCTTTAAGTTTTTGAGATGATTATGATATGATTGACTTAGATTGTTCTCCAGCCAAAGGGCTAGTTTCTTGAATCAGTAGAAGAATTTCACCTTTTGAATGAGATTTTAATTGTAATGAAATTTATTATTGGTTTGGAATTTGATTTCTAACTTCAAAAATAGAATTAGGGATAAAATACATAATAGTTTATTTGATTAATTAGAATTATATTTAATCTGAGTTTTAGTCATGAATATTATAAAGATTTTGAGAGTTTTAATCCAGATTCGGAAAGATATCTATATATACATTTTATTTAAAAATTTTATTCGATGAATATATATAATTAAACTTTGCCCCTTCAAACTTGGCTGAGGGTTAAACCAAAGGCTTAGGTTACTGTATAACTTTTGATATGAATTTCATGGCTACGCTTTTGTAAATATATCTCCACTTGATTATTAAATGACACAAATGTGGTGACCAATGATCTATTAGAAACCTTCTTGGGCACAAAGTGATAATCAATCTCGATATGCTTAGCTCTAGCTTGCAAAAATGGACTAATGGTTATGTATAAATCTGATAAGTCATCACAAAATAGTAATAGAGGTTGTTGTAGTTGAGTCCAATATCAGAAAATAGGTAATGTCAACCAAGAGTGCTCCGCTGCAGTGGATGGAAAGGCACGATACTTTGCCTCTGCACTAGATTTAGCTACTGTAGGTTTTTTCTTTGCAGTCCATGGTATAATATTGCTTCCAAGGTAAGTACAGAAACCAGTTGTGGACTATATTATAAGGGAAGGACAACTAACCTAATCTACATAAAAAAAAAAGCATAAAGATTCAATTTAGAGTGACATAATAATCTGTACACCATGATGAATTGTACCACTAATGTAACGAAAAATTCTCTTGACTAACTGAAAATGAAAAATTGTAGGTTGATGCACAAATAGAAAAACATAATTAACACTATAAGAAATATCTGGTCTAGTAAAGGTTAAATATTGTAAAGCTCTAACAATGCTTCTATAGAATTGAGGATCTGAATAGGGCTCTTTAAACTCAGTTGTTGACCGAAATTTGGTCACCTTAGGAGTAGAAACTAGTTTGCAATTCTTCTTTTTTGCAGTAAGTGGTTCAAAAGCATATTTTGTTTGATGCAAAAAAAGACCACTTGAAAGTTCATCCATAGATATGCCCAAAAAGTTGTGCAGCGAGCCTAGATCTCTCATTAAAAACCCTTTTGATTGATAAGAATGTGACGAAGTGAGGGATTCGAGTTGGTCACGATGATATCAGCCACATAAAGTAGAAGTAGAATAGTTTCATGCTTGCTATGCTTAATAAACAAGAAATGGACTACTAAGCTCCATTTAAAACCTTTAGATAGAAAGAAAAAAAGTACTAAAATGATCAAATCATGCACGTCGGGCTTGAAATAGTCCATATAATGCCTTCTTTAGGTGACAAACAAAGTCAGGATTGTTGTGATCAATAAATCCAGGAGATTATTCCATAAACACAGGTTTATTGAGTTTTCCATGAAGCAAAGCATTTTGACATCAAGTTGGCATATCTTCCAATTATGTTATAAAGCAATTCTCAAGATAAGTCAAGATTGTAGTTGGTTTAGTTCTTAGTGAGAAAGTTTTAATAGAGTCAATCTCATGTACTTGGTTGCAATGTTTTAAAAATCGAACTAGTGATCGATTTAAAAAATTTACCAGGTCTCGAATCATTTTTTCAATCGAGTTTAGATCGGATGATGTCATAAATATATTTAATTATATATTTTAAATATTATACAATTATTTTTTATTAATTATAAATACTAAATACATGAGAAAACAAAAGATAATTATTCAATATTAATTAAATAATAAGAAAATCAGAAGACAAATAGTCAAATATAATTATCAATAGTTAATTTGACAACTGATTGATTTATTATATATCACAACATTCAAGTTTCAACTTAATCATACATCAAAATAATAAAGGTAACATCAATGTAAATTAAAATTGTTTTACTAATTTTTAATACAAAATACAAATATTTTACTAATCCTTAATACTAGTTTTTTTTAAAAAAAATTGGTTCAGTTCAATCAATCCGACACCAGTTCTTTCGATTTTTAAAGTTTTAACTAGTTTTGATCAGTCCAACCATCAAAACGGTTCTTTGGTTCAACTAGTTTGATTTGCCACCAGGACGATGGTCCAACCTATCAGTCTGGTTTTCAAAACATTGCTTGGTTGTTTTTTTTTGCAACCATGCGAGCCTTTAAACGATTCAAAGATCCATTTGATTTAAGCTTGGTTTTGATGACCTATTTACAACATACAACATTCATATTTGGCTTTATGCTCTGATACCATAAAGAAAATAACAATAAGATGATTTTGTAATTCTCGCATTCTATGTGATTGATGATGGTAAACGGCAAGAAATTCCACTATTTTTAGCCCATTTTTTGCAAAGCTTACTAGATATGTGGTGGCACGTGGGAGTGCATCTGGCCTCATCTGGTTGCCAGCTTCGTCATTATTGGACGGTGACAGGTCCTTGATACTATGGTGTGCTTTCGTATTCAGTCTGAAAATTCAAAGAATGAAACTATCTCATTTGTGAGTTTTGAAATTTTATTTTCTTACATGTATCAGAAATTCAAATCATATGAATTTTTCACAGACAACGCTAATGTTGATGTTGGATTTTGTTCTAGCTAGAGAGCTAATCAAGAAGTCTCCTCTCCTGATCTTCGGTAGACCTACATGGTGGTCTTATGGACCTAATAGCACTCTAAAGCTTAAGTCAGCAGAGAGATAAGCAAATATTGATGTAGAGAGAAAAAGTGAAAGAGAAGTGAGTTTACCTTGAAGTTATAAGCTCCTTTATATAGGATTACCCATCCAATGATATCATGACATGTGTCAAGGCGCAACAGTGTTGCGTTGTAACTAGCTATGATGAAATCATGTATTAACATGTTACATTTGTAACTTATGGCTATTATTTGTTTCGTGTTGCAACTTGCAAGTCATTGTGTATATTTTTCCAATGGGAGACAATCTTATAGTATTTGACACCATTAATCTTTCTTTCTTTTTTGAGTACTTTCAAATTTATTTGCCCTTAGCATTCCTGTGTCTCTTTAAAAATATATCAGTGTATCATTCCTCAATATCTGCATTTTCAATATTTTTTATCTTTGTTCCACCTCAAGTTTTGTTAATGTACACTAGTAATAATGCAGAAGACACCATTCCCTTAAAATTTTGCTATAAAGGAGACCTCTCCAACATTAGGGCAAGAGCAATTAGAGGTTATAAGCTTTCCTACACTTATAACCTTAATGATTAGATGCCATAAGTGTCTAGGTGGAGAAAGGCTATGGAGATGATGGAAGAGTCAAGAGCTTTAACAAATTTATTATTTCATTGTATCTAAGTGAAATTGATATACGTTTTACTGGCTGTTGACAGAAAAGTTTAATAATTTATCGTATAATTATGTAAATTGATAATTTAGTAATAATTTATACATTTTTTAGTAATTATTAATATTATTTGTGGTATTTACCGACCAACTTTCATTTATTTGTCCAAATAACTATACCGACTAATTTGGGTCGTTAATGCTAAGCACCAACAATGTTGGTTGTTAATTCTGACCAACAACAATGTTGATCGGTATTACTGATCATGATTTTACTGAGCAGCTTTTATCGACCAAAAGTTGGTCACAAAGCCTTTACCAACCAACCTTTGGATCTTTACTGACCATTGTAATGAGTGCATGCATGTGGCATCAAGAAAGAAGAGCAATAAAAGGATGGCAGACAAGGATCCTAGGTTGTGACGAAAGGGAAATAATAGGAGATTTATACAAAGATGAAATTTTTTATTGGTATGAAGTCACACTGGGAGCTAGTGCTTGCTATCTAAGAAATGCTCCATGGATCTCATCAGAAATGTTTGATACTTCTTGGGGCTTCTTTGGCGATCGTGAAATCACTGGATGAATTGTCAAGTAGATAGATCAGACAAAATGAAAGAGAAGATTATTCTTTATAAGTAGACTTTTCAAGAGAAGATTTAGTGTAACAAGTGAAATGGATTTCTTGAAGACAAAGAGTTATATGAATATCAATGAAAGAAGAAAGAAGCTTTTAAGAAGTTGATCACAATATTCTCATAATCAGAGGGTTAATCCTTCTAGAATTCGGATAACATGATCAAATCTATCAATTGGTTAACTAATTGATGTAAGTATATCAAAATTAATTTTGGATTTTGAAAGTAATTCTCAATAGGCATGAATTCCTTTTTAAACTATAAAAATCGCTTTTGAGTTGGAGTAAATGAGAATGATCTTGGTCATGAAATATTTTTTTAATGGAAAGCCAAATTAACAACACGAATAGTTGGAGTAATTTTAGGCTTAAGAATGCTATGAAAAATATCTGAAGGGACTGTAGATTGTATCCAAGAAAGAACGAGAGAATCAATTTGCTTCCATGTACTATGTAAAGAAAATAATAATAAGATATTTTTTGTAATTCTCACCTTAATTGATGTTCTTGTGAGTTTCTATATTTCTAGGTATTTACAAGTCAATAATTTTAATAAAAAAATTCTAACGGTCATATAATTACTTATGTTGACTAAGAGTCTTGATAAAAAAAACTTAGCCTACTAATCATCAATTTTACATTTGAATTTTTCTTAATTAGTAGCAATTCCCACAACATGTTTTCCTCCTTAATTTTATTTTATTTTTTATTATGAGAGTTTAACCTATTATGATTCCCTCCATGTAGAGAATCAACATTATCTTTTGAATTCTATCCATGTAAGGAATCAATATCTTGTTCAATAACCCCCTTTAAACTTGGCCAAGGGTTAAACCAAAGGCCTAGTTGCTACATAACTTTGAATTGACTTCTTGGCAACACTTTTGTAAATATATCCACCACTTGATTATTAAATGACACAAACGTGGTGACCAATGATCCATTAGAAACCTTCTTGTACACAAAGTGGTTCTCAATCTTGAAGTGCTTAGTTCTAATGTGAAAAAATGGACAAATAGTCATGTATAACGCTAATAAGTTATCATAAAAGAGTAATAGAGGTTGTTGTAGTTGAAGTTCAATACCTAGATAATAGGTATGTTAACTAAGTGAGCTCCGCTACAAGTTGATGGAAGGGCACTATACTCTACATCTGCACTAGATTTAGCTACTGTAGGTTGTTTCTTTGTAGTCCATGATATAATATTGCTTCCAAGGTAAGTATAGAAACCAGTTGTGGACTGTATTGTGAGGGGAGGACAACCAGCCTAATCTGTATCAGAAAAAACATAAAAATTCAATTTGGAGTGACGTAATAATCTTATATGATGATGAATTGTACCACTAATGTAATGAAAATTTCTCTTGACCAATTGAAAATAAATATTTGTGGGCTGATGCTTGAAAAATGTAATTAACACTATGAGAAATGTCTGGTATAGTAAAGGTTAAATATTGTAAAACTCTAATAATGCATTCTATTGAATTAAGGATCTGAATAGGACTCTTTAAACTCAGTTGTTGACTACAATTTGGTCACCAAAGGAATAGAAATTGGTCTACAATTCTTCACTTATGCATGATCAAATAGTTCAATTGCATATTTTGTTTGATGTAGAAAGAGATCACCTGAAAATTCATGGACATAAATGCCCAAAAAGTTGTGCAGCAAGCCCATATTTTTCATTGAAAACTTTTTACTAAGTTAATTGATAAGATTGTGAAGAAGTGAGGGATTCGAGCTGGTCACGATGACATCAGCCACATAAAATAAAAGTAGAATAGTTTCGTGCTTGCTATGTTGAATAAACAAGAAAGGGTATGTCAAATTGCATTTAAAACCATTGGATAGAAAGAAAAAAAGGCACTAAAACAAACAAATCATGCATGTGAAGCTTGATGTAGTCCACAAAATGCCTTCTTTAGGCGACAAACAAGATCATGATTTTTTTTATCAATAAATCCAGGGGGTTATTCCATGATCATATGTTCATTGACTTTTTTATGAAGAAAAGCATTCTTCACATCAGGTTAGCGTATCTTCTAATTTTGTGATAAAGCTATTGTCAAGATAAGTCGAATAGTAATTAGTTTAATTATTGGTGAGAAAGTTTCAATGAAGTTAACCCCATGTACTTGGTTGCAATGTTTTAAAAACCAAACTGATGATCGACTAGAAAAATTAACTAGGTCTCGGGTCATTTGTTCAACCGAGATAAGACCGATGGTCGAACCAAATAATGTCATAAATATTTCTATTATATATTATACATATTATATAATTTTCTTTATAAATTATAAATACTAAACACACAAGTAACCAAAATATAATAATTCAATTTTTATTAATTACTAAAAGAATCACATCATAAATAGTCAAATATAGTTATTATAGTTAATTTGACAATTAATTGATTCATTGTACATTACAACATTCAAGTTTCAACATAATTATGCATCAAAATAATAAAAGCAAAATCAATATAAAATATAATTATTTCATTAATTTTTAATGTAAAATACAAATATTTTCTTAATCCTTAATACAAATAATAGTTTTAAAAAAAATTGGTTCAGTTCAATCAACTCAGTGCCTGTTCTTTCAATTTTTACTATTTTTACTAGTTTTGATCGGTTCAACAATCAAAACGGTTCTTTAGTTCAATCTGATACAATTTTTCACCCCGACAACGGTCCAATCTACTAATCTGGTTTTTAAAACATTGCTTGGTTGTATCTTTTTGCAACCAAGTGAGCCTATAAACAGTCCAAATTAGATACATTTGATTTAAGCTTGGTTTTAAAAACCCATTTGCAATCTACAACAATCATATTTGGCTTTATGCTCTGAACCATACAAAAAAATAACTATAAGATGATTTTTCTAATTCTCACCTTGTATGCAATTGATGATCTTATGAGTTTCTATATTTATAAATATTTACAATTCAATAATTTTAATAAAAATTCTAAAGGTCATTAATTACTTATGTCAAGCCAAAAATGTATTCATCAATTTCACATATGAATTTTACTTAAATGGTTGAAATTCCTATAACATGTTTTCCTCCTTCATTTTCTCTTTTCTTATAATTGGTAGTAATTCCAATAACATGATATTAAACTATTTGGCGAAGCAAGAAAAAAAAAGATAAAAATAAAAGATATTAAATCATTTTTACTGGATTTATTTCTTAATAACTAATATTCAAATAATTTACTTGATCATAATGATCATAGCATAGACCTAATGTGGACAGGGCCAATTGGGCCATGATTCAAAATTAAATCGATCCTTGTCTTCAAGCAAGCTCAATCCTTTTCCCATTTGGATACTTTTAACTTTACTAAGTTGATTAAGGGATTCGAGCTGGTCATGATGATATTAGCCACATAAAGTAGAAGTAGAATAGTTCCATGCTTGCTATGTTGAATAACAAGAAAGGGTCTGCTAAGCTGCATTTAAAACCGTTAGATAGAAAAAAAAGAGTACTAAAACGATCAAACCATACACATGGGTATTGACATAGTGCATATAATGCCTTCTTTAGGCTACAAACAAGATCAGAATAGTTATGATCAATAAATCCAAGAGGTTATTCCATAAACACAAGTTCATTAAGTTTCCATGAAGAAAAACATTCTTGATATCAAGTTGGAGTATCTTCAAATTATGTGATAAAGCATTTGTCAAGATAAGTCAGATAATAGCTAATTTAATTGCTAGTGAGAAAGTTTCAATGAAGTCTATCCCATGTACTTTGTTGCAATGTTATAAAAAACGAATTGGTAGTCAACTCGAAAAACTTACTAGGTCACGAGTCATATGTTCAATGGGTCCGGTCTGATGATCAGATCGAATGATGTCATAAATATATTTAAATATTATACAAATTTTTCTAATAATTATAAGTAATAAATACACAAAAAAGAAGAAGAAGATAAGAATTCAATATTTTAAATAATAAGAAAGTCATATCACAAATAATCAAATATAGTTATTAATAGTTAATTTGACAACTAATTGAGTTATTGTACATCACAACATTCAAGTTTTAACTTAATTATGCATTGAAATAATAAAAGCAACATCAATATTAGATATCCATTGTTTCACTAATTTTTAATATAAAATATAAATATTTTACTAATCATTAATACAAAAAATAGTTTAAAAAAAAATTAGTTCGGTTCAATTAACTCGGAACCGGTTTTTCTGATTTTTATATTTTACTGGTTTTGATCAGTCCAACCACCAAAATGATTCTTTGGTTCAACCCAGTTTGATGTGTCACCCGAACGACTGTCCAACCTATCAACCTGGTTTTCAAAACATTGCTTGGTTGTATCTTTTTGCAACCAAGCAAGGCTTTAAACGGTCTAAAGATCCATCTGATTTAAGATTGGTTTTAATAACCATTTACAATCTATAACATTCATATTTGGCTATGCTCTAATACCATATAAAAAATAACAATAAGATGCTTTTTGTAATTCTCACCTTACATGCAATTGATAATCTTGTGAATTTCTATTTTTATATATATTTGCAAGTCAATAATTTTAATACAAATTCTAAAGGTCATTAATTGCTTATGTCTAAGCCAAAAATCTACTCATCAATTTTACATTTGAATTTTACTTAATTGGTAGCAATTAACATGTTTTTCTCTTTTATTTTCTCTTTTCTTATAATTGGTAGCAATTCCCATAACATGATTGTGATCAACAAATTCGTGCTTGAAAGTAACGAACAAGGAAGTGTGTACAAAAATAACAATTGTATTATATTTATAAAATTGATGGATACAACATTTGAATTAATATTCTTTAAAGAAAAGAATTTTAATCCTCTAATTCAATCTCATTCAAAACTTTACTTGATCCGATGGCTATGTAGTTTGATCTCAATTGAATTGATGAACTTCTTTCAAAATGACGTTGTGGGTGATAGTTGGGAAATGTCCTATGATATCTACGAGCACTGGGCTTGATCGCATGGATTTGTGACTTGCTTGAATCTCTATTATTTGAGAGAGAAAAATATGAGAGTTTTAAGAGCCTTTGTGCCTTGATTTTCTCCCTCCCTTCTATTGCCTATGTGAACCTATCTATAAAAGAAGGCTAGGGTGGAAAAGTTTAAGAATTTAAGACAATTGTGGTGATTGAAGAATTTGTCCAATTTAAATGTGATTGGAGGTGATTAAATGAAATGTTGGGTAATTGAAGAGTGATTTGATTGTGATTGAGGTGGATTTGCGATAATATGATTGTGATAGATGTTGATTGCCAATTCTTGTCTATTTTGTTAATTGATCAATTAAGAACTAATTTGTCAATTTGTATTTTGACTAATTAGTGTCTAATTTTCTAATTTATAATTGAAGTAATTGACACTTAAATTGCCCAATTATTTTAATGGACAATACTCAAAATTTGGTGTCTACAATGATATTAAATCGTTTTGCCAAGTAAGAAAGAAAGAAAGAAAGAAAAAAAAATGAAAGATAAAGATAAAGATATTAAATCAGTTTTGTAAATTTATTTCTTAATAAAAAATATTCAAATAATTCACTTGATCACAACGATCATAGCATAGACCTAACGTGGACCGGGCCAATTAGGCCAAAATTCAAAATTAAATCGGTCCTTATATACCAAGCAAGCTCAATCCTTTTCCCATTTGGATTCTTAAACTTCTCTTTTCCTTCTTCGAAACTGACATTGCTTGCAATCCCAGCTGTCTATTAAAAATCTACCACAACCTTCTTCCTTGTCCACAAATTTCTGTCTACTCAATAACCAGATAGCTCTCTCGCTCGCTCGCTCTCTCTCCAAGAAAGAAACATGGATCCATCACTCTGTGCAAATAATTAAGGCTTCTTTGGCTCTGCGGCGAACAAGAATCTTTGTTCAAAGTGTTACAATGGTTATATCAAAGCAGAGGCTATTACTAAGTCCATTGAAGGCCTAACCTTAAACAAAGCCTCACCAAATCTATCAAACTCATGTGACATTGCCTCTACTGCAGCTGGTGCTTTCCTGATGAAGAAGAATAAGTGCAAGAACTGCAACAAGAAGATCGGATTGACCGGGTTTGAGTGTCGTTGTGGGGACGTGTTTTGTGGAAGGCATAGATACCCGGAAGAGCATGCATGCAAAATTGATTACAAGGAATTAGGGCGTCAAGTTTTAATCAAACAAAATCCTTAAGGTATATTCTCCAGCTCTATCACTTTGAATCATTTTAATAGCACGACCACTTTTCTTTTCAACATACTCTTTGAATCTTTTGAAAACAAGATAAGTTTCTGACTTTTCTTTTGAAAGATACACCCAAGTCATACTAGAATAGTCATCTATAAGAGTTAGAAAATACCTTTGCTGGCTTAAGGAAGGAGTTTTCATCTGACCACAAATATCAGTATGGATGAGTTCTAGTGAAGCTTTGGCTTTCCAAGTGCTTTGCCTTTCCAAGTGCTTTGTCTTAGAATTGAGGCATGGTGTTGCTTTCTCATGATGCAACTTTCACATGGATCCATCCGGGGATTCAATATTAGGCAAGCCAGTCACCAATGTATTTTTGTTTAAGAAGTTTCAACCATTGAAATTGAGATGACAAAACCTCTTATGCCACAGCCAACTATCCTGCATAACTTCAGTCTTCAATGCAAGAAAATTAGCATAATGAAATTGAATTGGAAAACTTCTATGCTCCATGTTGACTTTGGAAATGACAAGATTCTTGTCATTCTAATCAAAGATAATGCAGCCTTCATTCTCAAAATGAAGACGATAGCCATTTCCAGTAAGCTGTCGAACACCAAACAAATTTTGGTTTAATTCAGGAACCAATAAAACATCATGAATGAACTTGGTCCTTTTTTAGTTTCAACTGAAATTCTTCCTTTTCCTTTCGATTCAACAATATCTTCTTTTCTTAAGCACACCTTTGCAGTGAGAGAATTATTTAGGTTTAAATGATATTTCTTTGTTTCTAGCCATGTGGTTACTACAACCATTATCAAGATACCATACATCATTCTGCCTTTTAACATTAGAATCAGAAGCATAAAATAACTTCCCTTCACAATTATCATTCTTTTCTTCACAAAAGTTTGCTTTGTCTTCTTCTCTTAATCTGTAGTTTTTTATAACATGGCCAAATATTTTGCAATTGTAACACTATGGCTTACTGCGAAACCAACATTTGGAAGTTGAATGATTTGAATTTTTGCAGATTTTGCAAGAGAAATTAGAATTATTGGAAGTCATACCTCTTTCATCGTTTTCATCCTTCACCTCATTTTTATCCTTCCACTGTCAGCTTCCCTTGCTTTGATTTTCATCTTTCTTGAAAAATGCTTTGGATTTAGAGATGTGTTTTGCTTGGAATGCTAACTCTATCTGCTCATCATTTCTTTTCAGTCTTTGTTCTTCATGTGACTACAATGATCCCATCAACTACCTCTACGGACAAGGAAGAAAGATCTTTTAATTCTTCAATTGCCACAACAATTGGATCATATTTCTCCCGCAAACTAGTTAGAATTTTCTCAACTATTTTTTTTTATTAGTAACTTCTTCTCAAATGTTCTCACTCAATTAACAACTTCAATGACTTCCAAAAAATAATCTTTCATAACTTCAGAATCTTTCATCCTTAAATTCTCGAATTGCCTCCTTAGAGATTGAAGTTTCACAGTGATTAATTTGTTATCACCATGAAATTCTTTCTCCAATGTTTCCCATGCCTTATTTGCTGAATTAGCTCTAATGATTCTGGGAAAAATTGCTAATGAAACTCCATTCTAAATTTTTGAAAGAGCTTTAGCATCCAACATTTGGTCTTCTTCAAGTTTTTGTTTTTGAGTATTTGAGACTTCTTCATTATTTGGCATATTGAAACCAAATTCAACAATACTCCATAACCCATCTGCTAGAAGAAGGGTTTTCATCTTCACCTTCCAAAATTGATAATTTTCTCTTGAAAAGATTGGAATAATAGAATAAGAAACATTAGATACTGCAAGATAAGACTCCATGATAAGAACGCCCAAATGAATTGATCGAAACATGCTCTAATACGACTGTTGATAATTTGAGTTGCTATAGTAGAGCTCTAAACAAGAAGAGTTTTTATGGTGAAATGTAATATTCCTTAATTTTTCTGAATACAAATGGTACAAGAAAGAGTTCTATTTATATACCTCTATTGACCCTTCTAGAAATACAAATACATGAACAATGGACATTCACCGTAAATGTATGTGAATAATTCTTGAATGTAGAAAAATTAAATTCATGAAAGTGCATTAATTCCAACAAAGAATAGTGATTGATAGCTTCTTGGAAGAAATTTGTAAAGCTAAGTGTATGCTAAGAACAACAAAACATCCAAATGCTGGAAAAGAAGCTCTAGTTTGTTGGATGAAGCCGCCTGCTGGTTGGATTAAATTAAACTCCGATGGAGCTTCCCGGGGCAACCCAGTAATGGCTAGTGTAGCTGGTGTCTTCAGGACTGATGATTGTAGATGGGAGTTTTGTAATGGAAGACGACTTGGCTGGTGCTCTTGTTTTCAAGCAGAATTGTTGGGTTTATTGGTGGGGCTCAGGTGAGCTTGGCGGTTGGGATTGAGAAGAATTCGAGTTGAAGTAGACTCCAAAGCAGTCTTGGAAGTGCTTCGTGAAGACTACATCACGATAAATGCTAACAAGGCTCAGATACTGGAGATTGGAAGATGGACTTCTAGACAGGAATGGGAGGTCCATATGATGCATACCTTTAGGGAAGGGAAAGGCATGCTGATAAACTAGCTAATCATATTTTGGTTACTGGGCGGAGACCTTTTCTTTTGAGTGGCAGTAAGCTCCTACAGTTATTTCTTCTTGCTTAGCTGAGGATGCTAGAGGCGTGTGCTGGTCTCGTTTAGTTCCCACTTAGTTTCTTGTTTGTTTTCCTTTTTCACAAAAAAAGTTGATACAGCCATGCTTAAAAGGAATAAAAAGTAAACTTCTCCTTATGTATATATGTTAGTCAAAGAAACGAAAGAGTCCAATGCTCAGTTCGCTGGTTGCTTTAAGGAAGAAAGGCGAGGCAGCTCCGGATGATGACGAAGGAATCGGAGTCATTTCACCACGCCACACTTAATTATTTTGGAAAGTTAAGAAAAATATATAATTATTTATGTGTATACGTATAAATACTAATTTGATTGTAAACTCCATAATTTTTGAAGAGGATGACATATATAACATTTACCATTAATATGATCGTAAACGCCATAAATTTTGAAGATAGAAAGAATAAAAGAGCGTCAGACAAGATAATTGTTAAAATTTAAAGTTTCAATAACAAAGTGTTTTATGTTACTGATGGAGAAAGAAGGGTGGCTAATTGGAGAAGTAACAGCAGGAGAAATATTTCAGGTGAGGTTTGCAGACATGGTGACTACAGGAAAGAAGAAGAAGGAAAAAAAATATATATATACATCAGGGTTAACAGTTAGGGAAGGAGAAAGAAAATATTAATTAAATTTTGACTCTTAGATAAGAAGAGCACAAATAATAATGTTTTGGTATTATGAAAATTTATGAATTCCTGTTAGGGTTGTGAAATTCGTTTGATTAATTTATAAAAACTACAATTGAGATATATTTATAATAATAATTCTGAACAATATTAACTCTAATTATATTAATAGAACGAAAATATATATTGTCTTGTTTGCAGTAAAAAAAAGAATAGAATAATATATTAAATCAATATTTTGAATTTCTAAAAGTACAATTGAGATATATTTACAATAATAACCCTAACCTATACTAACCTTCCCTATATTAATAGAACTAAAATATAAAATATATTGTCTAAGATCAAGTTGTTTACGGTAAATCCTTAGCCATCAATAATATGACGATTTTCATGAGTATACAAGATTGGCTGATAAATGATATTAAATCACTTTACGAAATAGAAAAAGAAAAAGAAAAATATTATAAATCATATTTTTGGATTTATTTCTTAATAATTAATTTTCAAATAATTTCTTTATGATAATGATCATGGCAAAGGCCTAAAGTGAAACGGGCCAATTGGGTAATTTAAAATTAAATCGATCCTTGTATATCAAGCAATCTCATTCCCCCATTTGGATTCTTTAACTCCTCTTTTCCTTCTTCGAAACTGACATTGCTTGCAATCCCAGTTGTCTATTTAAAATCTAACACAACCTTCTTCTTTGTCCATATATTTCTATCTACTCAATAACCAGATAGCTCTCTCGCTCTCTCGCTCGCTCGCTCGCTCTCCAAGAAAGAAACATGGATCCATCACTCTGTGCAAATAATTGTGGCTTCTTTGGCTATGCGGCGAACAAGAATCTTTGTTCAAAGTGTTACAATGATTATCTCAAAGCAGAGGCTACTACCAAGTCCATTGAAGGCCTAACCTCAAACAAAGCCTCACCAAATCTATCAAACTCTTCTGTCACTGCCTCTGCTTCAGCTGGTGCTTTTCTGACGAAGAAGAATAGGTGCAAGAACTGCAACAAGAAAGTCGGATTGACTGGATTTGAGTGTCGTTGTGGGGATGTGTTTTGTGGAAGGCATAGATACCCAGAAGAGCATGCATGCAAAATTGATTACAAGGAATTAGGGCGTCAAGCTTTAATCAAACAAAATCCAACGATCGATGGAGATAAATTGCAAATGATGGTCTGATTAGTTTTAAGTTTAGAGATAATTAATTATGATATGATTGACTTAGGTTGTTCTTCAGCCAAATAGCTATCTAGTTTCTTGAATCAGTAGATTTCACTTTTAGATTCTAATTGTATTGGAAATTATTATTGGTTCGGAATTTATCTTTGTCTTTTATGATTTGAAATTAAGAATATTAAGAAGGATGATCACTAACATAGTGACAACAACATATTCATGGTAGCAAAATAAAATTGACGAACCGGGGTAAATGCCCAACTGTCCCAAGTACCAAATATCTCACAACGCACACCACATTGTTAAAATGCTAATCTCAAAATATTTAGTAGTTGGTCCTTGTGTTTTTGGGTATTACAGCCATACATTGTATTTATGTCTCAACATTCTCCATCCTTCCATTTTATGATTTATTCAGTATTTTAATAATAAATAGTTAGTATCATTTTTCTGCTTAATGATATGTTTTCTTAGCAGTCTTGTTGATCTGCATAGTCAAAAATCTTAAGGTGCTTGCAACTACCTGACCATCTTTTATAGCGACAATGTTTAGATGCTTTTCCATAATTATTACTATATTCACTGATTTGTTTTCCCATTATTAGTTGCACTGTGTACATCCTGAGAAAAATGTTGGTGTGTGTTATGCAAATTCCTAATAAACTTTTGTCAATTAGGATATCAGGAGGGAATGCCTAAGTATTATATGATTGTGTAAACCAGATTGACTATTAATTGAAGTTTATGATGTTCAAGTTACTTAAGCTTTGTGTTTACTTGTTTTCTTGGGGTTAATAGTCTTTTTATTTACAATAGATATGTTCTGTTAAATAGAACTATAGGAGTAAAGCTTATTAAACATGGTTTGAGACTTAACTCTAGCAAATTAGTTTTTTTTCCATTACCCTTTTGTCATATCTTTTTTAAATTTTTGTTTGGTTAATGAGACAATTTATGGATGGAGAAAAAATATTGATGAATAAATCATGGTTTCTTATAATCAGTATTTGATAAATCTGTTGGTTTCTTTTCAATTTTGGGTTTCTTATGTGTAGATGATATGAGAGTAGGTTTTAGTTTTTTCTTGTTGACATGATGTTCGGTTACATTTGTAATTTATGGGTGTTCTTTGTTTAGTGTTGCAACTTGCAGTCGTTGTGTATATTTTTCCAATGGCAGAAACTCTTACAGTATATTGACATCATTGATTTTCCTTGCATTTTTGGGTACTTTCAAATGTATTTCCCTTAGCATCCCTGTGTCTCTTTAAAAAATATATTAGTGTATCATCCCTCAATATTTGCATTTACAACGATTTTTTGTCTCTGTTCCACCTCAAGTTTTGTTAGTGTATACTAGTAAAAAATGCAGAAGTCGCTACCCCCCTTAAAAATTTTCTATGAAGGAGACCTCTCCCAACATTAGGGCAAGAGCAGTCAGATGCCATACATGTCTGGGTGGAGAAAGGCTATAGAGATGATGGAAGAGACAAGAGCATGAACAAAATTATTATTTCACTGGATCTAAGTGAAATTGATATATGTTTTAGTAGCGTTGACAAAAAATTTTAATAATTTGTTGCATTATTATATGTAAATTGATAATTTAGTAATAATTTTTATATATATAATTTTTATTAATTATTAATATTATTTGAGGAATTTACGGACCAACCTTCATTTATTTGTCTAAATAACTATACCGACTAATTTTACCAACAAATTTTGGTTGTTAATGCGGACCAACCTCATTGTTGGTCTGTATTATCGACGATGATTTTGTTGACTGAATTGTCGTAAAGCCTTTACCAACCAACCTTTGGATCTTAGGTTGTGACGAAAGGGAAATAGTAGGACATTATGTAGAGATGAAAAAAATTGATTGGTATGAAGTCGCACCTGGAGCTAGTGCTTGCTATCTAAGAATTGCTCTATGGATCTCATCGGAAATGTTTGATGCTTCTTGAGGCTTCTTTGGCGACAGTTAAGTCACCGGATGAATTAGCCGAGTAGATAGATCTGATGGAAACAAAAGAGAAAATGGTTCTTTATTTTTAGGAGAAATTTGGTATAACGAGTGAAAAGAATTTCTTGAAGACAGAGTTGTGTGACTATCATTGAAAGAAGGAATAAACTTTTAAGAAGTTGATCACAACATTCTCATAATCGGAGAGTAATCCTTCTAGAATTCGGATAACAATATCAGATTTATCAATTGGGTAACTAATTGATGTAAGTATATCAAAAATAATTTTGGATTTTTGAAGGTAATTATCGATAGGCGTGTCATTCTTTTTTAGACTATAAAAATCGCCTTTGAGTTGGAGTAAACGAGAATGAGCTTGGTCATAAAATAATTTTTAATAGAAAGTCAAATTAACATCACGAATAGTGAGAATGATTATTTTAGGCTTAAGAATGCTATGAAGAATATCAGAGGAGACTGTAGATTGTATCCAAAAAAGAAAGAGAGAATCAATTTGTTTCCATGTAATATGTAAAGAAAATAACAATAAGATATTTTTTGTAATTCTCACCTTAATTGATGATCTTGTGAGTTTTTATATTTATAGATATTTACAAGTAAATAATTTTAATAAAAATTCTAATGGTCATATAATTACTCTTGTCAAGCCAAGAGTCTTGCTAAAAAACTTAGCCTACTAATCATCAATTTTACATTTGAATTTTTCTTAATTGGTAGCAACTCCCATAGCATGTTTTCCTCCTTCATTTTCTCTTTTATGATCATGATAGTTTAACCTCTTATGATTCCTTCCATATAGAAAATCAACATTATCTTTCAAATTCTTTTCTTGTAAGAAATCAGTATCTTGATCAATAGCCACCTTCAAACTTAGCTGAGGGTTAAACCAAAGGCCTAGTTTTGTTACATATATATATCATTTTTGAATGAAATCAGTATCTTTTTTGGCAACACTTTTGTAAGTATATCTTCCCCTTGATTATTAAATGACATAATTGTGGTGACCAATGATCCATTTGAACCCTTCTCGTGCACAAAGTGATAGTCAATCTCGAGTGCTTAGTTCTAGCATGAAAAAATGGAGTAACGATCATGTATAAAGTTGATAAGTCATCACAAAAGGTAATAGAGGTTGCTGTAGTTGTAGTTGAAGTCCAATATCAGATAATAGGTATGTCAACCAAGTGAGTTTCGCTACAGTAAAGAGAAAGGCACGATATTCTGCCTTTGCTCTAGATCTAGCTACTATAGGTTGTCTCTTTGCAATCCATGATATAATATTGCTTCCAAGGTAAGTACAAAAACCAATTATGGACCATACTGTGAAGGGAGGGTAGCCAGCCTAATCTGCATCAGAAAAAGCATAAAGATTCAATTTAGAATGACATAAGAATCATATACCATGATGAATTGTACCACTAATGTAACGAAAAATTTTCTTGACCAATTAAAAATGACAAATTGTGGGTTGATGCACAAATTGACAAACATAATTAACATTTTAAGAAATGTCTGGTCTAGTAAAGATTAATTATTGTAAAGCTCTAACAATGCTTCTATACAATTGAGAATCTGAATAGGGCTATTTAAACTTAGTTGTTGACCAAAATTTGGTCACCATAGGAGTAGAAACTGCTTTACAATTCTTCATTTGTGCATGATCAAGTAGTTCAAGAGCATATTTTGTTAAATGCCAAAAAAGACCACCCAAAATTCATCCACAAAATTGCCCAAAAAGTTGTGCAGCAAGCCCGGATCTTCCATTGAAAACCCTTTACTAAGTTGATTGATAAAATTGTGAAGAAGTGAGGGATTCAAGTGGGTCACGATGATATCAGCCACATAAAGTAGAAGTAGAATAGTTCCATGCTTGCTATGTTGAATAACAAAAAAGGGTCTACTAAATGGTTCGATTTTTAAAACATTGCATGGTTGTATCTTTATGCAACCAAGCAGGCCTTTAAATGGTCTAAAGATGCATCTGATTTAAGATTAGTTTTAATAACCCATTTACAATCTACAACATATATATTTGGCTATGATCTAATACCATAAAAAAAAAAATTAACAATAAGATGCTTTTTGTAATTCTCACCTTGCATGCGATTGATGATCTTGTGAATTTTTATTTGTATAGATATTTGCAATCAATAATTTTAATACAAATTCTAAAGGACATTAATTGCTTATGTCAAGTCAAAAATCCACTCATCTTTACTTAATTGGTAACAATTCTCATAATATGATTGCGAACAACAAATTCGTGCTTGAAAGTAATGGACAATAAAGTGTTTATAAAAATAACAATTGTATTATATTTATAAAATAGATGTATACAACATCTGAATTAATATTCTTTAAAGAAAAGAATGTAATCATCTGATTCAATCTCTTTCAAAACTTTACTTGATCTGATGGGTATGTAGCTTGATCTCGGATGAATTGATGAACCTTTTTCAAAACAAAGTTGTGGGTGATCGTTAGGAAATGTCTTGTGATCTATCTGGGCACGAGACTTGATCGAAGGAATTTGTGACTTACTTGAATCTTTGTTGTTTGAGAGAAAAAAACAAGTATGTTTAATGAGCTTTTGTGCCTTGAGTTTTCTCCCTCCCTTTCCATTGCTTACGTGAACCTATTTATAGGAGAAGGCTAGGGTGGAAAAGTTTGAGAATTTGAGGTAATTGTGGTAATTGAAAAAAAAAGTACTAAAACGATCAAACCATACACATGGGTATTGACGTAGTGCATACAATGCCTTCTTTAGGCGACAAACAAGATCAGAATTGTTGTGATCAATAAATCCAAGAGGTTATTCTATAAACACAAGTTCATTAAGTTTTTCATGAAGAAAAACATTCTTGACATTAAGTTGGCGTATCTTCCAATTATGTGATAAAGCAATTGTCAAGATAAGTCAGATAGTAGCTGATTTAATTATTGGTGAGAAAGTTTCAATGAAGTCTATCCCATGTACTTTGTTGCAATGTTATAAAAAATGATTTGGTAGTCAACTCGAAAAACTTACCAGGTCCTAGGTCATATGTTCAACAAGGTCGATCTGATGATCAGATTAGATAACGTCATAAATATATTTAATTAT